>JANXJC010000013.1:18853833-18886737 GCA_027564655.1 Leptodon cayanensis
ACGGGGAATGGGGGTTGGGGTCAGTTCATCACACGTTGTCTCTGCTGCTCCTTCCTCCTCAGGAGAGGACTCCTCACACTCTTCCTCTGCTCCAGCGTGGGGTCCCTCCCATGGGACACAGCCCTCCACAGAATTCTCCAATGTGGGTCCTTTCCACCGGCTGCAGTCCTTCAGGCACAGACTGCTCCAGCGCGGGCTTTCCCGTGGAGTCCTGGCCATCTTGGGGGGCATCCCCCTGCTCTGGCTTGGGCTCCTCTCTCCCTGGGCTGCAGGTGGGCAGCTGCTCTCCCGCTCCCCTCCATGGGCTGGGGGGGGACAACCTGCCCTCTCACCAGGGGCTGCAGGGGCAGCCCTTCCTTCCCTGCTCCTCCTCCCCTCCTTCCTCACTGACCTTGCTGTCTGCGCAGGGGGTTCCTCACATTCTGCTCCCCCCACTCACTGCAGGTTCCCCTTCTGAAATCTGTTCTCCGAGAGGCACTACCACCGTCACTGATGGGCTTGGCCTGGGCCAGAGGTAGGTCCAACCTGGAGCCGGGGAAGCTTCGAGCAGCTTCTCACAGGAGCCACCCCTGCAGCCCCTCCTACACTACCAAAACCCCGCCACACAAACACAAAACAGTTTTCTATTCAGCTTTACCTAAGAAAAAAAAACACATAGGATACTGGACTAAGTAAAGAATAAGTGGTCTTGTTTATGAGATTGACGTTTAACTTTTATGACTAGGTAAATATTTTTTGTCATTGATACAGTGACTATAAAATGGATCTGGAATCAGTGTTTGTGTTTCATTCGAGGAATATTATCAACATGATAGCTGTGTAATATTCACACTCTTAGGCATGAAGATTTCTAGACGCATATTGTTTTATCATATAAAGTACCTGAGTGGGTTATGGAACTCAGACAGAGGCTGAGTTTTGCTGCTGAGGTAAAATCAAAACTAGTTTCTTTGAAAATTAGGAAATAGATAGCAATCCATCCCACACCATTGGAGCGTATAAAGTCAAGTAAGCATAACCAGATCCTAACTGTTGAATAACATATCCTTGTCTATGGGATGAAAAAGATCATGATTTTTTCAAATACAATATTGAGTCTTGGAAGAAAAAGGAGCCTTTTACTAAGGTTTAACAATTCAGCCTTTGTTGTCAGCCTTATATCCAGTTGTTTTGATTCCCTTTATTTACTGGGCACAACCCCTCCCCGCCCCCCAGCCTTCCCCACAGGAATCTGTGATAGTGTATTTCCAAGTTTCATCATTGGTATACAACCTGGAATTTTGAAATTCTTTCTGTTGTTCAGGAAACCATGTTATTCTGCAGAGAATAAGTGATAAGTATAAATCACTGTGTAGTACAGAAATTGTTCTGGCTGGTTCCTGGAATTGTTAAATATCCAGGGGGCAGTTCTCTTTTGAACACAAATATATAGAGATATTCAAGACAGAATTTTTCTGTCAAAAAATAATAAAGATCATAACTTCTGTACAGAATGTATTTGTCTCAATGACAGGAGTAAGGCAAAGCAATTCGTTTCATTAGCCCACTTGACCTCCCCCATTTGATGTAATTCTTGTCTGTACTGTTAAAGTTGTTCTGTATATTACAAGGAATCATTAGCTATCAAGGCCAAGAAGAGGGATGTACTGTAACTAAGACAGTCATCTGGGACACAGAGTTAGTTTTTCTTATAAGGGTGGTCTCTAATATAACTTAGATAAATTAACTACTTTTGCAGCTGAAACTGTATATAAATTGCTATTCCATCACAGGACAGTGTTCTAGAGCATTAAATTTAAAGAAATCATGCACACACCACTAAACATCCCCCATGCCTTCTCTGCAGTTCAGTGCCATTTTCAAGTGTCCATGAAAGAGGAACAGTTTCCAGAAATATTAAGAATTTCAACAGAAGGGGTCAAAAGTTGCTACATCATAGATAAAAGGGAAAAGAAATTACTGTCAGGAATTAAGTGTTCAATTCCTAGACCCAGGCACCATTTTAGAAAAATGTCTGTGTTCAATATTTCCTCTCCCTCAGTGAGCTCATAGCTCAGGTGTTTGCATTTCCTAGACCTCCTTATCTGTTGCTTAGGCAGCTGCTGTGGAGGGTGTTACAAGAGGTGCTGAATCCCAGAAACATCAGGTCCAGGCTTCCTCCTGTCTGGCCGCTGAAGTCCAGCCAAGCTCACCCTGGGACCTGGGGATCTCTGTCTATTAGAAATAATAGACCTAGATTTGGTAAACTTTGGTAGAGTATTGTAGGCATGAAGAGGATAATGTTTGTGCTGTGGAAAGTAATCGGACAGTAATTAAAGATTAAGTAGAAGTAAGAAAATTTGGAAGACTAAAGCTATAAAATGGGGTGGAATTGGGCAAATTAAATACACAACATATATATATTTGGAAACTTACTGTATATTTTTCATATTTTTCTTCATTTGCCTTTTCAATTTAGACTGTAAATCATCAACTTGAAGGACTTTTATAGCAATTGGCTTCCCACGTACTTATGCACATGTACTTTGTGTTTGCCTAGCTAAAGGCAGGCGGTAAAAATGTAAAATAATTTAAATACTCCCTAAAAAATACAAAGAACTGATTTTTTTAATTTTTTCTCTCCCAGTACCTTGGAGGGTGTCAGACAGGTTTCTCTCTAGATATGGCAAGAGGGAATTCATGGAGGAGTATGAAGAATAAAAAGATTTCCTACATATACACTTCTTCGCTTTTTCTGTAATGCTTATCAAATGGTAAATGCTGAATGAACATTTAGAAGGTAGACTTTTCCTTTCCGAAAGCTTATTTTTTTCTGGTTTGCTACCTATTGCAGATATATATTTGACATGTATAAACAAGCCTAGAAAAGCAGTAATTGTAAGAAAGAGTTTGAATTGTAGTCACTCGTCAATTTGGTTTGTGTTTAGTTTTTACTCATGGGGATTCCACAATGGGGATCTGGCACTGCGAGAAAGGTTAAATAAGAAGTCTTTTCAAGGAATCTGCATATTGTTTGTTCCCACTGGATGACACAGTGCTGGTGACAAACTTGCCTTTTTTTCCCCTGGGATTTTCCATTATTTTAGAGTCTAGATATTGCTTTAAAACATATCAAGTAGAAAATTTATTGGTGTTAGACACCAATTATTCCAAAAGCTTTATTTTTCATCAATAAACAGAAGATTCTCTTGTCGCTGCTGTGATTTGAACAGTGTCAGAATTTACTGAATGCAGGTGTGACTGTGTATGTGATTTGCTCTGCCTCCTGTAAATTCGCCTGCCTTGAACGTTGCACTGCTGCAGTTTCAGTAGTGAAGCCCAAACTACACATTTTAACTGTCTCTGATATCCACACCTCACTGCAGTTACCTGTCACTGAAGAGTCACATTTTCCTACGTTTTTACTATTGGTGAAGTTTCAAGTTTAAAGAATATAAAGACAGCTTGGTGTGTTGTCTTTATGAAAAGATTGGTTCTCTTATGAATTTCTGCTGTAATAAACAGCATTAGTGAATTATTCAAACCTTCAAAACAATACAGATCTCAATCTGACTAGCTTTACTCACAGGAGACTTGATAAAGCTATTTCTGTAAATAAAGTGGTCAAAACACATTTCCAGATAATTTGTTTGGGATTTCTGTCACATGTGTTATCTTAATTTTTTCTCATTTTACTTCAGCTTCTCTTAATATGGATAATACGGACTTTAATCTAGTGCTTCAGAAATGCAGACAGGCTCAAGATGTATATGTACATTAAATATAAGTATGTACAAGTATACACACAAGTACAGTACATTGTAAGTATGCTAAAATGTAGAACTTGCTAAATTACCCTGAAATATACATTCACTATATTTGTTGTCGTGTTTGTTAAAATGTTTTGATTAATAAGCTAATAACAAAGTTAATTTAAAACAAGATGGTAAGTTTTATAAGATAACACAAAATTTAATATTTGGCAACAAATTTTGATTATAATTTAATTCTGATTTAAATGAAGCAGATAAAGTAACTGATGTTAATTAGGACTAGTTTAATTTCAATTTAATCTCATGATCAGGAAGAGAATTCAAGGTACAAAAAAAAGGCCTGAGGAAAGCGGGAGATGTAGGAAAATGAAAATCAAATAGCAAGGAGTGAAAAGACTTTAAATTCAAAGGAAGGGTTTGGCTATCTTGTCACTTATGTGAGTATATACCATGGTAACTATGTAAAGGCAGCAGAGCGTGCTTGTAAAACCTACAGGGATCAGAACAGAATCAGAACCAGATGTTTTTATGAATATCAATTCTTAAATTGTGTCTCAGAACTATTTCAGCTTTCAGACTAAAATGAAGTTTTGCCTCTATTTATACCCCTTGAAACTCATTTATATCAGCAGGCTTTGCCATTGTTTTCAATATCAGAGAGGTGCTACTAGTGTCCTTCTCTTGGGGAAGCATTACTGGTAGACATTCTCATTTAACTGATTTTGCAAAATTACGTTCATTTACAAGATCTTCTTTCACACATTACTGGATCCACACATCATCAGGATTATCTTTTTTTTTTTTTTAAATCCACCTCTTAAGCAAAAACTTAACATATACTTATTCTAGGCAGATAGATGTAGGGATATACAGACATACATATACACTAGAATAGAATAGAATAGTTCAGTTGGAAGGGACCTACAACAATGATCGAGTCCAACTGCCTGACCACTTCAGGGCTGACCAAAAGTTAAAGCAGGTTATTAAGGCCATTGTCCAAATACCTCTTAAACACTGACAAGCTTGGGGCATCGAACACCTCTCTAGGAAGCCTGTTCCAGTGTTTTACCACCCTCTCGGTAAAGAAATGCTTCCTAATGTCAAGTCTGGCACAGCTTTGACCCATTCCCACACATCCTACCAGTGGATCCCAGGGAGAAGAGCTCAGCACCTCCCTCTCCACGTCCCCTCCTCAGGAAGCTGCAGAGAGCAATGAGGTCGCCCCTCAGCCTCCTCTTCTCCAAACGAGACAAGTCTAAAGTCCCTAGCCACTCCTTATAGGACATGCCTTCCAGCCCTGTCACCAGCTTTGTTGATGTCCTCTGGATGCATTCGAGGACCTTCACATCCTTCTTAAATTGTGGGGCCCAGAACTGCACACAGTATTCAAGGTGAGGCCACACCAGTGGAATATGGCTGAGTACATAGCTGCTTATGCATAGAAGATAGATTTACAGTAACTTAAGCTTGCAAATTTTTTTCATGTAGGAGCTTCAGTGATTTCAGGAAGAGCTGAAAATGTTTTAGAGAGGCTGCCTTCTGTGATACAACTGAAAATTCTCAACCACCGTTAAATATTTCAGTAATGTTTGTAATAGTTTCTCTTTAATTCTAGATACAGAAATGGGGATGGGGGGTCCTCCATTTTTCCAAGTATCTTAATCTTTCATAGCGATTTTACTTGTTCCATTTTCTGTTGCAAATAGATGTATCTTAGTATTATGATTTTAAGTTGTCAGTGAATACATAAGGTTCACCACAAAATCTGCTTTATTCTGTATGCAGTTGAAACTAACAGTGGCTAATACTGTATTTCTACTTAGTTTCTAAGACATACATTGAACTGGTTGAAGAATGGTGCTACCTGCTGTCAGTGGAGGAATGCCTGAGAAGACCAACCAGGAGAAGGAAGCCAAGTATCTACGCTACCATGTAAAGCCCAGACACATCAAGCCTGAGATAGTCTTCCAGAGCCCCCCATTGTCTAGTGGAGGTGGAGATGTTTCCCTAACCATGCCATTCTCCAGGTAGTGCCAATTCAGGCAGAGAGATATCAAAGCAAATAATATCCTCTGCAAACAGGTGAAAATGTCATACCTGGTGGGAATGAGTAGAGTCACTTCTGTTGCTCTGTACTGAAAGCCCTACGAGGTCAGCTAATGGCCTTTCAAAGATGCAAACGTGACTGTCCATGAAGCTGTAATCTATGGCTCAGTTTTATAAGGCTCATCTGTCTGTGACCCAAGTCCCAATTTTATGAAGAACAATTGTGTGATTGTGGAGGAGCAATTAAGGCTAATACTTCTTTACCAGTTGATGGACAAGCACTGGACAGCAGAGACTATCATGTGAGTATATTGATTCTTAGCCTGTTACTCTGACTGCTCCCCATCGTTTACCATACCTGCTAGGTAATAAATAACTGTGTGCTCATGAATTGCATACAATTACAAAGCTGTTCATCATCCACTGAAAGCTGACTACCTCTGCCCTCAATATTCACCAAAAAATTGGTTTGTATTGCAGAATTCTATCTCAGGGTCACTGAAACAGGCATCAGTTTCCATACTCTCACATGCACTGTTCACATGTACCTCATATGTCCCACAAATCCCCCTGAATTGTGCCTATGTGTGTGGGAAAGACGGATTCATCTCACATAACTTCAGTCATAAAAGTCAGTGTTTTAAACTAGCCATTGTAGGTTACTTTTATAACAGTAGGGGGAAAAAGTCTCTCTCAAAGGGTAAATCAGGTCATTATAAAGCACACTTCTGAAAAAGGTTTGTATCATTTACTGTCTGGAGAAGCCTTCTCCATTGATTAAAAAAAGGACACTAGAAGACAACATCAGAAGCAGAGGATTAGAAGTCTAAATGACAGCCATCTAATGTGAGGTGAGATGAGTAATACCTTGGGAGCACAAGATCGTGGATGAATCACAGAATCAGGAAGTTTGGCATCAGGTGTGAATTCTAACCTAAGCTACTCCAACAGTGTAAATGCTGTGCTTGTCCTTCAATGGCAGTGGGAGAGCAAAAGAGCATTTGACTATTGGTGGGAATACTGTTAGAACATGAAAATCTTCAGCTACAGGTTCCTCAAAATTGGGATTTTAATCATGCTCTCAAAGTTCTCAACACCTTATGCTCTAATAGATTATTCTGTAATAAATAAAATTGCAGATAAATAGATGTATATATAAAGTCCCTCTTTCAAAAACTCATGCACACACACAGCTAAATGTAATTAAAATGAAAGTTCCCACTTCCTCTTACTTTTAGCAAAATTAAATAGTTCACCAGGAGTCCCTAATTATATAAAATATACCAGAATGTGTCTTTAAAAACCAACGTACCATATACTTAGTCCACACTTCTATGACAGCTAGTCAAATATAATTTAATAGCTTTTCTAAATGAAGAAAAATTTAAAATTCTAATGAAGTTGCCTGATTTTTATTTTCTAACCAGAGTTGCAGCCCATAAAAAGGAGCTACCATAAGAAGAAAGTAATTATCGAAATTATTATAGGAACATTGAGAAGCATAACAGACTGTTCAAAGGGATGTTATTGAATTCTTTCATTTCAGTTGCTCCTTGGAAAAAATATCACAGACATACTACCATTATATATTAAATCTTTAGATAAAAACTTATTTAACTATTTCCAGTATTTGTATGATTGTATCAGGCTTTTTCTTTCCTCTTTCTTTTTCTTTTTTTCTGTAAATATGAGGCTAGCTGATTGAGAAGAAAATATTTTTCACAGAAGATTAAAAATATATTATTTCAATTTCTTCTATATTTTCTAAAAGCTTAGATTATATTTCAACTCCACTGTGGTTTAACTCCAGCCGGAAGCTAAACCCCTAAGCCCCACACAGCTGCTTACTCACTGCCCCCACACCAGGATGCGGGAGAGAATCAGAAGGATAAAAGTGAGAAAACTCATGGGTTGAGACAAAGACAGTTTAATAGGTAAACAAAAAGCTGTAAGCAAAACCAAAGCAAAGCAAGGAATTCCTTCCCCACTTCCCATGGGCGGGCAGGCAGGTGTTCAGCCATCTCCAGGACAGCCGGGCTCCAGCACGCCGAACGGTGACTTGGGAAGACAAACGCTGTAACTTTGAACTTCCCCCCCTTCCTTCTTCTTCCCCCAGCTGTATATGCTGAGCATGACGTCCTATGGTCTGGAATATCCCTTGGGTCAGTCGGGGTCAGCTGTCCCAGCCGTGTCCCCTCCCAGCTCCTTGTGCCCCCCCCAGCTACTCACTGGCAGGCCAGTGTAAAAAAGGCAGAGAAGGCTGTATAAGCACCGTTCAGCAACAACTAAAACATCCCTTTGTTATCAATACTATTTTGATCACCAATTGAAAACATAGCACCATATGAGCTACTATGAAGAAAATTAACTCTACCCCAGCCAAAACCAGTACAAAATTCTGTATGTAAAGAATGCTTATTTAAACTTAAGAATTATACTTAAGATTTATTTACACTTAATCTTCAAAGGATTTTGTCATTAGACAGCTTTTGTCTTGAAATATTGGTACACTCTAGGATTAGTAAATATTCCAAAAAAGTACTGAAAAAAAACTATTTGTTTTGACAACTGATATCCTATGATAAAATAAATTTAAAAAAAAAGGTGCTTTTCATGTAACTCTATAAAAAAAGGGAACTACTGTAAAGCACTATCTTTACAGAAAAGGTTGTAGTTTGTTGCTTTTTATGGTTTGGTTTGGTTTATTTTCACTTTCCAATGTCCTGGGCAGAACTTATTCTGAGCTCAGTGCTGGTGTGAGCAGCAATGGTTTGGATATCTACTCTAAGGTGCCAAATTAGCTTCTTCCTCTGAGCCCACTTTGTAATGTGCTGTTGGATTTCTAACTAGAGCCGCAACTGGGTTAAAGAATAACCAGGGCATTACAAAGGGATTTTTAAAACTAAGAAAAGACAAGCTTGAAAAGTACAAAGAAGCATGGAGATCTGTACCAGAGGGGATACAGAGCAGGTAACAGAGCACAGTCCCCATGGTGGCCGCAAACCCCTTCTGAGTTCAGGCAGAGCAGGCTTGTGTGTGTGTGTGTGTGCGCGCACATCTGTGTGTGTGTGTGTGTGTGCACATCTGTGTGTGTGTGCACATCTGTGGGTGTGTGCACATCTGTGGGTGTAATCCACTCGGCCTTCGAGGGAGGTGCGCATGTAACTCAGAGGGGGAGCAGGATGGGCACTTCTGGAGATGAGTTACAGAGGGGTGTTCAGACCTTTCTTGTCATATGAATTAGCATTTTGTAAGTGTCTACTACTGCCATTTATTTGTTGTACTGTTGGTATTGATCTGTAGTGTAAGGTCACTGACTGCCAGTTAATTATGTGCCTTTGATAAATTAATAAACCACTTTAATCTATTTCAATCAATTTCAAATTAAAATCTTCTTGTTTAGCTACTTCTGGTAAGAATACAGACTAGAATGTTGAACTGATCAAGTTTGGCTGCTGTATTAATTATTGGCAAACACTCAATGACACAAAATATGTATAATAAATCTACAATACTTGAAGGGATCAGCCACTAAAACGGATAAAGTTCAAGTGGAAATAACCCCTCAGTTATGAAAATGTCTTAGCTTTGTTTTATCAAAATACAGTTTTCAAAATGTCCACCCATTGGATCTTTGAAATAATATCTATTACTTCTCCCATAACTGAAGCCAAACTAACAAAACTGTAATTTAGCCTGTCCTTAGACTTTTATTTAAATAATGGTGTTACAGTGGCCACCTTCCTGTCTTTCAGGATGTTGCATGTACTAAATGAGCATTCTAAAGTGCCATTAAAAGTTCACTCAATATCCTTGTAGTTAAAAGTCTTATTTGTGCTATCTATCTAGTCATATTACCACACAAAACATCATACAGTGTAACATTTAACAGTTCCTGTTTTGCTATCTGAAGTCTGCTATTTTATTTTCCTGTCAAGCACCCCCCCAAAGAACAACTATCCCTCCCCCTGCAGTGTTACAGACCTGCTCAAACTGCAGAGCTTACACAATGAGGCTCAAGAACTCTTCAATTAGGACTCGGTTTAGTTTTGTAGAAAATGTGCCATCTATGGCAATAATTCCTATCCAGTGTTTCTCAGTGATCCGACACACTCCTGCAAGGCATAATGCAAACAGACTCATTAGATACAAAGCAATAACTCCTCATGTGACATTTAATAGAAATTGTTTATGGTAGAATCTATCAAACTTGAAGCATATTCCTTATCCTGATCCACATCAATCAATATTTTTTTAATAGTCCAGAAAATAGATTGTGTTAACTGAAGATATACAGGTGGGCTAGAATCAGTGTATTCCCTGATTATGATGGTTATCAGCACATATAACATCAGTAATACTTGCTACTACATGCACGATTATGACACCACTTATTTTAAGAAAATAAAATAATCAAGATCGATCGTAACCACTACACATTAAGCAATATAAGACTAATCTGTTCTACTCTATTTCTACTATTTTATTTTAAAGTTTCCTGTCACAGGTGTCTAAGCATCTGTATAAAGGTAACATGGAGCTTTTGTTTTCAACAAAGAACAGAGCAAACTTGATGCAGAGGCAGCAATGAACATGAGGGGAGAGAGAAGTTCTCAGCACCTTGTTTTTTCACTGTCTCATCTCTGGCTCCACAGCTGTTCTCACCAGAAACCATTGGATACATCTGGGTTATTAAACTTCACGCTTCCAGGGCCTGTTCTCTAGTCACAAACATAGCTGGCCCAGGCTGACTGTGGCTATATTCTTAAAGTGCTTTAGCATCCATGACAGTGTCTATGTGAAAACTATTGGTATGGAAGGATGCCTGCCCCATGCCTGGCGCCCACACTCCGCTTAGAAGAATGCTAGTTGTCCTGGCCCAAAGCTGTGCTGGAGGCCATTCTAACATTTAAAATATACACAATTTTTTGAATTCCAGTATCCTTGCCTGTGACTTGACATTATTTAATTTACTAACATATGTATAGCCAAGATCCTTGAGACTATGCTGTTTTCTTCCAGCTCCATAGAAACTGAAGATTAAGATGCAGTGTTACAGAGGATTTGATTGCTCCTACCTGCGTTCCTCAAGATGTCTCAAGCCAGGGGCATGCTCTCCCTCCCTTCACTGCTGGCAGAGTTCCTTCATAGTGCTGTGGTTTTCGCCACTTCACAGCTTGAACAGAGGGAGGGAACTCTGTTCCTGCCCCTGGGCCCTGGGAATGCATCTCACTTTCCCTACTTTTCTCATTGTTCACAACTCCATTTCAGCCTGTAAATCTCTGTTAAAGAACAGTCCTTGTTCTGAGATACCTGTAAAGTCGTAAGAGAAAAAAACCATGAACTTAGTTGTAAGGTTATAATTTTAGAATTTGCAGGCTCACAATGATTAGTAGTGAAATTCAGGGAAGTCACAAGTTTGGCTTATGCGGCCATCCTTTTGGATCAATGTTTGTGTTTTACAATATCAGCAATCTCTGCTAATATCTCCTGCTGTTTTCCGTTCATATTATCCTTTTAGTATACAATCTAATCAATTATTTATACTGTTTTATTGTTCTATAGGGGAGAGACAGATCTATATATTAAAAACAATACACCTAGTGTGATTATAATGAGTGGATGAGGACAGGAAGGATTAAAGGCAGCAAATCTACTACTGTTGCCCTTTAAAATTTCAGGAATGCCTATTAAACTAGATGTACGGTTTAAAACATTCTGTAATCTCATCATTGTCTGAATCCTGCACAGATAACTGCCAGCTATCATCCAGCATATGGGATTACTATGGCAGTCCATATGCTTTGTAACAGTTGGTGTTCAAATGAAAATTTGCAAAGTCAAATAAGAAGGTGGACCAAGCCACAAAGCCTAATTACTAGCAGCTACAACAAGCTGCCAACTCCAACTCAAAATATTTTCCTATCAGTTTTTTTTTTAAACTCAATTGTATTAACCTGTTTTACAGCTGCAAAAATGTACTGACAATACGGACCTGCATTTGTACAATAAACTTAAGACCCAGTAAGCTTGACTTGGTATGCTACAGATGATTTGAAGGAGGTTATTTATTCTGTTTTGTTTATCTGAGCCATATCTTTACTATATTTACCTGTAGTATAGGCTTGTCAGTACATCTCCATGTGAAAAAAAAATATTGCAGTTCTGGAGAAGCATTGTCCCAACTCTAAATACAAAGGTTGCTAGTGCTTCATGCTGTAACATGCTTCAAGCACAAAAGGTCCAATTAATTTCCACCTCAAGTTCCTCTTTCAGGTTCAGCCTTTTTTCTGATACTTTTCTTCTTGTGTTTGCTGTATGTTTCTAAAAAACTGCCTTGGAATCCTTCTGACAGATGTTCTTGCTCATTTAAAGCTATGTACCTTACTCTTTAAACCTGAATCACTGCTGAACTTTTGAAGTGGATCCCTTGATCATCCCTAGTTCCTGCACTTAGGTTTGCATCATACAGTCTTCTCTGGACACATCTACACTAAAAATTTAGTGTGCAGGATGTTGAGGGTTTGGTGAGAGGGTTTTTTTTTTTTTTTTGGTTGGTTGGGTTTGTTTTGGGTTATTTTTTTTAGGGAGGGTTTGGGGATTTTTTTACTGGAAGTTTGCCTTGCATTTTAGTGCCTTACAGGGTGTCCTAGAGTGCACCTTTGATGTGTTTAAAGCAGTTTTCTTCCTGGTGGAAGTAAAATTTAAGTAATGCAAAAGCATCATAGAGAGTAATGTAATGTGGATGTATTAGCTCTGTCCTCCAGTTAGCTCTCCGTGCATGTGCTTAAGACAGGCAACTGCTGTGAACTTGATTTCAACAGACACAATGTGAAGTACAGTCCTAGAACTGTAATAAATCACAATAAAAGGAGCGTCAGGCTAACTATATTTGCACTACAGCAGTCAGTAATGTAGAAGTTCACTCTGAATATGTAAATTGGATTCCCTTCAGCACAAGATAACCTGGAAGATGGTCTCCAGAAGTACTCCAACAGCTAACGGGTGTCTGAGTAGAGGACCAGGCAAGGCTCCAAAGTAAAATCAATTCAGTGAATTCAGGCATACTCAACTGTTTCACTCTATAGATCTGCTCTTATTGTACTTTTCTGTTTGCTAAGACAAATATAATTTTACTCTCCCAGACTTCCACCTAAACCATTGGCACTCTAGCGCCCAAGTTAATCCCTGCTATCTCAGTCAGTAAATGGAGTTCTCTAATTCAGGAGTGACTCAGTTTCCTTTACGGTGCCTGTCTGTACTGAGGGTAAAGGGAGCTTCAGTTAAATATGTTCTCAAATAATCCACTTTGGTTAGATGCCTAAAGTAAGCTGGAATGAACCCAAGCTAATCAAGAGTTATTTGGGGACAATATGGTAGACAAACAAGAAACATAGTTTAAAGGAAGGATTTTTCTTTAGCTGGAGAATCTCTCAAATAATTGAAGGCAGGCTTAAGAAGAGGTTTGAAAGTTTTGCAGAGTTGTCAAAGTACCTCTTCTGGGTCCCTTTTATGTACTATCATTACTTCTACTTGTAATGGTAATAGGGTTTATACATGACAGTTTCTAACCTTTTGTAAAGCCTCTCTACCGTGTGAGTAGCCTAAGACTCTCTGGCTCCAGTGGACAACAAAATAAACAACAAAAAGCTCAAAGCAAACAAGCAAAGAAACAAAAAAAGTTTCAAGTGTTTGAACCTGTAATCAGAAGACAATGAAGGCAGATAATCCAGCCTGCAGCACCAACTTCTAATCAACAGTTCTTCCATGAAGTGTCAGGTACTTTCTTAGATACAGGAACTATCAGTAAAGCATCATAAGACATTGCCCTCGGGCAAGCATACATATACGCAGGATAAAAATCTGCTCAGGAGTTCCAAACCTAACATAGACGTATCATATTGACACACTTCTACGCATCAATAAATCAATCCATTACTATTTCAAATAAGCTTTGCTTTTCTTACTACTAAAAATGAACATTTTCACAAGCGGTTCTACTAGAATTGGGATGAGGTCACTAATCCCTAAAAAGGATCAAGTTCTGCAGCTAAAAGAAAAAGAATTATAATAATTGGAAATGGGTGTGTATGTATTGCACAATCATGGGGTAATATTTTTAACTACAAATGTAGCATTTATTTGTAGGAATCTTCCAGGAGTCTTCCAAGGATTATCTGTGAGTCTCGTTTTCTAACAAATAGGATTAGGATCCTGGTAATATCTTTGGATAAAAGAACCAAAATAACATAGACATAAATTATATTGGCTCACCTCAGAGTCATTGCTCCAGAGAAGTGCTTAGCAAAGTATATCAAACAGTCTGTGAGCTCAGCTTACAGTGTTAGCCTCTAACTTGAAGAATATAGCAACTGTACTTATGGATTAAAATATGAAAACACATAATCTACCACTATCTGGAATGTCTGCACCTGAAGTGGGGGGAAAAATTCCATAGTAATTCTTTTTAAACAAACATCTCAAACTTCATATGTGACAGACCGGTTGTGGTAGAAGAAAGTGGCCTAGGGATATGTAAATAATTCCACATCTCACATTTCAGTAAGCCTGCCACAGATTTCAGGGCATATGACCATACCAGGCAGCTGGACTAGTGTCAGCAGTTTTCTGGCAAAAATAAAATGTGTCAACATACATCTCTCCTCTGTGATACCTCTGTTGGAAGTCAAATATGTCAAATCGCAGAGGTAGAAGATACAGTTTTGAACAGTACCAAAGTATTTTGTTTTTTACTCATACATTCTCCAAAAAAGCGTGGAAGCAACAATACGAGAAAAAACTGTTTAATTCTCTCATGCTTAGCTGGGGGATGTAAATACTGATACAGTAGCCCATATGTTTAAAAAAGTTATCTATTTTTGTCTCATACCAAGTATAGCACTGGACATTTGCCCTTATTTGTTTAAAGACCAGAATCTAAGTCTGTGTTAGTTTATTTTTCCATTCATTTCTTTGTAATAAACAGCATCCAAGTGGATTCCAAAGTAATGAGAATTTTACATTTGTTAATATAAAAATTAAATTTAAAAAACTCCAACAAACAAAAACCGAACCAACACAATGAGAGACAATACCTCAGCTGTGATCTGGCCATATATGGAGTTAAGTAATATTTCCAGATGCCTGCATAAAAAGTGGCAATACTTCATTATTCTATTTGTTTTAAGGTGTTAGAGATCTGTTACATTATCTAAAACATGAAATAAAAAAGTCTTAAATTTCTGACTATAGACAGTGAATAAAACTTATTTTTAAACTTTGGTACTGCTCTGCAGTAAGGTTTCTAACTGATGAAAATGAGACTAGTGTTTCTGTTTTCTGTTGCACATGCTATTGAACCTGATCTTCATTAAGACATTTATTTATGTTAAAATATTAAAAAAAGTATGTGAAAAATTTATAAGTTAAAGATTGTTTGTATTTCTTATGAAAATATAATTTCTAGATGAATACTGAACCTTTCAATTTCTTTTAGCTGTGCTTTACTATCTCAGTTTTCTCTGTTCTCCTTTCATGATCATAACTAGCCTTTGAACAGATAACTAGTGAAAATTTTGCTTACTCCTCCCCCTAAAAAGCCATATAAGGCTCTCTTCCTTTTTCCTAATCTATTTCAGTTGTCTGAGACACCTTCTCACTCCTGGCATTTATCCAGTCAACAGTTGCAATTATATCAATAAATAATAAATATTTGTCGTTTAACTGTCTCATCTCAAACCACTGCATGTTATACAAGTTTTGCAAGCTAGATTACTTCTGTTTCACACTGCACATCTGAAGTCCAAACTCAAGTCCTAGCCAGATTTAAATGCATTAAAACATTTCATCTTTCGCTGCACAAGATGTTATAGATTGCATCTCTCTCCACCAGTCCGCTCTCCCATTTTTTCAAACAAATTCACCATTAGAATTTCACTGAAGTTGAATAAAATTTAATGTCTTTTATCATATATAAGAAGTTCAATTACAACACACAGCAGTTGTCCTTTTCTGGCTTAATCTATTACCTGTGACCAAGCTACCATATTGCCTAAGAAAATTTGCAATTTGCACATTTGCCACTGGGTCCCTGTCATTCCTCTTCTGTGGTGACAAACTACATAAGACTACCTTATCAGAAGATGGGGGTGGTGGTGGTGGTGTGTGGAAATCACATCTGAATTTATCTTTATGAGATTTTCATTGTCTATGAATAAAGTTGTACTTAATGTAAGTTTATAAATATTTTTACAGTGTGAGGAATATCTGATTTCAGATTTTTTAGTATTAAATAGCATAAGGACAATGAATTCTCATATTTCAGGGCATAAACTCAACTAACTGTGATTAGAAAGAGGCAAATTCTTCCAGTAGCCCTTCGCTGTTGATTTACAAGGCACATAATTTAGGTGAGTTTTGTTTTCCTTCATAGTAACTTGTTTTATTATCAAAGAGGCCTAAACCTGGTGAGAGTTCTACATATTTATGGGAAGATACAGGCTCCTAAAATTATTTATTGTGCAGAGAAAAAGGAAAAGCAAGTGGAGGATGTCAGAATGAAATAAGAGAATCAGGTGGTCATACTGGAACTTGATAAGTGTCTTGGGACGAAAGCTGATTTTAGAACACAGTTGCTAGACTTATCGTGGGTCTGGAATTTCCAACGTCTTAAAAATGGAATCAGATTCAGTGTGAAACTATACTACTACTTCCGGAAAAAATGAAAATAAACCTCACCTATATATCAGAAAAGACCAACAAAATTTTTGTTTGAGGAAGTTTGAGATGATCTTCTATATGCCTTTATTGCTGTAATGCATCCTGGAAACATGGCTCATGGTCCACATTTTCAGGAAGTGGCAAGAGTGGTTTGCTCCTGTAGGGAAGACAAGCTGGGAGCCAAGATGAAGCTTGTGACAGCAAGGCAAAAAAAGGCATTAGCCTCACTGGCAAAAGGTGCAGTCCCACAGTACCCAAGCAGGAAGAGCTGAGCAGGTCCAAGGTGAAACCAAGAAGACAAGTCAGCAAGGCAAGGTCAGGATCATCAAAGTGCAAAGCCAGGAACAGGCATACCTCCAATGTAGCTCAAGCC
Organism: Leptodon cayanensis; assembly: GCA_027564655.1. Taxonomy (NCBI): domain Eukaryota; kingdom Metazoa; phylum Chordata; class Aves; order Accipitriformes; family Accipitridae; genus Leptodon; species Leptodon cayanensis. The sequence goes on from JANXJC010000013.1 coordinate 18,870,727, forward strand.
AGGACCAAGAGCCAGGGCCCAAGCTTCAGTGCAGCTGAATGAACCACTCATTTTGCTTTGCTTGCACAGGCTGCTTTGCTTCACTTTTTAAATTATCCTTATCCTGACCCACAAGTTTTCTTGCTTTTGCCTTCCAATTCTCTTCCCCATCACGTTGCCGGGGAGTGAGCAAGCAGCTGGGTTGGAGCTTAGCTGCTGGCCAGGGTCAACCCACCACAGCACTAGAAATAACCTTGGACACCAGATGGCTGATAAGCCTGTGGCAGCCCAGTTTTAAATTTCTGATACCCCTGCATTTAATGAAAGAGATTAATAGACTGTTTACAACAGTTATAAAGTAGAGCGTGCAATGCTTGCATGCATACTATTCATCATGTCAACCATTCTACCTTAATGTCTAAAGTATTACAGGATAAAGTAATTTTCTGCCTTTGAATGCTAGTGAATGTGAAAAACATTTTTTTTCCTGTGTCAGTGTTGCTTGGTATAGGTATGCTGATCACATATGCTTCGTTCAAAAACTAATGTGCAAAATCATAAACACAAGTCTCCATTTTATTGATGTGCATAAATTAAGCATTAACAGAAAACAAAAGACTCCACAATTTCATAAACAACTGTAGTTTATCATGCCCAATTAAAATTCACATGCCATAAACAAATTAGTTTACATGCACACAAAGAAGTCACATTTTGCAACTGCATTAGTATGATTAACTCTCTATCAGCCATAGTGGTCCAATCTCATGTAGTTAAGAATGCAGGTCTCATACTTTCCTCATGATGAGTAAATCCTTTCTCTCCAAGTAGACCCTCTATATTTTCTATTGTGCACTAGATTTTTAACACCTCATTCCCTTTCCTAATTTGTCTACTCATCAGCATAGTATTTTGTAAATCTTGGTTAAGATCTTCACAAGGAAAACAGCTTCACCTGACAAGTCCTAACACAATATAAAAAATAATTTATGTTTTAAGTATGTATTACCACACCATAAACTGAACTTCAAAGTGTTTAACAATAGCAGAACCCAAGGAGAAGACATTTTATTCCATTTGAATAAGGGTTTTTTTGCACAGCTTTGCAATCTTTCCAAATTATCTGTATCTTATGAGGCACTCACTAGATTGATTTCCATAAAATACTTCTGTTTAAAGATAAGTCATTTGTCTTTAGAAATCTTCCTGTACTAAAACTTATTTTTGGACACAAGATATTAACTCCTAGATCCTCCCTGCTACATCTTCCTAGTACAGTTATGTCTGTTACTAGAAAATTAAGACCTGCTCAGGACAGATCTGTGACACCCAAGCCAACTGGCATGGATTGACTCATATCTCCACTACCTGCTGGGAAGTAAGTGTTCCTAGCCTGTTCTAATTTGCTAACTGTGCTTGAAAATTGTTTTACAGAGTCCTATTCAGCACAAGCAAAAACAGTGCTAGGGAGTGTACTAACTACTTAACCGTAGTGAAGTGACTTCTAGTGCTCAGGGACACTCCTTTGTAATCTTTAATTTATTCATGTAAATATGATTTAATATCTTTTAAAAAGATTTTTTTCCTCACCGTAACTTCTCTCATCTGCTTCTTTCATTCCTTCTTCTCTGTCTTCTCCCTTGTCTCTTCTCTTCTGCGTCTGTCTAGATCTTAGCCCCATTAAATCCAAACAGCATGGCATGGATCAAAAATTCAGATTACCAGAATTAACTCAAACCATTCAATTATTCACTCAAATTTATTAACATCCTTCCTTGCCCTTAGTTAAGATTTAGCATCAATATCTAAAGTTATGCTGACTGCATTTCAAGCCATTTGAGCTTTCTCTACCAGATGTTTCATGCTTCTATTGCATAGCTAAGGGTCACTTGAAACTTCTTCAGTCAGTCTGCTGGAACTATCAGCACACTGATTTAATGCAGTGAATCCGAGTAGGTAACATACTTGAGTTTGGCAACTCTTTATGGCAGCATTTAGTTTGTTCAATCAGTATTTCTCCTTAAAAACCTAGAAGCAGTTAATTTCTTTTGTCTTCAGTATCAATTACTTGAAGAATAAAGCCTTTGTTTTTATGTAGCCTTTTTTATTTTTAATAACTATTTGCATAAACATCTGGTGAGTCATGTCTAGCATTTCTAGTCCCAAGACTTCTTCCTTTCCTCCCCCCTAGATACAGTATTTAGATTTTTACAGTATAAAAGTAAATGAAATCAAAAAGTGTGAAAAATCACTTGAGAGCTAAAGCAATAAGATAATTCTAAACAATTAGCTAAAACACTGCTTTAGTGGAATTCAAGAAAGAAGCAGCACTACTTGATGATTTAAGACCCAAGATTTCAATATTTACATAGAAAAAAAAATTAGAAAAAATGTGATAGATCAATCACAAAAACTACACTAGAACATTATATGGAGTGTTTTATAGACAGGCATGGAGATTACGGGCAAAAGTAATACTGTGCCTGTCCTTCACGGTTAAGGCTTCAGACCATAAGGACTGTCTAAAAACTAAACAAAGTATAAGTAAAATGTCCACAGAGTGAGCAAAGGTCGATTTCCCATTTTATAAAGCAAGGATTAGGGTCAGTAACATGAACAAAGGATTTTTGAAGAGAAACTTGAATACCTGAAAGAGTTTCATTCTGCATTTGTTTAAAAACAGTAACCTAAATATATGACTATATGGTAAAGCTTTAGAATTGTTATATTTCCAAAGTCTGCAGTCATTTTTGAGACATTCCATGGTAGAGATTCATTTCTCCTTCTACATTACTGCTCTGAGGTGGTGGGGGAGATGAGAGAGGAAAAATATAAAGCAGCCAATACTAGAAGAAAAAATTATGCACTAACCGAGCTAACGGAAACCATAATGACGAAGATTTTTTGGATATTGGATAGGGGTCAAGACGACCGAGGAAGGCATGTTTTGAGCTAGCAGGCTGCAGCATTTCCAGGATACGCACTGCAATTTTGGCAGCTGAAGTGGGAGGAAACCGTGAATATGTGGCAAGGTAAAAAAGAGCTGAAAATGGAAACCTTGAAATCCAAACAAACCATTTCGACACATTTGCCAGCTGGAACATCAAGCTGACAATTAAAAATCATTGACTTAACATAGTCAGACACAATAGAAACACAAATATTGGCAGAAAACAATGTGAGAAAGAATATGCCACACATCAAGGTGCATTACAAACTGTTAATGAGAAAATAAAATTCAGAAAACAACTGGGAAAAAAATCCAAACAGGAAATGCAATGAAATAGATTAGTGTGAAGTGTTTCATAAGCTTGGGAGCCAAGAAGCCATTCTAGGCTCCCAAGAACACACTTGACCCAAAGGTTTCCAATATGTCTAGTTTATATTAGCTTTAGTTCTCCAAAATAACGCTCATGACATATCAAATGTGTACTTAAGCCATCATTTTCTGCAAAGATTACCCTTTTTATACTCTGATTGCCTGATGCAAGCAGTTTGGCAAGGCTCTCTACTCCTTTCACTAGTCAATTATCTGCAGGATTCACTCTACAAGTCCACCTGCCTGAAAATCTGAATTGAATGAACACAAACACTCCAGCCTATAGCTCACCAGCACTGTTCAATTATTTACTGTTACAATGATCATGTTGTCATTAAGGTCTCTTTAGGCCCATGACTGTCCCACTTCAGACTTAGAACAGATGATAAATCACAAATTTTGGTAGGTTCAGTTCTCTAATACAGGCCAGAACTCTGTGACAGACTGGAACAGGTGCACCAAATGCTTCAGGTATCCTACCCAGTATTCCATCCAAAAAAGTGATTAACCTAGATAGTAAGACACAGCAGTTCTAAAAGAGCTTAAATACAAAAAGCTTCCACCAGAGTGTATTTTCTTATTCATAAAAGCATCAGCAAATGACAATAAAATGACAGGCAGACAAAAAAAACCCAAACCATAAATCTAGTCGTTGTTAATAACTGATCTCTAACACAAAATCTTTAGGGCAATGACAGATGAGTACAAAGCAACAGACGGATGTGACAAAGGGCATGGATCCAAAGCTTAGTAACTGAAGTCTGTGGCCTGAAAAAGAGGGATGTTAGGTTCAGGGAACAGTCACACTAATACCTGACAGCCATTTGTTATCCTGAACTGGTGCATTACTGATTACTGACTACTTGGTTCAAGGTTACTTGAAGAAACAATTAGAAAGGATGAGGATATTTTATAGTTTTTAATGAAAACACATTATCAGACCTAATTTCAGCAGAAGTTTGTTCTGGATAAGCCTCTAATTGACCAAGTGAAAGTCTAAAACATTAAATGACTTTAAGTAGCTACTCTTCTCCATTACTACTAATATTTTTTCCTGTGAAAACATAAAAAGTTCAGTGTGCCCTTTCCAGTCAATATCTACAATCCAGTATGCTAAAATTTGTATACAGACAGATATACAAACAAACAATTCCTAATAACTTAAACTATGGTCCTTAACAGAGAAAAGAGTTAGCCACCACCCAATTAACACAGAACAAACATGCTCATGAAGTTTACACTACCTCCAAAAGAGGAACTTTACATGCAGTATTGCCTTCTAAAACTACAAAACAAAATCAATGGTAACAATTTAAGTTCAGGACAGAAAAAAAGGCTAGTTCAGTGAGTGCACCCCCAAATTCTGTAGCCTTGCTGCAGGGGTTTGGCTGCCGGCACCCAAGGCCAGCTCTGATGTAGTGCAACTGCGTAACCTTGGATCCAGCTGCTGTGAAGAGAACTAATAGTGAAAAAAAGCTGTGAGAAGCCTCTTTAGGGCCTCCTTGCTTTGGCTCAGGAGCTGCAGAGAAGCTCAGGTGCTTTGCCTCAGTCCTTGCCTGAGCAAGAACAAATGTGTGCCTGTGCCTGGCATTGCACTTTGCTGATCCTGGCCTTGCCTTGTTGACGTGACATCCTGGCTTCACCTTCAGACTTCCTCATCACCACAGACTTGTCTGGCAAACACCAGACTCTTGGCTGACCCTGATTACCACCACCAAGCCGTTTGCTCTGCTCCCCATGTTTGGTCATCATGGGACTGTGCCCTTGTTGGTGATGTCCCCGCACTGTCAGCCCCACCATCACCCTGTGGGCTTCATTTCCCTTGCCCACCCATCACTGCCCTCTGAAAGTGATAGATCCTGTCTTTGATAACAGACAGAAAGGCATTACAACTAGCCAATTTTCACTGATGAGTACATAAATAGTTCCTGCAATCCACCTCCTGTTTTCTTGGAAAGCCAAAATAACGCAAATATCTAAATTGCAAATTAACCACATATACTTACATAGTACCTGCTGTCTCCTTCCATCCTGAATCTTTCTTTTGGTCTTGAGACTAAGGAGCAGCACAGAATAAAGCTCCCCTGGTAAAATCACATCCTTTACTGTAATGCATGTTTTCCATCCACAGGTAAAAATCCATAATTTATAGTCAGAGTTGAATGTGTAAATAGGAAATAGTTCAATTAAGTTCTGAGAATCTAAGCTAGACCAAACCTCAAAAACCATTTTTAACAGTCATCTTCTACATCCCAAGCTCACAAGCCTTCTGTTAGGGTGAAGCTGCATGTCTAGATTATTCCGTATTGTAATCTTATCAAATTTAGTGGGTTAATGAGAAAACTGGAGCTAAAATGCTAGTATTGTATAGATAATTCTGAGCTCTGTTTTTCTTCAAGGTTAAGTAAGCAAGAAAATGGTCCTCGTTACACTCCACACATTGCTGAAGTCAAAATCTCTAGCATTAGCTGGACAAACCTGAACCCAAACCAAGACAACGTTTGGCTGGTAAGAACTTCAGTACTTGAACTTCAAGACCTTGTTTCCTTTCTAGTGTTTCCAAATTGTGGAGACATCTGCTGTCAATGAATTTGATCCTCTCTGCTGTCCAAGCATCCATCATGGTTAACATCCCTCCCTACATGCTGATTACAATTGTGATTAGCCTCAGGATTACATCCTCTTTCACAAATTACTTACCCATTCTTGCCTATAATTCTCTTCCAGATTTAATTAATATTTACATTAAGAGATATTATAAATTACTGTGAAATATCAAGGATTAGAGCAATTGAGAGAGCTGTCCTATCTCTGTACCTACTCCAGAAATTTGCAAGAAAAATTTTAAGAATTTTGCACTACTGTATTTATCATTATACTCACATTATTTTTCCTCCTAGTTTTTAACAGATAGGGACTTACTTAAGCCTCTACATAAGAGGTGTCAGAATCCATCCCAGATGTTACGATCAGAAACCATTTAAAGAAGTTCAAATCCTATTTTTAAGTATTTTGAGTTTTTGGCTTTAATGACTTTCAGTTATAAGGAGATCCACAATTTAGTTAGGCATTGTGTAAAAGAAGTGTTTAATTAGATAGGAATTTTTTACCTTTCACTTTCAGTGAATATTCCCTTATTCTTGGCTTTACCTGTGACTTTGATGTGTTCAAAGAATTATTGTAAATTAATGAGACATGATTTGTCTTTACAGAATTCATATCATTACACTGCATTTTATGTTGTTAACTCAAATACCTCAGTGTTCTTTTTACTATTAGTTTCATAATTATTTAAGAGTGAAACTAGAAGCCCCAAGGAAGCTTTGGCTTGAGAACAATAGCAACAGAGGTTGTTATGATTATCCATTTCTTGCTCTCCCTCTTTGCTCTGGAACTCCACTCATGATTTAGTCTCTAGAAACTTATCTTAACGTTCACTATGGCCATTTTCAGCTTTCCAAGAAACAGCTTTTCCTGTCATCCCATGACAGATGTTAATACGTCCTCCTTGCAATTTTATGAAAGATTTATATTAGTCTAATGGTTAGTAAGGGTTATCTACATTTACAAGCATAAAACAAGAATTTAGGTAAAATTCAAAGGTCAAAGAAGTAACTTTGCAGTCAATTGCGTGAAAAAGAATTACCAAAAAAACCCCAAAATTCAGTATTTCACCTTATTTTTTTAACTTAGGCAAACAGAAAATTGCACTATGTCTTACTGTCAAATCATATTACAGATTTTGTAATTCTCCTATCACTCAGCTTCTCTGAAAACATTTTATTTCCCACAGCATAGTCTTCTGACCAAATTCATCTTGTATGTAACAAAATCATAGGTTCCATCCAATCATGGGAGATAATTGTGTCAGTCTCATGTAAACCTATTCACTTATATATTTACCTTCACATATGCATGTCACTAACAAAAAGTCCCTAACTGTAATTCAAATAACTTCATCATTAACTGGAAAAGATATTACACATTTGCAGTTGTTCTCATGTTTAAAGAGAACTAGCTGTAACAAGAATTTTTGCATCCTGGGAAATTTATTGATTGAGTTTCTACTGCAAAAAGAGAAAAAAATATTTCAAATTATTTCTATTACAGAAAACATCAATGTAAGTCTTGCTGCTTATAAGTTTTAATTTGTTTTACCTTTACACTTAATGCTAATTTAATAGCAACACATCGATTTTTTTTCAGATTATGGCATAATACAATAATCTATTTAGGTCCTTCAACTATAGTTTTTAAAACTTAGACCTATTGTTGGGTTTAGTATTAATTGAGGCTTTTTTTTTTTTTTCCAGAAGTGTCTCATTTCTTCCTTGTACTGTACCACTAGAGACTTTGACATTTTGAAGTAGTTGTCCCTTCATACTTTCAGTGCTAATCTTGCTACCTAGCTGTGATAAGAGACCATCTGGGAATTGCAACCCAAAAAATATTTTGAGTTAAGAAATAAAGTATATTTGAAATATTTATTTTAAAATGAAGTATAAACTACCTAAACCAGATTATTCCAAAGGCATATCTTTACTGAATTGTAGAGTGAAAAACACAACTAATGAGTGCAGTGAAATAAAATATATTTTGAATAACTTTTTAAGCATTTTTTATTCATAAATTTATGATCTCATAAAGACATGTATAATATCTAGGAGAAAGGTATATTTGTATAAATATGTGTGTGGACTAATTAAAAATAGCTATCAACATTTAGGATTAATTACATGAGAGGATACTAGATGTTTCTGCTAATAGTATCTTGGTATTCCTTCATAACCAAATAAAAAAATAAAATATTTAAACATCTGCTCCCATAAAGTCTGAGTATACAGTATACTGTAATATGTGGTTAGAGTTTTTTCTCTAAATTCTCTGAAATAGTACTGGTTTTCTAAAAGTATAAAATATCTGACCACTATTTGTATATAAGTTCTTAAACTAGAACAACTTGCAGCTGCAATCGGGAATAAGAAGATTTTAAATTTGTCTGTATTTTTGTCCAAACTTTGGGCCAGATCTTCTTCAGCCAGAGTCTAAATACCCAGCTGATGCTCCTGCTTGTTTGTGTCAATCAAGAAACTGACAGAAACAATAAGTATGAATTTTAACTTCAATGATATCACAGAAAAGCAATTACAGACCCTGACAGTTTTTGGCTTCAGACTTCTGGGGTTTTTGCCAAACATGTAATCCCAGGAAATAGCATAATTGGCCACAAAATGTACACATGCCAATTGTATTACAACATGAAAAGTACATTATTTATTTACTTATTTCTTGCTTATAAAGCTAAGCTGTAAAATTAGCTACTACAAGATCTGTAGTAGCTCTGATAAGGAATTTGATTTAGGCAGATGATGTTGAAAAAATTTGTTGAAAGTAGGATAACTTTAAATATAGTAGATTTCATTAAAACAAAAACAATCTAAAAAATGAAATAAAATAAGAATTCCTTTTTCCTAAATAACAATGTCATCTGCCTTAAGGATAATTTAAAATTATTTTTCAAGGCTATGAGCTGACCAAGAATATTGACATTTTGTATCCCATCATCTCAGTTCCCAGAATGTGATTACAGGTTTTTCTCATTTATATATATCATAAACATACATCCCTGCAGTAAAAAAAGGTGAAAACTTAGTAGAGAACCTATACAAGAACATGCCCTTATTTCTATAGAACTATCTAAAGATGTAAAAGAAGAGTGTACGTGCAGTGAAACAACAAAGTGAGCCCAAGCTTCTTCAGATAATATGAAATACCTCTTCCTTTAGTAGAGATTCTGACAATTTTTGCCCTGAGTTTCAAAACAGCTTTTCTTACAGGACCCATTTTTAGCCTGTGAACTGCAAGAATATGTTGTCCTACACAGAGTGAATTTTTTTCACATTTGCCTGAAGAGTCATTTGCCTGAATTTAACTCACTTTTTTTCCTGTGTCTTCCAAATCTTCTCCTTCAGCTACTCCTATATTGAGAAATGTATATCCTCTCACAGTAACTCTAGCTTAGATATAAGAAGTTGGACCAGCATCTCTAAGAGAAAAATAGCCCATTTTTAGATCATAAAGTATTCCACAGACATCTACTTCTTTTTAGAATTCTTATTCTTCACAGATTTTACTAACATATGTCATTTGTGATTAATTTCCTGCTATTTTGACTTAGTCTGTTCAAAAAGTCTCCCATAGTATCTGTAGGGTCAAAGGACTCAACAGAAGGGCTCATTCTTCCCTCAGGCTGAAAGCATGGACTGTATCACTAGGTTTCTGGAAATTCTTAAGTTGAAGCACAAAACCAGGAGTACCCTAAGAGTTGTGGAGGACCATTTACTTCCATGATGTGCTAGCCTGGACTCTGTTTACTTTTTGGGATAACTTTTGTTTATCTGGTTAAGTACAACAACGCACCTGGGAAACTCCTTTTGAGGACCTCAGTTCAATCCAATAATACTTATAAACCATACAACCAAAAAGAAAAAGAAGAAAAAACCCACAACATTTTTGTCTTGATTCCTTTAAATGGAAGTATTTTTCCACATAATTTTCCTTACCCGTTTTCTTCAAATCTTTCCCACTTAGGGACATTTATCTTGATGAGACATCATCATTTGTCAGACGTTATTCCTAAAATACACAGCAGAACTCCTTTTTCCCAAGATGCAGTTTCACAGTCTAGTCCTGTCTGTGTACAGGCTGCAACCAGGATGGGCAGCCCCACTTCCTCCCACTCTTGGCCACAAGTTTTTAAAGTTTCCACCAGGTTTAGCAATAGTAAGACTGCTGGCTGAACTGGGGGAACTAGCTCCACCTGCTGATGGAAAATTCATCTTTTTTTTAATTATTTGCTTTCCCCCTAGTCCCCCTTCATGTGATTTACCCTGCAACCACAAAGCTTTAAAATTTGACAGGAGTGAAAAGATGGAATTGTTTGCTTTTAGGAGAAAAAGTTACTTCCAGCTCATTTTGTACCAATGAAAGTAAAAATATATAAAAATATCTCCATCCACCTGAACTAAAGCACTTACTTTATCTGAAAGTATTTTCCTACTACTGTCAACCATATCTAAATATTGACTATTGACTTGACCTTACAATTTGGGTGCTCATTCTCAACATCTATCCAAATGAATAGATCAGGCCATATGCTTCAAATTGAATAGCTAGATGGAAAAAAAGAAACAGCAATTCTGTGAGAGAGGAAAAGTGAACCTGTAGAGGCAGACAACTCTTTAAGTTCCAAATCCCATTCCTTCTACCTCTCCTAAAGATAAGAGATAAAGTAATGGGGTATTTTCCCTGCCCTCCCCTCTTGTTCTTGAGAATTTGAAATTGCTCCAGTCAAATTGCCTCCACAGTTTGGTCATGTTAACAGTGGACTTTTGACTTGTAAAAAAAAAAAGGGCATCAGCTTCAGCAGCAATAGTGATAGTTATGTTATTTGTAAAAAACATTTTTGGTACATGTTGATCAAATTCTGATTGCCTGATGTTCACAGAGGAAGGATATATAATGTGAAGAAAGCTAAGTTAAAGAAGACAAATAGTTGGTGAAGCAATTTATTTAAATAAAGAATCGTACTACTCCTATTCATTTACTTATTACAACTTAACTACTTAATTCATATTTTCAGTGTTGCATTAGCGTAACTTCAGTATAGATCTTGGTGCTCGAGACTAAGTATCAATAGAAAGCCATTCAAATAAAATTACCATGTAGACCAGTTACTTTTTCACCACCAAACTGCAAAATTTAAATTAACATAATTAAATAATAACCACTTAAACAGACTGGCATCTATTATCTGATATGCTGGTGATATACGTCTTTCCATATGACTTAATCTCTTCTACTATTCATTCTCACTTGGAAAACACAGGAGTGAATGTAGTCGTAAGTAAACTTTTGATCTCTGCTGGTTCACCACACTATAACAGTGTCCTGACCCGGGCTGGACAGACCAGGGAGGGGTCGTGGTAAATTTGGAATTCCCTCGGGCTAAATTAAGATGAAACGACACCAAATGATTGATTAAATGTTTTGTTTATGGCAGAAGCAACCTGAACTTGGAAGGCATTAACAGCAGTTGGCCGGGTTTCTTACAACAAGAATGGGCATGAAACTATGTCACTAAACCCTGGTAACCACATGTAAGACAATAAGGGTAGCCCTCCGGTTGAGTCACAAGGCTCAGAGCGGATCTCCTTGCTTTCTAGGCTCCTTCTCAGAGAGGAGCCCGGGGGTGGCTGGATCCGCTTCTAGTCCCAGACTTGGTCAACGGGTTTGTGTCTTAAAGGGATGAGATGTAGGAGTTATGGGGGGAAAAAGAGAAACAGAGGGAGAGAAAAGAGAAGAGTAAGATTTCACCAGTCTTGGGTCCAGCGTTGGTCCAGCCAGCCTAGAGGTCCAGTCCCAGAGGGCACACAGGGCACTTCTCATGTCGGCGCCTTTTACAGCCCAGTTCCCGCCTTTTTTCATGTCAATCACGCCCCCTCTTGGTGTTCTGCGCACCGCCCCTAAGGACTTACGTAACTCCCGAGCTTTGGCGTGGGTGCCATTATGGGGGGTGGTTGTGAGCCCCTTCCCCAAATAAACTTGGGGTGACCTCTGGCCATATAGGGTGAGTTGAGCAGCTCAGTTCAGCGGGGCACGGGGCTGCGCGTCCTCTGACGCGCTTCCGACATCCTGTGTGATGTGGTGTTGCTGTGCAGAACTTGCCTTGTTGCCGGCCTTTGCAAGCAAGGTCTGTTCCTCCCCTCAACCACAAAAACCAGGCCCCGGTCCCTGTCAGCCACGATGGGGGTTTGAGGCATTAACCCCCTCCAGCGTCTCACAATCAGCTGGAAAAAGACCTGTTCCAGTGGAGAAAAAAAAGTCTTGACAAGTTGATAAGAAGTCAATAGCATTTTCAATTTAAAGCAGGTAGTTAACATCCCATCAGCAAGCTGTTCTGCTCATTTTATTAAATTATTTAAAAGATCAGTCCTGCATTCCAAGGTTTTATCATGATACTTATCTCAAATGCTAGAAGAAATGCAGGCACATGAGTTTGATCTGTTTCCTTGGAGACCTACAGCACTAAAGCAGGGCTAGTTACAGGAAGGAACTTTATAAGGAGTACATTGATGGCTACTCAGTAACTAGCCCTAAACTCAGGTTCGAAAATTAGATGATGTACTGAGGGAAAAAAAAAGCAGTGTCTATCAGACAAATAAGTGCAACATCAAAAATGTAATACAAAACATTCAAGGTATATTCAATGTGCAATACACATTGTTCAAGCTGTGTGTAGGCAACCAGTAAAGACAGCAAAGAGCTGTTAATATTTGTTCACTGAAGTCCTGAGCTCTGGCCTGTTCCCGCTATGAGTGTCTAGGTGAAAAACAGAATCTAGCTTGGGTATCTCAATACTATATGGTGATCACTTCAAAACTTCAGTGTAGACATACTATAGATCTTCTAGATACTGTGTATATCCTAGACACTGGATGCTATGACAGTCATATCTTCTTCAAATTATCATCCAGAGTTACAGATTAGTACTATTGTATTGGTTTAAGCCCAGCCGGTAACAAAGCACCACAAGGCCGCTTGCTCAATCCCCCCCCTCCTGGCCACAGTGGGATGAGGAGAAATATAAAGGCAGGCTCGTGGGTCAAGACAAGGACAGGGAGGGATCACTCACCATTTATGGTCATGGGCAAAAGACAGGCTCAACTTGGGGAAAAACAAAATTAATTTAATTTACTACAAATCAAAACAAGCATATTAGGAAGTAAAACCAAACCTTAGAACACCTTCCCACCACCCCTCCCTCCTTCCTGGCTCAACTCCACTCCCAGTTCTCTCTCCCTCCTCCCCCCAGCAGCGCAGGGGGACAGGGAATGGGGGTTGGGGTCAGTTCACCACACATTGTCCCTGCCGCTCCTTCCTCCTCAGGGGGAGGACTCCTCACTTGTCCCCTGCTCCAGCGTGGGGTCCCTCCCGCAGGAGACAGACCTTCACGAACTTCTCCAACATGAGTCCTTTCCGTGGGCTGCAGTTCCTCACAAACTTCCCTGGTGTGGGTCCTTTCCGTGGGCTGATCTTCAGGCACAGACTGCTCCAGCGTGGGCTTTCCCATGGAGTCCCGGCCATCTTGGGGGGCCCCCGCTCCCCCGCTCCCCTCCATAGGCTGGGGGGGGACAGCCTGCCATCTCCCCACAGGCTGCAGGGGCAGCCCCTCCTGCCCCGCTCCTCCTCCCCTCCTTCTTCATTGACCTCAGTATCTGCAGGGGGGTTTCTCTCACATCCCACTCCCCCCACTCACTGCAGGTTCCCCTGCTTAAATCTGTTCTCCCAGAGGCACTACCACCGTTGCTGATGGGTTTGGCCTTGACCAGAGGAGGGTCCGACCTGGAGCTGGGGAAGTTTCTAGCAGCTTCTCACAGGAGCCACCCCTGCAGCCCCTCCCCTGCTACCAAAACCCTGCCACACAAACCCATAACAACAACCCTCTCCAAAAATTTTTCATATGTATGGGAATCAAGTTTTTACACTGAAATAGGCCACTTTTCTTTTTCTTCTTCTTCTTCTTCTTCTTCTTCTTCTTCTTCTTCTTCTTCTTCTTCTTCTTCTTCTTCTTCTTTTTCCTCTCCTTTTCTCATAGGGGCAAGTATATATATCTGTGATTAAGATGGTTAAAATTTGATTTTTTAGCATTTAGCTTCCATCTGGAATCATGTTTTGATTAGCAAGAACACTGTAAGTTTATAAGACCTCAACTAGCAAATCAGTTTGCATGAAGGTGTGTTTCCTTAGCTGTACTGTTATGAAGTGATCAGAAATATCCTTTACTTTTTGCTTTTATCTTATTTCAAACCATCTATGCTACTCAGCTCCATGAATGAATAAGTTAATTACACAAAAATTATTTTCATTATCCTCCTTAGTTTTAATTTCAGCTCTGGATGGAACCTACCTACTTACTGTCAAATATGAGCACTATGAACATACCCCCCCCCAAAAAAAAAAGTAATAAACTGTTGGTATGAAACACATGTAAGTTCCAGATAGTAATATAGTATATCACTTTCCCAGAATCACTTGACCCTATATTTGCCTGTTCTCTTTACAAGCTTTCTTACTTCACCTGGCACTTGACTTCCAAAATGCCATTCTGAAAATGACTGTTTACTTCCCAGAGGAAACATCACCCAGACATAAACAGACAGGCAACACAGTTCTGATCTAGGTTTAGGCAAACTGGTATACCTGATTTCAGTCCATGTCTTCTGTAAAATTCTTCAAATTGTGCATAACATTGCATCTTTATAGTTGTTTGAACACTCAGAAAAGAAGTCCTAGATGTAGTGTTGTGGACCCTGGTGTGAAACCTCTGTGTCTCTGTTTTATGCGTGACTGTGGTTTTCCTGGATGATCAGTGACTCTGGGGACAGTATGAGGAAAAGGGCTGATCCTTCCAAAAACAAGAAAGCCCTGGTCCCTTCATCTCACTCAGCTGCAAGTCCTCGCATCCTGCTCCAAGCTGTGCACTTCTGCTTCTGCATTTGTGCTAGCACAGTCATCTTGAGGAAGATTTGTTTGGGAAAACATCGGCCAAGGACCTTGCTCTCCCTCTTCCTGTATAAGCATTTGATTATTGCACCCAAAGCTAGTGTCACCTTTTTTGGTTAATTAGGTATTGTAAAACAGGTCCAGACTATAACATTTTTCTATGCTTCCTATGTAGCATCTATTTTCAGAGACTTGTTCTTCCTCTGGCGGCACTTACACATACAGTTGTGGACTTTACATCCACTCACTGTGCTCATGCTGGTCAGTATCTTTTATGCTTAAAGACTGCTAGATTTTTTGCAAGTCTGTGGGTATTCCTTTTTTTCCCCTTTTAATCATGAAATATGCATAAGCCCCCAGCTCTGGAATCTTTCCTGCTTACAGATAGCAGATTTTAACCAAGATTTAAATTTCAGTGACAAGATCAACATTAGAAAACATTATTTCCATGTTTAAACTTTAAATAAAATTGTATGTCCCTGACCTGTGCCAGTGCCTTTAAAAGATACTCAAAATACGGTGTTTCCTCCCAAACATACTGATAAAAATTTGTACATTGCAGTGCATCTATTCATTGAGGTGCTTAAGCACATGTGAAATCAAGAATGTTATTTATGTATTAGGCAGCATTAGCTTCCCAGTACAGTGACAATGAGGTAACATAACATCTCAGCCAGCCCGAAATGTTCAGTAATATTTGGAGAACATGTCTGCTGTAGAAACACAACCATGTCTTGCATCTGCTGTTCATTTCATGTCTCTATCAGTTAGTTATATTATGAAGTGCTCTGAAGTGATTGCATTACAGTTACCGTAAGAAACGGAGCAATTGTCTGATTGATTCAGCTTATTATCTTTACTAGGGAAATCAGGATGTGCTAATGGTACTGCTGCCAGGCTGAAATCCTGCCAGACTGTTAAAGGGGTCTATTCATTTCACATACCTAACTCACTTGATAACTCAAACTATCATTGTATTCTTGGATAGTCAAATTGTTTCCTATTTGCCAGCAATTAACAGTGGCTGTTAAAAAAAAATAGGTGGGAGAAATTTAGATTACTTGATAAAAGCAAGGTGTCCTGGGTTCAGCTGGGATAGGGTTAATTTCTACAGGAACTTGTGAGATGGGAGGGGGCACAGCCGGGGC
>JANXJC010000013.1:18892778-18911473 GCA_027564655.1 Leptodon cayanensis
TTTACCAAATCTCACTTTTACAGTCACCTAGCAGCAAACCAGTTTCCACGGCTGGTACAAAATATTAAAACCATCAATCTAGACATACCATCCAGAATGTATGGAAATATGCTCTCATTACCTTGATTCAACAGCATTAAACTTTTAAAGACCAGTCTTCTCATCTCAGTGGATAAGCATCATTTCAACAAGCGGAAGATATCTTTGTTTTCCACCAAGATGTTACTTCAGTGCAATTCCAGTTCCAGCAAAAGATGGGATAACTTCACAACTGATACTTTGAGGTGTTTAGGTGTCTGCCACCCAAACATTTTGCTGAACATTCCTTTTTTCCTCTGATCACAGTACAAGTCTATATATATGACTGAGACTGAGAAATTAATATTGGTTTGTATCCTCACAGGCTTCCATAAGCTAATAACTGATAATGCTAGAAGAGCTTTACTATGATAATCTAAGCTGCTTTTCTCTATAATGCAAGTCATAACATTTTCATAAAACAGATCCCATTATAACAAAAAGCAAAACCTAATGTTGATTAAAAATTGCCACTGAAGGATGTTTAGCATTAATAGTGACATTCATTCAGGATTCATTTAATATCACCAAAAGAGAGGCCAGTGGTACCTATAAATTAAAAAAATTACTGATAAGGATATAATTAGTACTTGTAAGCCTTGAACCTAAATGTGAATGATGTGACTAAGAACGTATAGAAGCATTTTGTTAATACTGTTATGGCATAGCCAGAGAGAAGTTACTGTGTTCAGTTTTGGGCCCCTCACTACAAGAGGTGCCGGAGCGTGTCCAAAGAAGGGCAACGAAGCTGGTGAAGGGTGTAGAGCACAAGTCTTCTGAGGAGCAGCTGAGGGAACTGGGGTTGTTTAGCCTGGAGAAAAGGAGGCTGAGGGGAGACCTTATCGCTCCCTACAACTACCTGAAAGGAGATTGTCGTGAGGTGGGGGTCGGTCTCTTCTCCCAAGTAACAAGCGATAAGACAAGAGGAAATGGCCTCAAGTTGCACCAGGGGAGGTTTAGATTGCATCTTAGGAAAAATTTCTTCACTGAAAGGGTTGTCAAGAACTAGAACAGGCTGCCCAGTGAAGTGGTTGAATCACCACCCCTGGAGGTATTTAAAAGAGGTGTAGATGTGGCAGTTAGGGACATGGTTTAGTGGTAGACTTGGCAGTGCTAGGTTAAGGGTCGGACTCAATGATCTTAAAGGTCTTTTCCAACCTAAATGATTCTGTGATTCTAAGTTCTAAGCATGTTATGTGACTTTGTAAGCCATGTGAACTCCAAAGGGAAAAAGACATGTAGTTGCATGTAGGAGACCTTCAAGTAAAAAAAAAAAAGCCAGACAAAGCATAAGTACAAAGGACTGCAAGTAGGCAGGACATTGAGCAGAATACATGAGTTGGATGACTGGCAAAACCAAACCCAAGACATGCATTATCAGGAGCATAACCCCACCACCTCTTATTGGGAGGAAGACTGCAGCATAAAAACATCAGCCATAAGAGAGGAAAATTGGAAAAGAAAGAGGACAAACTGACCTGTGTTCCAAGTTCACTAGTTAAACAGCTCTCAAGCCTGATGACCTCTGTGGTGAAGAGCCATAGCCATCACTGCTAACTACACGTGCTAACTGCATCAGTGCAAACACATCAGCTGTGTGGTATGGTATTCTAATAGCTGACAGAGTATAAGTGTAAAAAATAACAAGTTTTTCATAGGTAGTAATGATGATTAATAACAGATAAGAACTAATGATTAGCCAGGAGAGTGTTGTTAAATAGTTAGAAAAGTTTCTTTTACACTTTAAAACTGGCCTGATTTGTCAGTCTTCTGAACCTTCCTATCACAATGATCTCTATGATACATAAATATACACATATATTCCATCACAAAATTAAGATTATGCCTACATGCAGGTGCCTACCTGTTAGTGTCCACATCTGCACCAGGTGTCTAAATGCCAATCATAACATTTAGTCAGTGGAGTCTCACCACTAGGTTCCTACTTAAATGACTCTCCTCTCTTCCGCCATTGATTGTATTGATTAGGTATCTGTTGATTACAGTGACTTTTTTTTTTTTTTTTTACTCTTAGTGAGCCTGTGGTTACTTACATGTAGCTGTCTGACTGGACTGCATTACAGTTTTTAGGTTTAGTTGTCCAAATATAGGCAATTAGTGCCATTTTAAAGATACTAGAAGATGCAAGACATATGGAGCAGGTGAGTAAGACCCAGAACTTGTAAGATAGTCTCTTTAAAGTTGAAGTTAAGGGTCAGGTGCAATACCCTAAGCTATGTCAAATGATAGTACAGGCCTGTGTTTAGACTATCATCTTGGTACAGTCTTGATTTGTTTACTACAAAGTCTGATTTTATCTGGCTTATGTTTCAATCATCCATCTAACCTTTCTGGAAAGCACATATCTTTGTCAGCATATCCTATAATATACCCAGGCCTTTAAAACCAGATATGAGCTGGCAACAAAGCTTTTCCAGCTGAGAGAATAAAAGAAGATACGATTGGGAAATGATCTCCTGTTACAGAACAGATGAATCCCAAACTAAATATTTTCAGAAATTATCTGAAATCATCCTTATTTAAACATTTTTTTCTCATTCCTGCTGGTGTAGACTTTTTACTGAAGATAATGTGTTCTTATAATTTATGACATCATGCAGTCATCTGGGGATTTTCCTGTTGTCATTTCCTTTTTCACATGAAACACATTCATACTGAAAATAAAAGAAAAAATTGCAGTAGAAAAAAAAAATAAGTAGCAAAGACGTTTCTTCTTCTGTTAAATGAATGCATATCTTTACCTGAGAGTAGTTTATGCAACTTGTATATTTTCTTATCTTATACGCTTGTATTTGAGCCAAATTCTTTTTTTCTTGTGCAAGCATTTTTACTAATGTGATCTTTTAACACTTATAAAAACACTGAGACTAGAGACTGAAATATCCACTACTCTTCTGGAATGGTGAACATAGCAAAGTCACACTTACCCTTGAAAAATTACAGTGCTTCACTCCCTATAACATGAATTATACATTACAGGATGCAAGTTACATTAGATCATGTCAAAGCAGATAGTTTGACATACATAGAAGTGTGGACCGGTTTGACGTTTAGATTAAAATCAAAAAGCTTATTCTTGCTGTAGAAAAAGTTCAATAGATGGAGAGAATCATATTCAGCATGTTAAAGTACCTCTCTCACATGAGATTGTTTTTCATTCAGACTATGTTGAAAGCACTCTACCATTTTCTTTGGCACTTCATATCAACCATGCTTTCCCAGAAACCTCTACTTTGTTAGATCTGCTACAAAACTCTTCCATTGTATATATTCCTTTCCCCCCTTTTTTAAAGGAAGGCATCAGATGAAATCATGGGAAATATCGAAAAAAAACCCAAAACCCAACAACAAAACACTAGAAATAGACATCTTATGTACTTCAAAGTAATTCTGGTCTAGAAAATACAAAAAATGGAAATAAAAAAATGCTTTTGGCTGCAGACATGCTCTTTTGTGCAAATAATCTGTATTTTTCTTCATTTTTTTTTCTGTAATTGTAGGATATTTCTGTTTTGCACAGCATTTTACAGAAGAAAAAAAAAACACAACAAAATTATGCAGCTCAAAATCTGATTGTAAAATATGATACTCTGGGCCATAGTATACTTAATGAAATGCAGAGTACACTTAATGATGCTGTATGTGTGTTGGAAATAGGTGATTATCTGACAAGCCCTCCTCAACTGACCGAAGTACTGGGCACTTCAGTCAGTCCACACTGCCATTTTATAATAAGGGCGGTAAAGCTTTCTGTGAAAATGTCACAGACAGTATTGTTAGCATATAGACTAAACTCACTCCATTCTCAAGTACAAAGCTGGTTCTAGTTGGGTTGTATGACTACTATCATGAATGGTGATGGTGGAGTGGAGGATGTTTAAGGTGGTTTTTAACAGCACTATTTTAAAAACAAGCAAACCATTTTTTAAAAAAACTATTTTTATTTGCTGTATGCAGGAAAATCTGTGCTGAAAAGTAATAGACAGCATTCTTGGCAGCCTGTTGAAAAAACTTTATGCATGGAAATTGTTGCAGTTAGCTTTTTCTCTGGTGACATAATGAATCCACTTTTACAAACAAAAGTTCAGACCGCCTTAGAGATAGCTAACTTGCAGCTTAACTCGTGGTTTTTTTTCTTGATTATATTAGATCTGTCATCAGAAAATAGAATAAAGCATAAATAAAGGGACTTTGGGAAGGATTGTGCTGCTCTCCCTGGATTAAACTGTTCTATCAATTGACACTCTCTCTCTGATCTCATTTTAGCTCTTCCTGTCCTGACAGTTTCCCTCATTTGTTCCTGATACCTTTCTGAACTCATTTACCCCACCTTTACTTTGGAAAACTCTTGACATGGTTGACATGGTCCCAAACAAATTCTGTAACTTTTCTTCCCTGTAAAGGGAAGGGCCAAAAAAACCTGAATGATCATCCTCCTCTTTCTAAAAGATGTAGAGAAATCCAGCAGCTATAATATCTGGCCATTAGACACTTTTCCTATGAATTTATTTTGAATACCATTTTTATATCTTTTTTTACAACCTCAGACATTTCTCTTGAGTCTTCCCAATCTCTCACAACAGTCTGGCATTCAAAGCATTTAAATGATAAAAAATCCATTAGGTAAACTTGTTAGCATGACACTCTCCAGATTGAAGACCCAGTTTATGTTAATGTAATGAGCCTTGAATAACTAATGGAATGAAAACAGCTAAGAAAATTTAGCACCCAGATATTCCACAGATTCTGCCATGCATGCCTTTCCTTATCATTAGAGTTGTGGTTTTCAGGACGTGCTATAAAGTCAAAGGAATAAAAATGCACTCACATTCCTCAGAAGAAGTATTTTCTCGCCAGAAAAAATATGTACTTCCTGTGGCTTGTTGGACTTCCATGACTTCATTTGCAAGAGCCTGTGGACACATACTGTTTTATGTGCCTATTACAATTGCATAACACTAACATATGTATTAGAGTGTGGATCGCCAGAATTGTTTACCTTCCACGAGGAATTAGGTGTTTGCCCAGCAGTGCCTGCAGCTGGAGGAACATGAAAAGTAGCAGCATTTCTGTTCAGTGATGTATGCATGGATAAACAGGAAGGCAATCACTAATTCTGAAATGGATTTCTTGCTGCACAGAGAAATGGGAAATAGTAAAGGGGTTTGGAAGTAGACTAACCAAAGTGTTAAGTCCTCTCTGAGAAGCTGGCATTGTCATACTGTTTGAAAGTGCTCAGTTGTATGGGTATTTCAATTTACTTATCTCTCTAAAAGTATTTTCTTCTACAACCTGTCTGAAAACAATTGTGATCTGTGGACACTGCAATCAACAGAAAGGTACCCATTTTTCTTCTGTGAGTCTTTGAGGAGTTTTCCCATCCCCTTAAAGCAACAGCACTTTTATATCTCTGTACTGGCTTGCCACCCATGTAACAGGTTAATGAGCCATATTATATTGGGGAAGTAGTGTGTCATTTCATAATCAGTGTATGAAAAAATGAAGAGGAGGAGAAGGCAGTAGCAGCTTATTTGGAGAATTTATGGTGCAGGGCAATGAACTAGAAAAGTAAAAAGAAACTACAGCTAGCCAAAGATGAGGTGTAACTCACCTGAGTGGAATTTACTAGTTTTACCTGTGAATAGCAAGTCATTGTAACATGTTACAGGCACCTAGTATTTATTTTTTCTCATTACATTATTTCCACAATGTGTTACACTAATAGGAGAAATAGGATATTTTTCATATGTTAGCAACTTGAAAATATATAATCAATTTCTCTATACTATTTCTTCTTCCTTGTACTAAAAAGAAAGAGAGAGAAAAAAAAAAAAAGCAGCACTTCCATAAACAACTTTTATCCTGTCTGGTTTGAAGAGAAGAGAATAGGTGTTGTGCATAGCACAACAGTTCAGATCAGCTTGGTAGATTAAATGTGTCATAAGATGAACAAAAATGAAAGACAGAAAAACAAACTCAAATCAAATCAGATATTGACAAATCCCAGGAACCATGTTAACACTGCATCTGGCAGACAAGGGGAGTAAGAAGCAAAGAACTAGAATGAAATTGATGCAGTAGTAAATAATTCTAGAAAGTAATGAGACGAGATATCTTCTCCACTTTAAGCCTTTTAATAATGATAGAAGGAAAATGCATGGGCAGAAGGGGTGAGACTCACTGAAGATTTTGCTAAACATAGTGAGCTCTTGAAGTTTTCATTGCCTTAAACCTGAGATATTGCTTGATGTCTTTTCCAACACCACCTGTTACAAGACATGTCCATTATGTTCTTAGCCTTCTCTGTGTTGCATTCTAAATTAGCACTTTTTTTCTTCTTGCCTATCTTGGTTTTGCCTTCTAAACCAAAATCTACCACAGTTGATCAAGACAGTGTATTAGTCACCTATTCCATGGCCATAGCTGCAGAAGAAGTAGCTGCTTCTCTTGTCTTCTTGGACACAAAAATATAGCTTTACCAATAAGACAATGCAGTATGGACTCGCTGGGAATGCTAAAAAGTTTGGATCTTTCTGTTTTTACTTACTACCATTTTCCAACAACAAGTTTGTAAGAGGCAATTGCATTTTCTAGATTTGCTATGCTTTTACCTTTTTCCCCCCATGTATTTCTCTCATTTTCAGAGAAACAAGAGTTGACTTCAACAAGAAAAATACAAATGAGGATCAGCCCATTTCAACTTGCTGTCTTTCCTCTGAAAAAGAATATATTTAATGAAACTTAATGGCATTTAAGTGACTGTGAAACAATATATTCTTCTTTAAGACAAACTAAAATTAATTAGAACGGTATCTGTCTTGAAGGACTGGGAATTAGGGTGGTTGTTAAGGTAAAAGACATTTAATTCTACCTCGGTGTTTTAGCTGGACAATTTCTTACCTCCTTCTTTTTTTTTTTTTTTTTTTTAAGTCTTAACTAAATAAATTTAAACAATATTAGCAATGATCACTTGTTATGTAATAACAATTAATTGTAATAAATTCGTCAATGTGTCCTTACTCAGGTCGTCCAAACTACCGGCATATTTCACTGTTCAAGGTGACAATCATGCCTTAATGCCTTAACTGTCTGGACCTTCTTATTCCTCAGCATCAGCCTAAGAGCAAGTAGAAGTCCCATAGTGATACTGTCCACAGAGCCATTTCAGCTGCTGTTTCAGTAACTGGCACATCTTAATGATGCTGCAATAAGTGCCATTCATTTAGTGGCAAGGTTCTCTAAAGAGCTATCTTAGAAGCTACTGTGGCTGTGTCCTTCATATGAGTGAAGAGGTTCATTGCAGTTTGTATATGTTTAGCATGGAGAAATGAGAGGATGGAGAGAAAGGAAACCACTCCTGGCACTATCACATTCTGCACATTTTAGTTCTTAAGTATTCACAGAGAAGTGTCTCATTATTGCATTTACAGTGACAGCCCTGTTTATTAACTTCTTAAGATTTATGTGGTACTATCTTGAATGTATCTAACAAACAGAGTCATACACCATTAGTTATTGTTGATAGCACAAAGGCTTTGTTTGCAAATAAGTTCAGTTAATTAGATTGATACAATAACTTTTACAAGGTTAATGAATGTCTTAACATAATAGTGTTTGACTACTTCCAAAACAAAAAGGTACAGGTACCTAAATTTACCCTTGAAACAAAGGTTTATAGATTATACAGTTAAACTTGCAGGTCAGGGGAGAAGGGGCAGGTTTCACAGTTTCTTTGAAAGTCTAAATTAAGTTTTTTTCACACTTCCATGTTATTCCCATAGAAGATGATTTCTAAATCCCAAATTAGCACAGCTCATAGGCTGTGAAGTTTAACAAATCACCACTCATTACAACTTGCTTTCTTACTTGAATATCCTGCAGGTAGATACATAACTCATAAGAATAGTCAACAGAGCTTCTCTCATGAAAAGAGGTCTGCTAAAGCATCGTGACTTACTCCTCCTGAAAGTTAGCCCAATGAACCTTTGAGAATTTTACCAAATCACTTATAGGATTGTATTTTATATTTGCATATTTAGCAATTTATTTACTGCAAGATACTGATGCTAAGGGTGATGCTAGGGGTGGCTGAACTGTTAAAAATTAATACTCTGTTAGGATAAGCTCCTTATTTCTCTTCACAGTGTTAAAACTCTGTCTCCTTCATAGCATTAACGTACTATGCATGAAGTTCTTAGTCTGTATGTGGGTCACATTCCAAGAGTTCCTCCAACTCTGTGATAACTACATTTACATAGCCAGATAGTTTCTGTTCCAAACTGCAGTGTTCTTTCTGATTTATGATTTATTCACTCATATTATTACTAATTATTTCCAACTGATAATAATAAACTGATAAGAATGTTTGAATCAGAACTGTGCAAACACAAACTAACTTCTGTCCAAAGCAGTAGTAGTGAAGTATTATGAAGTCAATATATAATTATAAAGTATAGTAAAATATTGAAAGAAAGTAGTAGAAGAAAAAAGCACTGCCAAAAGAGAACTATGTGTAACTACTTTGCAAGTGGAACTATTTGAAATTTTTTGTGAAGTTAATTTTTGGTTTGGTTTGGTTTGGTTTGGTTTAGTAGAAATTGGTTTTCCAATTAAATTCAATATTTTAACAAAAAATCCTGTGGTTTCAGTTGATATTTGAAAACAAGAGACAAGGAAAGATCTCGAATGAAGTAGTATTACAAACAAGAAGCTAAGAGATATTAATTACTAGATCTAGTTTCTGGTTTGTGTTTTAGAGTGATTGTCATAACATTGATTTAACTTCTATGAAATGCCTCAAAACATTTAGACACACACATACATAAACCCCACATCCTTCAATGTGAAGAAATAAACATAACAGATTGTTATTGCTGTGTAACATGATCCGAAGCCCATTGAGGTAAAGGAGAAATTGCTACTGGCTGTGGACTAGATTCTTGTATTCATTAGTCTGAATGTTAGCTTGGTATTACTGTTTGTAAAGGAGTGACTGTATAAAAGAACAAGAGATGCATTTTGACCGTAAAATTTCAATATCATTACAGACACTTGAAATTTTACAGTGGGATATGGAGTCAGGCTTTTGTTGTTATTCTATGTACAAAAGAATGTGTTTATGGAGGATGAGTCAAAACAAACAGACTCTGTATTCCTAAAAATGACAGAAGTATGACTGACCTTAATAAAATCTTGCCTGTGTATGGAATACTTGACCATGTCCTTTCTTTGTATATTTTTCTTTACAGATGACCATCTAAATCAATACATAGTACTGAAGCAAAATTACTACACAGTATGGATGCATGAGGTTCTACATTTTTATGCATGGACTCATATTGTCTTGGATTGTTATAACTTAAAACATTAAAAAGTGACAGGATAACTCACCTCAAAGGACAAAGCATGAGTCTTTAAGAAAGTGTTATCTTGATTCAAAAAGATCTGAAATTGGCATAATTCATTGTCCAATGAATCTTTATAACTCTGAACTGCACAATGTACAGGAATATCATTTTAATGCCTAAGATTGGCATCTTCTTCTCTTCTTTCTCTTGTTCCTCTTTCTCTTTCTTTAATATACTTTAAATTTTTTTCTTGTCAGCTACAAAGTGACTATAAACAACATTTTCAGAAGACCACAAAACACAGGAATTTAGAAATATTTGTACTGCCACTGGATTAAGTGCTGAAATAATTTTGACGATTCAGATCAAAGTCCACCTAATTTTTATTGGCACTTTCCCAAAACCCTGTAGGAGATTTTAACTTTACCTAAGTTCAGCCATGCAAACTCAATGCATTTCTCATTACCCTACTCTGATTTTGATTAGTGATAAATTAAACTTATTTCCCTGATTCATGTCCATTTTGCCCCTGACAGTAATTGGTGAGTGATCTCCCTCTCTTTATCTTGACCCACAAGCCTTTTTGTTATATTTTCTCTCCCCTGTCCAGCTGAGGAGGGGAGCGATAGAGCGGCTTTTGTGGGCTTGTGGTGTCCAGCCAGGGTCAACCCACCAGAGCTATACAAAAAGGAAAATTACAATATGTTTTGTTCTGTTTCCTGGAGAAGTCTGTTATTTTGCAATGAAGCAACAACCAAAGAAATAATAGGTTGAAGAAGTAAATGAGTTTAACATTCATACTGGTCTCAGGACAATATTATTCATTAACACTAGATAAAGGCTCTTAATGTAAATAACCCTTAAGAGATTTAAACATTTATGCTCTTATATAGTCTTAGCGTTTCCTCCGTTGACATTAACTAAGTTGTCCCCACCTCAAAAATGTTGGAGATTTAGTAAGAGAACACAGTGGTGGCCAGATGGATTTTTTTATATTCTTTGAATTTTTACTCCTAAACATTTTGCACCAGGATTCAAATGACAGTTCCACAGACGACTCCTGTTTCTGTTGGTTTAGGGGTAAATATACTGCATGAAATGCAAGTATGTTTTAATCTAAAAAATACTTAATAAAATTGGATATCATGTGTCTGATGCACTGTATAAAAATCTTTAAATGAGTCCCAGTCACTTATACAATAATGTAGTATACAGCTTAAACACCTATTAGAAACATAATCACTCATATACACTTATTCTCACTTTGATTCCTCATATTATACATGTCTTTAGTCAAGCATTCATATTGGCATATTTTTTGGTTTTGCTAGAGTGGTGCTTGAATGACAGTATTTTGGGAGAATTTGTAGGTAATAAGTGTAGGTAACACTTATTTTTGAGTAAGGAACACACTGGTAAGAAACAAATTAAAAATTATAAACCTGCATTGATTTTGACAAATATGATAGAGATTTTGTTATCTCAATGAGACGTTCTTCATATATCTTTTTTTTATTTTGCATGTTAGTGTTTGGGATAGGGTCTTGATTTCAGGTAAACTCTAAACCTAAATGTTTAAGAAATAAGAAGCAAGCCAAAGAAGTACACAATTGGGTTTGCTTCTTCCCCCCGCCCAGTATCTGCCTTCAGGGGAAGGAGAAGGGGGAATTTGACAGGAACTCATAAAACTCTCTCCAACTTCAGAGACTTTCCACCTATCCTAACCTTCATCTCTCTTTTGGTGTCATCCACTGCTCTCTCTTGAAAACATAAAGCTCTGCAAGATTAAAAAGTTCATAGGTACACACCAATTAAAAATACGTATCAGACCTCTGCACATTTCTGAGAACAGGTCCACAAGTTCAGAAATAAAAAGGAGATACTTTTGATGAAAATGAAGCCTGATCAGAAATAGAAGAGCCTTAGTGAAACCTTTTAGTGTTTTTTGAAGTGAAAACATGATATATATATTTTGGTTTGACAAACAAAATGTCTTTCTGAATACTGCAGTATCTGTCAATGATTACTGCACATTACCTCTTTGCCTATGGTTGTGTTTGTACAAGCAAATAAAGCAGACTAAAATCTGCTGTCTGACCCTGAGTTACAACAACTTGCAACCAGTTTGGCAAACTGGTTTGCCAACTTTCTTCCCCGCATAAATAGCTTCAACTGTACTGTCCATGAGGGTAAGTTCTTGATTCACAGTATCCGTGACCATACTCGACCATTGCCTAAGAGACTGTTACTTGGCATTGGCCAAAAGCACGGTGAGGAGCATACTCACACTTAAACATGCTAGAGGAGTGTACAACAGAATTTCACTTGAGCACTAGTCCTACTTAGCTCATTAATTTAGACGTATGGATCAGGCTGCCTGGCCAGACAAGTATCCTGCAATGTCTTGCAATGGGTAGGAAGACAAGATGCAGTGATGCGTGGTGAAAGACATAGCCTTCTCAGATTGTCTGACACAAGAAGAAATAGGAAAAAAAAATGAAGTTTGACAATTCAGTATTCATTGGGCTTATCCGGGAGCTTATGACATCCTTCATCACACATTAAAACGTATAGGAGTTTTCTATCTCCTATACTGGTTATTATAAAAATCATTTAACACCAATGATGGGTCTCTGTCATTTTAAGACTGCCAGTTCTTCTCTGGCATTCAGTTTTGGAGGACAAATGGATGTGGTGTTGAAAGAACAATTTAATAAAATCATTTTTTAAAAATTCAGCTCTGATGATGAAAGAGTAGTCTGACATATTAAAAGGACTTTGTTACTAGCATCATTTCTTTGTCTTACTCTTTGTCTTAAGCTAGGGAAGTCCCTGGAGAACGTTCACTGCTTACAGGTATCACACTGGATAAAATGTACCAAATTATCAAGCTAGTGGCAGAGCATCATTTGTCTAAATCACAGAGTACTTCAGTGTTAGGTAATTAAACAATATAATAGTGAATGAAAAACTCTAGGAGTTTATTGGTACAATCCTACCATGATTAGCAGCCTGAGCAATTAAGCCATAATTCTGCTGCCATCCTGCAAACACCGGTATCACTGAAGGAGTCAGAAGTTTTCCACTGGCAGAATGCATTCCTCTCTATTAATGCTGATTAGACACACCAGCATGAAGAGGACAGTGAGAACAACCAGGCAAAACAAGAATGTCACGCACCAAAGTGTTCAGGCATTTCATACAAAGACTCATGGTAATATGGTATCATTATTGCCAGGAGAGTCTACAGCTCAGACCAAGGATGCAGCCTGGGTTCCTTGAAAAAAAATCGTAGTGTGACTGTCTGCTACCAAGGGAAATAACTCCTTATTGGCAAGCAAAGCCTATATCAATCCAGCATTTGTTTATGACTAAGTAGGTACAAGAAAATTAAAACATAACTCCTGGATAGGATCAGCAATCACCCATATAAGGTGGGGGATAAAGTTCTCTGGATTTGGGAGCTGTGTGAGGCTCTTGGGCCTGCAGGACCCCCAGTCAGGATGCAGGGCAGGCTCGGGGCCATTGGGAGAGCCCCAGTCCCGCAGCCCTGGGTATCAGGCACCTCCCTGGGGACTGGTCAGTGCTGGACTGGGATGTGGGCCTGCAAGTGGGCCTGGCTCAGTAGGACCCATGGCTGGGCAGGGCAGGGCTGTGGGGAGCTGGACACTGGCCCTGCTGTGGCATCACTGGGGCAGGGACTGGCAGCCCTGGGGGTTGAAATGGGATCCTGAGCTGTGAGCAGGGTGGGGGGACCCCCAGGGGATTTGGGCAGGGACAGTCAGGGCTGATGATGCCCTCAAAGCCCTGACACTACTTTCATGATAAATTACTCATCCATCACATTACATTTCTTAAACATGAGAAAAGACCTGAAGAGTTCACAACTAAGAGGAAAGAGGAAATTTCCCCCTTAAAGGAAATTTTCCTGATAAAGCTTTTCATGACAATACATCTAGGTAGTTTAAGATTTTTACAGAGAACAGCTAAAGGCATTTTGGAATAGAAATGAAAGAATTAAGTAACTTCAAATAATTTGGATAATTTATTTGTAACTATCAATAAAGCCTGCTCTGTGCAGTTTGGAAGGCACTCCTGTTGGAAACAGTGAGAGCCCTATGTATGATGTTTTGTGTAATTAGTAACTGAAATGCCAAGAGTGTGGTCTCAGCAGAAGGCTTGGAGAAAAGAGGCACCTAAAGCTGATCTAGTTGAATCTCCTTCGCAATTGTCCTGGCTTCAGCTGGGATAGAGTTAATTGTCTTCCTAGTAGCTGGTATAGTGTTATGTTTTTGAGTTAGGCGTGAGAAGAATGTTGATAACTCTGATGTTTTCAGTTGTTGCTAAGTAGTGTTTAGTCTAAAGTCAAGGATTGTTCAGCTTCTGATGCCCAGCCAGCAAGAAGGCTGGAGGGGCACAAGAAGTGGGCAGGGGACACAGCCAGGACAGCTGACCCAAAGTGGCCAGCGGGGTATTCCATACCATGGGACGTCATGCTCAGTATATGAACTGGGCGGAGTGGAGGTGGGGGGATCGCGGCTTGGGAACTAACTGGGCGTCGGTTGGCGGGTGGTGAGCAATTGCACTGTGCATCACTTGTTTTGTATATTCCAATCCTTTTATTATTACTATTATCACTTATTAGTGCTATCATTATCACTATTAGTTTCTTCTTTTCTGTTCTATTAAACCGTTCTTAACTCAACCCATGAGTTTTACTTCTTTCCTATTCTTCCCCATCCCACTGGTGGGGGAGGAAGTGAGTGAGCGCATGTGTGGTGCTTGGTTGCTGGCTGGGGTTAAACCATGACAGCAATTCAGTGTCAGTACCTTATAGTACCTCTGATTTGCCCTCTGAGAGGACTAGTCTTTCCAATGACTATAGATTAGCTTCATAACTCAGCCTCGGGCACTATGTCTATGCTAATAAACTAAATAAGGCCAAGACAGAGGTATGAGCACTGGCCAATGATGATCCACACTGCTCTACTGTTAGCATTATCATTGACATGGCTTTCATTTTTGCTAGCTAGCACACTCAGGACACAGCTAGGAGTTAGCACAGACCAGAGTTATTTCCAAAAGGCAGTCTGAAGGTGACCATCCTGCCACAGAGGCCAAAGCTGTTTTACACTGTCATTGTGGCCAGACCGTGAGAGCTGGTCTGTCAGTCAAAAAGACAGTGCAAGAACTGTGTATTATAATGGGAAGTGGCCAAAGTGACCATTGGATTAATTTTGCATTAAATTTTAAGAATATGAATCAGATTTCACTTGATGAAGTAAAGGAAGCTTCACTCAGAGCAGTAAAACACTGCTTTCAAGTCTTTCCAAAGCCTGGGTGTGTTCAAAATACTCAGTCATGAAATAAAGGTTCCCTCCTGCCCCAGCACACTGCCTCATTATGTTCTGTACTCCGATGAAGGTGTACATTTTGTGCCCAAGTGACTGTATCTTTGCATCTGAGAGACAAGAAATAAGTTTTAAGTGAGCAATAAGAGCTTGTTAGAATAGCCTGTACTAATATAGTCTTAAAAAAATGAAGTTTGTTCCTCAAAATGAAAGTTGCAAGTAACCTCTGCAAGCAATTCTAACACTATAGAAACAGGCATCATGCAGTTTTTCTATCTCTATCCTATCCTGCTCTTTGTCTGTTTAGTTCTAATGTGTTTAGATTATTCGTGGTATAATTCATATATGTCAAATAGTTGACATAAATTTAACAATGAAAATTTTTAGATTTCACTTTTTATCTCAAGTCCAGAGCAGATAAAAAGTTACATATAATGCATAGTGTTATAAGAGATTTAGGCATCTTAACAGCTGAAGCAATGTGCAGGGTTCGACCAAATGTATAGACTTATTAATAGAGTTCCAAACAAATTAATCTCACCTAAATTTGGATTAATTTTCCTTAATATTAGGTGCTTAATACTTCATTGTCTAAGCCCAAGAAAGTAATTTTAAGCTTTCTTTATAGCTAATGGAGAGAAATAGCCACCTTCAAATGATTCACTTTATCCTAAAACAGATGTCCAAGGGAAGATGAAGCATTCTCTAAAGGTTTTTATTTCCTTCTACTAAGTATACAGGAAAGCCAAAAGAATTTGCTTTGACTTGGATAACTAACTTTTAGACATGTAATATTAGGTCAGAGATATGCCAAAGAATTCTAGAATTTACTGGATTAATATATATTTTACACACCTGAAACTGGAACTCTGAAAAGGAAGTAGGTTACTAATATCCATGCTTTAACTTGGGGACAGAATGAACATTGAATCCAGATCTGAATATCATTTCAGTCCTTTCTCTGATTACTCTAAATGTTTCTCTATGTATTAAAGACAGTAAAAAAGAAAATTGTGCAGAACCTCATATCTTTAAAAAATATGAACAGTATGTACCTATCCGAAAGGTGTGCATTTGAAACCTATATAGAAAACTTGCACAAATTGCAGGAAAACTTCTGTCAAGATTAAGGAATGTGAAGTCATTTGATAGGTCATCTCTGAAGGTGAAGGACTAATGCATAAACACCTTCTTCAATATTTTGTCCAAACAGAGGCAAAACACCCACTACTGATTATTAGCCTTGCTTATAAGCAAAAAGTGAAGTATGAACTCTCCGACCATCCAACTACTATGTCAATGCTGCTTTCACTTAAATGAAAACTGCTCTTAGCTGCTCAAGCTTGTTTTTCTTTTGTACTAAGGCTTATTCCTATCCTGCTGCCTTAAATATTTTAGCATTCCCTTTATCAGGAGAACTTAAAAATTCAATCGCTGCTTTAGGCAAGCCAAATAAAGTCAACACCACAATTATTGAATTACAATTGCACCAGTCATAAAAGTCATCTTCTTTAACTGAAAACTAACAAAACAAACCCAGTGCATGAACAGCAGCGACACTGTCTCACGTTAAGGCATTGTGCGGGCTGGGGGCTCTCTGAGGGCTGGGAGCCTGGGGTAGGGGGCAGCCAGATCCTGGCCCACCACCCCATCCAGGAGCAGGGCAGCCAGGGGGGCACTGGGGGCAGGACCAGCCCTGGGGATCGGGCACCTCCCTGGGGATGACCAGTGCTGGGCTGGGATGTGGGTAGAACCCATGGCTGTGGGGAGCTGGAGGCTGGCATCACTGGGGCAGGCACAGGTGGCCCTAGGGGGCTGAAATGGGGCTGTGGGCTGTGGGCAGCTTGGGGGGAGCCCTGGGAGAGGCTGGGCACGGGAAAAAATGCCTCTTATTGCCCTCAGGCCCCTGACATCTTGTACTTCATGCAGAACTGCAAGAGAACTAAGAAATCACTGACGTTTCTAGCAACCCCATTCTAGAGCACGATGCAGCTGGACAGACAGTACAGAGATGACAATGGGGACTTTTTATTTAAAAAGTAAAAAAAAAACAAGAAGGAAAAGTCAAAAGTTTTTTTAAAAATACAAAGCATACCTCATAAACAGAACTTCACCTTCAGTCTCAAAATTGACTTTGTGAAAACAATCGGTTGCTTTGGCCTGTTGTTTGTTTACAGTCGAACTTGTCGACAGGGAGGTCTTATAAGCAGAAATTAATTTTAAGCAGACAGAAACAATACAGATCTGGGAGAGTGCACTGCATAATTTTTTAGCCTAAATATAATCAATACAATTGTTAACTAAAAGTTCCAGTTGCAGGACTATTTTTCAGTTCCACTATTTTTGGTGTTTTACCTTCAGTTACATTTATGCAACCTGACTGAAAGTAATGGAGTTGCACAAGTGAATCTGAAGGTAATACTTGACCCGCAAAAATCTTTATTATTGGTGATCCATGAGCCAGATAGAAGACAAATAATCTTCCAAATCCCAGTCCTAATTTAAAGGGCTGGCAGTCAGAAAAGCATTTCAATTGTAAACTGAATGAATTTGATTGAGAAATTACAGGGGGAAAAAACGTATAGAATGTGACAATACTATTTTCGTAGAGAGTTTTCAGAATAGCCTTGCACTTTAAGAATTAATCACATCCTGCTGCTTATTCCCTACTTGAAGGCAAAATGCTCCATTTTGATATTACAATTGGTTGCCATAGAAATGATAATCAGGTCAAAAAAAAAAAAAAAAAAAAAAGGATTATGATTTCAGGTGGGGCATAAACTGCAGGAACCCTTGACAAACAAAGCTTTCTTCCTTGTAAGTATCAGTCATACCAGATGTAAAGAACAGAAATGTTATAAATATTTTTAAATGCACACACACATATATATAAATGTGGTTAAATAGCATATTTTTCATTTTAGAAAACACAACTCCATTTAGTTGCAAAGAAAGAGTGATGGGGTGGCACATTGCTATTTAAGACCCTAACCGTGCAAAACCAAATTATAAAGTAGGTCTTAAAAGTTAGCACACACACATGAAAAAACAAGCAACTCAATGACAAACACTTCCCCCAAACAAACAAACAAAAAAACAAACAAAAAAACCCAAACAAGCCTTCTAAATCCCCATATATCTGTTTATCATACGAGACCTACAGGATCTCAAGATTTTTTTTTCCTGTTCTTGATGTCTTTGCCTTAAAAACAAGAACACGTAGTTAAGATTTTTCACATAATTAGATATTACTGGCTTTTAGTAAGTGTTATGAAGGAAAGAATCTGGAATGTATCAGAATTATTTATATGCTCAAAAAAAAAAAAAGTCATAAAAAGCACTTTTAACTACCGCTGTACTTACACTGCTGATTCTTATTTGGGTGGCCCACCAGGAGAATGCAGCCAGCCTATGGCATGCAGTTATGTGCCTTCTCAGGATCTGACTGCAAGCTACCTTAATTTTTCTTGCCTTCCCTAATCAGTCCAGATCCCTTTCCCTATCTACAGATATATATCTGGTCGCATAATAACGGAGAGGAAAAGAACACCTGTATTGGATTTATGTGGCAAGGTTTTGGTAACGGGGGAGCTACAGGGGTGGTTTCTGTGAGAAGCTGCTCGAAACTTCCCCCATGTCCAACAGAGCCAATGCCAGCCGGCTCCAAGACGGACCCAACACTGGCCAAGGCTGAACCCATCAGCGATGGTAGTAGCATCTCTAGGACAACAGATTTAAGAAGGGGAAAAAACCTGCGCAATTGCAGCCAGAGGGAGGAGTGAGAATATGGGAGGGAAACAGCCCTGCAGACCCCCACGTCGGTGCAGAAGGAGGGGGAGGAGATGCTCCAGGCACCAGAGCAGAGATTCCCCTGCAGCCCGTGGGGAAGACCATGGTG
>JANXJC010000013.1:18911638-18924653 GCA_027564655.1 Leptodon cayanensis
CAGGACTTGTGACCCCGCGGGGGACCCATGCTGGAGCAGTCTGTGCCTGAAGGACTGCAGCCCGTGGAAGGGACCCATGCTGGAGTACTTCATGAAGAACTGCAGCCTGTGGGAAGGACTCACACTGGAGAAGTTTGTGAAGGGCTGTCTCCCATGGGAGGGACCCCATGCTAGAGCAGGGGATGAGTGAAGAGTCCTCCCCCTGAGGAAGAAGGAGCTGCAGACAAGGTGTGGTGAGCTGACCCCAACCCCCATTCCCCATTCCCCTGTGCTGCTGGTGGGAATGAGGTAGAGAAAATCAAGAATAAAGTTAAGACCCAGCAGAAGGAAGGGGTGGGGGAAGGTGTTTTAAGATTTGTTTTTATTCTCATTACCCTACTCTGATCTGATTGGTAACAAATTTAAGTCATTTCCCTAAGTTGAGTCTGTTTTCTCCATGATGGTAATTGGTGAGTGATCTCCCTGTCCTTATCTTGACTTCAGCCACCCTGATATCTGCTGGAGGGACAACACAGCAGGACATTAGAAATCCAGGAGGTTCCTGGAGTGCGTTGATGGTAACTTCCTCCTCCTCCAAGTGATAGAGGAGCCAATGAGGAGAGATGCACTGTTGGGCCTCATACTCACCAATAATGACAGTCTTGTTGGGGATATGAAGGTCCAAGACAGCCTTGACTGTAGTGACCGAGAAGGTGGAGTTCAGGATCTTGAGGGTGGGGAGGACAGCAAAAGGCCAGATGACAACACTTAATGACATGAGAGCAGGTTTTGACCTCTTCAAAGATCTGCTTCAAAGAGTCCAATGGGATAAAGCCCTGGAGGGAAGGGAGGCCCAAGAATGCTGGTTAATATTCAAGGATCACCTCCTCCAAGCTCAAGAGAGTTCCATTCCAACAAATACAAAGTCAGGCAAAAATGCCAGGAGGCCTGCATGGATGAACAAAGACCTCTTGACAAAACCCAAACACAAAAAGGAAACTTACAGAGGGCAGAAGAAAGAACGGCTAACCTGGGGAGAGGAGGGGAGGGGGGAGGAGGTAGAGGCGAAGGGAGAGGAGAAGTTATGAAGTTGCTTTGGGCCTTTATATCGTCTTGAATAACTGAATATTTGCTAATGGCAACTGTAACTGACTAACAAAATCAGGTTTATGCAGTTTATTTGGATAAAACGGGGCTTGAAAATCATTATGTACCCAGTACGTAAGTCAAGCAGAAACCAGATATAACTCAGTAACCTATTTCTTCTCTTGAGGGAATCATTGATTTTCTTGAGGCTTTCTATGTCTTTATGTCAACTGGAAGAGCCATAAAAAAATAGGAGTAGTCTAGAGAGAGAGATGGGAATCAGGACCTTCACTCATCCTTTGCGAACTCTCTAAATTTGAGTGTGATATCTTTCCATCTGTCTTTTTTCCTTGTCCTGTGAGGTATGTTTTTTACAGGAGAAAGTGAAAGGTACTTCCACCTAGTCTTACCTAGTCTAATGAGGAGGGTATTTCCATAGGTGAGGTTGGTCCCTCAAGTCTTCCAAATGAAGTACATACTGTCTTCTCCAATATCCACTATAAAATGCTCATTGTTGATAGGTTTTGGTATACATTTCTTTCCGTTACTTATTCTGTTCAGTGCTCTGACAATTCTTATTTCACCTTTTTATTATCCTACTTGAAATAATCTCCCTCTATTTGACTATTATTATGATTTCTTCCCTGGGCTACTAACATTTTCTCTGTAGTTTCCTAAGATGACATTGACAAGCATCTGCAAAGCATATTTGTGATGTTTCCATTTTTCACTCTTATTTTCATGCTCTCATTAGAGGCTAATACTGAAAGTTGTGTTACTGCTGTATTCATTTATTCATTTGCCAAACCTATCACTTGTGGATTTGTTATGCAATAGTCATATTTTCACTAATAATTTTGCAGCTGATATCAGAAAGTTAAACATGTCAAAGAATGGGTTTGTTATAAGGGAAGATAAAAATAATTGTCCTCTGAATTAGTGACTGATAAATGACATTGTGCAAAAATGTTTCATTATTGGCTGTCAGAATCAGGACTGGTGACTAGCTCCATAAATTCATGAAAAACTAAATGCTGCTGATGGATACAGGTTGTTACACAAATATGATAGCCAGAGAGTTGCCTAGAACAATATATCAGATGTGTAGGATATGTTCAGGTATCATTTAGTGGTAAAGATTGCCTCCAGTGAGTAACAAAAATCAGTATAAAATAGGCAAAGAGCTTCACTCTAGGATTTTTTTTTTTCATTCTTAAGTGATATGCATGAAATCTGTTTACTAATGAAGTGAAAACTGATGTCAGATGGATAAGGAGCATTACTGGTATCCTTAAAAATATTTCAGGACAGTTAACATTTCTAATCTGTGAAAGTCAGAACTAAATTCCAGATCTAATTTTCTCACCTGGAAGAAAAATGATTCTATATCAGCCATGATCACAGGAGAAATCTCAAAAAAACACATTGTTAAGCAAACTGGGATTTTGCTAAACCTGCATTAGTTGTATGAATAGTGTATTTCTTCTTTTCCCCTATTACAACACTAGTTGCAAGACTGTAGTCATACTTCGTTGTCCAACATGCCAAACTGAGTAGAAGACGTGAGATGAGTCAGGTTATTAAATTTGTACAGATGCACTGTCTGCTTTGTACATACTCATTGAATCTGAACAGGCAGAACAGATATTTTTATTTTCAGTTTATAAAGGTTACAGTAGAGCAGGCTAATTCTTAGGGATCAATGATCAAATGGGCTTAATGGTCCTCAAGAGCAGTTTGGGTGAAATAGATGCTTATTAATTGGGAAAAAATGTCCATCTTGTTTGTTGGTCTTTACATGTCTTAAATCTACGACCTGGGTCAGACTTGCATCGATCTCCTTCACGATATGGTACATAGCTATTACAATTAAAGATATGAAATATTTACTTGTGCCAATAAACCTTTTATCTGAGTCACCAAAAACCTCCTTGATTACAACAGGTGCTGATAAACAAGAAAAAGGTAATCTCCCCTGTTTGATATTCCAAGTTAGGAATAGAGCAGTGAATAAACTTGGCCTTGACAAAACTTTAAGTAGATAAACCGTTTTTACTTGAGTCTACTTTCAAGAAAAACAGTGCTTATAATTCCTTGTAGAATACTGACTTCTCAAAATTGGAGTAAAAATATTAAGTGTTTAAAAGTTTAGAAATTTGTATAACTTACTAGTTCCATTAGGTGATGTAAGACACAGGGATAATAAGACAAAGTGTATCTCTGACACATTAAGAAAGACTTCGTTTGTTACAATGATGTTTTATCTTTATTGATGTTCATCACTAAAATAACTAAACCCTGTGCTGTTATTTGAAGCCCATTTAAGCAAGGCTTACTAGTTAAAGTTCTTTTCTACTTACTCTGTTTTTTTTACTTTAATTTCCCCCTTTTTTATTGTGATAGCACAAGCGTTTGACTTAACTTACAGACAAGACATCCACCTGAAAAGAACTTAGAAAAAGAATCCTCTTGGACAAATCAATATCCCTACTTAATTCACCATCGAGCTGCAAAGAGCTCTGTGGAAGGCTGTATAAGTATAGGAAAGAGTTGGAAGAGAGAATTCAATCTTTGGCAGCAGTGTTACCTTTCAT
The DNA here is from genome assembly GCA_027564655.1 of Leptodon cayanensis. Taxonomy (NCBI): domain Eukaryota; kingdom Metazoa; phylum Chordata; class Aves; order Accipitriformes; family Accipitridae; genus Leptodon; species Leptodon cayanensis. The sequence continues at coordinate 18,915,298 of JANXJC010000013.1, forward strand.
ATATGTCAAAATGATACATCCTTATCCAGTCAGTCACAGTTTGCCTTTCTGATCTACCTAAATTTCCTTTCACCTATTGATTAAACTCACAGTTAGACCTTTGCTGGGCAGCTGAATGATGTCCAGCTGAATGAATATTGTTGCAGCTGTGTTGATTTAAGTAAAATTTACACATTAAAACAATTCATAGAATGCAATGTTTTTCCGTATTTTCCATCTGAAAAGTGCAGGCCTGGGCTTTAATGAGATTTGTTTTGTTTTGTGGTGGCGTTTTGTCTGTTTGCTTGTTTGTTTCTTTTAATTTCAAAGTGTTTTATTTACCTGTCAGTGTCCTCTGTCCAACAATCATCTAGAATCTCTACTGTAATGCTCCTAGAAAAACTCTCACACTTTGCAGAATGAATTAAATCACTCATAAAATAGAGGTGACTTTGACACATAATTTGATATAGAGCAATTTATCTTCTCTTAAGTTCTTCACCATACTCTAAGAATTTCTGTTTAAAGTCCCAAACATTCTACATTAAATCTGTAGGACTCCTATAAGGGCTGTGTCTGTACATATAATCTATAAAACATTAAAGTTTTCTACCTAAACTTTTACATTTTAAACATGTACTTATGATTTTAACACACTGTAATTTGCCTTTCATTTTGAACTACAAATTGAACCTTTTGTATTACTGTTCTGTATCCGAACATGACGTTCTGTGGGCCTCTATTAGTTTTGATGGGTTACCATGGAAACTGGAGAGCGAGAAAGAGAAGGAGAATACGTTTGTATGCTTAACCACAGTGAGTTACATCCTTTTCCACATTTCTGTGAAAGAAATCAGTGACTGAACGTAGAGACAAAAACTTATTTTTAGAGATAGGCCATAGTACAACGTATATTTTTGGCAAGATGGAAGGTATTAATGTTTTATGCTGGATTTGCATTAAAGGCTGCTGTTTATACTAAGAGCATGAATGTCACTGACAACGGCAGTTTAAGCTGCCTGAAATCCTCATCAACCTACCTACCCAGCCCAAATGGGGCATGAGTGAAAGGTGAACCTACCAAATTGTGCTGCACGGTGAGACATCAGAAAACAAATGCTGCTTCTGAACAGAACCAAAAATTCATCTCCTGGAGCCTATCGAAATGCTGTCAGCTTACAGTGACTTTTTGCCCTGATCAATGTGGGTTAAAATTAAAATAGTGATGAAAGGGTTTGTATAAGGTCCAAGTTTACAAGGCTATGCAATATGAAAGTGTGGGAAAAAAAACACAACAGTAATGAAAAAGAAGAATTTTGTGGATTCTAAATACAGTTGGAAAATAAAAATTAAGGGATTTTTTTTTAGATTTTTAGAGTACCAAGTATGAAAAAAAAAAAAATTCCGCTCCTTCCTCCTCAGGTGGAGGACTCCTCACACTCTTCCCCTGCTCCAGCGTGGGGTGCCTCCCACCAGAGACAGTCCTTCATGAACTTCTCCAATGTGAGTCCTTCCCATGGGGTGCACTTCTTCACGAACTGCTCCAGCATGGGTCCTTTCCACGGGCTGCAGTCCTTCAGGCACAAACTGCTCCAGCTCAGGCTTTCCCATGGAGTCACGGCCATCTTCGGGGGCATCCCCCTGCTCTGGCCTGGGCTCCTCTCTCCCTGGGCTGCAGGTGGGCATCTGTTACCCTGCTCCCCTCCATGGGCTGGAGGGGGGGACAGCCTGTCGTCTCATCTCACCACAGGCTGAGGGGCAGCCCCTCCTCCCCTGCTCCTCCTCCCCTCCTTCCTCACTGACCCCGGTATCTGCAGAGGGGTTCCTCTCACCTCCCACTCACTGCAGGTTTTGCCTCTTAAATCTATTCTCCCAGAGGTGCTACCATCATCACTGATGGGCTCGGCCTGGGCCGGAGGCGGGTCTGACTTGGAGCCAGGAAAGCTTGGAGCAGTTTCTCACAGGAGCCACAACAGCAGCCCCTCCCCTGCTACCAAAACCCCGTCACAAAAAACTAAAACAAACACTCAGTCTTGTTTTGGGACTGAAACCTCTTGAGAAACTCTGGATTCCTTCAGAAAGCAAAGCATCCAGAAACAGGCACTGGAATTATCTGCGTGAACTATCCAGGTCTTCTTAGGTGCTTCTATATGTGTTTATAAGTTACAGGTTTGACTGGAGATCTGCAGTATAATTGAATTTTACAGTTCTTAATCAAGCCTTGAGTGATGGAGCTTCACCATATCAAAGAAACTCTGGCTCCATTAAGATCACCACTAAAACTTTCACTGTCTTTAACAGTCAGGACTGTTCATATGTAAGTATAAAACCACATCTTCAAAGTGTTTATCAGAGATAGCTTGTCAGTCAATTATGTGCAATGTTTAATTACTTTTAAATTACCATGCTAGCAGGATAAATTTAAATATTCATGCTGAGAGTGTGGGTTGATATTTGCAATGAAACAAAAAAGAAAGTAAATAATCTTTATTTACCTCAGTTATAATTCTGCAGGGGAAAGTATGCTAGACTGAGAATGAATAAGGTTCAGTGCAACAGAAGCTAAATAAAATACTAAGGAAATACCCTAAGAAAAAAAGAAATTGGCTGCTTTGTCACATATTAAAGTGGCAAGAACCTTGAAGTTATATTTAATAATAAAAGTAGTCTACGTATTCCCATTGGTTATATGTATTATCTATCAATGCTTTCACATAGGGAGCATGCATCTGTAAGAAACATTTTAATTTAAAATGATGCAAAGTGGTCCCAGTGCAAACAGAGACATTGAAAAAATGATTAAGCTATTGAAAACTGTCCAAGTACTGTATTTTAAGATGACAAAGTATATAAAAAATCATTATGCAATGATGGCAGTTGTGCAAGATTGAATCTAGTGCCCAATACAGCTGCTGTTATTATCTTCATCTTTCACACAAAGACAAAAATCTTACAATTCTCAGTTATTCAGGTAAATTACTTTGATATTCAAACATACTTTTTGTATGTTTGAATATCTTTGAATAACTTTTTGGAGAACATTTTTTTTTTCTCCGTTTGTAAGGCAAACAATTTTTCCCAATTCATATGAATCACTTTAACATCACTGAGCTGATGTCAATTTCCATTACCAAGGAACAGTACAGAAGCATTCAGACCATTTTGTGATTATACAAGGGCTGTATTGCCTTCATCATGCTGATCAGGAGACAATACTGTTCTGATTAGATGGTATTTACCTGTAGACATTTTTTGCAGACTTAGTGTTCTGAAGCACTGAAATGAAATATTCCTGAATAAAAATAATACTTTGAAAAGGTTTTTAATGAAGAAAAGAATCTTATCAATCCATAAAATTCATGCTGGAAATAACCAGTATGTTACATCACGTAAGTTCTCATTACACTATTCTGAAAAAGAATTGAGGATTTTCAGTGAGAGAAAGTTCCACACATAAGCATCATCTTTCCTATGCAATTTGACTTTCTTGCAGATGGGCTTAGAAACTATTCCATTTTTTGCAAGATATTGTGGTACTGCATACACTAAGGACCTCCTGTCTCCTTGGTAATACCATAACAATCATTGTAAGATGCAATATGAGTACTTCAAATCGCAGGTTTCTAGTAGTGACAGTAAAAAGTCAGATCAGACAATTCAATCTTAAAAGAGGTCAAATTTAACTGTTTTCAAGTGTGATGTTTTAAATAGCCTGTAATGTACAATGTAGACATTTAGAGACTGAAAAATCTTCAGTTTAGAGGGCATTATTTTAGCTTACATTTATTTCATAAAGTGTTTTATCATTTATTGCACATGCAGTCAAGGGGGTAGGCAGTTAAATTAAATAAATAGGAAAAAAGTAAAAAACCTACCTAAAAATATTTTTTTCAGTATAGTTACACAGTAATTAATTTATTAAGATATCTGCATTTTATCCTTTCTTGCCTCCAAGACTTTGTGTTTTAAATACTTTATTCTTAGGGTTCGTAAATCCATTAGTAAGAACTGATGGACCGCAATATTTAATAGTTTGTTTGTATTCTTTACAGAGGAAGCAGCTACTAGTAGTCAAATTCACATTTTTTTGAGAATTGCAACATCAAAACTTACAAACAGATGTTATTTTTAAAAAAATCACTGGCAGGATTAAAATAGTACTACATTTATGTTGATAATATTAAAAAATATTGTATCAGATGAATTTGCTGTATGACAACAGAATTTTATTTTTACTAGGTCAGATTTTCATTGGTAGAGGAAATAATACCTACTTTATATTGTTCTATTAACAATTTTTAAAACAAATTCAGATTCAGTACAATTACATTTTCTTCCACATTTTGTGATAAAAAAACCTAAAAGGGCTTAGGTAAAGAATTTATGACTCTTTTTGTCTCTTATTGAGGAATAGATGTATTTCAAAGCACTGAAATCTATCTACAGCTGATGCTAAGATTTTTTTCCCCTGTGAAAAATGAAAATGAAACCTATTGCATTTTATATTTCATGAAAATGATCTCACAAAAGAAGTTTGATGTGACTGTTCTTCCCGTAAAATTTAGCAATTTTTGCACCACCCTGGCTGTTTTGGGGCTACCTTCTTTTCAACTATTTTTTCATCAGACAAAGCATTTGATGATACACAAAGTTTCCAAATTTTATCATTTGCCAGGATAACAGTCACAGAAATGCCATCAAAATTGTTGCATACTTACAGAAAGTGTAACCAATAAATCTGTGCTCTGCAGTTTGAATAAATTCTTACCTCTGCTCTCTGTCAATGATGCCAGCACATTGAGGGAGATGATCCCTTCTACTCAGCACTGCTGAGGCCACACCTGGAATTCTGTATCCAGTTCCAGGCTCCCCAGTACAAGGGAGACGTGGACATACTGGAGAGAGTCCAGTGAAGGGCCACAAAGATAGATGATGAAGGGACTGGAGCATTTCTCATATGAGGAAAGGCTGAGAGAGCTGGGACTGTTCAGCTGGAGAGGAGAGTTGAGGAGAGGAGAGGAGAGGAGAGGAGAGGAGAGGAGAGGAGAGGAGAGGAGAGGAGAGGAGAAAGCTAAGCGCGGTCTTATAAATGCATATAAATACCTGAAGGGAGGGTGCAAAGCGGACAGTCAAGCTCTTTTCAGTAGTGTCCAGTGACAGGACCGGAGGCGATGAGCACAAACTGAAACACAGGAGGTTCAGGATGAACATCAGGAAACACTGTTTTTACTGTGAGGGTGACTGAGCACTGGCACAAGTTGTCCAGGGACGTTGTAGAGTCTCCAACCTTGGAGAGATATTAAAAAACCAACATACACATATATTGTATTTATATACACATGCATAAATGTAACCAGTCCAAAAGTAGGCATAATGGCATGAGCAACTTGTTGAGAACTGACCTTTCTGGGCTCAGAAGGGGTTTAAAATTGGCTAAGGAAAATGCCCTCCTTCTCCTTATATTACGTTTTCTCTATTCTATGCCCACTAATTTCCCTTTGTGGGCATAGCTTGGATCTAAAGTGAGTCCTGTTCTTGTAGGTGCAGAGGGGCTTACGTACATGCCATTCCAAGCCCTATGAGCATTTGTTCATATAGAAACTTGCAATATATATAACTTCTTTTCCCCAGAAGAACAATTAAAACATTTTCAGCAATAGAATTTGAAGAAACGATACATGAAAACCTCATACGCTTATTTATGTATGTTTATACTCTTTGGCATACCAATGTAAGTTTTGGTATGAAGAGCAGGCAATTATGCTCAGAAAAAACCTCACAGTGATAAACACTTTTGCAAATATGAAGGAAGGAGTCTGAATGCAACTGAGACAATCATTTCTTCAGAACTGCAGTAGATTTTTGTAATGTGGTGTCCTGATTTTTTTTCCCTAAATTATTCATTTGAATCCAGTCCAGGTTAGTGGAAAGTTGTTGAACCAAAGGTTTTTGCCATTTATGTAGTGCCTAGTCTCTGAATAGAACTGATGAACTCCATCTCTTTCCTGTGGGAGGATTCATACTGTACAAAATCATGTTCTCATCTGATACAAATCAGGACCCTAATTGGTAGCCTAAGCAAAAGATCCAGAACAGAGCTATCTTTTAAGTGGCACTTCCAGGAAAAATCTCCAAAATCCAAAAGCATGGCAAGCTTTTACGTGCTGTAGTTGTTCTGTATATAGACAGTTTCAATCCTTAAGTAAAATGTATGTAGGACATAATTGTGCATCAAAGTCTTGAGTGCTGACTCCCACCAGATATGCTTACAAATCCCTAGTACTTTTAACACATATTTTAAAATTGCTTTAAAATAAAAGGTTGTGGTATATGTTGGATCCAAGCCTCCCAGAAGCTTCATTAATGTGGACAGAATTTTTTTCCTTAATATTGTCAGTATTCATTAATATTTTAAGTAAGCAGCAAACACTATTGTTGCTTAAAAGAAAAATTGCTAGGTTGCATTTTCTCCTATATATTCACCTACAAATCCTAAGAAAAGAACATTTTGAATAAATGGCCCAATATATGCAATCCATCATTTTATTGTGAAAAAAAAATCAACATTGCAATGTTCGGCTAGGGGTGATTAGGTTATTTGACTTACTGCAAAATACAGAGCAAAGCTCCTACACTACTGGCAAAAGCTAAGACGCAACTAAAACACATTTGCAGGGGAGAAAGAAAAAGAGGGCTGTTCGTTTGGTTGGTTTTGTTCTCTTTTCAAATAGTGATTAGACTGGAAAATTAGCCACTTTGGGATTTGTCAGCCAGTGGTAACAGATGGCTAAGTTAGTGTTGAACCACTGAAAGGGCTGGAGAGTTGATTAGGGAGACTGAAAGCATGCATCCTCAGCTTGGCAGAATGCCTAGTAAAAGCAGTGACCCATCACTTATAGTAAGTCTTTAAAATATTAAGTGGACAGATATATTCAGAAGGGGGGGCAGGAGGGAAATCTTGCCCAGCTAATTTTTTTTCAGAAAGTTATGAAGAAGAAACAGTTCTTACTCATGTTTCTTTCTGGCGTACCTTCTTTTCCTACTCCTGTCTTCTTAAAGTGGGCTATAGCAGCAAGAAAAGGAGTGAGTTTCACTTCATTAGTCGTAGCTTTTAGAAAAATAACAACCAAACAAAACCCCCTCCTTTGAAAAATGACCTTTTTTGTGGTTTTCATATAAACTTACTTTAATCATCTGAAAGGAAGGAGATTGGCATTATTTGTTTTCATTATTGATTTTGGTGGAGCATTTGAAAAAAATGTCTTCAGTTTTAAGTTAAAGTTCTAAAAATAGATGAAGGAAGTTAATATTCTGTTGTAGACTAAATGCGGTCTACAGGATTTCTAAATTATGAACTATATTGCTCTTTCTCTGGTACTGGATACTTCCATCATTACTCACATTTGCTACTTTCTACAGCCATTAATTTCCCTTCACAAAAAAATGAATTAATATGAAGGTGGTAGAAATAAGTATTTTGAAAATAGGAATATTTCTTTCACCTAAAAATTTATAATTCTAGAGGGAAATGTGGCCAGACCTTTGACAAATGAAAATTCTCATTACCCAGTTTGCATCTTGTCTTTGCTTTCTGGGTAACACCAGTGCAAATGATTGATTATATATAGTCTAAACCTGTTAAATAGCAGCAATAATAGTATGCAGTTTAATTTTGCATCTGTCACTAGCTTCCATGTAGGCGAAGCTGTTTCTCTGACAGTGGCTTTCTAACTCCTGAACAGTATTGAAAACATAACGAAAGCTACTAAAACTAAAGAAAAAAGAAATACAACCTGAAAAAATGCTTGAGGCGTTTGCTTTATTTTTCATTGGTATTTCCCATAATACTATGTAGATATTTAGGTATAGAATTTTGCCTCTTAGAACATGTCTATGTGGTATAAGGTTGTCCTCCGCCCATATATTATATCAACTCAGGTACAGGAATCAACAAAGACATATTCTGCCTAGCATTTGTCCTACACTAAAATAAGGTCTTTTTAGAAAGGCTAGTTAATCTAAACAAAGTGCCACTCTATTATAGCTATATTTCTCTGCTACTTGAGCTGGCTAGTAAGTTCAGTGCAAAGACACCCCTTATGCATGCACAGGTGTTCACACACGCACTGTCTGTGCCTGATTCGAGCTCACTGGCTTTACAAAGCAAAGAAGTAATTACCTCCTGGGATCAATATGGTTGTTATATCTCGGACACAGGTAAAATAGACTTTCTGGAAGTTCAATATTATCTCTTTTTGAGCAGAATCTGTTGCATACATGCACTAAAGTTCTGTATCTCCCAGATCTCCACTTCTTTTTTTCAGTCTAGCAATGGTTACTTGTTCGGGTGCTTTATTTTCTCCTAGAGTTTGCTACAATTTGATATTCTGCTACCGCTACCCGTGTATGAATATGCTATGCTAGCATGCATGAATATGACTATGCTAGTAATCAGGGGTGATATGAAAATAATTTTTTTCCAGGCCTCACTTTCCCTCTGTCTTTCTACACAGATCTCCATCTGCCTAAGTTGGTACAAAACATGTAGAATAAAAAAATAGCTTTCAGATATGGAAACCTTGTGCCTCTAAAATAAATGTCTTTTTAATAGAAGTTGCTCTTTGATACAGCTTGATTTAAAATAGAAATTTTTTAGTCCTTCTATCCAGTATATAATGAAAAGGTCCAGAAACATTCTCAGTATGTGTTCTTGCAGGAAGATACTCACCAGAGCCTGTTGGCATTTGTTTTTAACCTTTTAACTAAACCCTCCTTTAACTCTACTAATAGTTATACAAGTAACTATGCTGAATAGAAGCACCCAGGACAAGCACCTATATAAATCATTAATGTTAAGTGCCTTCGGCTAATAATGTCTATGCAGACAGATGTGTGCTGTCTCAGACCTCAGTGATTTCAGGAATGGGTGTTAGAAAAGCAATAGCACATACGTACTCTAAAGCCACATCATATTTTCAATAATGTAGTTAAAAATATGTTCCTTTTGGCTATTTGGTTGTTACATCAGTGTTTTGGGTTTATGTGGCAAGGTTTTGGTAGCTGGGGGGGCTGCAGGAGTGGCTTCTGTGAGGAGACCCCAGAAGTTGCCCCCATGTCAGACAGAGCCAGTTCCAGACGGCTCCAAGACAAACCTGCCACTGGCCAAAGTTGAACCCATCAGAGGTGTTGATAGTGCCTCTGTGACAACAGATTTAAGAAGGGTAAAAAATGCTGCACAACAGCAGCTGGAGAGAGGAGTGAGAACATGTAAGAGAAACAGCCCTGCAGACCCCCAGGTCGGTGCAGAAGGAGGGGAGGAGGTGCTCCAGGCGCCGGAGCAGAGATTCCCCTGCAGCCCGTGGGGAAGACCATGGTGA
>JANXJC010000013.1:18929853-18954483 GCA_027564655.1 Leptodon cayanensis
CACTCCCTAACATACAGGGCTACCCCACTGCCTCTCCTTCCTTGCCTATCCCTTCTGAAGAGTTTAGAGCCATCCATCGCAGCACTCCAGTTGTGCGAGTCATCCCACCATGTTTCCGTGATGGCAACTGTGTCACAGTTTTCCTGCTGCACAAGGGCTTCCAGCTCCTCCTGTTTGTTGCCCATGCTGCGTGCATTGGTGTAGACGCCCTTCAGTCGGGCTATTGATCCTGCCACCTTTTCGGTGGAGAACCCCAAATTTCTATGTGACTGTTCTCAAGAGCTGCCATGGTTTCTAATACATCAATAACCCTTGTGATATGGAAAGAGAAGAATCAAGTAGTATATTTGGAGAGATATCAAAAAAAAAAAGTTCCTTGTATTACAGATACCTTGCAGTAGTAAATGATGGAAAATTTTCAGCAATTATAACAAGTACTTAAACTTTTCAAGCAAATCATTCAAATTAATTTGCTTTCTGTATAATTATTCATCTGCATAGTTTAAGCACCATTTAGTAATCTTTCATGACCCTTTGTTTTTGAGTAGTGAACCTGAAACAATTCAGTATGGTTCAGGAAATTCACTGGAGGCTTGAGGATATTATAATACAGTTGAATCAGGTATCTTTCCATTAGGCATATACTTAATGAAGAAATTACACCTTTTTGGTTTGATTAGTGGGGAAATTAATGACTAAGCACTGATTTTCTGACAAAAAATTACATGTCTGTCCGAAAGAAAGTTAATGTTCAATTCCATTTTTTGTTTCCAACTGCTTTTCCTCAATTTACAGTATAATTGTCTTTCCGTGCAAGATACAGGTTAACTACTAACAAAGAGGAAATATGATTTCCTATTACCCACAATATATTGCTTATTAATGACAGTGAAAAATAGCTTGTTACAGAAACCAGACAGTTTGTTTTGATCATTTGACTTCTAAATTATACAGAATATTGCTTATTTGTATTCAGATATGCAAATACTAGCATACAATTAATTAGATCAATGTTCTCAAAGGCTACTGGAAACAGTAAACATGCTATTAGAAACAAAGTAAAGATTATTTGATTTGTAAATATTATTTGATTCATCATGATGACCAAAATTGGGGGTATTAGTCTACTAGGTGTTTTTCTTTGTTTTGCTTTATGCAATCAAAAAGAACGTTCAATGAAAAAATAATTTTTCAGTAGGAATTCAGACCAGGTAAAAGTTTTGGGACCAAATGGCTAGAAAAATGGTATTATCCATGACTCTATAGATGTGTATATTTAAATATATCTGTGTGTGTGTGTGTATGTGTATAAACCTTTTCCCTTCTCAGAAATATTATACTGTTTTTTCTTTTGTTTCACATTTCGCATCAACATTCTCTTGTAATGTACACCTTAGAATAGCAGGAATTTGACATTAGGCTTAATTTGTTTGCAACATTGTTTATTCTACACTATTCTGTGGAAATAATTATTGATAATGACCCTGTATATTACAAAACAAAATAAAAAAAAAAACAGGTAAAAATCGAATTTTGTTTATCACATGAGCAGATTTTCCCACCATTTTGTTTAGATTAATTGAGGAAAATACTAATGAAAAAAACACTATGTTCAGGATCTTTATGGAAGCTACTTTTAGACAGATCAGTGATTACCCTAACATTCAACACTGCAATAGTAGTATCTGAGTCTGATTCTTTGTATTGGCAACTACAACTATACCTTTATGTGAAAAGTGATACTGCTATCCGTTTTAAAGATAGAAAGCTGAAACACAAATGGTAATATTCACCTGTCCAGTGACAAAATCTGCACTTTAGACTGGGTAGGCAGTGGTGAGAAGTAGACAGTTCCTTAACAGAAATGTCTACAGAAGAAAACAGAAGAAAAACCCACAAAAAAACCCAATGTCTCATCATTTGGACCTGTAGCATTAATTTTAATTTATTCTTAGAGTGCTGGTATAAAACATATTTTTAGCTATTGTGAGGGTCCTTTAAGACTTATACATGCAATGCTATTTTCTCTTGGGCAACTATAAGCAATTCTGTCAAATCCTGGCTTTGCAGCTTGCATGAAATTTTAGAGTGTGGATTTCTTCCTGAATATTGTGTAAATCTTGATTTCACTCAGCAGTAGCAAGAATATTTGATAGGAATTTTATACATAAAGAATCTTATACAGCAATGAATATTCAAGTTATGCTGTCAAATGAGAGGTTAATAGCTTCAAAATTATTTCTTAGAAATAATAATAAAAATAATAACTTTGCAATGAGCTATTTGATATTGAGATGTTCTCCAGTTGATTTGTCATTGCTGCTTCCACCACAATAAAGGAAGATGTGTCAGTCTACTACCATTAGCATGTAGTTCCACTTCACTAATGTTGCAGGAAAAAATATATATGTATTTTTTTCATACAAACCATGTACAGCAGTTCATGAATGTTAATGATATGAACTAAGTTGGGAGTTCGTCCAGTGGCTCTAAATCCAAAGAACATCAATTGCTTGCATAAGAACAAGGTAAGACTTTGCAAGGTGTATGAACATAAGTTCTTGAATGCCCTAAGTAGGTAAAGGATGTATATTTTTGCTTAAGAGCAATCTTTCTGTTGAGAGGGCAATCACTGTCAGGAATTGATAGTCTCCAATGTATTTGTAACAGATATAATTAATACATATTTCAAAGTTGGATATATATTTGCCAGATAAAATACCATGAAAGAAAGGTAAATCATGTATGGTAGAACATGCCACACACAAAACAGTAAAATAATTTTCGTCAGAAGTGAAACAAAAACAGAGAAAAAAGAATTTGTATTCCAGCTCTGAGTAGTTGTACCATGTCTCTCCCAGTTAAGTGCTCTGAAATCAACCCTGAAGGTCAGTTTAGAGAAACTGTATTTTATCTTTCAGAAAGAACAGATAGTGTTCTATTCCTCCTTTGCAACAGTGAAATTAATTTTCAGACTGGAAAGAATTTTTTGTGTTTTAGATCAATAGAACAGAAAATGAGACTTTCCTTTAATGTAAGAAGAAAATTCTAGTGTTTTGTAAAACTTTGAGATGTCAATTGTTTTCCTATATATTCTAATAATCTATTGTATTCAAGTCAACAGTTTTATTAGCTGTCCTCAGAGTCAAAAATATCATGAAGACTAAAGAATGCTCAAAAAAATCAGAAAGTGTTTTCCATTGAAAATACATTAAGAATATGGCCTTGTTTTGGATTCCCTTTGCTGTTAATGAGTAGCACTGATATTCAGTAAAGGCCGGTGTTCTTCACTTAACTATAAAAACCAAAGGGGACTGCTTCAGTGCACAGGTAGTGAGTGTCCTAGGAGGATGAGATGAAGGATCATGTTTCTGTAATAGTGCTGAAATAATGTTAAAACCAATTAAACATTTGTTCACTGTAGAAATCAGGCTGTTTACAACAGTGACTTTCAGTGCCTACTTCCATCGACTCCCTGACAGAGAACTGAGTACTTATAATTTTGGATTTTAAAGCTAACATCTGGTGTGGACGTTGGAAATTTACCTGGCTTTTTAATGTCATCCAATTTCTGTTATATTGAACAGTACAGGTAGCTGAAATGATGTATCTGGAGCAGTGCAAATGATACTTCATCACACGTGTGGGTCCAGCAGTGCAATGTTTCTGGGACTCCATAGGAAGGCATTTTCTTCCAGTTCCACAACCCTCACCAGTCAGGCGCATTATCCTGTTTGAAGTAGGGGGTTCAAACATGTTTTTGGAAAGGTCATTACTTTTGATTGAAACACAGAAAAGGCTAGAGAATCTATCATTTCCCTTTGCCTTTTGAGTTCTTTTGGGAAGACACTTAGAGGGCTGTATCTTCACCCCAGTGAATCTTCACCTACTATATCACTGTGGATGACTCTTCACACAGTTCAAGTGACTGCTACACTGGTTTTCTAATTCTGGATCAGCCTGTCCATCAATGATGCTACTAGATCTGCATCTTTTGCCTCTGTGATTAATCATTCTCACTGTTTAAATGTTCTTATTGTTGCAAATTTAAATGTGTCCAACTGCAGTTTCCGGCACTTTGCCTAGATTATGTTTTCTTCAATGGAAGAGTACATTTCTCCTCATACATTCTAATCAAGGTATCTCAATTTTTTTTTTTTTTTAACTTAACTGAGTTCCTTCAGAATTCATTATAAAAACAGCAACAAAAATTACTTAAATGGAAGAGAGAAAGCATTCTTAATAGTTCTTCAGTGTGTCTGTATACTAGTACGTCTATATGCATATAATGGCAAACAAAAATAATTTTGTCAGCCTCAAAAATGTATCTACTTCTGGACCCAACAAAAGAGAAAAATTAATAGCTTCTGGGAATAATCAGAATCAGAAATTAAGAACACGCGGAATTTCTCTCTAGCTAACAAAGCTAAATATGAAAAGACAATGTATGTCATCCACCTTCACTGTTCTCAGACATAGGGACAATGCCCCTAACCTAGCTTTGAAGAAAGTGAAATCGGAGTATTAAAGACTTTGTTAAAAACAGATTTTCTTAATCTTTAATGTCTGCAGCTAGAAAAGTGATCCTAGAGAAAATAGGGCACCTTCACAAGATTATCTATATTCTCTGTCCTGCTCTGTGTAATTAAACACAACACTTTACGAGGGACATGTGTGATTTAAAACATGCAGTGTTCCTGTTACTGTGTAATTACTTGGAGTAAAGGTTATCCTATTAGATCATAGTTCAGTTGTTATGAGTACTAGAAATAATTTATTTTACTGAGAATAAGAACTCTGCCCCCCCGCAAGAAAGGAAACATCAGTGCCACATGCAGGAAGACCAGTATTGTCCATCATATGAGAACAGCATTATTAGTATTTAATTTCTATCACAAAATCCCAGAATGGTTGAGGTTGGAAGGGACCTCTGGAGGTCATCTGGTCCAACCCACCCTGCTCAAGCAGGGCCACTAGAGCAAGCTGCCCAGGATCATATCCAGATCGCTTTTGAATATTTCCATGAATGGAGACTCCACAATCTCTCTGGAAAACCTGTTCCTGTGCTTAGTCTCTTGCCTTGTTATTATTTACCTATGATTTTTAAAAATATATATTTTTCTGAAGTATGTTCTTTGATTTGGTTGAGGGTGAAAAGTAGAAAGATGAAATTAAAAAAGGTGAATCATATAAAATTAAGAAGTTCAAGATAATTAATAATGAGGAAATTTTGGGTTTAATTTGTTCTGTTTGTTTGTTTGTTTGTTTGTTTTTTCCTCACTATCCATTCTGAAAGTGGCATTTCTCTTTCCTAATGTCCAGAATGTGAAAGTTATCTAGTAGTAAAAATGAATGTGTACATATATATCTGCATTTTAAGAGAGAGAAAGATAAGCTGGGTATGCCCATGTAGTTAAGCTGCTTGGTGTCACTTCGGAGCTTTAAAAGTACTGCAAAAGTCTTTAACCAGCTGGTTAATTCTGATTTCTATCTGCTTTGTACTGTGACACTGTGGAGGGAAACCAGACAGGCAGGGTTATATGGGCCATATATTTTTACAGGTTGTAATTCTAGAAAGAACATATTAGGCAAAATACATTATGGGCCACTAAAAAGACAGGGAAATGTATTCACATATATGGATTAGGAGTCTGCAAAGGATTAGAAAAATGTTCATAGCTTCATTTTAAAATGAAAATGGAACTGTCTCACCCAATCAAATGACAAGAAGTCTATGCAGCTTAATTTATGTATAGTACATTTACCTTAGGTTACAGATTCAACATGTCTAATTCACTCTGTACCTTTCTCAGTAGCAATATAGGAGATGAATTTTCATTTTGCATATAAATGATATTATCATATAAAACTACGTAAATATATGTAATGTTTTCCTGATTTCCATATAGATCACTATATTTTGATTGGCTCCCATGCTTAGAATTTTCAAGTTGTTTGCTGAAACAAGGCCTACAGACAGGAAAGAAAAAACAGGAACCAAAAGAAAAAGCAGTAGGGATTTTTTTTTTTAAGTCATTGCTTCCATAGCTTCTATCATACTCTACAAGTCTTCACATGCTCTACACAGTCCCACACAGTCTTGTCCTCAGAGATCTTTGTATTTACACTGTATTGGTTTTTTACAAGGTGTCTTTTTTCTGATTTCAGAAATAATTTAAGGCAAAAGTATATGATAGTTATTTTGGGAATAAACTTTTTATTAGTATTGTTGTAGTATCAGGAGTGTTAATTGATATCAGATCTCCAAAGTATAGAAACTGTCCAAGAAGCATTATAAACCCTTTGAAAGAACACCAACAGACTCTCTTAATCTGAACGGAGAGAGGGAAATGGAAGATGAATGGAAAAATAAGGTATTATGTGGGTTTTACATTTAAACATTCAAATTTATTGAGACTGAAAACTAAATCCAGCTGGGATTAAGGATTTGAAAACCCTAAATCAAAGTACTTATCTTTTGGTCACTCAGACCTCAGACACTGTGGCTAGGTAAACCCCTCAGAGCGGGTTCAACACTATCCAATAAATTAGGTGTAGGTCCAACTTTAGCCACTCAGTAAGCTTCTACATACACTCTTTCCAATACCTGGGTAAAGCTCACTGTTTCCTTTTCCAATACAAAAGTGAATTCTCAAGAACTGCAGCTTCTTTCATATAATTCCTTAATCACTGGAGCAGTCACAGGGGAGGTGAGAAACCTGTATTTGCTGCCTGTCCCTGATGCAGGGGATTCCAGTCCACATCTCCTGTCACCCTGGAGTGTGTCATCAGCACAGAGGGATTTTTTGTGGAGATACTCTCCACTTCACTTTCCCAACATCCAATGCAAATAGAGAAGAGATATAGGTCATAATTTGGAATTCATACAGCCATTTGGGAGTCCAGAGGTTTTATCTGTTTTCCAAAGTGGTTTGTGTAATTTATCTTTTGAATGGGTGCAATGCTGTTCTGTGAAAGACTGGTGAAATCAATAGTATTATGGTTGTCTCTTCCCCTGGCAATCATGTTTGAAAGAATAAGTCATTCTGGCAGTTATGCAGGAAAACCAATCACATGAATGGATTTCAGGAAAACTGTAATTGATCAGGTCTTTCAGGAGCAGGCAAAAGGATACCTCATTCCCGAGCCCAATAAGGCTTAAATAAGACACTGACATTGAGATGCTGAAACTGAGGTATTTACAGTGGTGCAGGTCTCAAAAAACTAGGGAATTTTAAGTCTAACCAAGAGATCCAGCAAATTTAGGTGCTTTGTGAAGACAGCTGCTAAGCAAATGGTAGAGGACAGGCATTACTGCAAGTGTGTGTTTTGGTGTCCTGAAAGTTCTTTTTGAGTTCATTTTGTTGAAATTAATTCTATCTTGCTCCAGAATTACAAAGGAAATCTGATGAAGAATTGAGAATTGAATCTGCAGTGTTCACGTCCCTTTCTAGTGTTTAATTCCTGGGCACACTCTGCCTCAAGAGAAAACAGGAATTCAGAGAATGGAAATGGCAGGAACGGGGCGGGGAAATAAGGACACTAGTTAGAACAAGAGTTGGAAGCAGAGAAATAAAATGCAAGTGACCATTGTGCTTTTCTTATGCAACAAATTTTCAGAGCTTAGCTGACCATTTATGCAACAACTTTTCAGGTCATTGCATGCACAAAGAATCCTGCACAACGTAAATAAAAGAGAATTAGTAGCAAAAATATTTACTGTTTTAGGTATAAACTGTATCCCAATATGGAATGATAAACACCTTTCAGCTGTTCATGTTCTTTCTGAACAGAGAAAATTTAGCCAGCTAGCTGCCTAGACTATGAACTGTTATTTAAAATGTTCAGATGTATATACATATAATTACAGAAACTCTCCAGAGCAGTTCTGTAGAGATCAACGACCCAAATGAGGTTTTGATTTTTGTTTTTCTTTTTGGTGGTTTGTTTTTTCCCCAAAGGCTTTCAAATTGAAAGGAAATAATATTTTGAACAATATGATTTACTGTGTTACAAAGACTCAGAGTGAGATTAAAACCACCTACAGAGAATTCTAAGATTAAAGGAAGAAGAGCATAGTATCCCATCAATTTTGGAATCTGAGATAGACAAAGAGCTTTTGAATTTATAGTGACAAAAGCAATATGGTCAAGCTGACTGTAAACAATGCTCCTAATAAGACAACTCAGTTGTTTGTTTTTCAGCCATGTATTAACATAACAAATTTGTCTGGGTCATACTTACTCCATATTATAAGTGAAGAAGTTATGTAATGTAAGTCAGCACAGTTCAGCGGCAGCCAGCAGATCAAATGTGGTCCATGGACATTTCCATTCATCCTGTTGCTTATTCTGTAGGAGACAGAGTAGAATTGTTCAAGCAAGGAACAGCCCAAACAACTAATCTTCTGCTTCCTAGGAGCCCAAACTAAAAAATCAGACGTTACTGATGCTGCAGCTGGAAGTTAAAGTTATTGAGACCCATGAGACAGTGATAGTCTTGATTCCACAGGGAATGTCCTCCAGTAATTGCTGCTGGGTAATGAGAGGCAGCCCAAAGTTCAATTCCTAAATCTGTTTCATGCCTCGGCAGTTTCTAAGGCTGGATTTTACTGACATAAAAAAATCTCTGTATTATGAACAAAATGGGGAAAGCCACCTCTGCAGCCCTTACAGGTTTTCTTCACTAGAGGATAGGTGTCGTGGTTTAACACCAGTAGGAAGGTAATCATCACACAGCGACCCAGTTGCTCACCCACAGTGGGGTGGGGGAGAGAATTAGAAGGGTAAAAGTGAGAAAACCCATGGGTTGAGATAAAGACAGTTTGATAGGTAAAGAAAAATCTGTGTGCACAAGCAAAGCAAAACAAGGAATTCATTCACTATTTCCCATGGGCAGGCAGGTGTTCAGCCATCTCCGGGAAAGCAGGGCTCCAGCATGCACAATGGTTACTTGGGAAGACAAAGGCCATAATTCTAAATGTCACCCTTTCCTCCTTCTTTCCCTAGCTTTTATTGCTGAGCATGCCGTCCTATGGTCTGGAATACTCCTTGGGTCAGTCGGGGTCAGCTGTCCCGGCTGTGTCCCCTCCCAACTCCTTGTGCCCCTCCAGCCTATTCATTGGTGGAGCAGCATGAGAAACAGAGAAGGCCTTGACACTGTGTTAGCACTGCTCAGCAATAACTAAAACATCCCTGTATTATCAACACTGTTTTCATCAACAATCCAAAACACAGCACCATATGAGCTACTATGAAGAAAATTAACTCTACCCCAGTCAAACCCAGTACAACAGACCGTGGGACCCCAGCTTTGTTGAGGAAGAATGTTAAGTTGCTAACAATAAAGTATTCAGGATATCCAAGCCACCTGTCCTTTTCTCTACTTGTCTACGATGAAGATTTTGTTATTGTAAGAGATCTAGGAGTAGTACTTTTTTAGGTAATTGTGCAATATTTAGCAGAATAGATTTAGAATTTGAGTGGAGGTGCTAGGCTAATGCACATTTTACAGAACATTGGCAATTGTGACCAACTAAAACTCCAGACATGGGTAGCGAGTTTTCAGAAGTTCTCACCAAACAAGAATTTAACTGAAAAGCCCCTTTCTGAAGAAAATTATTTTTTTTTACCTATCCACTGGAAACATTATGAAACAGAACTCTTCTATGAACTGGCACATTTCTCAAACAAATAAACAAAGAGGTATAAATACATAACAGATAACTATGGATATGTCTTATGCTCATGTTCCACAACTACTCCTGGCTCCTGTCCCCAGCATCCTACCTCCATATTATGACAGGAACCAAGCACACAGCTGTCTCCATATTCATGCTCTTCACTGGAGAGGAATCTTGGGCACCCAGAATAGAGACCAGATCAAGATGACAAGATCCTCTGTACCTGAGTTTGCACCTTTCATGTGACTTAAAACTAGACCAGGAGAGACTTCAGATTCAGTTTATATGAGAGATGGTTTAACTTCACTGCAGTAATTGAATGCTGGTTCTGTAGGAGTAAAAGATTTTGGACAGGGAAATTACTGTTTTTAAGAGGTCAAAGGAGAACATTCCAGGTGGTCTGAACAATTCATAGGGTCAGTTATGGCCAATGCTACTGTGAGGTTCCAAATCAAAATCAATTATAGTCAACAATAAGTGAAGTGAAAGGTAGATTGCTGTCAATTTTAGCCTTCACAGTTTCAGCTTTGTGAAAGTTAGCATCTAAATTGCACTCTTCGAAACCTGTTATCAGTGGGATGAGCCTAAAATTGGAAAGCAATAATTCATTTTCAATTGTTCTTAGATTTAAAAAAAAAAGAAGAAAAAAAAGAAATAAAGGCAACAAATTACTTTTCCTTCAGCAGAGCTACTAAGCATGCTCTTCAAACTGGACATGTGTGTCCCATAGGATATAATGAAAATGCAATTACTATATAGAGGCATTATTAGATGTCAATGTTAATTGACTCTACGATGAATTGCTAATAATCTGCTGTGTATACTGCAGTAATAGATCTAGATGGACAATAATTGAAATTCAATGACAGTTGAATATGGTAAGTAAAATGAACCCCTATGGCTCTAGATCTAGAAGTGAAGGCAAAAGTGCTAGCTTTTTGATAATCCGAGGGGGTGTATAAGCAGTACAATAAAATTCAAAGGAATAGGCTTAAACACCACTGTGATGAACAAAAATACATAAGTAAATAAATCTTCCACATATATGTGCTACAGAGTACTGAGAATTAACTTTTGATACCCATGTTAAGCAATAAGGTGAAAGAAAATAGCTTCAGAATATTTTGTCATCTCATGATAATACTGTATCCTTCCTGCATGTTTCTGAAAAAAGGGGATGAAATGGTTAACATGGATATTGAAGGGAAGTTTGTGGGCTAGGCAGAGTAATTGAATTTAGAGCCTTTTATTCCCTTTTCTTTCAAATCCCTTACATTCATACTAGAAGTAAAGAGAAAAGAGTCTAGCATTTGTCTTCAGAGAGAAACAACCTACCTGAATGGAGGCCAAACTGACAGGAAAAATAACTACTGGTAAGCTAATGAGACATGTAGGATTATGGATTCTGAGTGATTTTACTTCTCAGGCAGAACTCAAGACTCTGGAGTCTGATCTTCCCTTTGCTGTCATTAAGTGTGACAGATGCCATTGTCAATATATGATCTATTTATTCTGCCAAACCCAATGGCAGAAGTCTCTGCAGTAGATCAAAAGACTCCAAGCTAGTCACATCCCGCTTGGTTGTTCAAAATTCGCATCAATTACATCAATATCCTATAACCACCTTTTCTGTAAAACCAAATGCTCACTAAGGAGGTGACTAGTTGACCTCAGTGTAGCCAGAGCTATGGAATCACAGAGTAGCTGAGGTCAGCAGGGACCTCTGGAGATTGCCCAGGCAACCACAGCTGCTCAAAGCACAGCCACTTGCAGCAGGTTGCTCGGGATGATGTCCAGTTGAGTTTTGTGCATCTAGAGGTTGGAGACTCCACAACCTCGCCAAGAAACCTGTTGTAGCTATATGGCTAATCTATAGTTGCATCATGCAGTATTAAATATGCTTTACGTTCTTTTCTCCAGCAGGAGATTTGAGAGTATCTTTTCCCTACTGTAGAACCAGTACAAGGTTGTGACAGACACATACATGTATTTCAAGCCGTATTCGCTGATAGCTCACTGTACTATTGCCTTTGCTTTCTTCTCTTTTTTTTTTTTTCCTTCAAAGATTTCAGTCTACATAGAACTGTAATACATAAGTGGAATACATTTCTTAACATCACTTTAATTTTACACTTTTAAAAGTCATTATTTCTTGACAGATTCCTATTCACCTAAATATTAATGAACTATGCTTGGCACCTGTAAAAATTTATAAGTAAGCTTATAAGTGTATTCATTTTGAAATGTGTTCCTTTGATGTCATCACAGGAAACTTAAATACAGATAATCAAATATCTAAATTAATTTCTGATGATGTTATAAGTTTCATTTATGATAATCACTGAATGCCTACACCTCAAATGCATTTTATAATATTTGCATTTTTCATATTTGAAGCCCAAATAAAATCACATACTGGAACATATGCTGGTTATGCAAGTCACATGATTATTGCAGCCTTTAACAAATGGACTACTGTAAGTTGCTCTGAGAATATTGTCAGATGTAAAATAAAAATCGTTTCAGACTTCTGCTGTTCAATCACAAAAATATTGAGTGGAATGTACTGATCATTCCTCTATTTGTTTTATAATCATACACATCTTAGCTTTCTATCCTGGAAATTACTTTGCATTTGACTTCATATGACATAGAGATGGTTCCTTTGAGATAGAAAAGCACTCAGAAAGATAAAGCCATTTGCCTAAATTTGTCATCACTTTAGAACTTACTTCTATGCTGTCCCTATTTTATGACACAGATTATAGCATTTTTCCCCCAGACATCAGAGAAATGTGTATCTTTTCCAATAAAATATCTGTCTTTGGGTTTTGCAAGTTTAGGTTTTAAAGCTATATTTCTATGAAGATTCTAAAGGAGAATATAACCCTGTTAGGAAGTCTGGAGGTCATTCCTTGATTTTCTCTTGCTACCTGAGAGGTGGATTCCATTTCTACCTAGAAGATGGGGACAACAACTCGGAGCATCATGCAATAATGGATTCTGAGTGAAAGGAAGAATTCCTATTGGTAATTTGTTATGAGTGTTTTTATGTTTTGACTCTTGAGAAATGTAACCCTAAGTATGAAAAATAATCCATAATTAGAAAGAAGCAAAACAGGCAGTGAATATCCTGGGGTTTTGTGTGGTGTTTTTTTGTTTGTTTTTTTTTTTTTTTCCCCATGAAGCCAATTAAGGGATATACATTCCATTGTGTTAGCAACCTGGATTTTCTAGCTGTGCTCTTGGGAGGAGATGCCACAGCTATAAACAATGAGAATGATCACAGTTAATAATTAGTCTATTTTCTTGTGAGAGAAAACAACAAAATAAAAACAAGTGACCAATAAATAGCAGTTTCTTCTTTTTTCTTTCTTTTTTCCCCTGTACTGTTCACTATTGAGATCTCCACTAAGCACAGTGTTAAAGTCATTCTCCCCTTGGAAGGCACTGTATACTTTACTTCTCAGAATAAGTCCTGTAAGTGTACAATATAAGCAGATAATCACATAACCATATAAGGATATAATTAAATGCTTTATTAATGTTAACTACAGCTATCTAAAAGATAAAGTGACCAGTCAGAGCTAATTATCTAGGCTCTTCTGTCATATATCCTCAAAGTGGTATTAACTTAGATCTCTCTAGTGTCTATAAGGAGCCTGCACAACCTTAGGTTAAATACCTAGCTTTACAATATTTTGGCACACATTCACCTGGAGTAAGTCTTAGGCATCTGGACAGAAAATGTCTGCTTCTGATATGTCTGCCTGGGTGAAGATTCTAATGAAGATTAGAATCAATGGAGATACAGCCAATACAGTCAGTCTGGCCAGGGACTGATTCATTTCATCCTGAAGTCAGCGTCTAAACAGAGGACACACTCATTAAACAAATCTACATTTCATGGAATGGGACTGGAAACTCTATCCAAGATATTTATATTGTATCTCACTTGTAGAAGGTGCAACGAGTCCAACCTCTAGCATTCAGTAGAAAGAACCCTGCTTTAACGTAAAGACATATGAAGTTAGGTTAGGTGAATCCTACCATAAATGTTAATTTATCCAATTTAGCATATAATGGAAAAGAGGGAGTAAAAAATGCATATCAAGAAAAAATGTAAAATATTAATTTTTTCTTTGTATTTTTGTGAGATTAGTTCATGTTCTTTCTTCTAAATAAAAGGAAAGCAGAAGATATTAGCAGATGTTTTTAATACTGTCAGTGGCAATAGCATTTTAATACCCTCATTAAAATCTTTTCAAGAAAAAAATAGTTTAAATATACTCCCTGTGTTACAGCTTCATCTAATCATGACATATTTAATCTATGTGAAGTTGTGAACTGGAAAGTTGCTTCCACTTGATCCTGTTGTAGAAGCTTAATTTGTTTTCTATTGTATTAGTTGCCTGCCTTTTTGTTGGTTTATGCAAGTAAAGAGTGCTGTTAAATCAAGGATTGGAGGACAAAGAAATACAAAATGTCTTATTCAGCTCAAGAAGATGTTTTAATGTTCTTTCCTATCACTTCTTGGAGAACACAAACATCCTTCTTTCATGCATGGTTTCATTCAAAATTAGCTTTTATCATCCTTTCATTATCTCAGTGCCATAACTAGTCTTTTTTATAAGGAGAAGATATTACTGTTTAGCATATTTTAATTATCTTCCTCCATGTGGAAAATTCCTAAACAATCTTTAGAGTAGGATTTTGACATTTTTTCTTTCTTCAAGCTAATATCTAAGATATTTCTTTAGTTGTGCCTTCATTTAACAAGACATGAATTTATCTTTTAAATAAATGAAAACATTTTACTTTTTCTGTACAAAGCCTTTTAGTCTCAATATATTTTTAACTTAATCTACTAATCTGTTAATTTATGCTAAACTTAATCTAAGAGAGTCCTAAAGTAGGCATTAAAGAAAACACTGTCCTTTTTAACAACTCTTGGAGAGCTCTCTTGTCTTTCTCACTTCATTAAAATTTTCTTAAGGATGACTAGATAAATATTTCCCAGTAAATATAAATATTTTGTATTCAATTGCTTTCATCTATAATGGTCACATCAAATAATCTTACTTCATTGTTCACACACAGCCTCACTCTTTCTAAAGTGAAAGCTCTGTTCATCACTCCTCAGCCATACAATTACACTGCTAAGTTAATAGGTTTATTATAGATCCTTGATATTTTCTATACTGCTGTAAAACTCATTCATTTTAACAACTAAACCTCTTTGAATGGTGCTTTTAAACTGGGGTTTTAAAGAAACTTTTCTTCATTTTTTTCCAATAAACTATGGCCCCTTCACTTTATTCTCACCTCTCAACTCATATTTAGTCTTTTTTTTTACTCATTTCTAGAAAAAACATCACACTATCTATGCTAAGGTAGTACCTGATAAGAGCACATTTTCTTATCAATCACGTGTACATCTACCTTTATTAATGTTAGTAAAAACAATACATAAATTCTGTCAATGAAAGAACAGACACGATAATTAGTGTTTTAGATAAAATCTCTGAATAAAATTCTTTGTTCCTAATCTCATGGTATTTTCCATCTAAAAAACACTGAAATGCCTTTTTCTCTGCACTGTAATGCATAGTATTATCTACACCAAGAACTTAACAGCACGATTTTATGATTAAATACTATGAAGAAAAGATAATTAATTCCAAAAGTTGTTTGTCACCTAGATTTTCCCTGTGGTTTTGTTTAATACTACTATATTTTTCCTCTAATAAACAATTTTTATATCCTTCAGCCAATTGATTTTTTTCTCCCTTTTTCTCTTTTCCCACCTTTTTTCCCCACCTTTCCCTCCTCTTTTCCCTGCCCTGCCCTGCTATGTCCTACTCTTTACTATTTCATTTAACATCCATATAAACAATAAGTCCTGGGGAAGAGGTATTTTACTTCCTTTCAGCCCCTCCTCTCCAATGCAGTTTTCCAATGAATAGTTTTTATTTTCCCCTTCAATTCAAGATGAGGCCTGTGTGCTTATATATGTTCTCTTCCCTGGCCTTTTTTATTGTTTCAGGTTTTATTCTGTGCTTACCTATTATGGTATGCCAGTGCCACTGTCTGAGCACCTTTCAAAGATAAACAGAGCAAACTAATTAGCAGTTGCCATAAATCATTCATTCTCCACTCCTGATGCCAGGAAATGGTGTACAGGTGTGTCAGTGAGGGAACTGAGATCAATATAATTTGGGGCTTAATTTAAAGATGTTTCATCCTTAAAGGTGCTTTGGTGTTTCTTTTCATCCTGGAATGAATTTCTTTGTTTCCATCTCAGATCTAACTACCTTAGATTTCTTTACAGTACAAACACTCAAAACATATATCTTTGTTGTTGCCTTCAAAAACAAAAATAAATTACCTTGGACTAGAGGACATAAGAGTTGAGGGAATATAATTAGTACTATCCTTTGCTTGAGTTTACCATTAATGTCAAAAAACCACAGGCAGTTGACATCCTTAGCTGGAGAGTACACTTTCTGGAATCCAAGATGCCAGCCATTCAGACATCTGTAATAAGGACTGAGACAATAAGCCTTAGGAGAACAGTGTTTTAGGTAAGCAATGAGATCTGGAAAATACAAGGAGAAATGATCAAAGAGTTAAAGAGAATTTCAAGAGGTTTGAAATAAAATTTAAAAAATATGAAAACTGAAATTTTCTGGAGGAAAAATACTCTGAAATTAATCTTTTTTTCAGGAAAATTAAAATTATGGTTCTCCCATACATTTATGAGAAAGGATCTTGTTGATTTTCCTTACTCTTAGTAGAGAGAAAGATTTACAAGAATATTCCAAGACACCAGCCAGAGAACTGAACCTGACTTCGGGAATTGAGGGAGTGGGAGGCTGAGCAGACAGAAGGAAAATCAGGAGGCAAAAGGTTGAAAAAACTGACATAAAGCTTGCAGTAAATAAAAAGGAGTTTGTAAGTAAAAAAAATATATACTTTTGGTTTCTCTAAGACTTTTTTTACTAGAGTTCTGTTTCTCAAGGAAATTCACTTCTCTATTTTTGATATGGATTTGAAATTAAGTTTTAAAAACACAGTACATTTCATGAGAAAACACTTATCTTGTTTTCTCTTTTAGATCTGTATTTCTCACAGTCAGTTTTGCTTTGCTCAGTTCTTATCTATGTCCCTGTACTCTGTCTGATTCATGGTAGTACTCTTTATGACTGTGGTTCTCAGGAGAACAGCTAAACAAATTATTATAATCTGGATGGATTTCCAAGACGTAACCAGAGCCAAAATTTGACTATTCTTAGCATACTGATGAAGTCTCCATAGTAAATAATAAAGAACATCTCTCTTCAAGGCTCAGTTTCAGGAAAGAGTCTGTCATGTAAAAACTGACAAGACTTCAAAGCCAAAACTATGATGGAAGAATTTTGTTCTGTTGAATTTGCTTCCCTGAGCAACTGTATTTCTGATTTCTCTGCAAGAGCAATGCATTTTGACAATACCATCTTACATCTGGTAAGAGTCCCTAGCTACCCAAGGTTAGAGGTGCTGATACTGCACTTACTTACATTCTCCATGGTTTTTGTACCATACTATAAATCCTTTTTACTGGAAAGGGAAAGAGGTGTCCTTCACAATCTAGCGTTCACAAAGCCATCTGATCTATTGAAGGTAGTAAGACTAGAAACTGGCCTTTACTACAGCTTCTTCAACAGCAAAGGATTTTAAAATTTGTCCTGGAGAGGACAGCTTCAGGAAAATCCTCTGCATAGAAAATTTGGAAGCAAGTAATTTTCTTTTAAAATACATTTTTGGTTTATGACAGTATTTTCAGTAGAATTCCTGCTCTTTTGTTGTTTGATTTGAAATTTGATTTACTTCATGATACTTCAGATTAGGAGTTTAACTGTGTACTAGAAGATGAAGACTTGATTGTCTCTCAGGAGAGAAAGTAAAAATAGCAATGGCCTCCTTAGAAATCACTTTGCTGAGAAAGAAATTCTGCAGTTTGTTTTTGAGCCTTTGTCAAGAAATCCTGACACAGAGGAATAATTTCTAGACATCTAGGTTAGGTTATGCATGCTTCTCTTTCAATTTGAAGTAACATGAGCATTAGCTAATTTGAGGGAAAAAAAAAAAAAAGAAATGAGAAGTGCATACCATTTTCAGGATGTATGGTTTCAGCATGTATGCCTCAGGAAAAGACCGTAGTCAGTTCACCAAAAACGGTTGTAATTGTATAATAACCTTATATAGTCAAGCATAAGACATCTGATTCTGTGAAACTCTAAGTCAAAGACAATATGTGAAATATAGTATCAGAACAAATACATATTTAAAAGGAAGAGAAGAAAAGGAAGAGAATTGTTAGAAAGCTTTTCTATTGAGGAAATAGAGACAAGCTGAGAAGATAAAATTTAGCTTTACATGAATCAAGAAAGTGGTATAGACAACTCAACTTTCAATAAACCATAGTCTCTTATAGGCCTCAGTTCTTTCAACAGGGCAGAAGAAGAAATGCTGCTATTTGAATACTGCATATATGTGTTATACAAGGTATCGTTGCTCATATGACCAACATCTTTTCAGGTTTTGGGTACATATGAATTTTACCTAAATATGCATCTCATATTTCTTTTATCTGCTAACATTATCTAATAAAATAAATACTATATAGCTAAAACAATATCTGTATAAAAGTATAAAATATAATAAAAATATAATAAAAATCTAATAAGATAAAAATACATTGCAACAAAGTTTGTTAACAACATTTAAGTTAATATTTTGAAATTGCACCTGTTCTTAACACATTCACATGCATTAAGCCTATCAAGAGCACAAACAGGTCTAAATGGATGGAATTGCATCAGAGAAGCAACAAGAAACAATATCCAACATGTTTCTGTAGGACTTTTCATTTATTTTAGGACAAACAAAAGTACAGTTAGATGCTCGCAGTCCATTGCTCATCAATGACGGTAAGTAACAATTGAGAGAGGGTAGGTTCAGAAGCTGCTTTCTGGTGTAATTATTGCATATGGTGTTCTACATCCATTCAGGGAAAAATTAAACTGGTTTAATCTGTATTTAACAGCAACTTAAGATTTTGGATTTGCTATGAACTGAACTGAGGGCTCCTCCAATAGTCATATATTGCATCTGAGCTGGACATCTTCCAGTTTAGGAACTTTTCTAAGTGTTCCCTTGCCCCTAAGGTTTGACATGCAGAAGAAATCAAAAGTAATGTCAAATAATATAGTATTGCAGAAATATACAGACAAAATTTGTCTCAGAAGTAGCCCATGATAACTTTCCTGGATAAAACTATACTATTTACTCAGATCTACCAAAGATCAGAAGCATCTTGGAAATCTTGGAAAACCAACCTTTTTTTTTTTTTTCCTTTCTTATGAGTTTCATATTGAATTTTTTAAAAGCATGATACACATATGCTTTTTATCTGTATAACACAGATATTCCCTTCTTCTTTGGGAAAAGTCAGAATCAGACTCAAAAATGTAACAGCTCGCTATGAAACATTTTGTTTAAATATAGAGTAGAAACTTATTAAAAAATTAAATCCATAATAGTAGTCTATTTTTATTGACTTGCTTAAAACTTGAGGTTTTACACTTCAATATTGTAAAATCTTACACAAATAGAATTTTTAATTATTCTGATTATTTGAACAACCACTAGACTGTAGTAATATTTCTGGGAATTTGAAACATTCCAAGAAGAATAAGGAATTATAGTTTCTTTTTCTTTTGTGACATAAATATTACACTGAATTTATTTTTTATCAAGTAGACTTTTTGCATCTTTGACTCTGTACCTCAAGTAAGAAATCAAGAGTCTAACCTGAGTTCAAGCAAAATACAGTGCAATATGATACTAACAAGCTCCAGCCAGTAGAAGAGTAATTTCTGTTTTTGTTTTTTTTTTTTTTCTTTTCACCAATTATTTTTTTATGTCAGTTTAATTGATCTTTCTCTTCAAAATAATCGAAATATCTACCTGAAGCTACTGTGGGCTGCTAAAGCAATTATGATTAGCCAGTATGGAAAAAATTGATCCAAGATGAAATTTCCTACAGCTGAAGATAAAGTGCTTTATTAGTCTATTTTTACATTTTTTTTTTCTCTATCAGGTTCCCCAATAAACCGTGTCTTCATTGAGAAGTGAAGAATATCCTGAAACATCTTCTAGAGGAAAAGGATAATATGAGTTTTCTCCTCAGGAAGTGTACACAGGTTTGCTTTTTGTAGAATACAGTTGAAAATGAATCACTGAAAACACAGTACTTTAAATGTCTCTGTATATGCCAAGCTACAGAGTTTATCAAGTATAACAGTAGTCATGTTAAACTTTCACATAATGTCTTACGATTTTTGTATTTTGGGTTGTGTGCAGTAGCAAAATACTCACATCCTTGTAATAAAATCTAAATTAAAAAGTCTTTTGTGAAAATGATGGATAAGTGGAAAATGATCAACCATTCATGAAATGGTAGCTAAATAGTAAAATGGTGTCAGTGATGTTTAGGAAAGACTGAATTCAGAGTTCACCACCACAGTACATAATGATTTAGTGATAATGTCTACAACATTACAAAAGAAATCTGGAGGCATATGAAAGCCATAAGTTTCTGCTTTAATGTCCCACCTCCCCTGGTTAGTACTACCTCATCAAAATTAATGTATTTCTTTATTTATGTTAATATATGTCAAATAATTGTTATGTATGAATCAGATTGCCTCTGAAAAGCAAAAAAACCATTGGCAGTGTAACATATTTACTAATTCTTATATTAACTTCACTCAGCATTATTCACCTGAATGTTAAGTATCCAAGTTCCCTTAAGAGTTAGTGCAAGAGACAGACACTCCAAAAAGATGATACACTTCAGTTTTGGAGTTGAAAAAGGGATGATCTCTTCATCCTTTCTGCTCTGTTGTTTTTTTGACCATGCAGGACATTTACATGTCATCTAACGTCATTTGATGATTAGATATAACTTTTACATACCTAAACCTGAATTACAGCCACCTAAAGAAAATGAAGCATTTCTTGTCTGAAGTCGGTTTTCCTCAGGAAGCTGATCTCCTGCAATGTGGAAGAACAGGTCAGATGTGTCTAGGAAATTGGGTGCTGACCACATCTAGAAGTGTGTCACCCAGCAGTGCAGTCTGCCTAACTGGTGACTGACATGCTGATTTAAATGAGAAAGCTGGCCTCAAGTGTGGAGTCATGAAGCATATAATTAGCATTGTGTAGAACAGAGACTTGGGAAGGAGGATAAAGGGGAATATGGGCTAAGTCTAGCTAAGAAAATAAACTTTACAGGAGTTTTGTAAGTACAGATCCACAGTATGAGTTTGTACTTGTCATTATTTTTATGCAGAAAAGGGTGTTGTAATAACTAAGATGATGACAGAACATGAGATGGTAACAGCCTGGTTGAAACTTATAGCTGTGAAACTGTCTAGGAAAGAGGTTTATGCAAATAAGTTTGGTGAGATTTAGTTTGTAATCAGGTGTCTGAATTGAATTTTCTGCCTAGGTGTCAAATCTGAGTGACACTGCTACAGTGAATGAGATATGAAGAGATCAGAAGGTGTAAAAACGTGAGATTAGGAGTCCTGTTTCAGTGTGAACTCATGGCTATATGTCAGAAAGTAGTATCAAACATTTTCTTTATTGATTTTTAATAAATAGGGTGAAAACCCCATTTGATTTTAAAGTTAGAGACTGCTGTCAAAGGCTGCAGAATGGCCCTAAGTTCCCCAGACTTGCAGATCCCAGCTATTTCCACTCTCCTGCTTCAGGCTGTCTCTGATCAGAAAAGTCAAGCGTAATTCAGATATAAGCCAAATTTGACATTAAAATGGAGGTGAATTTTACCATACAGCTTTTCCTTAAAATCTGAAGAAAACAGAAACATTTCTACGCTAAAGTAATACTGTTGATGTAGATTTCCATCTGTTCAGGGAGTCAAATTTATCCTTAAAATAATGCTAGTGTGTCATAAATGATTGTCTAAAAATGAAGGTGAAAAATGATGGTGCAGAAATTTCTTCTTCTGCTCCTAAAAAGAGAGGAAATATTTCTTTATGAGAAAAATGCTTCTCTTGGAACATCAGTTATGTTTCATCTGTTCAACTTTACTGAGGTTATGTAATAGCCTTAATCTATCAGTATAAGAGCTGTATGACAATTTACAAATTGATAGTAGATGTCTAATGCTCAGCTAAAGCTCTCATTCCTGACTTCAGCATTTAGTACACACAGGTGAAGTCAGTCTTGATAAATGAGTGTCTCTAATAATTTTAAATAACATGTTTTTACCTTAACATTGAAGGAGTTTAGTGCAACAGTGATGCTAAAAGGACAAATTAATGACTGATAACATGTCTATTATCACACCAATTATTTTGAAAATCCAAACTATTAGAATTTTGGACAACCTATCTTTTACTAGATTCATTGAATAATCTGACAAAATATTGTGCATTGGCAGGAGATTAAAGGGAAGTTATTTGGTAGGAACCCCACTAACCTCTTGCTAATTGGTTTTCCTTACGTCCAAGACATTTATACTAGGTCTAAAAGCAACAGCATATAAAGTATAATGTATTTTTCCACTTAGCTAAAATCACAACCATCTTTTCTTCTTTTTCTAAAAATCTTCTAAATGCACTGTACTTAGATCTGTATTAATGCTTGCTGAAGTAATTAGGTGCAATATGAAACATAAGATTCCTCATGCATAAGACAAGCATGAGGAAATAAATATGACTTTGAAAACATGAAAAAGCTTATATAGTTATAAATATTTTCTATAGGAACAAGATAAACCCATTAAACAAAAAATCAATAAGTGGAAAATAAATGTTTTGCTTGAAGAGGCTTTGGAGACCCTTCAGAGAGATCATGGCAGATACAATGACCCTGTATTGCTGTAGTCACCAGCTATCACTGGATCCTTCATAAAAATAAAGAGAAGCAGAGAGACTCACTTTGGAACTGCTTTGATCCCAAAGTTCTCTGTGTTGGCAGTATGTTTTTAGCAGCGATTCCTTTAGAACTGGAAAATCTTGTCTCCTGACAGGAATCTCTGATTTATTTAATTTAATTTTTCTTTTTTTTTTTTTTTTTTCCCACAGCTGGGCTCTACCAACCAAACAATAGGCAGATGAGGTACATAACAGAAATATTTTTGTAATCACAATGCAATAGAAAAGGCAAACAGTGCCAACATCTATTTATTTCCTTGGTGAAAAGCTTGCCCTAATGAGAGCTTTGATTTTGCCAGCCTCATAGATGCTGGAAAGCTGTCCTCCTGGACCACTTCCTGGCCACTAAAATGACAAGTCTGAAATGCTCAGCAGACACACAGTTGTTTGAAAACAAATCTAATGGGGAAACCTCTGCTCGCGCAAATGACTCAGTTCAGTTCTTCCTAATGCCCAAAGTAAAGGAACATAAAACATATTGTCAAACTGCACACAGCTCTACAGAGACCCGTTACATTGTACGCTTTACAGAAAATTTTTTCACTGTTATTCATGAAAATGAAATGCATAGAGACATAACCAGGACAGTGTTACCCTATGTAATTTATGTATGATCAAACACAATATTGAGCATGGCAGATTGCTTGTATTTTTATCCTGCATCTAGAAAGTTTCCAGTCTTACTAATCCCCAGACTACCACAGCTATTCAGCTAACAAACATTCTCTCAATGAGGTATTTTAAAGATAAAATCTAATATGAGCTAAAAAGACATCAGCGTGAGTCATGCAGACATTTCCTTTCTGGCCACCATAAATTAGTTACACTTGAATCAACATCTTCATCCTCTCCAAGATGTCAAATGACAATTGCAACATTTGTCTTAGCATTCACCGCTGAAAATGATTTTGTTAGTCCTGAAAGCCAGGATATCATTGTCTATACAAGGTAACTACAAACAGTTAGTAACTGGTTGTGTAGTAAACACAACCCAAAGGAACCAGGTTTGAAACATTATTCTTGAAAACACACAATTCTATAAAGCGAGGAACTGTGGCATCCAAAAGCTACAGAATGGATATAAATTTCTCACAGAGAAACCCAAGGCTGTAACAGGTTTTTGCAGGTTCTGCTGTACTAAAAATCTTCAGTGTGAAAGGTGAAAAATGGACATTCTTTGTAGATAAGAAACCAGCTCCATTAGTAGGAAATTACCCAAGCACCACCATGTCCTGGTTTAAGTCCAGCAGATAACAAAGCACCAGGAGGCCGCTCGCTCACTCCTGCCTGCCCACCCTGCCCCTCCTGTGGGATGGGGAAGAGAATCAGAAAGGAGGAAAAAAAAAAAAGGCAGGTAGAGCCTCATGGGTTGAGATAAGGACAGTTTACTAAGACAACACAAGGAGAGAAGTAACGATAAAAACAGTACAAATAAAAGAACATACAAAACAAGCGATGCACAATGAAACTGCTCACCACCCACAACCTGACACTACGCCACTTCCCCCACTGCGATACCACTCTGGCCCCCCAGCAACCTCCCCAGTTATATACTGGGCATGGCATCACATGGTAGGGACTATCCCCTTGGCTAGTTCAGGTCAGCTGTCCTGGCTGTGCCCCCTCCTGGTTTCCTGTGAAAATTAGCTCTAAAGGTTTTGGTAGCGGGGGGGGTGGCGGTTACAGGGGTAGCTTCTGTGAGAAGCTACTAGAACCTTCTCCCCTATGTCTGACAGAGCCAATGCCAGCTGGCTCCAAGATGGAGCAGCCACTGGCCAAGGCTGAGCCCATCAGTGATAGTGGTAGTGCCTCTGGGAGTACAGATTTAAGGAGGGGGGGAAAAAAACCAGCAACTGCAGTCAGAGATTGGAGTGAGAACATGTAAGAGCAACAGCCCCGCAGACCCCCAGGTCAGTGCAGAAGGAGGGGAGGAGGTGC
>JANXJC010000013.1:18969758-18983606 GCA_027564655.1 Leptodon cayanensis
GGATAGGGGAATAAGGACCATTCTTGTCCCCCTCGAAATACCCAAACAACAACAACACCCCCCCCCCCCTAAATCCACCAATAATTGAAACAAACAAACAAAATCTTAAAAGCTCTCTGGTTTCACAAAAAACAATAAATTTTAAAGACCATATTGGTACCTTTTATATTCAATCTGGCTTAATTACAGTATCTATCAAAAATAAACCATAGATATAGCCTGCTTTATAAATCAAAAGTTAGAAAGTATCACTAGCAGGAAATGCTCTCTGGAATTATAGAATGCTAATGTACATTTTGTGGGCTTGTGGAGGACATTAAACAACATTTTCAATATGTTTCCCATACTACTTACATTTCCCTACCATCACAAATACTGACCTTCATGTTCTACTAGAGCATTTTCAGCAGAAGGCTGGAAATTAGTCTGTCATGAGCCAATTAAGAACATTTCTTTTAACTCTAACCATTGGCCTTCCTCTGTGCCTTATTATTGCTTTGCAGTTCCTTTTTTTTATGGAACTCAGATGCAGATTCTTCAGAACTTGGATTTACCTACTAGCCAAAACAATTCTATTAACTCTGGTCTCATCTTTAAGAATGTCTGCTCATCACTGTTTTTGCACAGCCTAATTTAAACTGAACTGAGAAAAAGTGTCATATTACTTTCAGGTTCTCATTATTTATGTTGAAGGTATGTCAGTTGTTCTCTGAAGGAAGTATTAATAGGGCCCTATTCTTCATATTTTTCAGATACCCTGACAGTGTTTACAGATTAGTCCTACATCTTATTCAGTTTCAAAGCTAATTAATTTGGTGAACGCTAAAGACTGCAGTAAATTCTTCCCCAGATCTATCAGAGGGTTACAACTAACATTCATATTTTTCCACAGCCTGGGGGTGGACAAATCTTCTCAAAAACCCAAACAACCCACCTCAAAAAGCATGCATGATTTATATGTAGGTGAACCTACTTGCATCTTAAGCAAGTAGCCTTTAACAAGCTCTGCAGTGCCAAGCGGCAGTGGGTAGCCTTTGGGTGCTGCCATCTGGAGCTCCTTGCAAGAGCTGCCGTTACAAGCATATCCACAACCTGCTATCTTTTCTAGTATGGCAGGCTGCTAGGGTAAGTAAGGTGTTCAGGAGTGGCGTGAAAATAGTGCGTAGATAGAAACAGATGGGACTCAAGATCTGAACGGATACAATTCTTGATTAACGAAATTAAATTCCTTCAGGTCATCGGCCTGCTCTTACAACGCTATGTCACAGCATGCCCATCAGCGGTGCCAGTTTGCTTACTAACCAACAAACAATTAAAAAAACCAAATGTCTGTATCAGTGACAGGAAAATCAGGTGACATTCCAGAGCTGCTGTTTTCAATAAAAAACAACAATGAAGGATTTCTCATAATTAAACCAACTGTAGCATAATTTAGAACAAACAAGCCCTAAGAAGTACTGCAACTGTGAAGCAATGTGCTGCTGAATAGTATTTGTTTGCAAAAGTTAATGATTGGCAGCCTGTTACGCTGAAAATGTGCAAAATCAATACAGATATAAAACTCAAAAGCTGGCTGTCTCAAAAGGCTTTGATCAGTCTGAAATAACAGGATTATTTAGTATTATTATATGTATGCCACTATTCCCGAAATGCCCAGACTAAGCATTGAACATTAACCTATTGATAATGAAAAGTCTCAGAACGCCAGGCAAGAAGCTATGAGGGACAGAAAAATATGCATGCCAAGTCCAAATATAGCTGAAGATGGAGGTGGAAAACTTGACAGCTATCTCACTGACACCGTTTTTATCACTGGAACTGCTTTGAATTCAGAAAAGATAATCAAAGCATAAACCTAGTGTAAACAGGTACAAACAATAGGAAAGTTAAATCCAGAATGCTAAAATTCTTCTTTTAAACTAAGTGTGACTATATGTTAAGAAAGCAGAAGGAATGGTAGTGAAGAGTTATTGACAAGGACAAAAAAAAAAAAAGAAAATTCCCAAGCCTTGACACCATTAAGCCTAAACTGATTCCCAGAAAACTAGTTAGAAAGGATGCTGCCTTGTAGGTACTGAACTGAAGGCAGTGGAGTGGTGTCCTCAAATGAGTTTCTGTTAATAGCGTTGCCTCTTCTGTTCAATGAGAAAATAACTGGAAATTATTTTTTGTGCCAAATAAGCCACCCTGAATTTTATTACCATCAGGAAAGAAAGCTCATACCTGCTACTGAATGGTACAAATAAAACAATGAAATAACAAGTCATGTCAATCACATTTTCTCAGATAAAATGAACTGTTTTCTAAGTAAAATCAAACTCTTAGAGACATAGTGCTCAGTAGATTTTTTTTTTTTTATAACAGACTTTTAACAGTAGGATATTTTAGAAAATATTGAAAAAAAAAACTAATGAAGCAGTTTCTGACAGTATGTATTTTCTGTGGAGGAACATAATAATTTTGATTAAATTATTCCATGGGAAAAAGATCTTTACTCTAGAACAGAATCAAATTATCATGGCAAAATATTAAGTCAGTCTTTTCCTTTTTTCTGACCTTTACTCTTTCCTGGACATCTAAATAATTTTCAGGTGATGGTCCTTCCTAGTGAAGACCTGAGCAGAAAGTTGAATGTGCATTTTCCACTTAACTATCCTCTTAACTAGTATATGGGTTATTTCTGTGTTACTCTTACTGCTTTTCTAGAAAACACCTTAAGATGATTTCACAAATTAGAACATTTTTTACATCTCAAAAATATTACAGAGTAGAAAATATATAACAAATCTACATATAATCATAAATGAATATGCTTTATCTAAAATAATGTAACTTGAGTTGCCCAAAGTGCTGGACATTCTGACTGAATGCTTTCAGTTATTGGTCTTTTCTCCCTTGCTGTGATGGTGATAAGCAATAGACTTCCTCTTTAAATGTGCTGTTATTTGCAGATGCCAAATACGACCCCAAGATCACCTCTGTGTCTGGGATATTCATGGCTCTGCTGAACACATATGAAAATATACTAGTAACTGCTCTAAAGCCTTGATCAAGATGTTGGTTAAATATAATGATTTCACAAGCTCAGCGCAGGGGAGATATCGGTAGCCGCAGTTCTCACTTCTGTATGACAGGAGAACAAAGAGGTCATGTATTTCCCAGGAGTTCATTTTACAGGTAAGATGTATTTCACTACTGGAGGATAAAAGGATAGTTCCGACTAGAGAGGACCTCAGGAGATCACCTGCTCAACCTTCTGCTCAAACCAGGGTCAGCGATGAGGCTCATTGCTGGCTCATGTCCTGTTCACTGTCTGACACAAACCCCAGGGCCTTTTTTTGCAGAACCACGCTCCAGCCAGGCAGGCAGTCCCCAGCCCATATCCTCCGGGTGCAGGACTTGGCATTGGTCCTTGTTGATTTTCATGAGGTTCCTTTTGGCCCATTCCTCAGCCTGTGTGGGTCCCTTCAGTTGACAATCTGCCTTTGAGCATATCAGCTATTCCCTCCACTTTGATGTCATCTACAAGCTTGATGAGAATGCCTTTTGTTGCCACTTCTAGGTTATTGATAAAACCCTTAAGTAGGACAGGTCTCAGGATAGGCCTCTGCAGTACTGCACTTCTTGCCAGCCTCCAGGTAGAGTACAAGCCATTAACCACAACCGTCTGATCCCAACCATGTAAACAGTTTTTTACTCGCATGGACCACACATATGAACCATAGCATCCTAACTTGGATGCAAGCATATTGCAGTACCTAGTGTCAAAAGCCTTGCTACAGTCAAGGTAAATATCATCCACTGCTCTGCCCTAATCATAGCAGTTTATCATACACAGCCAATAGCTTGGGCAGCGTGATCTACCCTTGGTAAATCCAAGGTGGTTGCTCCCAATCACCTTCTCCTTCATGTGCCCAGGTATGTGTTGCAAGAGGACTTGCTCCATGATTTTCCCAGGCAGTGAAGCAACATTGCAGTTCCCCAGACTATCCATTTGACCCTTTTGAAGGACAGGTGCTACCCCCACTTTTCTACAGCTTTCAGGGATCTCCTCCAGTCTCCAGAAGTTTTCAAAGATGGTAGAGAGTAGCCTTGTAGGGACACCAGCCAGCTCTCTCACCACCCTTGGATACAGTCCATCTGGTCTCACGAACACATACAGCTTCAGTTCTTGCAAATAATCCCGGACTGAACCCTCATGTGCCACAGGGAGGTCTTCCTGAACCCTGCCTCTGAGCACAGAAGCCTGGGAGACTTTCTGATGGAGCCTTAGGCAAGAAGGCATTGAGTACCTCAGCCATGTCTGTTGTCGCTACTCCGTGCAATAATAAGCCAACGTTTTCCTTGTTCAGCCTTTTACTGCTTGTTGTGGTAATAAAGGTCTTCTTGCTGCCCTCAATGTCCCTTGCAAGTCTCAGCTTCAGATTAGCTTTCACTTCCTTAACACCTTCCCTACATTCCCAGGTAATGTTTCTGAATTTCTTTTAAAAACATGTTAACTAAAAAAGATATCAGACAGGATTTTACCATTTAAAAGTATGTTTGTTCTGAGTTGCTAAGGCCCAGGATGTTCATTCAAACAATTTTCATTCTTACTAAAATCTCACCCCTCCAAAAATATACTTTGGAAAAAAAAGTCCTGCTGGTCTTCCATTTTGAAGCAAGTCTATCAGTGTTAATTATCATCTCTCTCAGACTTGCTTATTTACTCTCCAAACATTAAAGAGAAATGGCTTTCTAAATACATATATATACTTGTATTCTTGGCATTCCATACTTGTTTTACATCAAAAAATAAAACAACTATATTATAATGTAACTCTTGAGTGCTCAAAGAACCTGGAAGAGCCCGTGTTCTTCCGCAGTAAAAGGAAGTCCCAGGAAACCAAATACATTCAAAATTCCTTTTACGTTTGAAGAACAATGGAAAACAACAAGAATGCAAAGTAATCTCCAAATAAAACAAATACAAGTATTTAATCCGGTTTAATCATATGCTTTCCAATAGAAGTCAAGTGCATGGCTGTGTTAAGAGAAGCGTAAAGTCCAAAGAAGGCTATGTTGATTTCTAATAAATACTTTGGATTTTATTACTTTGGATAATTATATGTTTGCTCATTATTGCACTTTGCAATTTTAAGTTTATACTGCCATGTGTTTCTGAGTGTAAACTAACCCTAATAATCACTGTAACCACTATCAGATACTACCAACCTGAATTAAATATATTTGTAATATCCCTATAAAATTCACAGCAAATACATCAGAGGATTCAAAGCTGGAGCAAAACAGTGCAGAGAGGAGTCAAGAATGGAGAAACATATGTTCCCAGCATGTGGAAACTGTATAATTTAATACAGAATTCTCAAGCCACATTTGCCTTTGAAGAAACTAGTTACAAAGAAAACTACATTTTTCTCCAACTCGAGACATCTAAATTGCATATTGGAACTTAAAAGCACATTAAAATGCACCCACTTTCACCTGCTGACTTTTGGATAGCATTGATCAAGTCTGCATCTGTGTTCAATTCTTTTTAGTGTAAAAGCTTTTTCTTTCAAAAGTGTTAAACTACAACATTACACGTAAATAAACACAACCTTATTTTGTAAGTGGGAAAAAAACATTCTCTAGAATTTTTAAATGTTACTTTTTCCAAATAGGCTTAATTTTCAGAACATTATTCATTGGTCATTTGGGGATGTCCTTATTGTCCATTTGGCGGAAATACTCAGTAGTCATTAGGAAAAAGCTACAAGTCACCTAGTGTTGAGTCACTCCTTATTTCTAAGTACTGAATGGTGGCAAAAATGAAAAGAGGCAGACTTTTCAAAGTTGTTTAAGGTTTTTATATGTTCATCTGGTTTAATTTTAAAGGCAATTTAAAAAAATCTGAATACTGTAAAGATGTCAGCTTAAGTACTAGTCTGGGGGTATTTTTTTAATAGAAATAAATGACTAAAGGTGTCAAAGGTACAGTACAGAAGTGTTGGTGAATCACCCATCTTCCATTTTCCTTCACTGTATTGAACAGAAAACCGCTCTAATTTAGGTGTAGAAGTGCTTTGTAAGTGTTTTAATGTTCAGTTATACATATAAAAGTGTTTATTTATCCATCTGTCCAGACACTTTCTATTTATGTGTTCAAGAATGCAGAAGTGCACGTTTGTGGCATGTCCAGGTTCCTACTCTGTGTCTACATTTACATGCAAAACTGAGTATAAGATGTTGCTAGATCTAGTAATGAGTAACTTTAGTTTATCACAATCTCCAAGCAGTTGTAAAAGATATATAAGTGAAGATGAGTGTAAGTATTTGTATGCCTGTTTGTGATATTCCAACAACAGGGGGAAAAAATCTAAGGAAAATCGAGAAGGTTGAATACTATCTTCTATACAGAAAATGAAAAGATTTGTTGCTTGTGTTCTAGTTTTCTGATATATAGCTATCAAATTCAGTACTAGTGCCATACAGCTGGGTTGGTTTTGTTTTGGTTTTGGTTTTTGCATAAGCACATTAGTTGCAGTGAAGTCTCCTTGATTTAAAGCTATATGAATAGCACAATGTTTTGAAAATAATTTAAAAACAAATAGACAATAATTAGTCCTTTTTTGCTGGAGTAGATATAATTCCCTTTTCCTTTAATACTTCTGTAAGATTAGTGTTTTCTGGTAAATCACCTCACTACACCTACCTCTGTTACTCTTTTCCGTGTAGTCATTTATAGTTGTTAATTAAAATACTGTTTTCCTGATTATTTTTTTTTTCCCAGACATTACAGCTTTGTTTCAGCATTATGAAATTCAGTATACTGTCCAATTAATCATTCCCTGCTTTGGTTTACTTAAACTAGATAATATAATACATTTAATGCTCT
Source organism: Leptodon cayanensis (assembly GCA_027564655.1). Taxonomy (NCBI): domain Eukaryota; kingdom Metazoa; phylum Chordata; class Aves; order Accipitriformes; family Accipitridae; genus Leptodon; species Leptodon cayanensis. Next base: position 18,976,636 of record JANXJC010000013.1, read on the forward strand.
AGTAGACATAGATTTAACAGAGGAAAGGAGAGGACGAATCTCAGTTGTTTGCACTGGCCGTTGTAACATACTCTCTCCTGCACCAGGTGACTCAGTATCAGGACTGCATCCGGCTCTCTTTTGTAGTAACAGTGAAATCTACCTAAAGAATTATATCATGGTCATTCATTTCCTGCCAGACTGATATGTTATAACAAATATTGACCTTTAATATGTCTTCTCCAGAAAAGCAGATGACATATGTAAGACCTTTTCAAGCAGAGTTATGCGTACAGCTCTTGAAAAACTGGAACTTTGTCTGAAAAAGGTTCAGTGACACAGGCAGGAAATCCTTACTCACAAGGAAACAGGTCCTCTGGGGATAAAAGTGTCAGCATCTTTACTCTTTGAGGTAATCGTCCTTCATGTCTACTTACTCAGGACAATATCCTGTAGAGATATTGGAATGAGGTGTTTTTCAGGTTTTTTTAGGGGGTTTTGTGGTTTTTTTAAAAAATGTTTTTTACACTAGAACTTGGGATTTTTCCCTGTCACTACTGTACCCAGAAACTTACCTTTCTGTGTCTGTTTGATACTTTCAGCTTAGTTTTTCCCCTAAGCACAAAGGGTTAAGGCTTCCTATTAAGCTCAATACTGGACCAATTGCATTTTCTATTCTTGTCTTTTGTGTTATGCTGAAGGGCACTTCAGGCTCTCTGAAGCTAACAGCATGGTTTTGTGATTGGAGTGTCTGATGGCACAAAATACAAACTGTTCCTATACGTCTTTTATTATTTTCTCATATCGACACAGTAGATTTTAGATTGGATGTTCCTTTCATATTTGAAACTGTCTATGTGTAATTTAAAGTGTACTGAAATCTTGTTTTAGATATTGAAGATGTTAAGGAGTTCACAACTGTTTTTCTCCCATTTTATCTAGGAGGTATAAATAATGAACAAAAAGAATTTCAGATGTTTTTTGAGTCTGCCATGGACTCTAGGCTCCAGCCCATGAACTGGGCCAGCTTAACCTCTCTTTATATTCCAGTGAGAGAGAAGAGACTTTCTGAGGTTGGATCAGTGCACACGACAGCTCAGGCAAGGGCCAAGGCAGCCCAGTCGCCAGGGACAGGCTGCAGGTACATTCAGGGTCCTGCCAATATCAAAGGAAATGTATTACAGTATGGCTTTACGTTGCACAATACCAAAAGAAAATACAGTGGACTAGGAAAAATTAATCTTTAAATGAAATGCCAGCCTGCTTCTTGGGAGAGCTTGAAATTTAGGAGGACAAAGGAAACAACTGCACTTTATGAGACCAAAAAGTGAAATAATCGGTGTGGGCTTTTGCTATTGAGTTTACTTAAGGAACTCCCTCTCCAAAATAACCCAGAAACAAAACACAGAAGACAGAACCAGCAAAAATTATGAATCTCAGAACCAAAGAAAACAAAAAAAAGATAGGTTACCAACAGATTGCTAGTTATATGGTAACAATTTATGTCAAATTATGTTCTATTCACAAATTATTTTCTGCGTTGCAGCTCTGATTAGACAGTTTCAAGACACTGAAATGCTCAATGATCAACACAGAAATATAGTGTTCAGTGCATCAGAAAGCAGCAGGATAAAAACAAGATAAAAACAAGACATTTAACTACGCAGCACTGATACATGAGATGTGAATAGAATGTGTACTGTTGTTATTTATGTATAGGTAGATTCAAAGCAAAAAAATGGTAAAGTTTGCTCTACTAAGCCACTGGTACAAACATTGTCAGAAGATGAATGTCAATTGGCTGAAAACTGTCCTTCCATCTGTTCTTGAGAGCGTTAAGTTTAGCATTTACATTGAAAAAAAAAATAGTCATGAATTACTTCTTTTCCAGAAATCTGTTGTTGGATATTGCACAGATAATGAGCATAAAGTACATCAAATTGAAGATATTTCACATTCACGTTGAAATATTAATTTTCAATATTTTAATAGGAAAAATTAAAAAAAGATAAAAATAAATGGGTTAGTTAAAGGTTGATAAAACTGAAAGACATAGAAGAAATTAGGAATAATGTAAATGCTAGATGTGATCAGTCAATGCAGTTTCAAACAAGCAAAACTAACTGTGTGTGTAAGCAGCTGGAACCTTTACAAGAGTAACTTGGATGGACTTCCACACCAGAGGCCATAGGTAGCATTCAGCTAGACATTAAGACACATAGATTTAGCTGTCTTTATATTTAGGCGGGTAAGTATCTATGGACATATTAGGTATATGCCCTCAGCATAGCCAATGCAGGAGTTACGGAATGAGAGAAGACTTGAGGTTGGAAGAACTTGTGGAGATTGTCTAGTCCAACACCCTTCTCAGAGCATGGTCAGCTAAAGCAGGTTGTTTAGGGCTCTGTCCAGTCAGGTTTTGAATGCCTCCAAGGATAGAGACTCTACAGCCCCTCTAGGCAACCTATTCCAATGTTCAGCCAACCTCAAAATAAATAAGCTTTTGTTTGTTTGTTTGAAATGAATTTCCTTTATTATTATTTGTGTTCATTTTCCCTTGTCCTTTCACTGGGCACCACTGAGAAAGGCTACACCCTCTTTACTCCCCTCCTGCCCCCATCAGGTATTTATGCATATTGATCCGTACCCCCTGAGCCTTCTCTTCTCCAGGCTGAGCAGCCCCAGCTCTCTCAGCCTCTCCTTGCATGACAGAGATTCCAATCCCTTAATCATCTTTGTGGCCCTTCACTGGACTTGCTCCAGTATGTCCCTGTCCCTCTTGTACTGTGGAGTCCAGAACTGGGCCCAGGACTCCAGATGCGTCTCACCAGGGCAGAGCAGAGGGGGAAGGATCACCTCCCTCAACCTGCTGGCAACATTCCTCTGAATGCAGCCCAGGAAACCACTGACATTCTTTCATGCAAGGGCCCATTGCTGGCTCATGTTCCACATGTTCACCAGTAGTCCAAGGTCTTCTGCAAATCTGCTTTCCAGCCAGTCACTCCCAGCGTGTGCTGCTGCATGAGCTTATTCCTCCCCAAGTACAGCACTTTGCACTTCCTCTTGCTGAATTTAATGAGATTCCTGTGAGCCTATTTTTGCAGCTTGTCGAGGTCCTTCTGAATGGCAGTGCAACCATCTGATGTACCGGCCATTCCTCCCAATTTTTATTTTCTGCAAACTTGCTGAGGGTGTGAGCTGTCCCATCATCCAGGTCATTAACCAAAATGTTAAATGTTTAGTGTATACTACTAGTGACTAGCCACCAGCTAGATTTTGTACATCTGATCACAACCCTTTGAGCAGGACAGTTCAGCCAGTTTTCGGTTAACCTTACTGTCTGCTTCAGCTCATGATTCATTGGTTTGTCAATGAGGACATTGTGGGAGGTAATGTCAAAAACTTTGCAAAAAGTCAAGCAAAGCAACATCCACTCCTTGTCGCTAAGATAATAATTTCATTGTAGAAGGCTATCAGGCCAGTCTGGCATGATTTCCCTTTTTTTTAATCCATACTGACTATTCCCAGCCACCTTCTTGACCTTAATATATTTGAAAATAGTTTCCGGGAATATTTGCTCCAGCACCTTTCCAGCGATTCAGATGAGGTTGACCAAGCCCTGGGAAATCCTTCCTGCCTTTCTTGGGGATAGGAGTGATATCTGCTTTCTTCCAGTCCTCAGGAACCTACCCCAATTGCTGTTCAGAGTGGTTTCTCAGTAACAGCAGGCAGCATATTTAGGGTTCATGGGTGCATCCCATCAGGGCCCATGGACTTGTGATGCTCAGTTTGTTTAAAAGCTCCCTAACCTGATTCTCCTCCACCTCTCGGTGGAATCTTCTTTCTTCCAGATTTCCCCTCTGGTCTCAGGGACCTGGAATTCCTGAAGTACAGTCTTGTCAGTAAAGACCAAAGTGAAGAAAGCATTGAGTACCTCAACCTTTTCCATGTCCTTTTTCACCAGGTCCCCTGCCCCATTCAGCAGTGGGTCCCTAGTCTTCCTTTACCTGATGTACCTGTAGAAGCACTTCTTGTTGCTCTTCATGTCCCTTGTTAGACTCAACTCCAAGTTAGCTTTGGCTTTCCTAAGTCTGGCCCTGTAAGCTCAAACAGTGTCTCTGTATTCCTCATGGGTCTCCTGTCCTTGCTTCCACCTGTGTTATTCTTCCTTTTTATGTTTAAGTTTAGTCAGGAATTATTTGCTTACCCACGCAGGTCTCTTGTCATCTTTGCTTGACTGCCTGCACAGTGAGAGGGACTGTTCTTGAGCTTGGAGAAGGTGATCCTTGAAAATCAATCATCTTTCCCGGACCCTTCTTATCTCCAGGACCATCTCCAATAGAATTCTTTGAAGCAGTCTCCTGTGCGTCTACTTTTTACCTTGTTCCCTCCCTTCAGGATCCTGAACTCTGTCATCTCGTGGTCGCCGCAGCCAAGGCTGCCCCCAGACTTCACATCCCCAACCAGTGCTTCCTTGTATGAGGTCCAGCAGAACAGTATTGATGCAATGAACACAAAGACAATTGCCAGAACACTTTTCAGCTAACCTGAAACTAGACACTTGGCATGAGGTTGGCTAAATATGTGTATGGATTTAGAACAGAATCCTTCCAAAAAGACTTTGTTAGTTACTGGAGCTTTTTATTTCATTTTACTCTTCAGAAGATACTGGTTTTATTTACAGGAAGACCATTTTTTGAAAGGATTAGAATATTTTCAGCTGTAGAAGGGATTACATTGACAAGAAATTATGGCCATAACTTTACTTCCTACCTCCTATTCTGTAGTTAGCGGTTTGCAATCTAGGATTGCTCTCTACCTATCCTGTGACATGCTATAGGTCAGAATACACCTTTCAAATAAATTTAATACAGAAACGGAACATTTTTCTCAACACAAGAATACAATGTTTGTGAGGGAAGAGATTTAGAAGGCAGTACATTTTATCCTCTCTTTCAATACTCCTCTTTTGAGAGAAAAAGCAGGAGAACATCAAAGGGTTTCAAAAAAAGCAGAGTATAATCTGGATCTGTATTCACCATAATTAATGGAAAGTAAGTGTATGGGAATAGAATTTGCAGTTCATTTAAGCTACAGCAGCAGTTAAGTATGCCATAACAATGCAGGTAGACAACATTGTTTAGTTTACTCTTTCAGATGTTGCAGACCTCCTATTGAAATATCTCTCAAGAGTGAGATGTAAATTAGAACAGTTCCTTTACTTCAAAAGAACAGTAGAAAAATATCGCACAGGAGATGCAGTGGAGAACTGGAAGAAGAAAGCCAACAATCAAATTCGACTTTTGCAGTGAGTTCTCTGAACCTAAATTAGAAGTGGACGTGATCTATTTAGTGTGCAATATATATAAAAATCATCAGTTCCAGCATCAATCACTGTGTTTACATAACTTTATCAGGATCAAAAGATAAAACAAAGCTGAGCATTCCACAGCAAGTCTTTTTTGCCACTAAGCTCTGTAGAGCAATATTATCACTTATGAAAAACCACTAATCATTTTTTTGCCTTAAAGAGGTCTTACCTGCCAAATACTTTTGATGCAGCATTTCCTTTTTTATATATCATAATATCAGGTATCAAAAATAATCACATTATCCAGAGCTTCTAGCATATTTTCAAAAATATCTGATAAGCCTTCAGGCAGAAAGATCTGAACTGCACTTTATGCACTCTCAAGTTCTGCTAATTTCTTTTCCTTCCCAGTGTTTTGTGTTAGTACTTGAAAAAAAGAGATAACATTTTGTGGTTTGAATATAATGGATATCATAGTTGCCTACTTTACCTCATTCTGTTAATCTAGTAGGAAGCAAAGAGAGGCAAAGAAACCTTTATTATTATTGTATACTATTATTCCTTTCTAGTTTTCAAGTTGTTGATAAAAAAAATCTGTATTTCTTGGATTATGTGTGCTTGGGGATCTATGTTAGCATACAAAAATCCCACTACTTCAACTATATATGAATACAGTGAACATAAATAATTTTGAGGAAAGGTTTCAATGGCATCCTTTACTGATAATACCAAGTGATGAAGGATAATTAAAAATGAAACAGTGTAGGAAGTAAGTAGATACTTGCTCAAGAAGGAACTTTTAAGGTTCAAGGCTAAAATAAAGTATGAATGATGCTTACTTGCACAAGGGCAAAGAAATATATCGTTTGACTTTAGAAGGTCTATTTCAAATAGCATCTTACTCTATGAAATGTATTCAGGTTTCCTGGAGACTGCTCATGTACTAGGCATAGCGAAAACATGAGTTTTCACTGGAGCAACAACTTGGAAGGATAGTTTGGATCAGTTAAAGCAATTACAGGAGACATGCAGTAGGGTATAGAAGAATGAAGGGACCAAGGAAGAAGGATAAAGAAACATTAATGCCTTTCTCTTGATGGTATATTCCTCCTGACCCCTGGAAAGTATATCTACTACATTACATTTGAACTTAGATCTCTAATTTTCAACAGCATTTCCATCAGTAACTGCATTTCAAATAAATGTAACATTTCTGTTTGTTAGATTAAAGTTATATATTTAAATGCCTTCAGAAAAAGTGAAGTAGAGCAAGAATGTCTTGAGGAGGCAAGTTATGCTTACTCAAGATTAGCAGCCCCTTCTTCGAATAATTTCGTTTCAGGACTGAAATAAATTATTTGTGCCTTAAAGACACTGAGGTAATTAAATCTCTATTTGCTTATAATTTATGTTTATTCTTAGATAACAACTTACACTAGTTTTCAGTTTTCTTCTGTTAACAGTCCTTACCTCAAGGGAAGCAATATGTAGGAGAAAGAATATTTTTAAATAAAATGATATGTTTACTTACCTGCTATTCTTTTTATACATTTTTTGCTTGCCTACTGCAAACCACCAAAGTTGGCCATCCACAAAAGAAGACATTTTGTAGTGGTTTTGGTTCTAGGCCTTCCTTGGCAACCAGGGTACAACCAAGGAAGTGGTCATGTTCCCAGTATTC
>JANXJC010000013.1:19000342-19010989 GCA_027564655.1 Leptodon cayanensis
CTTGTTTTGATTTGATTGGTAGTAAATTAAATTGATTTTGTTTCTTCCCCAAGTTGAGCCTGTCTTTTGCCCGTGACTATAATTGGTGAGTGATCCCTCCCTGTCCTTGTCTCAACCCACGAACTTTTCTTTATATTTTCTCCTCCTCACCCCACCAGGGGGGAGGAGTGAGCAAGCGGCCTTGTGGTGTTTTATTGCTGGCTGGATTTAAACCATGACAAGAAGCCATGTTGGCTGTCACCAATCACCTCATTATTTTTCATATCTTTTAGCGTAGTTTCCAGGAGGATCTGCTCCATGATCTTGCCGGGCACAGAGGTGAGACTGACTGGCTTGTAGTTCCCCGGGTCTTCCTATTTTCCCTTTTTAAAAATGGGGGTTATATTTCCCCTTTTCCAGTCAGTGGGAACTTCCCCAGTCTGCCACAGCTTCTCAGACATGATGGATAGTGGCTTAGCCACTTCATCCACCAGTTCCCTCAGGACCCATGGATGCATTTCATCAGGTCCCATGGACTTGTGCACCTTCAGGTTCTTTAGATGGTCCTGAACCTGATAATCTCCTACAGTGGGTGGTTCTTCATTCTCTCAGTCCCTGCCTTTGCTTTCTGCAACTTGGGTGGTGGGGCAAGAACACTTGCCGGTGAAGACTGAAGCAAACATCATCGAGCACCTCATCCTTCTCCATGTCCTCGGTAACCAGGTCTCCCATTTCCTTCCGGAGAGGGCCCGTATTCTGCCTAGTCTTCCTTTCATCACCAATATACCTGTAGAAGCTTTTCTTGTTGCCCTTGACATCCCTGGCCAGATTTAATTCTATCAGGGCTTTGGCTTTCCTAACCTGACCTCTGGCTGCTCAGCCAATTTCTCTGTATTCCTCCCAGGCTACCTGTCCTTGCTCCCACCCTCTGTAGGCTTCCTTTCTGTGTTTGACTTTGTCCAGAAGCTCCTTGTTCATCCCTGCAGGCCTCCTGGCTTTTTTGCCTGGATTCCTCTTTGCTGGGATGCATCGCTCCTGAGCTTGGAGGAGATGACCCTTGAATATTAACCAGCTTTCCTGGGCCCCTCTTCCCTCCAGGGCTGTATCCCAATGGTACTCTGCCAAGCAGATCCCTGAGGAGGCCAAAGCCTGCTCTCCTGAAGTCCAGGGTAGTGAGCTTGCTGTGCTAACTCTTATTAGAAATACAGTGTTAATCAAGCCTGAGCTTTTCTAAACTATATAAAATTAATAACAAATGATAAACAAATAACAAACTTTTACATCTGATCAGAAAAAGATCACAATGTGATAAAGGTCAGTCACACTAATTTACTACCATCTCAGAGTATATCTTCATGTCTGATTAAAACTGACAGCTCAACAAAACACAGTGGTATTCTTTTTATTTTATGGGTTTGCATCAACTACAGCTGTCTGTAGAAACATGCTCATATAAAATACAAGTTCTAGTATGTATAGACATTATTGAAATTTGAATCTATCCTACTAGAAGAAAATCACTGTTTTCTTCACAGTGGATTAGCAAGTTTTCTTGTAAGTACTGATACTGGAACATATCCAGTATCAATATCTGTGATAGTGCCAGGAGTCTCTGTAAGAAGATCAAACAACAAGTGAAAAGGAGCAAGAGGTAAAGTTCTTGTAAATGCTTTAAAAGCTCAGGTAGAAATACATGAATCCTTGAAAGAAGGGGATGGCTTTACAGATGTTGATACTAACAAAACTTTGCTTTCTCAACCATAAATTATTATTAAATAATGGTAGGCTACCCGTTAAAGAGGGAGAAAACATTCATATATATTGACATGATAAATTTGAGTGAAGAGTTTTAAGCAAGGATCAGGAGTACAGGGTAACAAAGCCTGAGAGGTGAAGAAATACAAAATTATTTGAAAATGTTCTATTATATAGAAGGAGAAAGTCTCAACCTATAACAAAGAACAGAAAAGGAAGGGGTACATTCTTAAAACATTCAAATTATCATGATCCAATGAGTTTTGTGAAAAACTACTTAAGCAGTAGTCAGTGACATCTTAGAGCTATTATTGGCTATGTTTGAGAGCTCACAGATGGCAGGTACATCAGGATTTTGGATGATTTGAGGAGAATAGATTCAATGTTTATACTTCAATGAGGAGGAAAAAAGAAGCAGAGGTAGGAATAGACCAGTAACATGGATTTGACATCAATACACTTAACACCCTTCTATGGAAGAACTGAGCAGCTGAAATTGGAGAAATTAACTAAAAATAGGATGAAATCTAACAATGACAAGTATCCAAATTTATACTTAAAATGCACTAATCATCGGCATACACATGGCATAGGCAGTAATAACTGAGTAGGTAGAAGATTGGCAGGAAAAGATTCTAGCAGAAGAATCGTTTAAATACTTTTATTTAACTTCCCCTGCTCAATGCCAGCAAGGCTGCATCTGATTCTTTTTTAGACCCTGAACTTCACAAAAAGGTGTGAACTGTGTGAAGAGTGTCCTGAAAAAAACAAGCATGAGAATGATCAGTAGCATAAAAACATGCCCTATCAAAACCAAATAAGGAAATAGGCGTTGCTTATCTAGAAATTGAGAAAACTTGAAACTCTAAGTTTCAGAAAAAGGATTAGATCTGTTTTGATCCCCGGGAATCAAATATAAGAATAGTTAGAAAAGTTAACAGGTTTCATCAACAGAGCAGCCTTTCTTTTAGAAGCACCTTGATATGGAGGTTAGGAAGGAAACTAGAAATCCTGCATGAGAAGTGTATCAGAGAGGTTTGTAAGGCAAGTGTAGCGATCCTGACTGGAAAAGCATTGTACGTCAAGGAGTTGGTGATCCACATAACAGCTGGCCAGAGTACGCCCAAGCCTGTGCTGCCCTGCGTGTCCAGCGTGGCCGTCAGGCTGTGTTGTGCTGCACAAATCCCTTGGCTGCAGGACAAGCTCAGTGACCTCATGGTGGCAGAGGAGCCTGCAGGCAGCTCCCATTTGGTACCAGTGATTATGCCACCTGCAGGGCCTCACCTTTAACTAAAAGCGCAGCAAGAAATTCTTATGCAAATGTCACTTCTGTTTGACTATAGAAATGATGAAGAGAACTGTTTCCTTGTAAGAAATCCTACAACAGCTCAAATGACTGAAATGGGAGAATCTCTTCTATGGATGGGGTCTACCAGCATGCTGCGTGTGGATGAGGCCCACTCAAAGCTACAGTTCCCAGGGTTCCCAACAACTAAAGAGATGTAAGATTATCTACAGCATTTTCTCCTAATAGTGTTAGCTCTAATAAATAGCATTTTAAAAGAGACCTTACAGAGTGTCTTTCTAGCTGGCATCAGAATGGACCAGCACCTCCTGGTGCAAAGCAACAAGTAAACAATGAACAAAGCTGAAACAAAAAGAGTCAAAAAAACCACTTGCCAGGTGCCATCTTGGATTAAGCAAATGTGGACTATTTTTGTTATTGTTCTTTCCTCACCTGTGTCTTTTCTAACACTTTCTTTGTTGTCTGCTGTAATTGATGCAAACAGAAATGTATATTTGCATCTATCATAACTTGATTTAGGCTAAGGGTATTTTCAAAATGAATGTGTTTTCTTCCCTCAGGGTTATAGTAAATCCATGAAGTGGAGAACTAGGACCCTTTTAAAGGTTCTTCAGCTCTCCAATGCATTCCTTGGAACACCCACCAAAAAATGTCATCCCGCAGATAGTATTGCATAGACAGGTTTGATAACCAATAAAATCAGGCAGCAGGGGAGGAAGAACCGTCAACCAGTGAACAGGAATTATCCAGTGTAATCTTTGGCTGAATGCAAGGTAGCGAGGAGCTCACCAGAACTGCATGCATAGCTGGGGTGTTTGTCACACCCTCTTTGGAGATCCTTACTCACAAGCTTGACAAACAGGATTCAGAAAGGGTACAGAATAGTAGAGTACAGGGTATGACCTTGCAGTGGGACAGGGACTTGAAGACGTTCTAAAGCCTCTTCCAGCCTTAAGATTGATTCTGTGAAGGATGCTCTCATCCATCTTATTTAAAGCATAGGTAGAAAAAAAAGTGATTTTTTTTCTCTGTTTCTGTACAGTGTATCTATAGCTACTCGAATTGTATTGCCTGTGACCGGATTCTCATAAATGTGTTCTTTAACTCTAGATTTTCTCTGATGTTAAGAGTAAGTAGTTCAGAGTGGCAGCTGAAAAACAAGCTGTGCTATTCTTCTGACAATGTATATTCTGATTAATTCTAGGCAATCTTAGGAGTAACTGATAATCCAAAATTATTTTCATGGGCACCTGAAGAGTAGCAGGGTGTTTCTCTATGAAACTGCATAAGCAGCATGATCTTATAATTCTTACAATAGGGTCAGTGAGGGAAAGATATCTTCTAATGACTAACATTAACAATAAAGACCTGATAAAACAGAAAAATACAGGGTGAAACCCCTTGAGAAGTTTCTCCTGTTGTGTTTTTTTGATCATGTACTATAAATATTAATTACAAAACACATCCAAATGCTCAGGAAAAAGTGTTTTCATTATTTAACTACTTCCATATGTAAAGCTGCCAAGCTTTAAAAAAAACCAACCAAACAAAAAAACCCCACAAACCTCCTGTCATTAGTATATATAGAGAAACTTTTTCTTTTAATATTTTTTATTGCACTTGGTTTATATGAGGAACTGATCTCATTTCTCTTTTGAAAAACATTCTTTCCCCTCCTATGGGAAATGTAATGGAATACAGTTAAGAAGTTATTTTCCCTTTGGATGTTCTCAATTTGTTTTCAATGGAGCAGGAAGAGAATGGAATTTTTCCCTGTTGTTATACATTAACAAGAATTTGCTTCTTTACATACACTGGCTTTGTTAGAATTTTGCCTTTAAAGTGACTGCTGTTTGAGAGCACTTACACTGCACAGAACTTCTCACATCTGCTATGCACAAATATGAAAAGTTTTTGTGACTATGGCCTTCCTTCTGTCCTTTCTAAGCCTTCTGTTTCTGCAGAGGATCTTACTGACACTATATGGGGCAAAGTTGCCTCTCAATTCTTTAGTTTAGTATGCCTTAAAGTGACATGTATTTTTATATTATAAAATTGTGGAGAGCCGACTGTGGAAGCACACAGTGTTTCCACCTTAAGGAACTTCTGTTGTGTTAATATTGATTTCTTCTAAAGCTTCCAGGAAGATAGATTTTTTATATTTTTTTTTCCAGTATCATTTCAAAATGTGAGTTGTTTGTTTGATGACTTGCCTGTATACTGCAATATTAGGCTTTATCTGTAGCTTCTCTCTTTTATGTCCTGTATATCTAATTTTACTTTCTTTGATCCTTCTTTCTTCCTCTTTGCTCTTATTTTCTTTGTTCTTTTGCTTCCCCCATCCCTATGCTTTGCTCTTCTAAGACTCATTCACCTTCATTTTCATTTAATCCCTGCCTATGCTGCCGCTTGTATCTTTGTTGTCATAGTTCTGATGTCTCTCTACTGGCTATCTTTTTATCTGGCTATCTGATTTTGTTTAGCTTTTAGTCTTTTAAATTCTCTCCATTGCTTGAGTCTCTTTTAATCTTCCTTTAGTATTGCTTGTTGTTATAGCTCTTGATCTTTCAGAGAGGAGTGACAAAGCTGTCAGGGACCATTGCTTATTAAATTTAAATTTAAAACAATAATATGTAGTCACTTTTTGCTGCTAAGATATGTAAAGTATGTGACCAGAATTAAAGATGTGCAGTACAATAGAGCCTTTTTTCTGCACCTAAGGCATTCAGAGAATGCAATGGAGGATTGTGGTTATACAGAATCAGTGAGGGGTAAACTTTTTGACCGTGTACAACCTCACTTCTGCTTGCCAATTAACCTGAGAGTTTTTATGCATATTTGAGCTATTCATACATTTCTGTTGGAGGATTTAATTTGAGTTCAGGGTTGCTAACCTAGAAGATTTGGTGAATTACTAATGCCTATTGCCCCATGGAAAAGGCAGGCTTCAAACTGGGCTACTGCTTTCTTAAACCACTTGATAAATATCCTCTTCTCTAAGTGGATGAACCTAAAATATGTGCAAATGTCATACCTGAAGAAATGACAAAAAAATTAAACTTGTATTAGAAATTATATTCCACATTTTAATGTAGATGTAAGAATAAAAACTACGGAGAAGCATGAAAATAGACTTTAGAACATCTGAAATCCTACTTAGTCATCCTCAGTGTTTCTGTCTATGATGATGTACCCAGATTAAGTTGCTTCCTGATGTAGGGATATAAAAAGTTTTACATCAGAAATCTTTTCTGCTCAATTTCTACTTTTTTACATGTGTGCGTTTATAAGCATATGTGTAAACACACATTTATGTTTCCATAATCTAATCAGAACCATAAATAACATTCATACACATAGAAATATTGACATATATATACCCTTTAATTTGTTTAAATTGAAGTTCTTCTTTAAATTTTCCTTTGAAATTCCAAAAGGATAAGAGAGACAACTTATTCAGCAGATTGATTACGGTCAAGTTGCTCTTGGCAATATATGATTCATTTCTTATCCTTTTGTCAGACAACATCCACACCTACCCAAGTGATTTCTGAGGTTAAAAATCACGAATGCATTTTTTAGATTTGCAAGTTCAAGAGTTTGCAAGTGCATGGAACTAATGTGCAAGTACATGAAATTAGCAGATGGATGGACTAAAGGCATGTGGTTTCAGCTTCAGTTTTTCTGAAAACAGGAGATTTTTTAATTGCTTTTAAGGTTTATTAAATGTCATTGTGAGAAGATTTCTGGCAGTATCATTTTTGCTAACAAAATTTTGTGTCAATACTGATACTTATATTTGATGTCCCTTCTGCTCTTTACTATTCATATTCTTCAGAAGGCAAGATTTAGAATTTACTTTCAGGTTATATTATATTTTCAAACATCCCAGACATAAACTCATCCCACAGAAAACTGTGTGCCAGTCTTCAGTCTTTTCTAAATGGCATAGTTCATCAATACAAATCTCTGAACTCAGAAAATGATGTAATGTTGAATAATAAAAAAAATCCCCCTCTTCACTACAGCTGTTAGCTACACTTATCCTTTCTCTAAAGTCCTCATGGACCACTACTCACAGACCATTTCATCACTTCATGGTTCCATTCTGGATGATTAAGAAAAGAAATAAATTTTAAAAATCAAACACACTTTAACTCTTCCTCCATCTTTATTGTTGCTGAGTAGTTCAAGACTATCTTAAAACTTTTTCCAGTGTCTTTTTCCAATTGGCTTTTCCTTGGTTGGAAGAGACCAGCTACCAGTATTTCTGAAAGATAAAAGTAAATGTGAAACCTCAAACAGATTTTTTTTTAAATTCTGCATACCACTGTCCTGCTGAGAAGCTTTTATAAATTCTGATGAAACCCATCTATTCACAGTTATCAGTGATCTGCTTCTATTCCTGGGAAACTTCCTCCCTTTCTTCACAGGGATCCTAAGCCAATCCCGTCTGTTTAATTGCTGGTTTTCTGCACACCTAAGGGTAGCACTGCAGGAAAACAGTGGGTGGACAGCTCAGCATTGACTTACAGTTTTAGTGAAGGTGATGGCATGACAGATTAAAGCATTACTGCGTGTGACACACTAGACAGACAGAAAGAGAGACATGAAAGAAGTCCTCATCTACTTCATTGTATTCTGAAATCTGCCTCATATGAAGAGTGGGTAGGAATATGACCTCTACTCCCTGCTTTTTCTGGCATTTGTAAAGTTTGTGGAAATTAAACTTGCTTTGAAAGTAAAACCTCTAATTCACAAGCAAGTGTAGTTTTGAGGAAACCTGAAACATTAAACATTTACATTGAAACTCTAATTGCTTTTCTCACATTAATAAATAATCTAGTGGGGTTTAGCTTGTCATTCAAGTAATAATATATTCTCCTCACCTAAATATTTCAAGGCATCTGGCTTACACCTAATCAAATAAAAAGCTGTAGTTTTTTAGACTTAAACATAGGTTTGCATCTCACTCCATTTTTACTTGTATAAGAACTCTTTCATTTGCAGCTACAATGGTTCAGCTGTGCTGTCAGCAACTACATAAAAAAAGTATTCATAGGCACTTCACAGAGTTATTAAAAAGCAAAAGAAGCTGATATCTCAAAAACATATTTAAACACCAGTTGTATAAAACCAAGCGATGGGAAAAAAGTCAAACAAGGAAAAGATTACGTGATGAGGGTATCTGAAACAAAAAGAGCATCCGTGTGGTTCTGATTTTCTGTCATTGAGTTATCCTAATGAAGGCAGAAATTTCACCTATGTTAATCCATAGTTGTTTTAAGACTGAAAATCTCTTAGCATTTCAAGTATTGCAAGGAGACATCAGGCTGTGACTCAATTGGTACTTGGGAAGCGAGGGGACGCAAAGGTGGGCATTTGGGTTTAAGAGTTCAAAAAAAGATCAGAAATATCTCAGTCAGTTTTCAAAACATCCTGCATAAGACTATTTCTACTCTGTCATGCAAGCAGATGAGATAAAAGAGAGGAAAGAGAACAGCCTCTCAGAAAGCATCAACAACATTGTCCCCTGGGGTAAATTCACAAGGTCACCCGTAGCATCCATTTTGCCAGAAAACATGGAAGGGCAGGCCCGTGGTGGTCAGTACGAAGTATCCTTCCAGAGCACAAAGGGCTCCATCTGCCAAAGTAAACCTGGCTTAACACCTTGCTACTGTGGCACCCAGTGACTGGACACCATCTGAGTCCACCTGCAGACGCTTTTTTTCCAACAGCCTGATGTTTATATACCTAAATACCTGGGAGCATTGAAATCCGCGTTATTTTGTGGACTTGGAACTGCCTCAGTCAGCTCATAAATTTCAGTATTTCTTTGCTGCTTTCAGCAAGTTGTTCATGCAGTAGGTGTTCTTATAATTTCATGTGCTACAAACTAAAGCTGTGTTCACAACACATCTTTGCAGACAAATTAATTATTATCTGTTTTATCATTGGGATAATTATGATGAATGCATAGATGATGTGCCTTTTTCTACCCAGTCTTGCAAAACAGTAATTAGGATAGTTGAGAATTTCATCTAATTTTAAAAAGAATAAAACACAAATGTAATATACTTGACAGTAAGGATATCTCAGAGATAAAGATAGTAAATCTTGGTAACTTAATCATATTCAAAATTAAAAAACCTTTAAAATATATAACACATGGGAAAGAGGAGCTAATATTCTCATTAGTGACAGTTGGAAAGGAACAATTTACTACTTGGCAGAATTTCCTTGAGGGGATTCTTACATGAAGAAAGCATGTTTAATTGAAGCTGCCAAAATCGATACAGGGAAAAACAACAGTCATGTTCTTTGAGTTGAAATAAATCTAGAGAAAACACTTAAAGATGCAGGCCTAAGCTCTTTACAACAAAAATGGCACAGCAGAACAAGAATATTGTACTCCAGAAGTTATAGAGGAAGCTTGCTCAGAATATTAAGCATGGTAACATGGTGTATAGCAGAAGATTTTTCATTTCTCACTAGACGGGGTGCAAAGAGACCCACAAGGAAATGTATGGATTAATTATTTTCACAAGAAATACAAGGATGCAAAAATTATTTTATTTTTCTATGAAGTCCTTGTAAGGAGTAAACATGTCAATAAATTTAAGGAAAAAAAACAGTTTAAGGACAGTGATCTGGTCCCTAAACAACATAAAACAATTTCAGGGCACTTATGTTGATATATACCACCTGAATAACAGATGTGTTAGGTTTAAATTGAAGTTCCATAAGTGTGGATGAAGAAGAATCTGCACTGTCCTCACTAAATTGTTGTTCTTAGTTATATAAAATGTTGCTAGACCCACCTTAAGGGTTATTTAGATGTGGAGTTATGGGACTCAGAACTTTGAGCCTGTTCCTGGCAAATTTTTCCCAGAAATTTCTCTATAGAAATCTCCATAGTAGCATCCTAGGAGCCGTGTGCTGGGTATCAAAGCTGAGCTGAGAACTGCTGAAACACCAGTTCACCACCTTAGGTCAGTCTGATGGGTTTATTCTGGAAGTAGGGACTAAGAGCTTCCAAAATCAGTCTGCTTTGTTAGGCATGAACGTTGCTCTGGCCTAGGATGGACAAGAGAGTGGGCTGCTGCCCTGCTGCTAACACTAGCTGTTTTAGGTGTATTGGCTTTGAGTAGTAAGGTTTTGGTAGCGGCGGGGGGATTACAGGGGTGGCTTCTGTGAGAAGCTGCTGGAAGCTTCTCCTGTGTTCGATAGAGCCAATGACAGCCGGCTCTAAGATGAACCCGCCGCCCGCCAAGGCCGAGCCAATCAGTGATAGTGGTAACGCCTCTGTGATAACATTTTTAAGAAGGAATAAAAAAGTTTTGGGAGAGAGAGAAGCGGCAGCCAGAGAGAGAGTGAGAACATGTGAGAGAACCAGCCCAGCAGACCCCCAGGTCAGTGCAGAAGGAGGGGGGAGGAGGTGCTCCAGGCACCGGAGCAGAGATTCCCCTGCAGCCCGTGGTGAAGACCATGGTGAGGCAGGGTGTCCCCCTGCAGTCCAGGGAGGTCCATGGGGGAGCAGATCTCCACCTGCAGCCTGGGGAGGACCCCACGCCGGAGCAGGGGGATGCCCAAAGGAGGCTGTGACC
>JANXJC010000013.1:19012095-19030739 GCA_027564655.1 Leptodon cayanensis
GTCAGCTGCCCTGGCTGTGTCCTGTGCCAACTTCTTGTGCCCCTCCAGCTTTCTCGCTGGCTGGGCTTGAGAAGCTGCAAAGTCCTTGATTTTAGACTAAATGCTACTTGGCAACAACTGAAAACATCAGTGTTATAAACATTCTGCGCATACTGAACTCAAAACATAGCACTTACCAGCTACTAGGAAGACAATTAACTCTATCCCAGCTGAAACCAGGACACAGTCCCTCACTATGTGATTGTCTATACGTTTTAAAACATTTTTTCTGCTAAAAAGTTTCAACCTAATTCATGCATTTTAAAGAGATGCTACTACACCACAATCTTTTCACAGCACAATCTCATTGTGAAATTAATACTTTCCTCACCATTTCTCTTTTCAGCAAAGCCAAATTCATGGACAAAGAAAAGTGTAATAATAATGTGTGTACAACTCACACTTGCTACTGGCCAATTGCATCAAGCATCTAATCAAGTAAAATTAAGGTTTAAAAGGCTGACATCAAAGAACAGTCAGAGAAAGACCAGCAGTGTAAATACTCTGTACAAAAGTAGGTTTCTGAGTTCACTTCAAACCAGAAATTCAGATCTCGAATATTATAATGCTATTACTGTTTTCTGTTATTTGAAATTTTAAGAGAAATCTCATGAAGCCCATTAAAAATCCAAACAAAACAAAAAAAAAACCAAACAAAAAACCCCATGCACATTACTGTGAAATAATTCTAACTATTTTATGCCATACATTTACATTTCACAATAATGGAAACAATATTTCAAGCCCTTGGGTTTGTTGTAATGGTGATTACACAAAAGATAACCCAAGCTGACGCTCCTCCAGGCATCTGACAAGCTGACGTTGACAGTATTGTAAGCTGCAATATTGCAACTGTCTGCATGAAGGCAAGGCAATATCTAGAAAGCCGGCCCTGCTCTAACTTTTAGTGTCAGACCCACTTATCCTTCTATTCTAAACAAATACATTTATTAAAGCTATTGCAAAAAAAGTATTATCTCTAATTGTTCACAGACAAAAACAAATGATACAAATGCATGCAAATTTAATGGCTGTGGAAATGCCACACCTTCATTAAATCCGCCCTGTTCAGCAGACCAACTTGTGTGTCACGACACTAGTAATTACTTGACTATGCAATCTTTCAGCTTGGGTATCATCTTGTTGCATTGGTATCAGTAACTTTTAGTTTAAAACTAATGTAAGAATACTGCAAGTATCCGAGAAAACAAATGTTACAGAAGCAGACAATCCAGAGTTCAGGTTAAGCACAACAGAAACCACAACACATTAACAGAGATAAGTATAGAATAGGGACAGCTAAAACTTCAGATTTTCTTTTATTGCTTCTGTGTTATAACAATCACACAAATATACCTAGTGCATAACAGTGTTTGTAGGTCTGGATTGGATGAAAAATATTTTAAGAGCATGTTAAATATTTGGGGGTTTTGATTTTGTTGTTGCTGGTGTTCTGTTTTTGTTTTTGTTTTTTTTTTTTTACTTTATTAATCTGCAACATCTTTATAAGAGTGGAATTAATGATAACTTTAATTAATTAATTTCATGACATAGTTACACTTTAGGAAAATAATATTCTTTGTTAGAGAAAAACAGGAATCAGTGTAGATGGACCTTCCTTCTTTTTTTCATATAAAATGAAAAATTAATGTTCTCACCAGCTATAGTAATCAAGGCTCCTGTGGCACTTCTAAAAATTAGACTTGTTAATTCCAGTGTCCAGTGTCCAGTTAAATCATATTTTGGGTAAATCAGTTTACTCTCCAATTCTGGTTAGACAGTTGCAGTCCTCATAACTTCTGCTACATTACCACAAATCAGCACATTCCAAGTGGTTACCCTTCAGTGGAAGGGATTCAATTTCCACGTGTTTTGTCTTCAAATTGCTTTAGGATTCTCTGAAATAAGAGTAGTAAAAATCGTGAAACCAAGGAATAAAATTCCACCATGGGGTAAAATTTGTTGATTGAGCTAAAATAATCATTTTTTTATATATATATATCAGGAAAGAATTTAGCCAATGCTGAGTGGAATTTTTATGTCTCAAATAAGTTTTAACTAAAAGGACTTGGGTTCTTAATTCCAGGGAAAATGTTATCCTTTTCCAAACTCTTTGCCTCCCTCCACTAAAAATCATTAGGTATGAGGCTGTTTTGTGAAAAATATGATTCAAATTCCCTCAGTCTCTCCTGAATTCACTGCTCAGTCTGAAAAATAAAAGAAGGTGAAGCATATTTTATGACTTCATGGTGTGACATGATGTGTCAAATTAAAAATAATAATAAAAAGATTTGGACTTGTCAGCACCTTCTTTGTTGATGTTCATTCAAGTTATTTTTAACAATTTCATCCAACCCTAATTATCTCTATGCTTGAATAAAAATAATGGCAAAATCCCAGATGTTCAGTGCAGGAATGAATTATATATGGATTATTTCTCTGGAGTTAAAATATAATTCTTTCCTTGTACAGCAGAAGCAAAAAGAAGCATGGAAGTATCACGAAGAACATTTCATCTGAATGATTATATTTTCAATAATTGTGTTATAATAGACCATTAAAGCTAAGAAAATAAAAAAGAAATTTGTTCCCTACACCACATCTGAATGTTACATATTTGCTTTTTTCTTAAAAAACTAAAATTTCTTTCTTTTTTTTTTTTTTTTTATGGTAGATATCCAGAGGTATGTTCATTTGTCAAGTGAAGTGAGATTTTTTTGTGTTTACAATGAAGCGGTTTCAGATACATAGTCTGATTCTAAAACTATCCATGTAGCATTTTGGTTTTGGTTTCTTTATTAGTTTTGTATTACTAATTATTTAAGTATTTTTTATTCACAATCTTATCAGAGTCAGAGCACAAAAACCTCACACACTTCAACAAAAAAAAAAATCAGACAAAAAACTCCCAAGTTAAGTTCTATCCCATGTCCCTTTAAATGATTTTAAAATCTTTTGTAGTCCTCTGATTAAGAGCTGCTTCAGAGCTAAAGAGATTTATAATTTGGAAAGACATGGTGCCTGACTCTCTATATTGCCTTATAAGGGCCCAGATTTTTTTTTTTCTCCCCATTTTTTTTTTTTTATATAACGAACTACTTACTAACATTCCCATATTTGTATACTTCCCAAATGAATCCCTTGCAATGGAAAATTTAATCTCTCACAAATTAGAATTTTCAGGTGAAAACACTTTGATAAAAACTTCCAAAGAGCCCTTGAGTTTATTATCTTGCTTTTACAGCAAGTAACTCCTACCTTGCTGTTGCAAATTGATAGCTATCAAACCATTTTCTGTTTCATACATAGGTTGCAAGGAACTTGATAGATGATCCCAAACACCTGTATCAGCTAGAATGCCACAAAATTCATTAACCAGAACATGTTTCTGGTGAGGTGATATATATTACAGCATTGCTTAATCACAGGCTTTAACAGATGCTTCAGAATGTTGAAATCTGCAGCTTTTCTTTTCTAATGTCTGGACTTTTTTCTTCATCTTTTGAGATGTCTTCAGCAGACTAAACAAGGGAAGGGACGAGCTATCATCATCTCTATGGCTGCATCTGAAGAGCTTCCTGAAATGTGAACATAAGTTTTCTGCTTCTTCCTCCCTGCTGTGTTGATGTCTATTGCTGTCTTTTTCCCCTCACATGTCTTCAATCTTCTTATTTTAACTTTCCACCTATTAAGAGCCTGACTTAGCGAAGCAGCTGGTGGAGGATTGCTGAGGCTAATTTGGCACACTAAAAGCAGTACTATGTTCAGTGTTTTTTCTAATAACTTAACTGCAGGAAGGTGAGAAATTGTTTGTTTGTTTTATTTACCCATGTATCTATATCATGTGACTATTAATACTTAGTTTGTTGCATACTGAAAGAAACTGGCTAAACCACACCTAAGAACTTGGAGAAAATGTCTGAAACTAATTTTCTTATACTCTTTCACAACATTTTCTGTAAAATTCTCTGTTAGAATTTGGAAATAATAGCTCTTGGTTCTTCCCCCCCCCACTTCATAGAGAGACTTTAACAAAATCATAATTAATTTAAAACAGCATATTTTCAGCTTTTCAGTTTCAGTTATCTTCTACATGGATATTTCCTGTTGTCTCTTTTTTCATTGTATGTGTAATAAATGTTAAGAGTAAATTCTTGCTTGGTAATGTGCAACTAATGTAATATATCCTATAGCAGAAACCCAAACTGAAATTACTGTCAATAATGGGTGGAGGGAAAACAGCTCAAATATCTTTAAAAACTGCCTAACTTATCCAAGCAGAACCCTAACACTCTAACAGCTTTTCTGTGGCAGCAAGAAAAATTTTCTCCCTTTTTCACATCCCTAGTACTAACTATAGCAGCCTTCACATAATTGGACTATTCCAGTAAACTCATCCAGCACACGATATCAACCGCTTCTTTGCCAAAAGGCGGTGCCTCTGGCTACGGGAGTCAAGTGAAAACAAGCAGCAACAACTAATCTATCATCCCGGGAAACAAAATTGAGACTCATTGGTTAGAAGTGCAGTTCTCATTCTTGTATGTACTATGGGAGGTAAACAAAACAAAGACATTATTTTCAGATCAACAGCAAGAACTTAACTTTTTACTAATTCAGATATTAAGTGAGTTCTTAATAAAATACTTAAGACAATTACATTTAAGGTACATGCTTACATTCACATTGCATTCTTAACTATCGCTTATCAGGAATACTTAGAATTTTTTTTTTCCAGAAGGATGTAAATCTTACCTAATAAAATGTTTTTAAAGGCCTTAAAATAACATTAATTCATTATTGAACAAATAACTAGATTCTGTCCTTCCGAACAGCTGCTAACCTAAATGAAATGCAATAACACAAACTGACCTAGAAGGGTACACATGTAAGCTGTCTACCAATCTACAGTATCAGTTTGAATACCAAGGAAAGATGGTACCAAGTCTCTGAAAGGCAAAATGCTATTTGGAGGAAGAAGAGATCATACCTTTTGTCTTTATGTGCCTCGGTCCAAGTTCATTGGCATCATGGCCATGATAAGCTTTTTTGGCCTTTGAAATGCTGACTTTTGCCATTAATTTTATGTGCTTAGAAAGGGTGGGGTAGGGTGAAGCATGCACATTTTTATGAAGGATTTGGGGAAAGAAATCTTTTTTTATTGCATTTTTCTGCAGTGCTTGCATGACAGAATTCTGACACTTGACTGTAGCCTCCAGATAAACCTGCTATATAAAATGACAACAATAATAATTAGGAAAAGTAGCAGCAGATACTTTTGTTTTTTTCCACCCGATACTCAGGAAAAAGGTCTCTATCTTGTCATTCATGTCATTCATTTCCTGTGTTAATAGGCAGTAAAATAGCTATTTAAACCCACTGATCATACGCTCACTGTTCAGGTTAACTTATTACAACAGAATTTTTTTAAAGGCATGCCTTGAGGATGACATTAAATAGAATCTCTAAAGCAGTAAGTTGTCTCTGTTAAGGGTTTTGTTGTCAACTAAGAGAGATTACACCCAGATGCTCTGTGTTCCTCTTCATTCTTCATCCTGGTTGAGTCCTGGTGCTGAAGGCAGAGATCATAATTTTTTGGTGTGAGCCAGTAAGTCTTGCATAAAATTTGAAGTTTTGTGATTAAGGTCATTCTTCACCTTTACTTAAAAACCAAATCAAACCAAACCAAACCAAGCAGAAAAAACCACACCCACTCCCACCTACCTCAAACCCCAAAACTTATCTTTGAGCCTTAGAATTAAAGTTTAGCCAAGTAGTTTCCATTAACCATTCCTACATCTCAAGCTGACTGCTAACAAGTCTCTGCTATTCCATACCCACAGTGTATGAGGAAGGGTGTTCATCAGAATCCTGGCTTAAGGAGGAAGGTGAGACAAACTTTCATTGCATTTGACAACTCTTCATTGCATCAGCTGTATTTCAGCAGTGTTTTATTTGTGGGTGATAGGGCTTAAACTGAAAACAAGATACACCAAAAAAGGGTACAGACCACAGAATAAAAGCAAGGTCACAAATCAGATAATGCCTAGAGATCCTTCTAGATGAATTAGAACTGACTTTTTTTTTTAGTGTGAAACTTTCTTTTCACTAAGGAAGTAGAAGAAAAAATGGCTGTCACAGAAGAGAAACTGAAGAGTTAGTGCAGAAAATAAGACAAAATGAAGCTATGAGCATGTGTGTTGAGCAGGAAACAAAAAGCTCTAATACCTGACCAGAACCTATACAGAATTAACCTATACAAGCTAAATGTCAAGTTATATGTAAGAGAGAGGGTAGAAGTGAAATCAGAGGGCAAAATTATTGCTGAGATGTTCAAAAGATGCATTTTTATACAGGGAGTGATTAAAATGATGAAACCAGAGAGGATTAGAATAGAGGTGATAATTAGAACAGGCTGTTCATTTTTCCATTAACTCACATACCAGAGCTGTCCTGATTTGCAAGTTTATGAATTTCTAGACTTTTAACCCAGATTCTTCATAGCCAATTTGCTCAGATTTCATCTAGAAGCCATTAGTAGACACCACAGGTAGAAGTGCTTTGTGCCTGCTATACAATATTGCTTTTACATGTCTGAAAAGGATCCAGCTTTTCATCATTTTTGGTTCATGACATCACCGAGTTATAGTATAACACAAAAGTGCATTTATCTAAATAATGAAAGGCTGGATTCCTGCTGACAAAGAAATTAGTATTCATTTATTGTAGCTGAAGAAGCTATGATAGGTTTCCCTGGTGAAAACAAATAAAGAATTCTTTGAAGAAATTGTTTTCACTTTTGTTGTATCACAAAACCATGTGGCTCTATATAATACTTTTATGGGGGATTTAGGGGTGGTGGTGTTGTAACAGAACTAGTTAATCTAGATTAAGTGTTGTGGAAAGTATGATACATATTCATATTGATGCACTATGTGCTAAATAGGTTAGATTAATAGTGTCAGGGGGAAAAAGAAGAAGAAGAAAAGGAAACAGACTTAAACATTTTACTATTAATCCTGTAAAGATGTTGTAATTTATTTCAACATTCATCCTTTTCTAAAGCTGTTAAAAACTTCAAGTGACTGACTGGAGTTTCAATCAGTCTTCAATCAATCATTGTACTAAAAAAATATAAATTTGAGGAGAAGCAAAAAAACCCCTAAACAAATCAACAAATAAAACCCAATCAGTAATTCTTTTTAATTTTGGCAATTCTAGTTACCAAACAAATCAATAATTAATACAGTCCTGAATATGTGGACTGTTAAGCAGGTTAGGAAGGGATGTTAGGTTCTACCCTCCAGGTTTCCCTGTCCTTGCTAGAAAAAGAGCTACAAATATTCCCTCACCAGTGCCAGGGAGGTCATACCAGGTGCTTCCTGATGACAGGAACAAGAGAGACAAAAGCAGAAAAAATGTCCCAATTATGGTAGTCAAGCACAGAATTACTTTAAAAGTACCCCTGAACCACACCGATTACATCATTTGCTTCACTGTATGCCTCCTTCCCTCCTGCTTTCCCCTCCTGGGTTCTTCTCCAGTTATGACCCTTTGCCCCTCCCAAATAAAAAACCTGCTCCTGGTTGTTCTTAACTCGTCGGCCCCAGTCTGCTGTCATGATACTCCTCTTTCGATATTTATGATAGGATTACTACGGTAATCCCTCTTCAGTGAGCGAGCCACTAAGTCATTATTCTATTTTTATTATCTACAAGGTATTTTTCACACCACTGTCTTGTTAGTGTAACCATAAATCAGGGTTAACCATATGCTTAGACTTTACTTTCCCTTTGACTCAAGAAACATTCAGCAGTTTCTTATGTTGCTATCTTATTAATATAACTATATGGCCAGAGAAAGTAATTTGTCTGCAGAGTTCAGCAACATCAGCTTCCATTTCCAAACATATACCTTACCTCTTAGAAAAGAAAAGACTTTCTGTGTTGGTCCTTTTCAAGGTGTAGGATTCATTATAAGTAATTTTGCTAATTTAAAAGGTGAGCACAAGCTTGATCAGTTCATCGACTATAATGAATGTTCAGATGCCTGGAGCAACTTATGCTAGAAAAAAGGGAAGAAATAGCCTTACTTTTTTGACCTCAGTAGTTAGCTACACATCTGAACGCACTTAGTTCACAGAACCAGAGAGTGCGTGTGTGCGCGTGCAAGCCTCAGTCTACTCATTCTCCCATCACGCTTATAGGACCAATTCCTAGGTTTAAAGTTCTCAAAACCTAAGCAATATTTAAAGAACTTGTGAAGATAATTCTAGAAACTGCTACTGACAAGAGACATCCTCTTAAAACTTCTAGCAAGGAGCCAGTGGAAACCCATAGGTAAAAGGAACTGAATTTTTCTCCACCGACACAACGCTACTTAAACTCTGTCTAAATTAAAACAGCTACAAGGTTATATGAAGTTGTTTCTTGGGGAAAATTTGATTTTTAACTAGATTCAATTCAATCAGATAAATATAGTCAATTATAATACAGAATACTTTAACAAGGACAGGAAGCAATAAAGCATACTGAAGACTACTAAGCTGTTTTGTGGGTTTGATTTTGGGTTTGGTTTTTTTTTTGTTAAAAAATGTCCTTTTTGTCCCACTAGATATTTTACTTTCTTGCACTATGCAATGTTAGTATGAAGAAAATAAATTTTTTTGTTTCGTCCCTCATTTTTTCACCTTTTTTCCCCCACTGCTTACACTTTTTATATTTAATAACTATTTTTTCCTCACATTGCTCTCTTTTTCTAATTTATTCTTTTTCTATAGTGGTATTTTCCCTTAATTTCTCATTTCTAAGAGCATAGATTCTTTTATGTATTCTTCTTAAAGGAATAGTAAGACTTTATCATGCTATTTTTTTTCAATGGAAACAAATAAATAGATTTTTCAACAAAACAACAACAAATTCTAAACTTATTCCATTTCCTCTCTATCACCAACATATTACCCAAGAAGCCAACAATGACATTTATGGAAATCAACGAGGTATTTTCTTACTTGAGGGTTTCCCCATCTGTCTCTAAATGGAATATAAGCATACTGCAAACACAGAAATAAAAAAATAATGGAAGTTGTGCATCATGAATTCAGAAACATGTTCCTATTCCATGACCTAACCTATGTATTAAATCTGTTTGAATCAGGTAGCATGGAATTAAAAGGGAAGGGGAAGAGAAAAGAAGAGATTTCATAAACTTGTAATAAACACACACAGATCAAAATCTTCTAAATTCACTCTTTTTTTCATGTATTTTTCAACATAATGCAGTAACTCTCAAAGGCACATTTTCTAGACACCAAAAATCCATGGTACTCCAAACAGAACCATCTCTTGTGGCTTAATAAAGTTACGTTGCAACCTACTGTGAAAGGATGAAAAGGTAGCTTGTAATTAAAATCTAGGTTTGTTCCAGTATGCACCTAATAAGCCAATCAGTAAATTAGAAGGGAATGTAATAATTAAAAAAAAAAAAATAAAGAAAAGGATACTCAGTGTTTGAACTGCTTCTGGGAAACCTTTTTCAAGCTCTTCAGCCTTAGAAAACTGTCTTCTTCCTACTGTAAGAAAAAGAACACAATAAATTTTCATGATCCTGGAAACATTCTGATTTTTCTTCCCAAATGTTTTAAGGTTAGTATGAAATCTACACTTAGGAAATCATTCACCGCAGTCTAGAGAGGGGAAAAAGATATATATTCCCAGGCTTAATTTTTCAGAAATCAACTTTCTTATGAGTTTTTCCTTGTTCCAAAAGGAAAACTGTTTACCCTTCAATCTGATCTTCTAGGGCTTTACACTGTAATCAGAACATAAAACTGCAAATCAATTCTGATATTGGAATGTGTTGGAAATGTACCTACACAAGAAGGAACCTTTTAACAGATGTTAATTCCTTGAGCACATATGACTGACACCTCCAGAGAGGCATGCTGACGCCAGGACCTCTTAGGCTGTACGTACTGGACTTCCTGTTTGCCTGCACCGGAGGACTGAAGTCGTACACTCTGCTTGCCTTCTTTTACAAGACAAGCCCCAGAAAACAACTTTTCTCTTGCTTTTATCACAGTGAGCTGCCAGACTCCAGTCACTACAGGAGCTATGCCATCTACTTCCTTAATTCAGGAATCATGTTGGTTATTGCATCCCAGGTCAAGGAACTGATAAACAGTTCAGACCACACATTATCTTCAGCTGACAAAATCTTTTGCCCTTCATGCCCATGGAGAAGAGTGCTGCAGTAACTACCTTAGACATTGTGCATGAGACGTCACTTTATCTAGCTTTAACTGTCTAAAATCAGGTGACGAATCCATATCATCGTGTAGTATCCCTCTAGGCACTTAAAGAAGGTGATTCACCCTATCCGACAATACATGTCCAAGATAGCAAGGATGAATTGTCAGTTGGAGTGCTTTTCTCTCTCCACTGTCAGTCATGGAAGCCTGCCTTCCCTAAAATAGGTACGTAATTTTAGATGGAGTTAATAAAGCAAGATAAATCCACTCCCACAGCAGAAAATATGAGCATATACCTATGAATATAAATAACATTTCCTAAAACTCTTGGAGTCTTGATTTCAGACTAACCAATTTATTACATACTATAATATATTTTATTTTCTGTTCATTTTTTTAACAGGTCATCTGTAATATCCACTAGTCGCATTGGTCAGTGCAGACATTTACAAACAGCCGGTGTTATCGGACTGGCAAACCTATGGATTCTAGCAGTAGGTCAAGGACCTTCTTGAGGCCAAAGCAGCTGAAATTTACAGAAATATGAAAAAAGAAACTTAGAATAAAACTGCCAAACTCACCTGCCTTAGAAATCTGACTTTAAACTGTGAATGACTGGACCATAATTGTACCCCTGAGACTAATCTCCTGTTTGCATACTTGACTACTTCAATTATAAGAGGTACCCATTCAATTAGTAAATAAGTTATCTCAATATGAAGCTATACAAACAAAACATAAAATGCACAAATAGTAGAGTTAAAACTCTTGGAGGCCTTGAAGCCTTCAGCCTAAATTCTTCTTTATATGCCTGGAAGTCAAAAAGGTGACTCTGTAGAATATGCAGAAAATTTTTAAAAAAATTAGCCCGTGGAAGACAAGAAGAATATAAGAAAAGCACTGCAAAAGAGGGACAAATATCAAAAGATGGCATGTCCAATGACAAGGCTGAATCAGAACATGTCAAGCAAGCATATTGCCAGAATATTAGCTGATTAACAGTGGTGTAAAATACTTAAAGGGGTGACCAAAAGAAATAAGTTACTGACAGAGTTGAAGGCATATCTTTCTACTGAAGAAAACCTTCGGACAATTTCTCTTTCTCAGGGTCCAAAAGTCAAATATACCATATTAACCCTCCAATTTAGCAGTGTATTTCTGACACTCTGAGCTAAAAAATTGACTTTGTGTCTGGATAGCTGTCTTTCAGAATTGTCAGAAATATTAGCTTAAATTTAATTTAATAGATTGCCACACAAATAACTTTACATAACCCGGGTTTTCCATAATACAAAATTCTAGAACGTTGGTCACTCAACTCATAGTGTATAAATTGTACATACCTCTTGGAACTATTGGAAGTGTAGGACAATGATGACAATAATTGGGAAAAGAAATTAACAGTAAGCTAGCAATATTATTGATGTAAGTTATGGTCTTCAGTGTAACTTTAACTTGGGCTGAGCTCACATTTGCCCCAAAATTAATGATTTTGGAAATTGTTCTGAAGAGTTAGAAAGGTTCCCAGAAAACAGAATCTGTCTAGGACTTTAGAACTCTGCTGGGATACATTGCCTCTGGTCACTAACTTTTATTTTTCAGGTAAGTGCATTCAGCAGTGCTTTACAGCCCACATACCTTGCAGCCTACTGCCGGTGGAAGTCAAGTGCACACCACAGTCTTTTTTTGACATGAGCTGACATGCAGCGAAATATATACTGGATATCATGTAGTTATACAACGCTGCAATTAAACATAACCACTAGGACTGACGTTTAAAAAAGGCAAATGTGTGCTGAGTAGAGACTCTTATCTGTCTGAAACCCTTCTGAATGGGGACTGGAAACGTACCAGCTGGTAACTAACCTGGTTTTCTTTAAGTTCTCCAAAATAGGTGTTGAGCTCTTCAGGGCTCATACCTCACACTCCATTTGTACGCATAAGGAAATGTGTCCTGTTCTAGAATCCTAAAACCAGGAACTATTGGCTAAAAACTCCATCTGTGATGGGCTCAAAGGCATGCAGAGTATCTAGCAGTTCTGCGTTTTAGTTTGTCAAACAGAATCACAAATGCACCTAGAGCAAGCCACAGCCAAAGACTGACTGTGGAGCTGCTGTTGGCTTAATAAGTCCAAGTCCACCAAATATAGGCTTTATATAAATATAGTTGTAAAGGACTCAGATAAGGCATATGATATGCAAAACCATGGAGAGGGGCTGAGAGAGCAGAAATAGCTACTGTGGTCTGGAGACAAATTACAGTGCAAGAATAGGATTATACAGCTTTGAAAAATTGGGAAAAAAGGGTTCCTCTGAAGTTATCTGGATTTCTGTTTACGTCCATAGGTTCAAGGATCTATGCTAGCTGCTTTAGTACTTTATTAGATTTTTAAAGATATTTTCAAAGTAATACATGTTCACCTCTAAGAAGCTAGAACTATACCTGGTTCCATGTCAACACTTTGTTTAACTAGTATCTGTTTCTACAGATATTTTATCTGATATACACAAATATCATACTTCCATCATTCCTCTTTTATTTGTGTAATTGAAACAGTTTTCGTTTATAGGTCTGAGAACTTTTTGACAATGTGTTTTAAGTAGTTTAGTCAATATTAGCTGCTCTTGCACATTGCTCTCATTTCATGTTGACTTTTAATCGGCCTTGTAATCACTAAAGCAATAACTGTATCTAGCAAGGGATGACAATGTTCCCTAAAGGAAATTATTTTTCTCTTTTTATACTGTTATATTTAAATGGAGAAAATTATGTTGTTTTTTAACTATACAAATATATGTAGCATGTAATGATAAGCAAGTAAGAACAAGCCCTCTCTTCCAATCTGCTGAAGCTTATGTGTTCATGTAATTCCAGGCTTTGGATGTTCAGAACATGCCTGGAAATCTCAGAGTGAAAATTTCCAGAATGCTTTTTAGCTTTCTTATCACAGCTGCAGACAAAGACTACGACCTCTGTATACTCCATTGTTACTGGAAAAAAATGGATGTTACAACTGAAGCAGAAAGGTAAGAAGAAGTGTTAGAAGAAGGGTTTTTAACATGTTGTCGTTGTGTAGCCCTGGTAGGCAGCTCAGCCCCACACGGCTGCTCACTCACTACCCCACTGTGGGATGGGGGAGAGAATCGAAAGGGTAAAAGTGAGAAAACTCACTGGTTGAGGCAAAGACAGTTTAATAGGTAAAGCAAAGCTGCATATGCAAACAAAGCAAAATGATGATTTCACTCGTTGCCAGTTCCCTCCTAGCGTAGGACAAAATGAGTCTTTAAATCTGATACATCCTTAGGTGTGAAAGCATCGCTTCTGTTGTTTTTTAAGGGTTCATTGTTTTGTCTTCTGCAGAATGAAATCTCAACTTTATTTTTCATTCTTCAGAAGACTTTTTTTTTTTCTGAGTAACCATATTCAGATACATTGTTAGCTTCTAAATTTGCTGCAGTTATCTTGCAGAAGTGATGGGTTATCATTATCAGCATTATGCTGATTGAAAACATCTGCTTATGTAGCCAAACAAGAAAAACATTTTCAATGTATGAAATCTGAGCAAGAGAATGACATTAAAAATTATGACTATACCAGAAAATCAGTGTCAATGCTTTCACATGCAGCACATGATCTGTTTTGGACACATATAAGTCAAAAAGTTTGGCTTTATTACAGCTGTGGGTCTCTGACTAAATTTTAGTGGGCTAACAATTCTTATCAAGCAACAAAGGCAAAGAACAAAGCGAGTCATTTTTTCTTTTGGAAAAAAACATCTTTTTTTCCTTAAGGAAAAAAATAAAGCATTCAAAAGGGCAAGGTTTCTTTTGCATCCATTAAGGATAGAATAGACATATAAAAATATGACACTGAAAGACTTCAATACATACAAAAGCTAGAGAGCAGATTGATATTTTTGAAGCTTCATACTGAAGGCAGAAACATAAGCGTGATTAGTGCATTCTATTGATCTTAATGTGAATTAAATTACATTTATTTTTTTTAATAGGTTCTTGCTCATATTATTTAAGATTGATGTCAACAACATACTGTTGTAGGAAGAATTAGAGATGAACAACTTCAACACTTTGCATACAGTTCAGCAAGATCAACCACCTTTCTATTCTCAGGTTTGTTAAGGAAAGTTGGCTGTTTCTCAAAGAATTCTCAACATATGCAAAACATTGAATTTTGAAGACTTTGCAGGTTAAGTATTCACCTAAGTGTTTCCATAATAGTATGTTTCAAAGAACAGTTTTGGAAAACATGTAATTTCCTTTCCCCTACTTTACAAAGATAATATTTCAAACTGTATAAATTAAGGTGAATTAAAATAAATAGTCAATTTGCTGTGGTTCTTGGTCCTAATCTGTTCCATATTTCATATGGTAAATCTTAACTATTTAGGAATATTATCCAGTCTCTTTCCTTCTTTCCTTTCAGCTCAGATCCTCACATCTGACATTTCCAATGATCAGGTAAACAGAGTGCACTTTCCTCATTTTCACAACCTAAGATAACTGAAATTTCACACATCATGAATAATAAAAAGTGATTCTAGTAGTCATACTGCAATAGTCAAGCGAAACAGAACTGATTCCCAGACCCTAGTTTTTCCCTTGTCAGGAGAAAACAGGATCTCTCGGGTAATGATATTTAGAAATCAGCATAATCCACCTTCCTTTAATGTCCTCTATTTCCTTCCTTCCATTGTAGTCCTCAAATGGTCTTTAGGAAGCAGCAGCCATGATACTAAAAACCACAGATGCAATTTACGATCAGTTTGTCTACTGTTCATAGTTTTTGGCAAATTTAAATCTGACTGCTAGTCTGTCTGATATTTTATTGCCAATCTTCCTTAGATAAAGTTCAATAATAGAGGCATGAAGGCAAAAAGCTGCTGAAAACTTTTCCAAATTACACAGATTTATATTAGTTTTTTGTTGGAGTGCCTCTGATACTTTGTATGATCTTGCATGAAGCCTACACTGACATATTTGAGAGGTGTATGAGATTTCTCTGTCCTTTCTGGCATCCACAAAGATTTTTTCATTTTATTCTATTGAAAATAAAAACTGTAAAATTATGTTTGCCACACTAAATGCCCCCCCCCTCAAAAAAACCCAAACAAACAAACCCCACAACAAAAAGCCCCAAACAAAACAAAACCTAAAAGGGAAATACTGTTATGCACTATTGAAGTGAGAATAAGTAAAAATATTTTTAAAAATCAGGGACTTAACAGATTCAGCTATTTTATAATATATACTTTCATTCTCAGATAACATCTGAAAAAAGCAGGTTCAATGTTGAATAAATGCACATTAGCATATTGCCTGAAGTATTACTGTGCTGTAGATGTCAAATTATCAGTGACGTTAGTCAACAGAGCATGACTCAAAACCATGTTGTAAAGAAGATATTGGTGTTTAACTCAGTATAACTTCATTTATGAATCTTACTCAAGGAAGGAAAGTACAATAAGAGAGGAATCATTATAACGGAACACTTTTTCTGTAGAAGAATTTGTATTCAGTCACCTAAAAGCTGTGCATGACAGATTTATGTTACCAAAACAGATACAAAAATGACCGTTCTCTTGAACTTTTAATGTCAATGAATTCTTGACAAAACTTGATAATTTTACAGGACAGCATGAGGAAGTCATAATGCAGAAACATTATGAAAGCTTCAGATCTGAAAGAAGATCAATTGAAAGCACACTAGTGCTTTATATTACATTTGTAGCCAGTTCTACAGCTGTTGACCGCTGGCTCCCACCATGGTTACTTGATCACAGAATAAATCAAGCATCGAGACTGAAGACTATCTTTTGCTGCCATGTAGGAACAAAGTCCTTATGTTTGATATTTACTGTTATCGTATGATGAAAAGAGAATTGACTTTAAAGTTTGGGGAAAGACAAAGTATACAATGCCAGTATTTAAAACTCTTTAGCAGTAAGAGAGTCAGTAAAATGCAAATACAATGTCACCTTCAGAAGTTAACGGACCCATTAAGGATATGCTGTTGAAACTAAATTAAAAAAAAAAAAACAAACAAACAAACCATCAACAAAAAACCCCAACGCTTTTAAAAGGTATAAAATAATTTTTGTTAGTCTTTTGGGGAAATAATTTTTTTGCTATTATGTTAATGAATTATTTTATGTGTGTCTGCACAGGGCTATGAAGAAAATAGTTTGGAGCTGACAAAGCCATCTTTTCCCTGTTAATTAGGACACATTCCAGCTTTTAGCTTACCCATCAGCCTAGAGAAGTCTCTCCCCAAACATCCAGAATTGCCTTATAATCATACCTTTCTTTTCCATAGCACCAAATATGTGTGACTCCACACATATCCCACGCCATTACAGCTTATACATTTTTTTGTTTTAAAGAACATGTCTGGAAATCTGTACTGCCAGCTCTGAAGTCTGATAAAACGAGAATCCCCAACTGGTACTTGCAGTGACATTTGAATCCAGCTCTATATTGTGCGTGGACTAAGTCCAGACAGACATTATGAATTGGAGAATCATACTGAGAGACTAATGGCAAAAAGCTCACAAGTGCAAAGCTAGCTTCATTAGAAAGAGTGAGACTATTCATTTGGCTAACTCTTTCCAGTCACTGATCATGTTAATTAGGAGAATGAGGCATGAAACAGCAATAGGCTAGAGATCTTTCCAGTGCATTTTATTTCTATGCATGGGTATATGTGAGGGTGGGTAGAAGCCTTTTTAAGATTGTTATCAGACCACTCTGCTGTACTTCCTCCTGGCTGAAAAGGGAGTCCTGGGTTGGGAAGAAAAGAGTGATACGCAATTTTTCTAGTGCTCTTTAGTGTCTTTCATCTCAGTTCCTAAAAAGTATCTTATGTTAAATTATAATTGATTAAATACACAATCTTGAACCCATTTACCATTTAAGAACTGTCTTACCACGAGACTATAGAGTGGTCTTTGTACAGTTGATGATACACTGTATAGATAGCAACAATGTAGCAGTGAACAAAGGAAAGAATAACCCACAGGGAAGAATTCTGGTCCATTGTTCTTGTGTAGTTGCAGATATCTCTTCAGATTGTAATCACAAGGTAGGTCCTAACCTGCAAATCCTTGTGTACGTGACTGTTCGTAGGACCCTAGAGTCTACCCCATGGACTCTAAAGTGTCCTAGTCACCCACTCAGTTTCTAAATTTCACTTTTGGGAGAAAAGCATTGCCTAAAAATTAGGTTTGAAATACTGCCTTTTAAACTCTGTTTGAATTTATCATGAAGTTCTCTGACCCCCAGCACAAGCAAGGACAGCAGCCTGTTTCTCATGTCTGCTGCTGAGCTGTAACATAAATAAACATAGAAAGGCACAGGGAATGCTCCTAAATCTACTATCGCTCTTCTTTTCCCTACTTTGAGCAAACCACACAGGAACACATTCCTCTGATGTTTAGGTGTCAGGTACTAATAACTCGTGCTAGTATTTTGGTGTACTCATTTAACTGCTGTCTGATATAGTCTGTGAAAAGTGACAGTGAAGGAAACTGGATCAAACCAGCACCACACGGTTCTATCTCCAGCTCCCTAAAGCAGGCTCTAGTCTTCGAGACCAGAAGTTCTCAAGCAGAAAGTATTTTCTTGCTGCAAAGGCAAGCTAGCAGAAAAACAGGCCACCAGAGAGCTTTTAGTTCACCTATTACTACCACTCTGCACTACGGTGAAGCACTTAGGTATCAAAAAGAAGCTTGAAGTGAAAAGACACTCTGATATATTTTTTAAGATTTAAAATGCTCACACTTGATCACTCTTTGTAAGACAGTTAAGTCTGTTGGAACTGTAAAGGTATACTTTCAAGGCATTGTCTGGGGCTTTGACTTTGATTCCGTGGCTTTAGTGACAAATGTAAGCAAAAGTCCGTTTAAAGACAACCCTCTGGGTTCACTCCAAAAAACCTTGTCGTGGTTTAACCCCAGCCAGCAACTAGCACCACACAGCTGCTCACTCACTCCTCCCTCCCCACCCCCGCAGTGGGATGGGGGAGAGAATCAAAAAAAAGTAGAACCCATGGGTTCAGATAAAGACAGTTTAATAGGACAGAAAGGAATAAAATAATTACAATAATAATAGTAAAATATTGGAATATACAAAACAAGTGATGCACAATGTAGTTGCTCACCACTCACCGACTGATGCCCAGTTAGTTCCCAAGCAGCGATGTGCCCCCACCCCCCAGACCAACTCCCCCTAGTTTACATACTGGGCATGACGTCCCATGGTACGGAATACCCCTTTGCCCAGTTTGGGTCAGCTGCCCTGGCTGTGTCCCCTCCCAACTTCTTGTGCCCCTCCAGCCTTC
>JANXJC010000013.1:19030839-19054606 GCA_027564655.1 Leptodon cayanensis
GTCCCCTCCCAACTTCTTGTGCCCCTCCAGCCTTCTTGCTGGCTGGGCATCAGAAGCTGAAAAATCCTTGACTTTCAGTCTAAACACTACTTAACAACATCGAAAAGCATCAGTGTGTTATCAACATTCTTCACATACTAAATCTAAAACACAGCACTATACCAGCTACTAGGAAGAAAATTGACTCTATCTCAGCCACAGCCAGGACAAACCTCATGATGGTTTCCACACTGTTGCCAAACCATAGCATCCACGTTTTTAGGGGCTAGTGAATTTTGGCACTTGCTGTCAGTACTGTGATGTAGCAGCTGTTTTCTCTTGATGAGACTGTGAGTCATGAGAATTAAGATCTGTTCTTAACTGTGAATGTAGAGTACCTTACTAAAAACTCAATGAATTGTTATGTTTTGGGTCTGGCTGAGATGGAGTTAATTCTCCTCATAGCAACCCTCGTAGTGCTGTGCTCTGCTTTGGTAGCTAGAAAGGCGTTGATAACACACCCGTGTTTTGGCTACTGCTGCGCGGTGCTCCCACAGCACCAAGGCTGTCTCTCCAACATTTCCCCCCTCACCGGCAGGCTGGGGCTGGGCAAGATCTTGGGAGAAGACTTAGCCAGGCCAGCTGACCCAAACTGACCAAACAGATATTCTATACCATATGACGTCAGCTCAGCTATAAAAGCTAAGTAAAAGGAGATAGAAGGTGGGGCATTTTCATCTTCTGGAGCAAACTCGACGCGTACTGAAGCCCTGCTTCCCAGGAAGTGGCCAGACATCGCCTGCTGAAGGGAAGTAGAGAATAACATCATTTGTTTTCCTTTGCTCTTGTGTGCGACCTTTGCTTTCACTTTATTAAACTGTCCTTATCTCAACCCACGAGGCTTTCGTTATATTTTCTCTCCCCTGTCCAGCTGAGGAGAGGAGTGATAGAGTGGCTTTGGTGGGCACCTGGCGCCCAGCCAGGGTCAACCCCACATATTAATTCCTTGAATTTGGAGTCAGGTCTTTACAAAAAACCTGCTTGGCTACTTTCAGTGTCTCTGTGCTCCACAGTAAAATGGCAAAATTGAAGGATATGTTTATAAAGTTCTTTGAGCCGTAGCATTCAAAAGTGCTATGTACTTAATTCATTTTACCATCTCCATTTAAATATAATAGTATTCAGTATTAGCATGTTTTGAGGTAGGAAGAAAATGGATTGCCTTTTTTTGGAATGAGAAAATGATTTTATGTATGTCAGAAAACTATTGACGAGGAAAGTTGAAGGAAATTGCGAATATTTCATACTTGAAGACTACTTGCCAACGTATTGCTAGATAGAGCTGCTGCAAATATTATCCAGGTCAGCAGTAACCAAATTTTTCAAAATGGTCATTTTTCATGTGGGCAATAGTATATACCTTTAGCACCTGATTTTTAACTGAAGACATGCCAGAAGCAATGTGATTTCACAGTCTAGGCCACTCATCACAGCTTTGTTTGGATGGCTGTACGAGATCAGCCTTATGCCGATCTAGTGTCTTAAACAGTAGAGGTGTGTAAGTAAGTCAGAGATTCAGATAGACTTTCTAACAAAATATGTGTTCACAGAATTCACAGGATCTGAATTAGAGTCACAGTGGCTGGGAGAATTCATATGCAAAGTATATCTATTTCAGCATTATCTTCCTAGGGTACCACATGATAGTCCTTCAAAATATGTTCTATTGGAAAATGGTATCCTTCAATGTTGTTAATATTCTGGTGACAGGAGAGAAAAATGTGAAAATTACACACACAGCAGATTAGAAACACTGGAAAAATATATTTATGAATCCTTGAATCGAGAAATAGCATAGAAACCATAACCACAAAATTTGATATGACTGGAAATTGTACTAAAACTGTAATTATACATGAATTGCTTAGTATTTTTTTAATTAAATCAAACCAGAAGTTGTTTCTGCAATAATTTCTTAATTTTAAATTGGGACAGTCATTAACACCTCTCAAGGGAATTTAACAATTTACTGTAGTATTATTTCATTTAAATATTTCCAAAAGTTCCTTTCAGATATGCTGTTAGAAACAAAAATATCTAAATTGAAGCCTTTTATTTTTAGTCTTTTTTATTTACATTTTTAAAATGTAATTTTTTTAATAAAATGTTTACAATTTTATTTTGGCAATGTATTTTTTTTTTAAGTATTCAGGCTGAAATATTCCCTTCCATGTTCATAGGTAAAATCATGGATACTTCAGGACACAGAGACTGAAGCTTCATTCTGAGACTTTTCTACTTTAGCTTCACAGTTAAGTAGTACCAAACCATTACTATTACCTAGTAATAGTAGTTTTTTTACTATTTTTTTACTATTACCTAGTAATAGTGGTTTTTTTTTCAACAAAAAAAAGCACACTCAGTGGCTTTTGAATGCTTCAGAATGTTTAATACTATTAATCAAACAGATTAATGGAGTTAATAGATTTTTCCCCATTGAGTTCATAGGAAAATCTGACTTTTTGTCTTTTCAGAGAACAGACAGATACACAAAAGATCTTTGGTATTTTTCAGAAGTTTTAGAGAAATAATATTCTCTAGAATAGAGAAATGAAATATTTCAAATATTTCAAATTTCTCACCCAAGCTACCACCAAAGTAAATAAAGTCGTTAAATTCTGTAGTGATTTAAATTTCTACTGCTGGGAATACACCACTTTAGCTAGTAGTCAATCGGTCCGTGCAACTGGACTGATACTGTTAAAGATATCCAAAATTGCAAGGTTAAAGGTAGATGGAAATAAAACTCGGTCTGATAAAATGGTAGAGAGGAAAAGTATCCTGAAGAAATAGCCTTAGCTAGTTCCCCACCCACTTTGCGCATCCCTGTAATATCTTCTTAAGGCTTCTATTTTCTCTTGTGATCTGTATAGGAAATCTGAGGGCCTAACTTGGACCTGTAGAGCATCAAGGAGCCTAAGAGTTTCATGGTCACTACAAAACTAAATGATATTTGGATATATCTGAGGTGATGAATCTGGAAGTGCTCCTCAGGACCTAAACCCAGCTATGCAGCTCTGACCTTGTCCTCATTCGCCATCAAGCAAAATCAAATGTCCCTCAGGATCTTTTCTCCACTCTGCTCTCCTTCCACCTCCTGCATGCTGGGCACATGGACCAGAAATAAGCTAGGATGTTCTCCCACCAAGTCCCCAATTTGATTGTGATGTGAAACCAACCTACTAAAGGTAGACTGGATCCCTTAAAGCTTGATCCTCTATCCCTGAAGCCAATAGATAAATTTAATTGCTTTCATTAGTGCGCAATGAGAAACCCAGTGAGCTCTATACAGTAGCTATGGAGGTTTCTCTTTTTGCAACTGGAAATACTGTCACGTTGACTTCTTAGTATATCTCAGAAAAAAAGCTGTGAGTGTTCCTTTGATACATATGGTTTTCTGCCCAGCAAGTAAAACACGTATTTTATTACACACAATGATATTCTGTAGCAGCACAAGCATGAAATCATTGCATAGATAATGCACAAAATTCATCTAAAGATTTATCCATAACTAAGGTTAACAAATGAGGCATTCATAAAGATTATGAAGTGCTTTCTGTGAAACAACTCACAGGCCATCATCTGCCAGAATACTTACATATTTTGCCCCCGCTGTACTTCATTGTAATGTCGGTATGATGGAGGGAGGTCAGACAGACCTAACTTACAAAGCTTGTATAACAACTTGTGCTGCTCTGTTTTAAACCCAAAGGAAGTAATGTTCCTACTACTGCTAATCAAACCAAACTTGCTTCTACACAGTTATAACATCCTGACCTTTTTAAACCGTATATTAATAATTGAAAATATGTAGTGCTAGTGCATGTTGTGGGGTATTTTTGCCATTAGCCTCATGCACTCAAATAAATATAAACTGACTATCAGAAACAACTCTAGGAAAATTAGTTTAATATTTTCCCTCAATCTTTGGGCAAAGTAATGTCTTCCACATTAAACTTTTTGAATTAGTATTTAGAGATATATGTTGTTACTTAGAGTTCATAGGTGTGTGCACATACATATATATACATGTACACGTGTTTTCATATATATGAGTATATATATAAAAAATATGTCATAGTCTCTGTTGAATATGGAAACACTCACATGCACATACATGCCCAGGCACACACAAACCCTTCATATGTTCAAGAAAGATACTTTTATCACAAAAATCTTAGTGTTGTTTGTGAACTTCAGCAGCTTCAACAAACACTCATTAACAGCACTGTGAGAGATGGCTGCTGTGTAACGGATACACTCACACCTCGCACGGAAAGGAAATCACACAGAATTTTCAAATATACGTACCTCAGAGTAGTTCCAAGATTTACAGTTTACTATGTCTATTTGTAAACAATTGCATTACGATATTTGAGATGAAAGACTGTATGTTCCAGTATATTTAGGCAGATAAAGCTGAGATGAGATGATGCAGACGATATGCCTTTGTCAGCGCATTTCCCAGCCTAGCATAATTGTCCACAGTTACCAGCAATTTAAAGGAATTTATTTACCTGCCAGACAGAACTTCTGCTCTGTTTACCACTACCTGCAGCTGAGGTGCACACCGGTTATTTGGATTGATGGTATCATCTCCACCCCAGCAGGACTAAAGGTGTTACATTAGTCTCTAGAACTGAG
The DNA here is from genome assembly GCA_027564655.1 of Leptodon cayanensis. Lineage (NCBI taxonomy): Eukaryota > Metazoa > Chordata > Aves > Accipitriformes > Accipitridae > Leptodon > Leptodon cayanensis. The sequence goes on from JANXJC010000013.1 coordinate 19,035,523, forward strand.
CTTAGTTCAGATTCCTAAAATAGCCCAACATACCTGGAACAAATGCTCTGTCCTCTACCCCTTCCTTGATGGCATTTACAAAAGCACCTAAGATAGATAGCTCAAGGCACTTTAAAAGAAATTAAAATTCCTAAATCACCACAGCTGCTTTGAAAATTACTTTTGACAGCACCTGGATTTTTTTGGTGCCTGAACACTTTTTCAATCTGACTTCAGGAGGCTTCTCAAGAACACTAAGGTGAGAAATCACACTGGAAGAGAGCAGTTCTTGTCTTTCAGTACTGTGCTTGTATCCTTTCAATCTTGTATTTATTTAAGATAGAGAGTTTTATGGTAGAATAAAGTCAATGGAAAAAATACATCTGAATTCTAATTACATTTGTGCAGAGGTGGGCATAGAAAGGTGTCCTTAATAAATAAATTTTCATGTTAATTTTTAGGCAACCTTTAAAAAATGCAGTATTGAAACAAAACAAATATTCTAAGTTTAAATCATTCAAGCTTTCCAGATTTCATTTTTTTAATGGAGCAAATAAAGGTAAAAAAAATTAAAGTCATTGTCACAGCTGGGAAGTTTCCTGTTTGGCATAAGTAATGTAAAAAGATCAATTTTGAAAATATGACTGATGTTGAGCATATGATTCAGGACTTTGCTGATTTATTCTGACATGCAGGTAACAGATCAGTTCAATATGTGAGCTAAATCACGGTTGTCCGACATTGTTTTTATTCTTATTCTGAGTCTCACACTTCGTAGTATGCTGATGAGAATTTTTGAGCAGTTTTCCATATGTGAAAACTATCTAGTTGATGTAATATCTCAAGATGTTATCTAAAAACTATTTGTGCTTTTGAGCTAGTAAGTGACCAAAATATGACATTTAAGTAATATATTTATGATTTGAGAGAGATGCAGTAGAAATAAATATAATAGACATGAAAAAATAACATTGTCTAAAAGCCTGGAAAACTGGATGCTATGCTTTCTCTGATATATTTTGTGGCCTGGGATGGTCCTTTTTCTTTGCCATGGCACTTCCTCCTCTAGTAAAGTAAACAAATACTGACTAGGTCTGGTAGATCTTTCTCAAGAGAACACTTTCAAGATTCTCTGCATTTTACCCTCTATGCACATTTGGTGTGCTTTTAAGTCCTTTTTGGTCTCTAGACTGTGTTTATAATACTGTGTCTTTCACCCTCTGGCTCATGTACTGTTTTTCTTTATGTCTGGGTAAGTAGGACATTCTTTCCTGGAGCTGTAGCCTTGTGTTTTAAATTCGCACCTCAGTCTAAAGTATAGTGAAAAAGAGATGCACACTGACCTAGTCACAATTATAAAAGATGATCCCTTTCTAATTGAGGTAGTGACCACACCCACTTACCCTAAAAAAAAAAAAAAACAAAAAACCCACCACCAACAAAAAATCCAAACAGATCTAGGCAAAAGAAAAAAAAAAAAAAAAGTGTATGCTTTAGTGGACTGAATGCTCATTAGCAGTTACAGTGCTTTACATGTGTTCCCAGAGCACATCTTCCAGCTTAGTTTAATCAGAAAGAAATTGCTTTCCACTCTCCAAGATGACTTGGCAACACAAACCAAATTGTAGTACACAGGGACAATTAGAATGTTCACTTCAGAAGTGTGCACCTGATCCAAACATAATTGCCAATAAATACATAACTGTAAAGACAGCCACAGCAGTATAAAACATGTTGATTTTCTGTTTCTTTCTCACACACCTCTTAAAGTTCACTTATGTCTTCTGAAATTAATCTTACCATTAAGAAATTTCAGGGAAATCAAATAATTTTGCTGCTACAAATCTCCAGATTTCCAAGGAGTTTTCTGCATAAACTTTAAAGGACAGCACTTGTACTTTGTCTCAATGTTACTTCTTTTTTTTCTTTTTTTTTCCCCCGTTGTTAGGTCTTCTGCTATAAACATGGAGAAAGTTAGCTTTAGCTTGTCATCTCATTCATTCTGTTAAAATGGTAGTCACCCAAGCCATAAAGTTCTCCGCTCGTCCCTCATATGGAGCACACCGGGCAGTCTTTACAACATACAGCTGAATCCATGTACCTGATGGTTTACAGAAGACAGAAACTTAGTAGACTTAATGAAAATTCACTGGCTGTAACATACAGATTTCCCCAACTGTTCTACCTAAGAGAGTGCTGTCTTCTCTCTTATTTCAAAACCAGCTGGATTCTGCTGCTGTAGCAAGATGTTAATCACTTTGTCAAGTGCATGAAGAGAAAGAAGCAAGACATGGAGAAAGGAATTAGTAGACAAAAATAAAGAGTTATGTGTGTCCTCAGCTGGACACTTGGCCATGTAGTAATATGTGGGTAGGGTGGGAGTCAGAAAGTGTCAGGAAATATGGTTGCAGTATGAAGGAAGAGCTGGACAACAAGAAGATAACATTAGGGAAGACCACCAGAGGTATTGCTAAGGTAATGGCAGAAGGTTAGTGCTTGGCACTAAGACAGAAAGGACTAAGTAGGAAGGGAAACAATGCTTGGCAGGTAAGAATCACATGAATTGCCTAAGAATCACAGGTACCACCAAATTATTTTACACACAGCTAGCAAATAAGTCTAACATAACTAACAACATTCGGTCATTACAGCTAAAAGCCAGGTTTCTTTATATAAATAATCTGCATATTTGTACTTTTATGAGTATGGCACTCTTAGCGTAACGTGTTATGATATGCCTATACATTACTGGAAATTATGTCATTACCAGTTTAATGGATTTATTGGATTATTCCCTGCAAGGTTTTATATGTTTAATTTGTGTATTTTCTTTTACTTCCAAAGAAATGAAATATCCTCATAGGCAATACAGGTTATTGAATTTCTATTCTGGAATCAAAATAAGCTTTAAATGTTCAAGCATAATTCCCCAAATAGCATAGACTGTTTAGCTCTTTCCTGAATCAGACAACTTAGTAGAATAGCTCTTCTGATTCTAGTGGGCTAAGCAGATAAACAAATACAAATATCTAATGCTGTTCCAAAAACATAGAAGAAAATAAAATCATATAAATTCCTCTTAAAACAACAGCAAAATTTCTTTTCACTTCACCATAATCTGCTGTATTCTCTACTACTAATATTTACCCACAAAAATTGCTCAGTGAATTTAATTAGGGATCCAAGCTTTACTGAAAGACAGTGACAAGTGTTGCCTAGTCAGCTAATTATTTAACGAGAGAATTTGGAATGTCATGAGAGAATTGTATTTCATGTCATTCACAATTTATTTAGTTGTGCTTGCACAAAGCTTTTGCCACAGAATAGGTGAAAGAAATTCACTTCATTGTCATGGCATGACAGCACCCTAGACAGGTAACTGTTGATCTGATTGAATGTGGAAGTTAACAAGAAGATGGCAAAGGCAAATACCAGAGTGAGTAACAACCCAGAGTGGGTGACACTCAAAAATGAGTAAATCTAGAAATCTTGCAGAGAAAACAAGCACAAAAATAGATCAAAGTCATAGATCAAATAAAAGCACTTCTTACCCTTTCTACAGATAAAGCGGATGTGCCTTTGGCAAAACCTTACTGTTAATGTACACAACTATATTTCTTCAGCTGCTGCATATAGATGGCTAAGGGTAAATCATAGAGTTCAGTCTCTCTTATATTTTTATGTATGTTTCTTGCTACCTAAATTATGCTCATCTTTTAGTTATATTTCAAAATTCCATTCCATTCAAAAGATTTCTCTAAAATCTATGATTTTTTCAAAGTGACTCTCAAATTTTATATACTAGGGCACATGATAAGCATTCTTGGTTTAGCAACATTTGAGAAAGGATTTTCCAGTGCACCGTGTTCTGCAAAAATATCCAAACAACAACAAAAAAAACCACCAAAAATAAAAGCCAAACACTGCCAAAGACATTTAATCTCAGGTTATCATATTGTTTTCATACTTCAGCATATATCCAGGGTTCAAAATACATCCAGCCATTCCTTGAACTGTCTAAAATTGTTTGACTTTTTTTTCATTAATGAAAGGCATATACTAACACAAAATCAAACTCCTGAAGGAGTCTGCATTTCAATAAATGCCTGTAGAAGAGTAGAAAGGAGTCTGTCCAATTACACTAAGACAGAAGTTTCTAAAGTTACATGAAGTGTATTCTCAACCAGATAAAAAATTAGTAGTTCTCCTCATTTTCAGAAGTAACTATAAATATTCTTCAGTTCAGAATTCCTACGGTTTTCCCTTCTGAAATATTACATTAAACCATAGGTAATAGCTAAAATTAAATTATTTCTAGACAGAGAAGAGTGATGAAAAAACTATATGGCAGTAGTTATTATGCAAAAGCCTATGCAGATAAATACTTGAACTATCACATGTCAAATTATATGCACAGACACTTAATTTTACTTTCAATCTGTCCATTGGCATCACACAGTAACAACAAATGTCACAGTGATAAGATTTTTTAAAAAATAAGATCACTTATATGACCTAATAATCATTGTAGAGACTTGTGAGAATATTTTTAAAGCAACAGGCAAGGCATTACAGAAGGCAGTTTTGAAAGAAACTGTGCAGGTATATGAAAAATCAAACCCCAGTCTAAATAAAACATGCATTCAATAATTTGAAACAGGGAGAAGGACCCTTACCATCTTTAGGAGAAGAGATGACATGAAACCGTTTACCTCAATCCTTTTCAAACATATTGAAAAACAGTTTCTCTGTTTTCTGAAGATTATAAATGACAAGAAAATTGTGATGTTAGTCTTTTTTACAAAAGTTTCACAAAATTAGGACATGATTTGACACACCTTATCCATGCTCCTTATTTACACTTCTATTACTGTACATAGCATACAGTACTGTATTTTTAATAGAGCATCCCACTAAAATTTTCCTTTCCTTCTCATCTCTTCTCCTTGCTATAAAAGTTAATATACTTTTCCATTTTCACAAGCTGAGAAGAATTCTTCAAAGACAGGCATCAGGATGCTGAAATTTTAAGTGCATATAAATAGGCGATGCACATTTAGCAACATTTAGAAATTGTATTTAGTTCTATTTTTGCCCCCCCCCCCAAATCTTGGTCTCTCTTATTTTTTGTTTTCATCTAAGTTATTAAAGAAGTTAGTATAATAAATCACTTTAGCTTTGTCTTGTAATGTTCTAGTTGCAGTCTGTGATAGTCCCTAAGTTAAGGGGTTGGGAACTGTTAATTTTAATACAATTTTAAAATGTTTTCCTCTTCTATGTTATTAATACATTGGCTTTCATTTTAGAATCATAGATCTGGGAAAAAAAAATTATATAATAATCAGTATTGAGCTAATGAGTACCAATGGCAGGTTCTCCTATCTTCCTTTGAACTTTTATTAAAGAATACAATACATCAATGAGCAAACAGCTGTGAAGATTATTTCTGCCTATGGCTTGTAGTGCCCTTGGACGGATTTCATCTTAGAAAGTGTAGATGTCCATAACACAGAGCTAGTCACTCTAAAAGATCCCTGTGAGTGAAAGTAAGGAACATTTCTAGGTTGTAGGACTTCTCACCCTAAAGCAGACATCTGAAACTGAACAGCTCTCTTTTCAGAGAGCCTATTTTTCTCCATTACTTCTAAAGAAAGCTTTAGCAGGATCCCACTCTTGAACCCTGAAAAATCATATGATAGTTATGATCCATCAAAAACTCACCACACAGCAAGATTGCACAGAAGGTTGTTATCCTGTTAGCTAGAGCTGCCTGCCAGAGAACTCAGTATGTTTTTTACACAGAAAGGTGTAACTTTAATCTTGTATTAATTGTCTATTTTTCTAAGTGGTGGTTTGGATAGTGATTTTGGAGAAAATGAGAGAAGCAGCTGCTTCAACACTCTCTAGTTGAAGAAATCACCAACTACTAAATTCCTAAAAGTGGGGAGCTAGTTTTCACTAACGGAGAAAGCAACGTGCTCCTTTTGAAATTGTATTTTGAACTGTTCTTTGGGTTTCCAGAAACTGCAAGCACTAGTACTAAGCAGGACAGAAGATGGCTTTTTTTTTTTTTTTTTCATTGTGAAGAAGCTGTTCATACTAGCATAAATTCAGTGTGTTCATTTTGTTACCCCCTTATAGAAAATTGTGTTTCTGGAAACAACAGAATTAAAATGAGGTAATTAAAATGCAAAGAAAAAAATGCCACTTTTTCAGTTTCTTTTTGATGAATTGTAGTATTAATCTACTCAAGAGACAAAGTGCAAGAATCATCATTTGGATTCTGAGTTGCTGCTAGTGCTAACAGAACTTCTTTTTAGTCCAAACTTTTTTTGCTTTGGGTGTCACAAATATAAACCATCTGGCATGCCAGCTGCCCGTGTTTCTTTTTACATATACAGCAAGAGTGAGTGGAAAGGCTCCAAAATTGCAGACATTATCCTTTTTCTGCTTATCATCATCATCATCATTATAATCCTCTTAGCATTTTAATATATGACTTTGTTTCTTTGTGGTGTCAATATGCTGTAGAACGGAGTTTTGTTTTGATTCCAGTGAGTACTCTCTGTGATTTAAGGGGGGCAGAAATCTGGAAAATATCTTATTATGGGTTTGCTCCTCACCGGTTGCAATAATTTTATCCCACATGTTAAAGTAAATTTGATTACTATATTTATCCACCTGTGTGTTTTTAGAAAAGTTGAATTTCTCAATACAAAACAATTTTAAATACAATTGAAGAATATATTAAGTCTAACATGAGGTTGAGTTTTGTTCTTTGCATTTCATTTCACTTACAGAATTTTGACAGAACTCCTCCAAGTTGTGTCTTCTGCTGAAGTTCTAACAGAGTAATAATTTAATTACACCTTAGGTACAGTTTATCGCCCTTTTACCTGAGAAAAGTAGAAATTGTAATTAGGTGTCAAAGGAGAATACCTTGCTCATATAAGCATGCTGTTCCATGCACAGTTCTACTCAGTGTAAAGGGAATCCCAGGACTCTGGTCCATCTCCCTCAATAATTGTCCAGACTGTTATTCAAAGCTTTTTCCAGGCAGGTCTTGAGAAGTTGACTTTTCTCTATATAGCATAAAGCTATTATATTCAACATAACATCTCATGTACATGTCAGGGAAAAAAAAATATTCAGATGGAGACTTACTTTTCTGTTAAAGTCATACCTCTAAAGGATAGATACAGCCTTTGTCTAAATGGAGTCTGTGAATTTGGAGGGGCATCAGGGTCTAAAAATTTGAAGATTGATTTCACAGGTAGTTACTCCATATCTGGGAGCATAATGTGGAAAAACCGAAATGAGCACCACACTAGTCTATCCTTCAGGAAATACACCCTACCCCTGAGGTCATCAAAGGAACATTATATAACTGCACATCAAAAACAAAATATGAGTTAATCAGCCTTATTACTAAAAATCAGAGTAATTGTACTCGTAAAGCAAAACCTGCTAGGATTTTGTTCTGTGCCTGCATAATCACAATCTTGTTAATCTTCTCTGCTTGGCAGAACAAGATAATTCAATTCTGAAGATACCATCTTGGAGAAAAGTTGATCTAAACCAGTAATCTTTGGCATGGCTCATTGTAGAGGTTAAGCTGTAGAACAACCTTTCTGTATTGATGTTAAAAAAAGCTCTAAAAAGGCAGAAATATACAATGAAGAAATGACATATGTAGTGTAATGGTCTTTGTTTGTGAACAGCTGATAGATGAGTATGGTCCTGTTCTGAGGAGGCTGCACGGAGTGCATTAGATTGATGTCTTAGTTTAGAGAAAAGGAGCAGGATTTTGGGGGTGGTAAAGAGACAAATTTGTGGTCTTGAGCATTTATGTGATATAGTACAGGTACATACAAACATTATTATTTTTTGTCCTGAATAACACAGGAACAGCATATAGGTAATCACAGCCTGCCAGGAAGTATCAGACTTCAGTAAAATCCAAATGGTGAAGACTTTCTAGACTTGCAATAAGCCATTCAGGCTTGCTATATAAAAGTACTACATCTGGATAACTGAACTACATGTAAAACAGAAATTAAAAAAAAAAAATCACAATTTCTTCCAGGCAGATTTTTTTAATTACCTAAGGAAAATAATTAGTAAATAGTCATATGGTTTTCTGTATAAGGTCTAGTAAAGAAAACATTAAATTTCAGAACACAAGTCATCATTCACCCACCTACCTGTTAACGGTTAAAAAATAATTAGTATTTAATTCCTTTTCCACAATAGAATCACGGAGTCCATCTCTATTGGTTATCAACTTCAGTTTACATCAGCATTATGTATGTTGTTATATTACTAGTATGAATTAACCCTGCAAGGGTCTTAGCAAAATATCTAGTATCAAAAATCTCCTGATATAACTCTTCACTAACTATTTTATCCCCTTAATCTTTTCAATCTACTATTGAATAAATAAGAGGACAAAATATCCTCTTCTGGAACAGAAGTAAGATAATGTATGTATTACCTATGCATAATCAAGTTCCTTATACCATATAAACCAAGAAGCAAAGCTTTTAATTAATATGGTGTCCAATAGCCTGGCTTTATTTTGCTTTTGTTTCTGCATTAACATTCAATATACTTAAAAGTCAGGAAGGTACTAAGGTCATTGAAGAATAAAGACTAGAAACTTTATTACTTTTCAGTCATAATAACATAATAGTGACTATATCCTTCGGAATGTCATTAGACATACTTTTGATCAAATGGATTTATTTCGTACGTTATTTTGTAAAGGTATTCAACTATTAAAGATAAAAATAACAGTGAGCAAAATTCTCCAACATAATATTTTGTCTAGAAAAATAAGCTATCTCCTTGTATCTACACTTAAACCTTCCTTCTGGCAGCTTCTCGTGCAAGAAGACTGGGATAATAGTTATTTAGGGACCAGTTAACATATAAGATGTAGTTATTTAGAAACTACTGAGTAGTACACAGAAAAAAACTTTGTAGTTGATATTGCTTAATCTAAGGGTTGGTTATTATTTAATGTAAGGAATGAATAAAATTTCAGCTGTTTTCTGATGACAAAAACAGATGAAACTGTGGCTGGATGCCAGGTGCCCACCAAAGCCACTCTATCACTCCCCTCCTCAACTGGATAGGGGAGAGAAAATATAACGAAAACCTCATGGGTCAAGATAAGGACAGGGAGAGATCATTCATGAATTACCATCATGGGCAAAACAGACTTGACTTGGGCAAATTAGTTTAATTTATTACCAATCAACCAGAGTAGGATAATGAGAAAATAGAAGCTAAATCTTAAAACACCTTCCCCCCACCCCTCCCTTCTTCTTGGGCACAGCTTCATTCCCGATTTTATCTCCCTCCTCCCTCCCAGCAGCACAGGGGGACGGGGAAGGGGGGTTGGAGTCAGTTCATCACACATTGTCTCTGCCGCTCCTTCCTCCTCAGGACTTCTCACTCTTCCCCTGCTCCAGCATGGGTTCCCTCCCACGGGAGACAGTCCTCCACGAACTTCTCGAACCTGAGCCCTTCCCACGGGCTGCAGTTCTTCACAAACTGCTCCAGCATGGGTCCTTTCCATGGGCTGCAGTCCTTCAGGCACAGACTGCTCCAGCGTGGGTCCCCCACGGGGTCACAAGTCCTGCCAGAAATCCTGCTCCAGTGTGGGCTCCTCTCTCCACAAGGCCACAGGTCCTGCCAGGAGCCTGCTCCAGCGCGGGCTTCCCATGGAGTCCTGTCCATCTTTGGGGGCATCCACCTGCTCCAGTGTGGGGTCCCCTCTCCCCGGGCTGCAGGTGGAGATCTGCTCCCCCGTGGACCTCCCTGGGCTGAGGGGGCACAGCCTGCCTCACCATGGTCTTCCCCAGGGGCTGCAGGGGAATCTCTGCTCCGGTGCCTGGAGCATCTCCTCCCCCTCCTTCTGCACTGACCTGGGGGTCTGCAGGGCTGGTTCTCTCACATGTTCTCACTCCTCTCTCCGGCTGCTGCTGCCCTTTTTTCCCCCCCCTTCTTAAATCTGCTCTCCCAGAGGCACTGCCACCATTGCTGATGGGCTCAGCCTTGGCCAGTGGTGGGTCCGTTTTGGAGCCGGCTGGCATTGGCTCTATCAGAAACAGGAGAAGCTTCTAGCAGCTTTTCACAGAAACCACTCCTGTAGCCTCCCCGCTACCAAAAACTTGCCATGCAAACCCAATTCAACAGTGTGTCAAGTTAGAATGAGTCAGGCATGGAATGTTGGGTTTTTTTACAGTCACTGGAAGTTGGTAGATGAAAAACTGGTGTGCTGGTTTTGGCATGGATAGAGTTAATTTTCTTCATAGTAGCTGATATGGGGTGATATTTTGGATTTGTACTGAAAACAGTGTTGATAACACAGGGCTGTTTTGGTTCCTGCTGAGCAGTGCTTACCCAGAGCCAAGGCCTTTGTTGCTTCTCCCCCCACCCCAGCAGCGAGCAGGCTAGGGGGGGCCACAAGGAGTTGGGAGGGGACACAGCCAGGACAGCTGACCCCAACTGACCCAAGGGATATTCCAGACCATAGGACCTCATGCTCAGCATATACAGCTGGGGGAAGAAGAGGGAAGGGGGGGGCATTCAGAGTGATGGCGTTTGTCTTCCCAAGTCACCGTGCTGGAGCCCGGCTGTCCTGGAGATGGCTGAACACCTGCCCGCCCATGGGAAGTGGGGAATAAATTCCTTGTTTTGCTTTGCTTGTGTGCACAGCTTTTTCTTTACCTATTAAACTGTCTTTATCTCAGCCCACGAGTTTTCTCACTTTTACCCTTCTGATTCTCTCTCCCATCCCACTGTGAGGGAGGTGAGTGAGCGGTTGCTGGCTGAGGTTAAACCATGACAACTGGATGTGTGCCAGCAGTGTGTGCTTCCAGTCCAGAAAGCCAGTCGTGTCCTGGGCTACACAAAAAGAAGCGTGGCCAGCAGGTCAAGGGAGTTGATTGCATCCTCTCTATTCCACTCTGGTGAGACCCTGGCTGCAGTACTGCATCCAGCTCTGGGGCCCCCAGCACAAGAGAGATATAGACCTGTTAGAGCAGGTCCAGAGGGGGGCTACGAGAAAGAGCAGGGGACTGGAACGCCTCTCCTATGAAGAAAGGCAGAGAGAGTTGCTGTTATGTAGCCTGCAGAAGGAAGGTTCTGACCTTATTGTGGCCTTTCAGTACTTACAGGTGGCTTCTAAGAAAGACAGAGACTTTACCAGGGCCTGTAGTGATGGAGAAGGGGCAATGGCTTTAAACTGAAAGAAGGTAGATTCAGATTGGAGATAAGGAAGAAATTTTTAACTGTGAGGGTGGTGAGCCACTGAACAAGTTGCCCAAAGAGGTTGTGGCTGCCCCATCCCTGGCAGTGTTCAAGGCCAGGCTGGATGGGGCTTGGAGCAACCTGGTCTAGTGGAAGGTGTCCCTGCCCATGGCAGGGGGGTTGGAACTAGATGACCTTTAAAGGTCCCTTCCAACTCAAACCATTCTGTGATTCTATGATACTGTGAAGTTACTGGTGGCTGGATCATTTAGATTATGGGTGCAAGATTTGGTTATAAAAGAAAAAAATGAAATAGTTCACAAGATGTTAGTTTTCACGCTACTATGAAAAGGACAAAAAAAACGATTAGCTGTGATGAGCCTCAATGGAGTTGGGAAACTAGTACCATAATAGGAACTTTTAAAAGAGGGAAATTAATTTAGGGAATCTTTTATTATCTGGAACTTGCTCAAGACAGTGAGACAAACCATCCTAATAAGGAATAGATAAACACAGAAGTAAGTGACAAACATAGCATCAACAGAAGCTTTTCATGGAAAAATGAAAAGATCTTTTAAAAAAAGAAGGAATAGAAAAAAAAAATCAAGGTAAAACCATGCAGCATACCAAACAAAAAGGCTAGTGAGTAACGTTGTACCTAGCAATGGACAGTGAAGGCAAAAAGATATATAGATTCTCCAAAAAAGAGAGAAAAGTGAAAGACTTTATAGCTCCATCATTTCAGTGAAAAACTAGAGGCAGAGAAATATGCTTTAGGCAGTGTAATTCTTCACACATACATGAAAGTTTGTGATGAACAAATACTGAACACAACTAAAATGTGGTAAGAATAGGTCAGGAGAGAGGGTGATACAGAATAAGTGATACTTTTAGATAAATATGGAATTAAAGACATCTTAAGAAAGCAAGAATGGAATCTTTGAACCTTCAATATGTATTTCAAAAGTCACAGTGGTGTTTTAGAAAATTAGAAGAGAGCAATAATAATTATTTTACTTGAAAAGTGCAAAGATAATGATCAAACAGTCTAATTTTGTAACTGGAAAGCTGGAACAAATTATTAAATATCCCATTTGCTAGCACCTAAAGGATAATAAAGTGTCAAGAAACAGAGGACATGGATTTGCCAAGAGCAAATCATATCAAAACAATACAATTTATATCGACAAGGTAATTGGCCCAGTAGGTGTGATATACCTAGATTATAGTAAAGCTTTTGTTACTGTCTCAAATGGCATCTCATAAGGTATGAAAATACTGCCCAGATGATGTTACTATAGAGCAAATGCATAGCCTGTTGCAAAAGCTCACTCAGAAAGCAGTTAAAAAACTTCAGTGCCGAAATGGTAAAACAGATAAAGTGAATTGCCCCAACTTTGGTACTATTCAATATCGTAATTAACTATCTGAGTGATGAAAGATAGTATGCTGCTTATACCGATCTGGGAGAGGTTACAAGACCAGACTTATCATTCAAACTTATTTTGATACATGGGAGAAACAGTGCAAAGGAAATTGGTTAAATTTTAGTACAGGCATTTTAATGAGAAAATACTGAAATAAGGAACCAGATGTGAGGCAGTAGCACAGCAGAAAAAGTTGGGAGCATTACGGTGAATCACAGACAAAGACTGAATCAAGAAAAACAATAACTGCCTTTTTAAAACAAGAATACAAGAAAAGGAGAAGGTCCAGTATAGAGTGACGAATATAAAAGAGTGAGATAATAGAACTTAACATGGAGCACTGAAAAGACTGGATTTATCTAATACAGGCAACAAAGAAATAAATAAAAGAGAGAAGAACTGAAGGTTGCTTTATTGATCTTCATGTATTTGTTATATTTATATAAAGTTTAGAATAGGTTTTGAAAAATGCTACAATATACTATTACTTAATTTCTACTTCATGATGCCTGGAAGCTGCAGTCATAAGAAAGGCATCCGTTGAGCCAGCCTTTGTGAAGCAAAGAACACAATAGTATTCAATGGCCCAACAATCTAATTTGTTATTATCAAGGTGCAACTGTAATTCACTGTTGTTTTGGACACAGAACTGGACACAGACACTGTCTATAATAAATGATATTTTGAAGCAATTCTGTTAGTGAATCTGAGCTTCCTTTTCTAAGCAAGCTGCCAGCAAAATCTGGGTGTAGGTCATGGGCTAGTGCAAAGCTCTTTTTTTTTTTTGAGCATCTGAGTAGTATCTTGTCTTGGTGTAGATGTTGGATCCCACTGATGGGTTTCTAGCAAATGCCAGAAATTGCACAGGACAATTCATCACAAATCAGGATTAAAACCACTGCTTCCAAGGAAGCAAAACATGGTTAACTATTTAGTTCACCAAGAGACTTATCTCCAGTTCATTCTAGAAGTTGAATGGTGATAACTTGCCTAATTAGGCATCCATACCTATCAGTTCCTGCGAGTCAGGGCCACTGCTTCCATGGGCGGAGTCAAATAATAACTTGTCCTTCTACAAGTCAGTAACTCTGGTGGTCACAGAAACTCATCAAGTTTCTGTGCATTATAAAGATGAAAAATATAATTGAAGCCAATAATCTGTATTCCCTAGCTTCTCTTTAAGAAAGGAGTTTTTGATGTTTATATCTACCAGCATAGGATGATAAGAGATGTTTGGCAAAAAAAACCCCTTGATTTTGCTTCCCCATCATTACTCTTTAATTCTTCTACCAGTATATTAACACCAGCCCCAAATATATATTATAGACTCTCTTAAGGAGCAGCAGGATTGGAGAGCTGTGGGAATTTGGGAAAGGGCTGAAATTCACAGAAAGTGTTAGGTAAAACATTCTGAAATGTTATCATGAAGAATTGCATATGTTATGCAAAAGAAGAAAAAGAAAAAAAGCATCATCTGTAACATGCAACACACAAAATTTACAGATGTGACGACACATCATTTTGCAGTGACCAGCTGTGACATTTCAATTGTGCATTACAAATGAAGCAATGTGAGCTTGTTATATTTACCTGTGCAAACATGCAAGTAACCCTGTTGGTAACGGAATGAAAATGGTTAGAACTCTGCAAGAAAATAATTGTTTAATAAATGATGTACGGTTTTGCATAAACTCCACCATACAACCATTTACCTTTAATGACAACAACCAGAGCTTATCTTTTGGAGGTTAAACCCATGATGCAATTTTTTCCCTTCAGTGAATAAAATAGCACTTGCAAGAGTCTAGTTAAAGAAACTAGACTCTTGCAAGTGAGAGGTAAAAGGAATGGATACAGATGATGACAACATTTGCACACTTCTAGCTTACTCCGTGACTCACTATTGAATATTGCTCACATGCTGTTATTAATGTAGGTGTTTGGGACCTGAGTTATGAAGCTGATAGCTTGTTATACCAAGAAGTGTTGTAAGGAGATAATGAGTGATAAAATGATAGCACTTCTAACGGGGGGAGAAAAAGTTTGTAGCCAGCTCATGAATAATTTGTAATTTTATACTATATCTATAAGCTAACCTGCCTTGGGAGACCCTAAAAGTTTGGGTTTTTTTTTATGAGAGTGGGTTTGTTTAAAAATTAATGACAGCAATTTTCACAATGGCTGCAGAACCCCTGAAGATAACAGTTAAAAATGCAGCAATGAAGGGGAAAAAATTGGAAACATTTGCTAAAATAAGAACTTTTTCCTCATTTGTACTGACAGCAATTGCTAGAATTTGGTTTCCAGCACTTCTCCTCTGTCACGTTAAACTAAAGTTACTTTAAATGAAAGACCAGGGCTATGACATAATAGATTTCAATTTTTTTTAGATTTATACCCAAAAGCTTTTAGATTCTCAAATCAATTTATTACGAGAATAGGAAGGTGCTCCACATCACCTGTGCCCAAGAAAAAGAGGTAGAGTTTTTGTTCTAAGTCTGATAAAATATTAGCCTGAAAGAACAGCATAGGATAACTTGATGGAAAACTGAGGACAAAAATGCCAACATAACAAATGCTAAATCATTTAATAATTCTGCAGTAACCAACACTTAACCTTGTGATGAAATGTTGTTCCTTGTAGTCATTTACCATAGGCAGAGCTTAGTGTAGCATCTACTCAGTTTTTTAACACCTGAACTTCCTAATGTAAAACACTTCTTCCCATTACCTGTAGTTTTAAGATTTCAATGATTTTCTTTATGAAATTAGAGAAAAATGTTTGATTTAACTATGCTAATCATTCTGACACCCTACATGCTTCCCGGTATCAGTGGAAATATTTTACTTTAATTCCTTTGAATAGTGATCTCTATTTGTAAAATAAATATAATACTATCTCCATGCCACAGAAAGGAACTGCAAAAAGAAAATTATCAGTAGCTGTGAACTGCTAAGTTGCTTCAGTTGTGTGTTCCACAGAAAATGATGTGAGGATATGTTTGCTCTGTGTAGAAGATTTTTTTATGTTTCCTTTTGTCCATGTTGGTCATTGGTTGAAAGGAAGGTTCACAAAAAAATAACATATAATAATAATAATAATAATAATAATAAACATGACTTTGTTCACCAGTGGCAAATTAAAATTGCTTAGACTAATTGCTTAAACTAGGTCTGGCATTTCTTACCTCCCAAGAGCTTTGCCTTGTAATCTCAAAAATACTATATTCATTATTTAGTATATTTTCACTTGTCTATATATTTTACCTTTTCATAGTTATTTTCAATAGATTGTTCTTTGAATTTAATGAAAGTTTTATTAGTATTTTTCAAATTGGATTCTTCCTTATACAAATGTAAATTAATGTCTTCTTAAATGTTTGTCATCTAAACTTTTACATATCCTGATTTAATTGATGAATTATTGTCTCTGTAGCTGAAAGATTAAAAGAATATATTATAAACAGTATTGCAGGTTATCATCTTCTCATTTCAGCCGTGCAGTAGACTGGTTCTTCTGCACCCAGTTATTTCAATATTCTTCCATTGACAAGCATTGCTTTACCAAAGATTTAAATTTCAAAGCACTTGACAACTGTTCAAATTGTTGATGCTTTTCTTTTTGCCCTGGTTATACTCATGCTTCATCTCCATTTACAGAAAATACAAGAAAGTCAACAACACAATTTTGAAAAAAATATTGAAGAAAGGGAAGATATCTTAGTAGTTTTGAAGACCTGTTTGCTGGGTAAAGATAATATGACTGGCGCCTGCCTTCACTAGAGAAATGCTACTTTAAGAACCTGCAAACTTCTATAGTTTGTATGATCACAATGGGGAAAAATCAAGGCTTTTGGACCTCCCTCTTTGGACCCTCATGGTCAAAAATTGAAAATGTAGCCATTAAAACATAATGGAGAAAACTGTTTCTGCTTGACTTTAACACAAAGAAAAGGAGTAACTACAATGAAATAAACCCCAGACTCTCTTCTTCCTCTATAGACCATGAAAATAACTTTTTCTCACACTATTTCATGTGTTAGGCCTTGAGTTGATATGTTATTCATAACTTGTGAGGTACTAAGGAGAGAAGTAGAATTCATAGCTAAAAAGAACAGAGGAAAACCTCTTTGTTCATTGACAGATTCCATCTTAACTGCAGAAATATTTCATTATGGTAGAGAAAGTCTCCCAGATAGGCAGTAAAGCATTTATCTCTGGTATCCTCACTTCATCTACCTGTTGGATAACTCATTTGACAGAACTGTCTTCCTGGAATAGGGAAAGATAGGCGCTTTATATTATTAGCATTGTTAATACCCAAATTCTAATGATTCCCAGAAATAAGGAGGATAGAGGGAAAACCTGTTGAATAAAAGAACATCTTAAACCATATCTTAAAGCAAAGCAGCAAATGACCTTAAGACAAAAATAGTCCTGACAAAAAATATTCATTTAATAATAATTCAGTCCCTTGAATGAAATCACCAATGAAAGAAAAAAAAAATAAGGGGTTTTGGCTCATATAACTGCATACTTGTTAACAGTTTTGTTGTCATTCCTGTTAACCATATTAGTTAAAGGGGAATATTGGACTAAGGAATAAGAACCAGTAAAAACATGTTTATATAACAAGTGAACAGGAATGAGGAAGTAAAAATCTACCACAAAATGACTTGCACATATAATTAAGGTAGACATTTTCATGTCTTTCATATCATATTTGTGAATGTTGGGGCCACAAGTTGGAGGTGGTCCAGGAAGGATGTTAGAGACTTAGGAGGAAAATAGGGTGTGAATGGGATATAAAAATCAAAAAGCTGTGAGAAACAAGGCCAGCAATGGAAGCTGAAGCAAATTGGACTATGCCTTTGTGCAGCTGCTCAAATCTGAGGTAGGAGAAAGGGGAGTGCCTGAGTTTGGACAACTAAATTTTGGATCTGAGTTAGAAAACTGATCTTCATAATTACAGTGTGAATGAGAGAGAAACTCTAACTTCTCCACTGGAAGAGCATGGTTTCACATACTGCTGTGCTCATCTAGCACCTACCTGCTTTGCTTCACTTCTCTGTTCTCCCAGGTTCCTTCACGTTGGCATTGACGTTTGTCTGCTGCTCAATGAGCTGGGTCAGAGCAGAGGACTCATTCAACAAACAAGTAGTTTTACACTGGTTTAGCTCCTGAACAAGACCACTGATGAGGGTCAGGCAAATGTCAGTGCTGACACAGGGAAAGGAAGGGAAGAGCACAAAAACTTCTTTTGGCAGATTTGACAAGGTTAGCTGTATCCTCAAGTTTCACTGGTAAATTCTGTCTCTACATCAACCTTTGACAGAGTTTTTTGCTCTCTTTTCTTCCGTCTTTCTCTCTTTCGGTTAAACCATAAGGACACTATGGAAATGAACATCCTAGTTTAAGTATCTAATTTTAGGCCTAAAATTAGGCACTGTAAACATACACACATAAAATCACATCTATTTTGTGGCTTTATAGGTTTAGCATTTAAGACACAGCTTGTGCAGTGATGAATTTGCCATCCTGTACTTAGCTGCAATGGTCCCATGTCACCCTGTTTCAATTCACCTGCTAAGTTCAATCAGCCGTTAAGCAATAAATCTTTAAAGCCATGTAAGGGACATGTGTGCACAAATCAAATTATTTATTAAAATATACCTCAGCAAAACGTCTGTGTGGACTGAAGACCTCCTGCACACCACTTTAAAAATAAGCTCCTTGGAGCCCAACCCAAAGAAATTGATTGAGTGCACTAATGTATTCTCATGCATTCCTCTTGATGTTGAATTTATATCATGCATGAAAGACTTTGCAGGGCATTACACAAGTTCTTTATTCCTTGCTCTTGAAGGTGTTAAGCTAAGAGTTTCCAAGTATACCCAAGCATGTGCAAAAAGCAACTCTGCAAATATTTCTGAAAAAAACACAGTGGCGGGAGTGACCTTTTGCAGTTGTTCCATGTTTGCTTGAATAAATCATAACTATTGAGTTTATTTGCAAAAGAACTTAGTACACCATGGCACACATTACCTGAGGTGAAGACAAAAGTGAGGACTATACATGGCTACCAAAAAGATGTTTTATGTCATTCCTCTTTAACACATCTCCCAGTCTAGTTTGCTATTTTGATCACATTTCTATTCAAAGTGATTTCCCTGGATTTTCTCCGTTGATTTCTGGATCCTTATCTTGTTCTTTTCTTCATTTCAGTCACTTCTCTCCAGTCTCTCATTTGCCTTAGTGTCTTCCCCTTTGTAATGGTTTGGATTCAGCTTTCCCACCGAATGCTCAAACCTTACAGTTTGCAGCCTCTCTTCCCCCCACCCCATCTTTCTTCTGCATCCTCTTGCTCACTGTGACTCTTACATGAGAAGTCTAATTTTAAGTGCATCCTTGACATTTTC
>JANXJC010000013.1:19054706-19076058 GCA_027564655.1 Leptodon cayanensis
ATACTGGGAACATGACCACTTCCTTGGTTGTACCCTGGTTGCCAAGGAAGTCCTAGAACCAAAACCACTACACCCTTTGTGTCTTCTGTGACAAGGAAATGACAGATGCACAGTCTGGTTTCAAGTTAAGAAAAAATATTCCAAATTAAACTGCAATAAACACTCAGTAACTGGGTAGCTTCACTTAGCCAAATAACAGGCTTTTAAGAGTGATGTATCTTTATGGTATATGTTTCTATAATGTATGTTTACATAAGCATTAATATAGCTTAGTAGCATGTTACAGGAATGAGTAGGTATAGATATTGTATGTTAAAATTTCCGCAAACAATGCCTACAAGCAAGCATTGAGGCAAGTATTAATCAGGCAGCTTCTGAACTGTTCAGCTTAGCCAAATTGGAATGAATTTCACAAGGCAAGACATATGGTAAATGACATTATCTGTCCTAATACAACAAATGTGATTCAGTTTTCATGTAAACCTATTCTGACAATTTCTGTATGTGATTTACATATGCATTTTGTATTAAACCAGTTACCCTGAAGCAAATGTTCTGGATTGTACACTATAATTCTATTAGCAAGGGGAACACAAAGATCATTAAACTTATCAGTTTTATACTTATATTAGAATGCCCCTATAAGCATAACTTTTAGAGACTAGTTAACATTTTGTTTACATTATAAAATTTATATGACGGATTATTTTAAACTTTGCTACAATAGAATTGCAGCATAATTAAGAGAAATTAATGCCACCTTGTAGTTAAACACTTTTCCATTTTAGTCTACAAATAACTGAGAATCCTTGCTTGTTCCTGTGCAGTGAATATTTTTAATATATTTGCTTCCACATTAAAAAGATCAATATTGATAAGACAGCACAATGAAACAGTAATGTATAAGAGGTATTTACAGGACATAACATAACTTCTATAGCACAAATTTTAGATCACTGTAATTGCTCATCTATGATCTAGGAAGGCTGGTGGTTCACAGAAGAAGTTATGTAGTTGATTAAAATTACCATTGCTTGATAAGCTAACAAGTTTTATATTAAAAAATTTTGCAAAATGAAACTATCCTTTCTGACAAATTTTTTTCAAGCAAATGTAGTACAAAGCTTTGGTCCTTTTTCTTTGCCTCTGTGAAACTGGAATAATAAAATAAAAGCGCTATGCATTTTTTCATAAGAAGTAATATATTTGAGGGCAGTGGGGTTCTCCTCAGAGATGGTATACTCTGGTTTCCCACCCTCCACCACTCATTCTAACAATTTTAACCAAATTTCTTCTCAATATTTCAGTCAAACAACTAGTCAAGCCCTCAAAGCTCAGCTGGTTCTTCAATTTTCCTGTAGTACTGAGCAGTTTTTTTAAGGAAACGAGAAGTAGAAAACTCTAATTAGTGTGGGTCTGCTGCACACA
This sequence comes from Leptodon cayanensis, assembly GCA_027564655.1. NCBI lineage: Eukaryota > Metazoa > Chordata > Aves > Accipitriformes > Accipitridae > Leptodon > Leptodon cayanensis. Next base: position 19,056,135 of record JANXJC010000013.1, read on the forward strand.
GCTTCCTCCTGTGGAAACCAGAAAGGTATTTGCATAATTCTTCAAAGGAAGCAGGGGCCTGGGGTGAGGCAGCTTCCTCCCTCGGCAAGGGTTCCAGATCAGCAGGGAACGAACCTCTTGTAGTGTCCAAGTTTAGCTCTAGCATCTGGATTTCCTCGTGATGCACATGTAATTCCCCCTTCAGTCTGTCACATTTAAGACAGATTGATTTCTAACTCTTTTTGATTCATAGTATATTAAAACCCCAGGCATTAATGCACTTGTATAAGTGTAGACCGTGCAATTTATTCGGTTCAAACTCACAGCCCTTTTAATGTTTTAGGCACTTTAAAACATCATCTGTACCAATATTTCTAAAACCCAGTATGTCCACTTGCAGAAATATAGGTCATGAATGCTTTCTAAAATTAAAAAAAAACCCAACAAAACAATAATTTAATAACTGAATATTAGTAAAAAAGTACACTCCAAAATACTTCCATTTTTTTCAGATCAAATTCAACAAGAAGTTTTCGTATTTATTAAAGGCTTTACTAAAAACCTGTTGAAGGTTGAAGGAAATCAGTATGTCTTAGATTATATCCTAGGAACCTGTTTCAGCAGAATGCTGAGGAACTTTATCAAGTATGTGCTTAAGTTTCCGTGACTTTTCTGGAACTTAGATGACTAAATTGTTCAAATATCTATTTTCTTGTAATTATGCTATGCATGATTTCAGCAATGCTTGATGGTTGGATACAAATAGAGCTGTCTACTACAGAAGTCTCTTTCATGTATAATTCTTTTACGTTTGCTATTGAAGTGGCAGGAAGAGTAGTTTTGATGCATTCCCTTAGTATTGCAAGAACAGTATTTGGAAAATAGCCTCACTAATAATTTATTGCATTTTTAAAAAGTCAATCTATCTTAAGAAAGTTTCTTATCTCTTTATCAGTGGTCACTTACTACAAATGGGAAGAGCTGGATTTCTGAGGTAATTATTGGCTGGCTTGTCTCACTCTACAAGAAGAACCTTAGAAAATCTACATCATTGTGCTTTACAAAAAAAAAGCAATATAAACTCTGAGGTCTACTAGGTGTTAATATAGTCCACCTATAACTAGGTGTTAATATAGTATACTTCTATACACATGCATATACATACATAAGTAAGTTCTATGTTATGTGTAAGAACAAAATAATCAGGTATTCTCATTTCATATATCTCCTGAAACTGTAGGAAAGTTTCTGCAACTTCAGACAAGCCACTTATTTTGCAAGAAGAAATCAAACATTTAAATGAGAAGTAAAATTTAAGGAAACCTGGAAGCCCAGTCCTGTCCATTGTCTGCAACATAGACATGTTCACTTTTGGAACAATAAAAAATATCCGACTTACTAATATAGGGTCTATCACATTTTCTAGCATCCCATACAAGAGATCAACTCCTTTTTACAAGTACTAATACCACTGAACGTTCCCCCCTTGGGCAATCTTACTAAAACAAAGATTAATTCTGAGGTATGGTAGTATTCATTGCCTATTCAAATAGTTTTATTTTCTTTTTTTTCCTTTTTTTTCCCTGCTAAGAAAGTATTTTTATTTCTAGAATTTGGTTGAAACTTGAGTTATTGTGTATTTTTCTGATTCAGAAGGAAAAAAAGCTTTTATATACAGCTGTCTGCTTGAGTAGTCTCAATTATAATCAAACAAAAATCTTAAAAAAAAATGGACTTAAGATAGCTGATTTAGTATTGTTTCAAGCTCCTAAGGCCTATTCTCTTACCCTAACACATTTCAGATATGATGGTGAAATACATCTTTATGAATATAATTCGATTTGAGGGAAGTTCTAAGATAATTTTCCTGTCTTCCATTTTTTGACACCAACAACTGATATATTTTTTTAGGAAAACTATTACTTTAATTCTAAATCAGTTATTCTTTGCTTGATTTATGATACAATAGAATAATTATGCTCAGCATAATAATCCAACTTTCATATTTGATTACTTTTACATTAGTTAGATTTATTCTGCAGAAGAGCAATTCACAATGATCTACTTGCCAATACTTTTTAAAATGCCTATGCTATGCATTTCCTGAACTGTTAGGAAAATTGGAGGTCTTAGTTGTTCCCCTCTCTTCAACACTTTTGAAGTGTTCCATATTTAATTCTCTGAATCAGTAGGCAAACAGAAGGATCTTAATCCTCAATAGATGGGCATCCATGAAATATAAAAATACGGGTTTGTGAACTCAAGTACTTATGACATCTTTTGAACATTATCCCTCTTTGGGATACAACACTTTATTTTGATATTGAAAGGTCCTTTCTGATGTAAGGGAATAACTTTCTTCCTTTCATTTTGTTTGGGCTGTCTTCTGATTATAACAGCAGTCTTGAGCTCATTGGAAACTCAATGTGATATTAATACTACTGTCTCCTTGGGTTCAAAGACCTGAACGTTGTTGGCTGAGGACTTAATGGTCTTTAGACTCAACTAACAGAGACTTTATATCATGTTTCTCAGCCTGGCGTCTGTCGCTACATCTGTACTGATACACTAAATAGTGTCAGGGCTTGTCCTTCGCCTCTGCAGTCAACTGACAGTGTCTAGCCACATCCATACTAGCGAACTCCTTAGCTGCTCAAAATAGGTAGGCCACATACATCGTAACCTGCTGGAAATGTTCTTGCTGCTCCTAACTATGTCCAGGAGTTGTGGGGGAAAAAGAGAGAGAGCCTAAAGTATCACAACTGTATCCTGACGCTGTTTAGGTTGCTAGTGATGTCTTCTCTTTTTTTTTTTTTTTTTTTTTTTGTGCGACAGCAGCTTAATAAGCAAAAGTAACCACATGTAAGAAAATACAGAAGGATTATAGATATGATTGTCTGATTTGGCATTGAGCATTTGAAAGTAACTATAAAACTTTAATTATTGGTTATGTATGAAAATTTTTGAAAGCTTCCCTACGTAATTCTTCTATGAGAGTATCAGTGGGGTTTTGGCCCTTAACTGTAATTTGTTTCTTGTCACTAAATTTATCTTACTATGTCTTACTGTGTCTTAATGATTCCAACTGCCAGTACAAGCCTGTCATAAGAACATAAAACACTCTATTGTTAAAGTCTCTTTTCTTTTTTTCTTTATTAAATACCTTTCAGCTGTAATTGATTTTTCTGGTTTTGAAACACATTCATTTTATTACTATGAATAATATATATGAAGTCAGAAATTGAAACAATTTACATAAAGGCATAGAGGGAAAGAGATGGAGGAATTTACTAGGGCACGACCACACTGAGCAGCTACGCTGTCCACCTTGCTGGAGCATGACAAACCATTTGAAAACTTGCTTCCTCCTATATATGGAGTGCAAATCATTACAGTTACGTCTACATAAGCAGCTATACTTACTTAATTATGTTTTACAGCAGAACTTTACTTAGCAAAACTAAGATGAGTACCTAGTGTAAAGCAAGCACATAAATATTTCTGAAATATCCCAAACTACACATCAGATAGGTTATTTGAAGTACACAGTGGCTGAAAACACTTGAAGAGAAGGATATTGCACTTGCAGCACTTATCTACAGCCATGAGCTTCTAAAGAGGAGTGGGTGTGAAGCTGTGAAGAAAAGCAATTCCGTTCTCAGTAGGCTACCACAGTACATTTTCAAAAGTTTCTAATTGAAGATATGCTTCATTTGCCTTAGCTATAAAAGAAGTCACATTTACCCATGATTATGTCTGTAAATGACCTCATAAAAAGTAGTCTTGGAAAAAAAAAGAAACAACAAAAAACAAACAAAAACCTCAGAACACAAAACCAAAACCAATGCAAAGCAAAAGTAACATTTTTAATTATGTGAAATTGCACATTTACTTTTTGTATTATCTATCCAATATCAAGAGAGTTAAACTCTATTAAGCTCAATAGTTTAAAACTATTTTGATTGCAGGTATATTACCTGTATTAGCAATATACTTCATTCTAAAATGAATATGTCATGTATTAAGGCTCTCAAAAACAATATATGAAAATGATAGTACTGTGACTAATGTATTATTCATAGTCACTACATACAGTGGATCCTTCAGAATGCTGTGATGAAAGTTTTTAATAAGCTAACACAAAGTTATCATGAAACATGCAAACAAAACCAAGAATTGTGATACACAAAATGTATTGATTTCACTGACAATTAATTCTACTTGAATATGCGCTTTTAATGCCATAGCCTAATTATGTCTAATCTCATATTTAAGACTGTCAGCCATATTTGACCATGCAGAACATAGAAATTTATGGTTCATTCTGTTAAAAATACTTAAAATTATAGACCTTTAGATTATTTAAGTTTTGTTTTTTGTTTGTTGGGCTTTTTTTTTCCTAAGTAGACTGGGAGAAAATACAACCAATACATTTTAAACAGAAGTTATACAATCAACAAGTATTAAAAATCTTGTAACCAGTTTGCATAATTTAACATCCAGGAAAGTATAGGAAAATAAAAGTGTACTGGTAAATTAATTTATAGAAGTTTACTTTCATTTTTAGCATGAATACAACATGTCTGGAAGATCCTTCTACTCAGAACTCTAGTCCAGCTACTCTGAAAGTGAGACTGATCTTGCCTAATTTTATAGTTCTATCAATCTTAGATAATCAGGTGAAACCTTTCTTTGTCAATGGTGAAAAATAGTTGTTTCTGAGATGTTGTTTAGGATACTTAAAGGTAGATATACAGAAATATACAGATGTATTTTTTTCTAAAACATGCATTTCTTTCTACTGATTATAAAGTCTGTTTTGAGGCCAAGCAGATATGTGATATGAGCAAGAAGAACGCTCTTTGTTATTTGCACACTCACAGATGTGTACACATCCATGGCCAAGCACTGCTGGAAAAAGCCTTCGGTGAGAGCATTAGCCCACCTGCAAGGCCACACCTTTGCCTTCTACATAGGGTTTTCAGTTTTCAGTTTTCAGTCCAACCAGAATAAAACACTGCAAAGCCTATGCAGAGGCTCGGCTTGTTTCAAACTAATGAACCAGAAGATCTGTGAATTTCACGACATTTCATTCATAAAATTTTTCATATTTCATGATGGGAAAAGAGTAACTCTGTTTCCTGACTTGGAACAGAAATAAATAATGAAATATCAGGGAATTGAATACCAATTCCAATCAATCACATTTAATTATCTTTTCTTGCAAGCTTCTAATTTTTAATTTCTGTATAGAAAGCCTCCAGAAATCTAGATACTGAGCTGTAAAAAAGTTCTCAGAACTCATATTTGCTGAACATAAAGCGACATGGTTCAGGGACGATGGCTTTGTCCTTCATGCCACACACCTCCCCCTATCTGTCCCAGCACTCCAAATGGATCACTATTATCTATCGAACTTTATTAGAGCAAATAGTATGTATATTTCTGCAAAAATAAGTACCTTTCTGCAACTGTGATTTAAAGGTCAATTTATAGTCCTTTCTCTGAGCTCAGAAAAGGAAAGAAAATACACACAGGTTCCAACATTTTCTTTGTTCTCACTAGAATAAAAGAAAGTATGCTAAATCATATTTTGTATCGGGGAATTGTTCATGTAACAACACTCTAGGATGTTTTGCCTACAGAGTTTAAACTCATCTTGTTTCCTTTTGAATTTTATTTGAACAAACTAGATATTTCACAAAATAATTTTCTGAAAGGAATACATAAGTAAATTCATAAATTAATAATTTAGCCCATTTTCATTATTTGATCACTTTTTTCTACCAGAAAATTTATCTTCTCTCTGCAACAATTCACTGAAATTACTCTGATAGTTTCCAACTCATATCTTTGAAGAAGGAAGGGTATTGAGCCAAAGGGAGCTTGTATGTATGTTATATGTAGTGTGCATGTGTGTCACTAAATATAATTATCATGATATACTGCATTTCTATACAGCTTTCCAGCTTTTGAGCTGGTTGAACTGAGACAAAAAAAATTAAAGCTGGGAACTACTATAGTCTGCTGGTTTATTTCACTGGCAGTTTTAGTAAGTTAGTCAGTTCATGAAGTTTACGGGTACTTTTCCTTATTTATTTAATTATGGGTACTCAACAGGCCAACATATGCAATTTAATGGTGCAATTTGCAGAAGTTACAAAAAGCAGGATCCCTGCTGAAAATTTAAAGAGGGAGTGTACCTATTTTCTGCTTCTGTTACTTCATGTAATGGCTTCCTAGACGAGACAGAATAGCAAGCGAACAAAACGCTGACGATGCATGACTTACACCAACTGCTTGTGAATTGAAAGCAGATGTGGACAGTGGGAGGCTGGCCATCTCTAAATACAATATAAGTAACTGGAAAAAAAAGCAAAGTCTACCGGTGGTGTTCAGGAATGTATCTCATAGTTAAAATCTGTCTCCATTTAAGCAGGCAGTCAGAATGACAGTCACCACAATAACGAAAAAGAAATTGTATCAAACACATGATGTAATGAAATATAAATTATAAACATAATGCAAGTATATAAAGCACAGTGGCATCACTGTGATCATGTATGTTGCTATGTATCTATCAGATTTATTAAGACTTTCAGCTTTACAGTAAAAACATCAGTAGTATTCAAACCTGAATACCTTTAAGTATCCCTGCCATTGCACTGTAATAAGTCCACTGTTTCATACAGAAAAAATCTTTGTTAAAGAAGGAGCACATGATACACACGAATTGCTTGTAAGTATACTCTTGAATATGCTTACATGCTCTGGAAAAGGGGAAAACAACCAGATTAGACTCCACTAGCACAAATTCCTGAGTCAGTACACTACCCATTACCAAGTTTTTCCATTTTCAACTACTCCTTATCATAGTACTCTGATTAATTGTAATTCTTTACCTTCCCAGGTGCACTGTATTTCTCTCTTATCAACCCTTTCACGAATCAATTTTATTTACTGGTCTTTGGGGTTTTATCACAGCAAAATTCTCTCTAAAAGCAAGATACTCTAAGGGATATTCATAGCTTTTATCTCACCAATTCTTTTTGGTACCTAAACAAAATAACCTCTTTCCTACCCCCAATTTACTAGACTTCTTTATTAAAGATCAATGCTAAATACCCTTAATTAATGTCAAAGTTTTCTTGGCGTTTTCAGGTTGTACCCGATTCAAGTTTATATTCAGTATACTGCAGTGAAGGTTATTGGTCTTCTGAGACTATTTTACTAGAGCCACATTAAATCACCTTCTACATACTGTGACAACATTTAACTTTCTCTACTCACATTATTCTTCCAGCTCTCGATAAGTTTTTGGATATACTACTAACAGTTGCCCATTTTTTTTTTTCTGCTCACTTCAGATTAAAGCTCCATTTGGCTTGGGCATTTTGGCAGCTTTCAGAGGGTGAGACCATTCATCCTGGTTTGATGCTCGTTTCAAGTCCATATTTTTTCTTTCTTCCTGTGAAATTTATGTCTTTTTCTGGAATATGGAACTTCTCTTCCTTTCTTAATACTACAGTTAAAAACTTACATGACATTTTTGCATCAGCTGATTCACATTTCAATAAATTACTAACTTCATTTTTTAGAACTCATACAAGTTCAACCAATAACTTATGCCCCTTAAAGGGACTTGTGGAAAAAAAAAAACTATTTGCTTCTATTAATCTTCAGAGGCATTTTCTTTGCACACATTATCTCTAGTGGCTTTCTTAACAATTATTATTACAGTCACATTTGCACTATGATTTTTCTATTCCTCTAAACAGGTTTAATCTCTTTCTCTCTCTCAGCTTGTTTTTCCTTAAACTTTGAAGAACATTCTGGGATCTTACTAATGTGCCTAGAAAAAACTGCCACAGACTTCAGTGGAAGCAGAGTAAGGCCCAAAATGTTCTTGTAAAGTTCTTGATACATAAATGTTGGGATTTTTACAAAATCTTGAAATCAATCTTGCCCAATCACTGTTATTCAGTGGCATCTTTGCCAGGGACTTAAGTGAAGGAACAATATCACTCGTCAGTTTTCAGTACTACTTGAAAGAAACAACCATTTTGTAGGGGGGGGGGCAGGGGTGGAGAATTTGTATTTTCAAAGCTAAGTAACTAAGCTAAGAAAAGACTGAAGAGAAAATGCATAAGACATTCTTGAAATATGCAAGGAGAAATATGTCTGAGGGGCAGATTGTTGTCTTTCAGGATTAAAGAACTTGGTAGAAATACAGCTGGTTTTCAGTCATCCTTGTAGGATATTTAGGTTATTAAATGGAGGATAAGATAGACTACTGAGAATTTTGTGATTTCCATGGCAAAAGACAATTAGTTCATCTTCTTTACAAGACAGAAGCAAAGAACTACAGACCTTCCTGAGCAGGTAAAATGCATTTGGACTGCAGTTCAAATTATATTTAAGTGTATGTCCAAACTCATCACATATGGCACAGTGTTGAATGCTGAGGGATATGGAATATCACATCCGTGATAGGTCTTAGCACCCGGATCTACCTGTATGGCTCTGTATTCATCCATTTGTACAGCCCAGGCACTTCTAAGTAGTTCATTTCCAGGTATGCCAGAAAATCCCATTTCTCCAAAAAAGCCAGGAATCAGTCACACTGACCCACACTGCCTGGCTTCAAGGACACATTGGCCGCAGACAATTGTACGAAGAGGGAACGGGCTGAAAGGTTAGTCACAATGCCTGCCACATCAAGGGCATCTATCCTTGCTCCAAAATAGTAGACCAGGTATCAAAACTACTGAGCACAGGATGATCCACAGTATGACTGAAACTAGTATAGTTCTTACCTTTATCTTTACTGCTCTTAGATTTATTTACTTGAATAATAATCACAGGAAGGAACATTAAGACAGAGTTTACATCAAAATTTTATGTGATTTGTATTTCCACTATGCATACAGAATTATAGATAGCAATATATGTATATTCAACACAAGAATACAGGGCACATCCCCTCTTTTGGTCTGTTGTGCCTCTTCACAGCTGTCTTGATGGTTCAGGCCAGACTGTTTCTGTAATCTGTGCTAGACCATAGCCCAGAGAAGGCCTGTATACAGAGAACCGGATTTTTAAAAAATTAATACAGTAACAATAGTTTAAAAGAAAAATCCAATAGATGTACAAGATACAGGAAAAATAATTTACCAGAGCATGTTTTATATGTAAGAGACTTATTTAGAAAAAATAACATTGCATGTAGTTAGCAAACTAACTTAACAGTTGTGGTTACTTTATCATCTAAGATTTTAGGACTAGTATTTATAATAATTGCACTCTCAGTCTGTATGCATAGCCTACAAATTGCTTTCCTTCTCTTTCATTCTCATTTGGTTTCTCAAGTTTGAGAAAACTAGTCATTGAATTGATCTACTCAGATAACTTAGAATTAATAAAATGTTCTCTCTGCACCTGCAGAAGGAGCAGATGCTGTCAGAAGTGGTTTAGCACTTCAACAGACTGCTTCTGTCTGCATAACCAGTGACTTTTGCTAGTTCAGTAGTCTGATTTCCTTAAAGCTTTGGCAGCAAATATGTTCTACTTCATACTTTCATCTTTTAAATGAAATGTAATACACTATAATGAGTTTAGGCCTGACTGTCATAGTAATTGTCTCAAATTAAAGGCTTTTAATGTATAAAATAACTACAACCAGTAAGTTAAATAAACAATTCTGGATCTATTTTGATATATCCTTGCATTTAGAAACAATGCCACAATTGGTCTGTGGTTTGTTTGAGATTCCTTAGGAGTATTTTTTTCAGATAATGAGCTATGTGTGACATACATAGTGGATCTTTCTGTGTTGATCAAGGTCCTTCTCGTCCTTACTTGCCTTCCACATAAAGTATCACTTTTAATCCCCTCCCAGAGACACAGGCTGTCCTCGCTTCCTAGAGCACAGGAGGGATGAATGACAGGATGAGCAGTTGGTGCTCACTCCTCTCCCCGAAGAGGCATGGCTGCCTAGTCTCCCAAAATATATTGCTCCACATTTCTCTATCGACTTTTTTGCTTCTTTTTTAAAGTTTATCCGTCTTTATCCTACAGAGTACAGGAAGGACTTGTAAATGTTTATTCAGTGCCATGATAGTTCAGCTAGATGAGCCAACACATCTGCCTAGTACTGTGTCTTGAAACTCAAGTCTTTGTACCACAGCTCTTTGCTCAGAGTAGACATGATCTGCATCCTTACAACACGTTGCAGAACGTACTTAGATATCTAATCCTCATTAGTCCCACTAAGATTTATGGCTTAGGGCCTCAGCTGCATGCAGACATTTCCAATCCCTGATCCTGCAGCAACAAGGTTAGGAAGTTCTTCATCAGTGAGTTAACTGAGGGTAGAATTGGATACAAAATATGACTGTAATTAATTAATAGGAAAACATTATTACAGGCCTACCATATCATACTTACGCAAGGTGTCAGAAAATGGAAAATTTGCATCTACTCTTCTTAATTCCAGTAGTCAAACTAAAATTTTTCAGCATTTTTCTCTGTGTTATTGCATAACATGGATACATTCATTACCTTGTAAATTCAGAGTAATTAACAGTCTTAATTTATGCTCATGTTATGAAAACAAGTGAGTTAATCAAAACGGCATTGTTTAAATAAGGGGAAGTATTGTGCAGTACAGAAATGCTCATCAGTTGTGAAATGAGATGTTCTGTTTGAAAAGTTCTTCAGAATGAAGTTATAAATTGCATCAAGCTTGCAGTTATTTTTCTGCTCTTTTATCTAATTATGCTTTATCTTTTAGTAAACTGCTTCTCAATACCTTTTTTGTACTGAAAGAAAGCCCTCCAGAAATCAAAGAAGCTTATCTCCATCACTGTGGCTTATGCACTTATCTTCATCTTACAGAAATGTGTGACGTGCTCCCTGTCCCTTTGGTGCCTCTGTGAATGACAATTGGATGTTTATATTACCAGTCCATAACTGATGGATTAAATGTATCTAAAACTTCTGCTGTCTCTGGTATTTGGGATGTGTACATTAATACATGTGTGACCATAGTAACTCATATAAAAGTTAATTACTGACACAGTCGTACACTATTTATATTCACAAGTATTGATCACACTTATCAGTTTGGTTTCCTACTATCTTTCAGTTAGAACTCTTTAAAATGCCCTAAATATGCATTTGAATATTTATACTCCATGTAATGAAGTCAGTATATTTTATGCAGAATCACCCCTTTTTAGATTTTGCCTAACACATCCTTTCACGAAGGAAGTTATAATCTTGAATATACATACCGTTGATTTACAACTGGATGATGGTCAGCTTGACTTTGTTCTACAATATGATGTGTAAGGCCCACCTTTGAAGTAGCCATCTTGAAAAAAATTGCTTTTCTATATTGCATGAGATTTTATAGAAGTTAATCTATTATAGAATAATTTTTTAAACTTAATCCCATGCAGTGGGCTGTGATATATCTATCTAAATCTGAATTTCAGATACAGCAGAAATTCCCACTGTTGCTTTGCTTTCACAAATGAAATTTTGGTCACACAAAGACAATGAATTTGAGTTTTTGACAGAGGTTTGCTTTTACCCTGTTTTTTTGTTTATTATCTGAACAGAAGAATGTGAAGGAGCACGTAACGGTTGCTATTACATTTGCAGGAAGATTTCCCTGTTCCAAATATTACTGCTGAGAAGGTATTAAAATTAAAATTTCAAAACCACAAATAGTTAACAGTGTCTTTTGTATTCCAGGTGTAATTGAGATCACTGAATAACAATGCGCACTACAATTCAGTGAGAATGTCTTTTATAAACCACATAAATATTGTAAGAACTAATATTGCAGTTTTAAAGAAGAGTGGATTTTTGACTGGCATAGGTCCTGCAGGTAGTATGTGCGGGTATCCAGTGTATTATCAACTGTTTGAAAAAAGTTTATTAATAAGTAATGCTTCAGAAAGACTTGTTTATTTTAAAATATCTTTTTTTTTCATTCTACTACTAAGATGGTAGACTGAGGTGACTTGAAGGATTTTTTCAAACAAAGTATATTCATTTGGCACAAAGAAAACTATATATACAAAGCTTTATGCTTACTTCCAGCCTATAATAATGTTGTCTCTGAGACCCGAATGAGATAACACTCTGAGGAGCAACTTATAACAAACTAGACCTTCCTTTTTACTTTCCTCCTCCACCCACCCCCGCCCCGTATATCACTGCCTACAAACAAAAAATTGAAAATAGATGTGTATTAAGGAACTGTTTGATCTATCTTTGGAAAAAGATGCATCATGAATGATTTAAATTGTATGAGAAAACATTTTTGGTTTCATTTTCTGCTTGTAAAGAGCTGTGGTTCCATGGCCATGATTCCATAGGCAATTCTCCATGAATCATTTCACAGTATTACATTAATTTTAAATGAGAACAGCTGGGTAGTGTTAGGTTCCTTGGAAAGTCAGGGAACACACTGGGTTTTTCATAGTTTCTATGGAGCTTGACCAGTTTTGCTGTTTGGTTTTTTTGTTGTTTTTGTGGGGAGGGTTTTGGGGGAGCGAGTTTTTTTTGTTTTAATTACTGTTGACATGCATACCACCACTGATAATAATGCCATAATTTACATGACAGCTCCTAGCCTAGTAACATTTTGAAACAAAGTTCCCTGATGAATCTTGCCTGAATCTTTATGGTAACAATTCAGGAACACCTGGATGCATTCCAGAGAACTCAGTGTTAACGTAGCTTTTTAGGGAGAATGGTAATTGCTGCACACATTCCTGTAATTCGTTTATGTTAATTAGGGACAAAAAATATTTTACACCCTTTCTTTTACAGTTCTGAGGTTGGAGGTTTTTTGTTTAGTTGGGCTATATGTATTTTTTTGATGGTTGTTTTTCTTTTTTTTTTTTTTCAGGTGGGAATAACTATGTTTAAAAAGCTGTTAGATATTTTATTATAATTTGCTGTGCAATTTTTTTTTTTTTTTAAGCAAAACTGCAGAGGAAATTAAGTTATTCCTTTAAGGAAGATTTGTTGCTTTCTTTACACTGCAGAAATCCTCATGCATATGGAAAATGATTGTAAACACATTCCTAGAAAAAGATTGACTCAGTACATGAATTTATATCAATCTGAACATATGATTAGTTCAAAAGGAATAACAGATACTGCACTTCAAGATATTATGAATTATTAAAACAAATGAGATGTTGTGCAATTTTATTCATACTGTCAAATAATTAAATTGTTTTTTTCTTTTAAATATCAGGTATTTGGTATAATTTCATGAGCTGGAGGAGGTGTACAAAATATTCCAGAAATTTTAATATCCCATAATTTCAGATTCCTTAGTCTAAGATGCTTTTGCCTTTCTTATTAAGGTCTCGCAACCAGCTAGGAATATATACACATAACCCTACATATCAGAAATGCCCTGTCTCTAAGACATGGTTTTGTAGGAGATTGCTGGTCTGCAGGAACAAATCAAAGTGAAGTGACTGTTGATTTAGAAAGAAAAAACTAAGCAGCAGTTATTACATATTGAAAAAGGAAAACATTGGGAATAAAGTTATAGATATTGCAAATCTGAATTCTTGATACTTAACCCAATTAGTCCTGATAAGATCTAAAGCTTGTGCATAATTATTTTTAATGTTGTGCCAGTGAGGACTCTTATTGACTCTTATTACACTAAAAATAGAGTAGAGACAAAGTTTACTGTTCCTGCCTCTTTCTCTTAAAAATGCTGTGTCACTGAGTTGGATGTGGTAATGTTCTGATTAAAAACCTACATGAAATGCTAATCCTGACAAGTCTTCAATATATCTGATCTCTTTCCAGGCAATAAATTGTACTATTTAATATTCTTTGAGCCATTAGAGAAACCAGCACAGTTAGAAATACTGTACTTTATACTCTGACTTACTTTTTAGCTGGAAAACTTCCAAAGGCAGTACCTTTCCCTCTATGTAATAAGAGCTCCATGCTTCATAAATTAAGGCTGCGAGACCTCATTCTCTTTCTACCTACATTCCAGACTCAGAGACTCTCAGACCCTCTGCCAGCTTCACAGGAAAGGGACAAATTGTATTTTCCCACTCACAAGTCTCCAACTTCCTCTGTTTCCTTACTTGCAGTCTACAATTGTATTGGCCACCCCAAACACTACAAAGCCACTACATAATTTTCCTAGAGAGATTTACAGGTGCCTTCTGTTAAAGTGCTAGCCTTCAGGTAGAGATGCAGAATGTCCTTCAATCTCCTCTGGAGGCAATCTGGGTCTTTCTCAAAGACAAGAGTAATTCATCATTCCCCTTAATTGTGGAAAAGCCAGTCAAACCACTCCAAAATGCTCAACCACAGCTCCCCATAGGACCATGAGCTGAGGTACTGGAGGAAGCTTACTGCTGCAAAGTAGCAGCTTTCTCTTAGAATAACTGTGACAATTTGCATTTCTTGGAGCTATTTTTTCAATTGCATATAGACTGGGACAGATTTTATTTTAAATGGCTTCTGCACAACCACACAAGCTAATAGGAAATACTATTTTAATGAAAGCAAAGATTTTGATTTTCACTGTAGTGTAAGTGGGAAATAGTTTTCAAGTAACATTAAATGAGTTTTCAAATTTTCTCATGTTGTTTTGGAAGGAGTAAAAAATCTTTTTTTTTTTTTTCTGGTCAGAAATAGTGGAACAAAAAAAGAAAAGTTCAAAATTACAAGTATCACATAGATAAGTATGTCACCACAATGTGAGAGTCCCAGATTTGAGGGTTGGAAGTAAGTGGAGCTGGAATTTACCTCCTGTCCTGGTTTTGGCTGGGATAGAGTTAATTTTCTTTCTAATAGTAGGTATAGTGTTATGATTTGGATCTAGTAAGAGAATAATGTTGATAACACACTGATGTTTTCAGTTGTTGCTAAGTAGTGTTCATACAAAGTCAAGGATTTTTCAGCTTCTGATGCCCAGCCAGCGAGAAGGCTGGAGGGGCACAAGAAGTTGGGAGGGGACACAGCCAGGGCAGCTGACCCAAAGTGGCCAAAGGGGTATTCCACACCATGTGACATCATGCCCAGTATATAAACTGGGGGGAGTTGGCTGGGAGGGATCTCTGCTCAGGAACTAACTGGGCATCAGTTGGTGAGTGCTGAGCAATTGCAGTGTGCATCCCTTGTTTTGTATATTCCAAGTCTGTTATTATTATCATATTATTATTATTATCATCATCATTATTATTATTTTATTCCTTTCTGTCCTATTAAACTGTCTTTATCTCAACCCACGAGTTTTACTTTTATTTGGATTCTCTTCCCCATCCCACTGGGGGGGGGGGAAGTGAGGGAGCAGCTGTGTGGTGCTTGGTTGCTGGCTGGGGTTAAACTGCAACACCTCCTGACCGTGTTTAACTCCTTTCCTCTAAACAAGGTTCTACTATACCTTGCTCATAGGGAAACTGTCTGACAGAATTTTGTCTAAATTGTTTATAAAACAATGACACACCTGCAGGCTCCTTAAAGTGCTTAAATAGTGTAATGATTAACCTTTTTTTTTTTCCCAAAATGCATCTTAAATGAATTTTTCTGCAGTTTACATTTTGTGTTCTATGGATGTGAAGAATAATTATTTCCATTTCCTTTGCATCAACTTATGTATTTGGATATTATGTTTGTCTACGAACTATGTGGCAATGAATCTTGCCTTCTTTTCTCTGTATCATGTTTGCTAGACTTGTAATTACTCTTGAGGCACTTTCATAGTGTTCCTCATCTTTTACATCCACACTTTGTTTTTCCTGGCCCAGGGATGGAACTTGAATGTGTCTTCAGACAAACACTAGTATTATGACTATCTAAGGCAGGTCTTTTTAATCTCTCTTAATCTTTCTTAGTCTGAGGAAGTAAGTAATCATTGAAAAGACAGTTGAATATGATTCCTTAGATCTTGGGTTGAATACCCGAAAATACACATGACAGCAATTACGGACATTTTCCTCTAAATTTGCTAAAGATTGCTGTATTAGTGAGCAGCTTTGGGGCTGGATATATATCTGTTTTCTTTGACGATTTTCCATTTCATTGACTAATTCCAAACAGCCTTCTTTTTTATGCAGTAACTTGCATACAGTGGTCTCTGTCATGTTATTATATAAAGAAAAAATATCCTGCAAATCTGATTTCCAGGTATTGGGATTAAATGTAATGCCTAGCAAACAAGAAGATGATTAATAATAGAACTAAGATTCTTTCACTACTTTCTTGAAAAGTGGTTTTCATTAGATTTCTTGAAATATCTATTACATGATATATTTTAAATACAGTCCTGAAACTATTTCTTATTTTTATTTTTCAGATCTGTACATAAGAAGAGTTTTAACACATTTAAACATCTAGCTGTCATTCAAATCTGCCATTCTTGGTGTTTAAGCAGGGAGACAGAGAATAACATTTACTATTTTTACTATGTTTAATCTAAAAGACACTTAAAGATCTTCAGGTCAGCAGGGAGTGACATTTCTCTAGGTAAAGATGAATACATTGCATGATATATGATGTGCAAGAAGGTATAATGACTGTCACTTTTTAGCAAGATGGTCAGACAGTATATTTCCCAATTATCACCCTTGCTTCTCCTGGAAAGAAAAATCTTCAGTGTTCCTTATCACCACTTGTCTTTATTAAAGGCAAACAGACACATAAGAATTTTCCACATTAAATTAACTAGTACATGAGTATTGCAATGTTTCTCCTCAATTTGTTAGTTTGTTCTAAATTCATATCCAGTCATATTATAAATGAAATTTATATAATCATTTTGCATAACAGTTCTTTATTAGTATTTTATGGACTTTCTGCTGTCATCAATAGACTAGATCTCTATGACTGCCTTAAGTGACAGAACACCACGGAAGTACGAGCAATAACCCTTCTCTGTGATTCATTTGACCTACCTTCACATGTTCTAATAATCTAGCATTTCTTGTTACTGGCTTGCACTATCTGCTACCTGCCACTTTTTGTATCCTTCAGAAAAAATACTAGAAAAGGAGATTGAATATCTAACAGTGTTGCTATGGTAATTTAATAAGAAGCAAAAATGAGTATTAATACAGACTGTATCCATACTGAAGTAAGGATATTTTACTTTTAATATCTAGCCAATAAGGTCTGATTTTATCACAGTTCTTCACTTGCTATATTTACAGTAATGACTATAAAGTTAAGTCACTTTGTGCCTTGAAAAAATTAGTTCTTAGATGTAGAAAGCTTAATCGTATTTCTAAGTATATAGGAAATTCACATCTTATATTTTCTTTTACTAAGAAATAAATTAAAAAATATATTTTTTCAGGAGAGAATTTTAAAAAATAGTATTATTTTCCATCATTTTCAGGTGTCCATTTTGCTTAGAGTACACAGGCACTTCCAAACCCAGGCATATGAAGCACATCATAGCAAGAAGAGTATCTAAAAGAAAATATCAATCATGGGCACACTGAAGCAGTTGCAGTACATCCATAGACTACACTCCAGAAAGTCCATTCAGTCTGAAAGACAATAGCTCCAGTTGTGGTTTTAGTATAGTTTGAAGAAAAAACACATACATATGTAAACAATAGTATGCTAGTGAATACATTCAAAATTATATTGTAAGAACCAAAGATTTAATATAGGGAGTATGTGACCCTCTCTAGAGCTTTCAGGGTTTAATTTATAGAAGAAAAATGAAAAAAAAAAAAAGGTATATAGATCTTGTCAGATATTGGTAATCCAGTTTGTATCTGTCTCAAGGACAGAGATGAAGTAAAGAAATGTAGAAATTTGGAGAGGAGTTGTTCTAAGAAGACAGCACTGATGAATTAATGTAGCTTAAAAAAATATGGGTTTTTTTTTCCTCCTTTCTTCTAGAACTCACAAATTAAGTATTTTCATCTGGGAGGCCTTTGAGACAAAAATCATGTTTAGGTAAAAGATGGAAGAATGTAAGATTTTCTCAAAATGTAGGACAATTCATTAAATTGATTAACTTTGTTTGCTTGCATGTTTGTAGTCAGCCAGTCATACCCTTCTAACATAGTAAAACATTTCTAAATAATCCAGGAAGTCCAAGCAAGTAGGGAATTACTAAAAGAAAATATATACTAACTGTGTCTGTTATTTCACCCCATTCGGTGCTTTACTTTCTGATGTGGTTTTTTTTTGTTTAATATTCAGAATTATCCTCCTTTGTCTCATCTGAATAATTGTCAGTTATCAAGGTACTAACCAGTCACTTAAAATGACCAACCATCCCTAAAATAATCTTTTCATACTGTGAAGAATCTTCAGATCCTTGAAGGTCCCTGACCCAGCAGTTTCTGTCAGGGATATTTGATTTCCTTGCTGAGCAAGCTGCATACCTTTTTCTGATTCTAAGGAAAGGATGAAATCTCTGCTGCTCTTTCATTGGATTATTTTGCATTCACAGCACAGTTAGTCTGTATCGTCACAACTGCGACTTCCCTGAATTTTAATGCAATACATAAACACATGTGCTAGTTTTTGAAGCTTTTAGGGAGAAAGGACACCCATCACCGCCAAAACATTTCATGAAATCCACTTGTGATTGCACTATTGCTGTGGGATCTCCAGGAACAGGCAGGTAAAGGGATCGGTACATTGCACTGGAGGCCAAAATTTGGACACCCTTCTTTATGCTCTCGATAGCTAGTATAAAAATTGAGCCATGAGCTTCCTACTGTCAATGGTAAGAAAATGGCACCTCCACAGACTTAATCACCACTCCTTAAAATGAGCATTTAAAACGATGAGGTTGGTTGTCCTGATGGAGATTAACATGGATTTAGAGCATTATGCTTTGGAATTCTGAAGGTTGGCAAGTTGAATGTCTTAACTGTAATAACACCAGTAACATAGTAGTTTACCAATAAAATAGTTCAGTGCAATAATGACAGCATACTTTTAAATCCCTAATTATTTTTAATAATGTGGTAAATTTCAGCATTTTTTTCACATGCTATTTTATGTTCTACTGTGGTTTTAGTTCTGGATGGTTTTAGCTGTTTTTTGAGAGCAAAGAATAGTTCCCTTATCTGAAGGCCCATTATTATGCCTATGATCAATCCCTAAGCTGTACTAATTGGATATATTCTTATAAAATTCTTTGTAGTTTAAACTACAAAATATGGATCAAACCAGTAAAGAAAGCACTGTTTTAGATAATTCGAAGAAAATTTTTGAAAGCAGTGCCTGGTAGAAGCATATATTTATGGAATGTTCTTAAAAAGTTAAACGTTTATGAATATTCTGATATCAAAAAAAGGTAGCTATTGATTTATTTATTTTAGGCTATTTCTTGCTCCTACATGCAGAACCACTGTACCAAAAGGTATCACACCATTTGTTTTTTGCTGATCATTGTCATTCAACAACTTCAAGTTGATTCACATTTATTCTTATAGTTTGCTTTTACTTTTCTATGGTAGCATCAGCATCCAAAATTATAATTGCAGGTCTTGCCAACTTGCAAAATATTCTATTAATTTATCCTCCAATAATACTAGATTAACATTTTAATATTCAGAAACTGTGTAAATTATACATCTTACAGTGTTCCTTGAGAGAGTACTCAGAGTCATCTTATTCATCAGATAGCTCTTAAAATTTGTGATATTTATACTTAGAACTTCTATTGATGAAATACATATACTGTAAACTGCACAAATTTCACCAACATCATATTAATTATTGCCGCACTTTCTCCGCTGCGACAATCTAGGGAAAATGATGCATCGCCAGGGTCTCGCCCTGGGGAGAAAACGGACCGACACAGATACTGTGGATCAAATGGTTTCTCTGACTTATTAACTGCGCAACACTCGGTTATATATGAGTCTGATATCTATACACACGTAAGCTATATGGTGATTGGTTAACA
>JANXJC010000013.1:19087216-19102499 GCA_027564655.1 Leptodon cayanensis
TGAAGACTCCACAACCTCTCTGGACAACCTCTGCCAGTGTCTGACTACCCCTCACAATAAAAAAAAAAAAAAAAAAACCAAAAAAACAACAACCCCCAAAAAAAACCAAAAAAAAAAAAAAAAAAGCTTTTTTTCTCAGTGCAGGACAAAATCTTATTTTCAAATGTAGAACTTCTCCCAACTTGGAATAACTTTGATCAGCTAAGAAAAATGCTCTTCTGCTACTGTTCACCCATTAGTTTGGCTTCAACAGGAACGGAAACATTTACAGGCCAATTTGTAACTTGTTTTCCATGCCTTGTGGCACAACTAAACACCTAGTTTTGATGTTGTTTTTTTCTTTTTAAATTTCCACAGACATTCTTTCCTGAACCTATTAACACCTGAAGATGTCTCATTAACTTTGAAAAGTGCTTGAAAAGATTAGAAAGCAGCTTTAGTGATCTTATCACAATCATTTAATTCTCACTATTTTCCTAAGGTCATTCTCTTTATCGACATTTTTAAGAAATGTTATTCAAATTAATTTGAGAGAGAAAGGTATAAAGATTTTAAAAATATATCTTTAAAATAATATATTTTAAGTTGAGCCTTTCACAAAGTTCAAAGTGTTATGTCCCCTATAAGAAATGGGTTAGTGAAATTTGGTTGGTTGGATTCTTTATCCAAAATGCAAAGAAAAAAAGCGACCAAATCAACAGAGCTGATAGATGGAAACAAATGACATTATGACATTAAAAAAAATTGAATTTTCTGCTTTTAAAATGTGATTTAGCCAAATGTAATACAGCAGCCTGTGCATTTTGGTCCTTTTTTTTTTTTGCTTTCAAATCTTAATAATGTTTATGTTAGAAAGTTTATTGATGTTTGTTTTTCATTTCATAGTATTTTGATCTTACTGCCTACAGTATCATTATGTCATATTTTTTTTTAATCAGCATATTACTGGGGAGGAAAAGACAAAAAGATAATATAATACTGCTAAAATCTGATAATGCCATATGATCTAGGAATTTATCCATAAGCCCTAGCCTGTCTGTTCCCCACCCCTCTCTATAAGCGAGCTATGTGGAGGAATAGACTTGGAAATTCAAGAACAGTTTAGCTATTCAGCTAGCTGAGATTATAACTCTTGAAGTTGTGATCTTGGATTTTGATCAAATTTTTTGTCAAATGCAGACTGTAATTTGCAATGAACAAATTCCATTTCTTGGGAACTAGATCATAAATTAAAAAAAAAAACATGAAGGATCATATTTCCCTAAAATGTAATACTCATTCTAGTTTTATGTATCTAGAACTCTTTTTAATTTTTCTGTAGTATACTGGTCTTCTATTACACCATGAGTAGAAGCAAAAATTGAGACAAAGAGGTCTCATCTTTGAAATCCAGAATTCCATCTGATCTGGCATTTAGAAAGAAAAATGTAATAACACCTGTTACATTCAATACTAGTTCAGACATCCTGAAACTTCCTCCTTTGTTTTGTTATGCTCTTTCCTACTTTGTAAAGGTACACTTTGTTTTAAATTCATCAGTGCAAAATTTAAAAATTAAAGCCAAAGCTGGTAACCATTCCATGAAATCTCAAAGTACCTGTTATAAAAGACTATCAAAGCATTTCATACAAATTCATAGAATAAAATGGGACATTAGTGGTCAGTTGGTCTGATTTTGAGAAAACTTAACCAAGATGAATTACGCTTTTCTGGTTTTGAACTTTTTATGACTTTAGTTAAATGAAGAGACAGTTTAGATTAAAATTTGAAATTATTTTAAAATGAAAATTAAGAATAAATATGTTTTAATAAAAATCTAACTTATTTAGACTCAGTGATTCTCCAGTAAAGATGTAACTGGAGACTAATAGTGCTCTTACTCTAGTTCTTTCAAGAATTTTGCTCCAATGATGTGTTGATTTCCTTCCTCAAAGCTATTTGTGGGTACCATGAATGAAAGAACACAAATCATAAGGTTTTTGTTAGATTTTATGGCCACTGTCCAAAACCAGAATTTAAGATGCATCTCTCCTCCCTTTTCTACTTGTAGTTCTATACAGTCTCATAAGATGATTCTTTGTTCTGCAGGGTGCAATTCTGCCTCTGTACAACATGCAGAGATACACACCAGGTTAAATTTAAATATACTTCAGGTTAAAGCCAAATCTGCTGAGATGCAGAAACTCCAGTCCCTAAGGGTCTGCTCCAAAAATCTTGCTTTCAGAAGAAAGGAGAATTTGGTCAGGAATCTGTGTTATCAAAAAGATTGTATGGACTCCAAAGAGGTAAATATTACTTAAGCAATCCTGTTACACACAACAGGAATGCTAAATTTTATCGGGATAGTGCCCAAGAGGGACCCTGGTTGTATCTTGGTAATTAAAAATTTCACATAATAGCAGGAAATTCAGTACTCTAGCCTTTACTTAGGGCTGTTTATGTATTTTACATGAAACATCATTGAACAAAAGCTGAATTAATTCTGTGAGTAGGAAACTGTGTTTACAATGCACTACTAAAGACTTTAGACTAGAATAATGTACAACTGAGATAACATGGTCATGCATTTTGCTAGAAGCATAACCCATAACATCTTGACTACACTTCTGCAGTTCTATATATTGAAATAACTTCATCACAGTTGTTTCAGAGAAGTTCCTTTAATATCAGATTTCTTTGGTCTCTTACTTTTTTTCACTTTTTTCTCATGTGGAGAAGCTGTATGTGTAGTTCAGTGTTCTGATGTTAGTGGGTTTGTTTTTCTTTCCTTTTTGACACAATACTAAGAGTTGCATGGAAGTAAAGACAAAGAAGTGCAGTATGTGTTCAAAAAGAAGGAATTTTGCCAAAACTACCAGTTCGTATAAGACATGGGTCAGTCACTAGAAAGACTTAACTTTCCACTTTCAAAAGTGTTTTTTTTTTTTTTCCTAGTGACCATCTGGGCTAATCCATTTCTTATGTGAAGACCTTGTTGTGCCCCAAACAGCAAATGTTACTTCCCTCTTTCCAAAGTGACATAGTTTATAATGTGGAGGAGTACCAGGCCTCTCTGTAAGATTTTGGAGGTTAAGATCACTCATAACCTCAAGAAACTCCTTTAGATTATGGAATGAATCAATACTTAAAATCAAAACTCATTACAAAATGAGTTTTAGGAAGACTCCTGAACTCCCTGGGGAGTTATCATCATAAGCAGGTGGCAGTAAGCAGGAATCACTCCAGTGTCACTCAGAAAAGAACAGAAGAAGAAATAAAGTTTGCTTCCCTGTGTATGTCTTTATACAGGTGTTAGTGACAGAGAAGAGATTAATTTCTATCATTTGCATGAAAAGGACAAAAGAACACGATGATCCTTCCTGAAGAGACTCAGAGAGGACCCCACAGCTGAGGAAACAAAGGTTTGCAGATAGCTTTCTTTTGGACAGCTTTGAATCATCAGTGGTGAAGATGTTGGACTAGGCTAAATCCTGCCTGAAGTAAAAAACCTTGAACTGCTTGTATTGTACGTGTAGGATTACAGGACCCTACAGCTTTCAGTCTACTGATCTGCTCTGACTGTGCTACATTACGTGGTAAAGTAGGCAGAGCCTACAATCCAAGATAACCTTTTATCTATTAACAGATTACAAAAACTATTGTATCCATTCCTACTTTGTCTAACTTACAAAGAACCGGAGTACCAAATTAATCACCGTAGCTGTAATTTTAAAATGAGGGTGTATTGCTCTATATCCTTAAACTACTTAAATTATTCTGCCTTTTGTTCTTACACTAATTTAATTTTAAAGGAATGCATTACTTGAAAGTGAAAATATGAAAAGTTAGTGATTTCTTTATCATATATAAAATTGCTCTTTGAGGTAATTGATCTTCTCACTTCCGGATGCAACATGACCTTAAACACTCAGTTCAGCTGCCCACTTAAAAGAGTCTAACGACATGCAAAACAACGTAGGGTCCTGCCTACCCATGGCCACTTCTCCTGAGGGACACAGGTTCCTCATGAGTACTGTGTCATATGCGGATGTGTAGCCCACAAAGTATGGAGTTGCCATTTGCTTGAAAGAGGCCACAGGCCTTGGATTAAGCTATCATGACTTGTTAGATTTGGCCTGCCTGGAGATTTGTTTTGGCTTGTAATGGTAATTACTGAACTTTTGCTTAGCTTTGTGCAATTAGATGTTATAACACTTGTTGGTTGAGGGTTTTTTGGTAGCTTAATGATGGCTATAACAAGTAGCTATTCAATGTAGAATGAATTATCTATGACCCGATAATAAAAATGCAATGCAAGGGAATAAAAGTATGGGAAGACATACCCTGAAGAGGCCTTGAAGTACAAGCAGATAATATTAGAGGCCCAAGGGCTAGAAACAACACAACAGCAGTCAGTTACTGGTCATATAAAAAAATGCAGCCTTGGGAGTCGGGTAAAAACAGTTCTAAGGGTAACAAAAAGAAACGAGATCAAGTAGCCAAGATACGTAAATCACATCATCTATAGTAAATTTGCCTGCAAATATGAAATTGCAGACCATCAAAGACCTGGATCTAGACTGTAGCAAGCACATAAAAATTATCCCAGCAGATTCCAAAGAGAGGAAGAAATCATCTATGTCAACATCATACTACTCCCAGTGAAGGACTCCTGATGATGATGACTTGCCATATATCCCGTACCCAGGCAGAAATCCCGGACATTAATGTGCAGAGGGGCAGTATAGGGGTGAGCATAACATCACAGTAAGGGTTAGGTATTTGAAAGTTTGTATACATATAAGATCAATCATGTATAATATGAACTATCAAAGTTTGAACTTTGTGATTGGGCTGATAATTCTTAGTTTAGACTTTTAATACTTTAATTAGACTAACATGAATTTCTTGTTTATAAGCTGACTTCCTGTAGTGCCTGACAAGAATTTGACTGCAACAAGCTGAAAGGATTTCAAGCAACTTGTTCTGTCTGCTGGATACAAGAAATTAGCAGCACATATACCATCTCCATGTGCTGTTTGAAACATTAGTGGACACGTATGTGGATAACCCAATCTAGTTTTTAGTATCATCCAAGACATTAGGTAGGAGAAGGAAACAACTTCTTTATCTTTTGCCATTGAAAGAAAAATACAATGGAATCTGTCTGACAAAAGTAAGAGAGATTGTGTGTGGAAATAATCTGCTTGTTTGCTTTGAATTTACTGTTGTCAGTAAATTGATACTTGAAAGAAAAATTTTTCATTATTAATTATAAAACTTTCATCCTCTGATTTAGGAGAAGAAGACTAATGTACAGAAACAATAAAAGGATTTTTCTAAAAATACAAAATTAATGCAAAAGACTTTTTGTGGAATTTGCTGTGTTCATATATGAAAACACAGTTGCTGTGTTCAAGAAATCTAAGAAAACCAGCAAAAGCCGATGAATAGAACATAAATATACAAATGTACCATAGAGATAATAAAATATCACACACTTTTAAGGTAGCTGGAAAGTTGTTGTAACACTAATGAAAGTTTAAGAAAGCTGTAGAAATCAAAGTATAAGAATAATTCTTTATAAGAAAAGTAATACTTTTGAGAGACTAATTTTTTTTCAAAAATGTTGCCTTCTAGGTTTTAGTGGTGCTTGTCTTGAAGCAACTTTCCAGCTTTTTGTCTCCTGCATCTGAGAGACTTCCCTGCCTTAATATAGGCAGTTGATTGGCTTGACTTTATATTCATTGGCAGTTGCAGAGACCAAAATCATAGAATCATAGAATAGTAGAATCATACAATGGTTTGGGTTGGAAGGGGTATTCAAAGATCATCTAGTCCAACACCACTGCCATAGGCAGGGACACTTTTCACTAGATCAGGTTGCCCAAAGCCCCCTCCAGCCTGACCTTGAATTCTTCCAATGGTGGGACATCCACAACTTCTCTGGGCAGCCTGTTCCAGTGTCTCACCACCCTCATCATAAAAAATTTCTTCCTTATGTCCAATCTAAATCTACCCTCTTTCAGTTTAAAATCATTACCCCTTGTCCTGTCACTACAGGCCTTGGTAAAAAGTCTCTTTTGATCATTCTTATAAGGCCCTTTTATATGTTAAAGTGCCGCAATAAGATCTTCCTGGAGCCTTCTCTTCACAGAGATACCTATTACACATTAGCATTGTACTCCTCGTCCTCTCCCAATTGATCTTGCAACATATATCTATGGCTGTTTTGAACAATGCCTTCGAGGAATTGTCTTTACCATAGCACTGGTTATAAAAACAGTTGTTCAGTAGAAAGCTGGGTTTTTGAGTTAAATGAAGTATTCATAACTATACTAGGAAAATAACTGAACAAAAGTTTTATTTCCATGGAATAGTCATCAGTCTGTATTGCTAGGAGCAGTGGTTTGATTCTTAATGCATCTATTCTGTCTCACAAAGAAATTTAATATCCTGAGGCTGATATCATTCATGGCCTCTCCACACCCACTGGGGATGTCATGGTGTGCAAGGAAGCTGTCACATGATTTGTTATCATGGTTCATAGAAGGAAATGGGAAAAATAACCAGAATACCACCCCTTTGAAATTTCTTAATTAAAGAATATTTAATTTTTTATTTTTTTGTTTAAAACCTTGAAGTGATTGAGGAGCACCTTGATCCTCAGTCAGATATCCTTCTTGTATCCTGCCTCCACTTTCAGATGAGCTGTTGCTAAACACCATCTTCCATTATACCCTTGATTGCCCTTTTTTTTTTTTTTCATTTTTCTTTTCTTTTTTTTTTTGTTTGTTTGTGGCATTTTGGAGGTTGGTTTTGTCTTGTATTGTTTTGTTTTGTTTTGTTAGAATACCAGGGCTTGTGCACAGGTACTCAAGTGATGAATAAAGCAGTCTGGATAACTATGGGATCAGCACTCAGAAGTATACTGCAGTTTGTGTCTGCCCCAGAAGTCAAATGTGTCCCAAGGCTGTATCCTTGAATTAAGACACTGGAGCACAAACATTAAGAGGATATCATAACCTGGGTGTTTGCATAAGTGGTGCCAACATGAACCTTTATCTACCTAGTTCGTTTTCTAGCATTGAGCATACACATCCACTTTCGCCAGGATTATATGAGGTCATAGCCTGAAGGGAAAAATGTGGTCATGCTCCAACTTTTTTCTGCTAAGATAGATGTAGAGCAGAGCTGAGAGAGCAGGCAATAGAGCTGTGACTGCCTTTTACTGCAGTAAAGTGTTTTTTCAAACTCAGCACACACAACCTTCTGGGAGTATAGAGTCTGGAAGAGTAATTTTGCCACCAGTGCTGTGCCAGGATAGGTCTAACATAGACCTGAAAAACCAGGATAATGCAGTTATCCTTTTGTCATTCTCTCCCCTTTTTTCTCTTTCTCTCTCTTTGTTACTCCTATCAGTACGTCAACCATGGCAACTACTTTTTTTCTTTTGTCGTGTCTTGCACAGACAGACAATTATTCATTTTTCTAGATACAAGTTAACTCAATGCATGGAATTTTTGAATTATTTGGGTCTGTTTTTATGAGAATTCATTTTTTTTGACAGACATATTAAGTGGGAGGCCTCTGACCAAAAATATATCCAAACTGCTTTCATATACATCTGAATTAGTCATCATAGCTTCTTTTTATAGTTAATGAAAGGAAATAGGCGTTCCTAATACATGAATCACCTCATGTAAATGTCTAAAATAGGTCAGATGAAGCATGTCCTAAAAATGACTATCTATTCATTGTCTGTAAAAACTGGTTAGCATTGCTAGTTCAGATGTAGACAACTAAGTTAAATTAGATGGATGTTCTTCAACAATCCTTTCAAATAAAAATCTTTAAATACATGTGACTACCTGCTTCTATATCTACCTTTCATCCATGATCCCAGATGAAAGTGTCAGTTCCCAAAATTTAGGCTTGCAAATCAGAAGTCCCTTTCTCGTATCATTGACTTGTGCAAAGTGACACTTCACCATTCATCATTACCTGTTCTGAACTGGTGATTCAGAAAAGAAATCAACTGGCAGTAGAGGCAAGGAAACAGGTGTTTAATACCTAATTAAATGTATACACTGTATGTGGAGGTCTTATAATGTAAGTACTCTTTACTGTGTACTTCTCCATTAAAGTCAGGGTATTCCCCACCATTGCTTTAGGATTAGTTTATTGTTTTATGTTTTATACAGATACAAAGATAGATATTTACAAGAATGGAGTAAAATGTGCATCCAAAGAATGTTCCTAAAATTACTTCTCATAAAAAGTGCATATCTTTAAAGCATGGGTATATGTTTTCCCAATGCCATCCCATATGTCACATAAGAGATTTCCACTTTCAGCGTGCAAATGTTTAGTACATGCACAGCTGAAAATGAATAACTGGAATGCTCTATATGTCTTCCCCCCCCCCAAAGAATCCATGTTATGTACATAATTGTGATATATAGCAGAAAGGAATGGACTGAATGCCTGCAAAGAAATGAACTTCACTCCTATAGACTTGGAGAAAATTACTTCAAAAGGGGCTTCCAGCAGAAAGCACTGTGCTGCCAGTCACTAAAAATGAACTTCAAGGGACTCACAGGTGCTGTATATAAATGAATATTACTCTATAGAATTATTTGATCCATATTCCACAGAGGACGAATAAAGGACATGAATAAGGCATTGCCAATCCTAACATTTCACTTCACTGCATTCATAGCTGTAATCCACCTGCTTCTTATCTGCTTATGCATCATTTATGTGTTATTTATTTCAGTCACTTTGGGGAGTTATGGCTTTATTACTGCATTCTTATTCTACCTCTGAGAAATACTATGTGCTTTAATTTGAGAAAAAGCCTATTAGTATATAGTTTTTATTTTGTGCTCTATACCTTTGTTAGTCACAGTAAGGAATTACCCAGTGAAGCAGAAAACTAAAGCAATCTGGATTTGTTTTATAATAAATTGTATCAGATTATGCCCAGAGGCCAGAGTAGAAAGAGTTTGTTCAATAATAAGCTCAGTTCATTAAACACTGGACTATTGTGTTGTCTCCCATGATTTCGTATAGAGTAATAATGTTTGCTTCTGTAAGTACATGTTCCTATGAGGCATGGAATTAGCATTTTATATACCACCATTAATACTCAAATGAGGGAAAAATACTGCTTCCCTAAAAAAATTGATCTGTGCAACTCTAAGTACCTGTGAATTACTAAATGACATATTCTGGGTTCCAGAGGGTGAAAGGAGAGCGGAAAAGATTGGTGGTGTTTATATCTGTCTTGTGACAGAGCATCAGCTAATATATACAATTTGCAGAACTTACACCATCATTTTTACTCCCTTTTCAGGTTGCATATCTTAAAAGTGTGATGGCAAACAGTTCACTGATTTTGAAACCAGGCTTCAGTTGGACATTTTTATACCCCTTTATTATTTACAGTTCATATTTTTTTCATGCACTGTGAAGCAAATTATGGTCACTGCATACGCATGGATAACTAGCAGCACATTCAGCTCCCTAGCATTAATCTGAGCCAACCAAGAGCTATCTTCACCTGTATCTGAGAAGTGCCAGGCATGAGATATGGGCTGGATGTAGAAGGAGTTGAAATTCAGTGTTCTCTTCTTAGATCTCTGCTGATTAGCTCTAAAAAATCAAATTTCTTCTCAACCTTTATCAAACAGCTTTTCACTCAATGAGTTTCAGCTTCTTTTACTGGTCTGCCACATACTAGTCTCACACTTTTTTCTGTGAACTGTGTTTTGGGGTTGTGTGGTGGGGGTTTGGTAGTGGGGGAGGGTGCAGGGGTGGCTCCTGTGAGAAGCTGCTCGAAGCTTCCCTGGCTCCAGGTCGGACCCACCTCTGGCCGAGGCTGAGCCCATCAGCGACGGTGGTAGCACCTCTGGAAGAACAGATTTAAGAGGCAAAACCTGCAGCAGAGAGGGGAGTGGGATGTGAGAGGAACCCCTCTGCAAATACCAAGGTCAGTGAGGAAGGAGGGGAGGAGGAGCAGGGGAGGAGGGGCTGCCCCTGCAGCCCGTGGTGGGACGGCAGGCTGTCCCCCCAGCCCATGGAGGGGAGCGGGGGGGCAGATGCCCACCTGCAGCCCAAGGAGAGAGGAGCCCATGCCGGAGCAGGGGGATGCCCCCCAAGATGGCCGGGACTCCATGGGAAAGCCCGCGCTGGAGCAGTCTGTGCCTGAAGGACTGCAGCCCGCGGAAAGGACCCACATTGGAGAAATTCGTGGGGAACTGCAGGCCGCAGAAAGGACTCATGTTGGAGAAGTTCATGGAGGACTGTCTCCCGTGGGAGGGACCCCGCACTGGAGCAGGGGAAGTGTGAGGAGTCCTCCTCCTGAGGAGGAAGGAGCGGCAGAGACGACGTCTGATGAACTGACCCCAACCCCCATTCCCTGTCCCCCTGTGCCACTGGAGGGGAGGAGGGAGAGAAAACCAGGAGTGGAGTTGAGCCCAGGAAGGAGGAAGGGGTGGGGAAAGGTGTTTTAAGATTTGGGTTTACTTCCCATTATCCTGTTTTGATTTGTTTGGTAGTAAATTAAATTGATTTTGTTTTTTTTTTCCCCAAGTTGAGTCTGTTTTTTGCCCATGATCATAAGTGGTGAGTGAACCCTCCCTGTGCTTGTCTTGACCGGCAAGCTTTTCTTTATATTTTCTCCTCCACCTCCCACGGCGGTGGAGGAGTGAGCGAGCGGCTTTGTGGTGCTGTGTTGCCAGCTGGGCTTAAACCACTACAAACTGTTTTCATGATGGTCTTTGGAAAGTGCTTTGAAGAAGCATACAGTATATTTTAAATGCTAAATTTGCTGGATAGTAGTCACCAGATACATCACAACAACCTTTTAGAATGGCTGTACTAAATGAATGAGGCTCATAACAGCTAGCTATATTAGTTCTAGTATTTAGAAAAGAAAAAAATACTAGCACATATTTACTTGGCAGTGATGAAAGACAGTCAAAGTTCTAAAGCAATGGAACTGCTAACTTCAAACTTTGTTAGAATTCAGAAATTGAAAAAAGTCTGTAAAATTCTGTTTCAGAAATACGAGTCCATATGCTGTTATAAAACAAAAATATATAACCCATGTAAGGCAACCTGGAGCATCTTCTGCCTCCTTCTTCTGCAGTAACGAGCCAGAAGTCCTTGTTTCATGGGTTGAGCTCAGATTCTGAAGTATTCTAGGCTCAGGGCAGAAGAAGGAAAAGCAAAGTTTCATGTACAGTCAGTCTTACTATTCTGAATGTCATCTAATCATGACTTATTCCAACAGCCATACAGACTGTGACAGTAAATATGGAGAGAGACAGCCAGAGCCTGTGTGAGCCTGCTTTGGTAATACTATACCTAGAATTTAACAAAACAAGTATAAATCAGAATAAATCAGTTACACAACCAGACTTTGAGAGAAGTGAGAGATAGGTTAGGTTAGTGTCTGATAAGAACAGTTTACAAGTTTGTTCTGCCCTCTGGCCTACCTCAACTTACAAAGAACAAACCAATGCTTCTCTACAAAATCTATGCACCAACTGTTAAAAGATCATTTTAGAGAAAACACATATTCTCCAACTGTTTGAATACACTGATGATAATTATATTTCCACTGTGGAGAAATCTAGTTTAAGTAGAATTTCGTCCACCTTTTCAGCAGTTGTGCATGAAATCTTGGCTTTACACATTGTGGAATGAATTGGTTTCATCACTTGACTACCAACATTCAATTGGACTGGATTTTTCTCATTCAGCTTTAATTATTTAAAAGTTACTTGCTTGTCCCAAACAGCTTGGCTAGGCTCTTTCTGCCACCGTATAATAACACTAAAGAGGTCATTTATCAGCCTAAGTTTGATATCAAAATTTGGTGAGGTAAATGATCCTCTTGAATCACTTATTTTTCTTCATTAATTGTAAAGAAGATCCAGACAGTACAACTAGACTTGGTGAGATGAGTATGAGCCTTTACTGTTGAAGTAAAAAGGAGACATGGGGAAATGGGAGCATAGAAATATATTTTACTATTAGGGAGCAAACTGGTTTAGCTAGATGTTTTTGCAATGGACTTGGAAAAGAGTTTTTGTAAAACAGAAGAATGTCTGTAGGAGGGCAGTGGCAGCAGTACCAAGCAGAGGAAATATGTAGGGATATCTTATTTCAAAACTCCTCCACTCCCCATAAAAGGATAAGATCTGCTTCACAAGTCCAAAAGTTAGGTTAAAGAAAGGCAATTGGAGGAATCTAATTTGAAAGACAATTAACTCATGATGGAAAATCCTTTTCACCCAGATCAGAAGAGAGAAGAAGTAGCATCATGATGGGGCTAAAGACACAGTTCAACGAATTAACTGTACAGAAGAACAATGTTCAGAAAAGATTGTGAATTGTCCTGTCTTGGAGAAGGAGATTGATCTTGACTGTAGGAATGTAAAAACCCTTGCTCTGATAACCAACTGGAGGTCTCATAAAGTAAGTGGTGGATTACAAAAAGTAGTCTGTGCTTCACATGATATGACAGCAACAAACTGTGGTTTTTTTTTTCTTTTTGTCATCACGAAGAAAATGTGTAAAGAGAAGATCAGAGGGGGAAAAAAATAAAAAAAAAAAAAAAGAAAAAGAAAAATCTCCAGGGCCATTGTTATGACAGTTTGTTAGAACTTTGTTAGAACACTTCTTCCACAATGGTGAAAGGAGAAGATGCAACTGAGATGTCCCAAAGATGAAGGCATATGCATGGCAGACATGTTACTGGGCCTGTGGGAGAATTATGCCTTTTTGGAGTGACACTGGGAAGAAACGGAGATACTCTACAGCTACTGAAATAACACTAGAAACTCATGTGGGAACTGACTCGAATGCAATGAATATAATCATCAAAGAAAGAGGTAGCTATAGAGTGACAGTATTGAGCAAAAGTTTAACATTTTCAGTGGCTAACCAATCAAATAGATTGGTTAACT
Organism: Leptodon cayanensis; assembly: GCA_027564655.1. Taxonomy (NCBI): domain Eukaryota; kingdom Metazoa; phylum Chordata; class Aves; order Accipitriformes; family Accipitridae; genus Leptodon; species Leptodon cayanensis. The sequence continues at coordinate 19,100,176 of JANXJC010000013.1, forward strand.
AGACCTCCAAGACTTTTTGCATTGCTGTAATTTATGACATAGTTGCCAACAATCAACCTGAAGGCAAGAAACACAATCATAGATTATTCTAATTGATGGAAGATTTGAATGGAACTGTTCCAACCCTGATAAAATCTATCTTAAGGCAGAAATTTGAAAAAAGGGCTTGAAAAATATCCAGAAATACTTAAAAGGACAGTTTTCTTTCACATGAATTGTCAGCTGCAGACAAAATCGGAATTTTTTTTTTTCTCATTTTCATTTTGGCAGAAATATTTCCACTATTAACAAGCATTATTCACATGATGAAAAAGAGTCATAAACTTCTTTTTTTGTTTTTTTTTTTTTGTTTGTTTGTTTGTTTGTTTTGTTTTTTTTTTTACACTTTGGAAAACAATAGATGGGCATGGGTACTTACGGAGCATCTGTTTGAGGAGAAAAGAAGGCAGCAACCTGTTAGAAGCTTCTTCCAATGCAAGAAATTATCAGGCAGTCCTAAATCAAAACATATCAGCACCACCTAAAATGAGAAGCAAAAGGTCACAAAAATTACTCAAAATCAATAGCAAGATTCTCATACAGAGAACTTCTGGAAAGAATACAAATGTATGATGAAGTATCAGGAAAATCTTCAACTGTGAGCTACTCTTTAAGTTCTAATGAACACTTTTGGAATGTGCAGAGCAGGAAAATTACCCCAAAACAAAATACCTTTTAATGTAATATCAGAGAATTTAATTAGTATTTGACACAATATGGGAAGGCAAAGCTTCCAAGAAACACTGACATCTCTCAACATGATGGTTGAAACTATAGCAAGACATGATGTAGCATGTGAAGAATTGTTTGCTGTAGGTATGCCCCACCACAGAAGAATAAGAATTTTCTTGATATTTCAAAGTGTGTGACACTCATCTAAAATTCAAATTTACTTTATTAGATCTCTCTAAAAGAACATGGAGTGGAAATAAGCACTTTCTAGTGATAATTGACTCCTTTACTACATGGGAAGAAAGTTTTTTAATGGCGTTTTCAAAAATAATAATATCAAGAAACTTTAAAAGTGTTAGCTGAGCAAATTGTGCCCAGAAGAATATGCTCTAAATGTAATGGAAACAGACAACAGTACCCATTTTGTAAAGGCAATTACTAAAATAATTTGTAAAATGCATGAAATTGAGCAACAATTTTATAAATCCTACCATGTACAGACAGGCAGGAAAGAAGAGAGGAGTAGTAGACCATTAAGAAGTTACTAGGGAAAGTTGTCAAAGGAACAGGGGAAGCATGGAAAAAAGTATTCCCTTGATCTTGACGGTCTTACAGACAATACTTAGCATCTCCACTGGATTTTCTTCATGGAAGTGATGGTGGAGAAACAAAATGAGGCTACTAAAAATATGATATATACCAATATTTCATGAAATGCAAATGTTGAACAAAAAAGTGTTTTCTACAAATGTTGAATGAAAAAGATTAAAGACACAAAATTACTGGCAAATAGTTATTCCCCATCAGCACTTATCTGCAAACAATGTAATGGTAGAATGTTTAGGGAATATGCTTCTGTTTCCCATGGTAAAAGAATATAAAAAGCTTGGTTAAAATTTATCTGCAAATTTCAGTTAGAGGAAAAAATAAACCCAAGTTATAAGCAAAGATCCGAAAGGAGGTTGAACAGAATCCAAAGTGTATATAGTAGGAACTTTGAGAGTGGCAGTATAATTAAAAAAGATATATTTGGTTGGGAAAAAAGATGAAGTTCCATAACACTGGATGTTAGGCAAGGAGAAGAAGCTAATACCAGGAAAGGAAAGTTGAAAACCTCAAGAGTAACATAATCCAGGTGGAAAATTTATTCTTTTGAAAGGATGTATTAGCTAAGTCAAGTTTCCCAGAATGCAACCTACGGGTTTATGTTAAATAGGAATGGAATCATAGAATCATGGTCTTATTTAGGTTAGAAAAGACCCTTAAGATCATCGAGTCCGATCATAAACCTAACACTGCCAAGTCCACCACTAAACCATGTCCCTAAGTGCCATACCTACACGTCTTTTAAATACCTCCAGGGATGGTGACTCAACCGCTTCCCTGGGGAGCCTGTTCCAGTGCTTGACAGCTGTTTCGGTGAACAAATTTTTCCTAAGATCCAATCTAAGCCTCCCCTGGTGCAACTTGAGGCCATTTCCTCTTGTCCTATCGCTTGTTACTTGGGAGAAGAGACCGACTCCCACCTCACTACAACCTCCTTTCAGGTAGTTGTAGAGAGTTATGAGGTCTCCCCTCAGCCTCCTTTTCTCCAGACTAAACAGCCCCAGCTC
>JANXJC010000013.1:19105025-19120837 GCA_027564655.1 Leptodon cayanensis
CCTTTCTAGCTACCAGTGCAGAGCACAGCACTGCGAGGGCTGCTGTGGGGAGAATCAGCTCCATCTCAGCCAGACCCAATACATGCAGTTGCACTTTGAGAAGGCATTCTTTAACAGGAAAAGAAGAAAGAATGGCTTTCCTATCACTTGAGATTCACTAGACTTATTTGAGTAACACGAAACAAAGTCTGAAACATTTCCCTTTAATTTTTACATAAATTAAGATATATGTGAGAACAACATATTTCAATATTGCAGCTCCACTGTAAGAGGTCCATGGAGGTTAGAGATGGTTAACTGCCACCTTGTATTTCAGTCCATCAAAAAATTCAGTCATTCACCCTCCACGGGGATCAGTTCCCTTGAAAACAGTCTCTCTGCAACAAGCTGTTAAAAGGTAGCTTTTAAAATGAACATTATGGAATTTCACACTTCACCAGTTAAATATAGTGAGACTCTAGTGATAACATGACAGAGGACTTGGCATTTTCCTTGTAGATATTTCAACTTCCACTAATTATTTTTTCTTGTTCTTTATTGGCATTCATAATCCCCACCCCCCAATAATAAAAAGGTCACAGACAGACAAAATGTTGAAAAATATTCAGAATACATTGTTCTAGTAGACTGAATACAACCACAAGTAACAAAGTTGCCTGCACTCTGCTTTAATTTCTGATGTATGGCATCAGAAATTAGCAATAAGATAACATCCTGAGAACAAGTAGAAAGGAGTAATTTCATATTCATTTCCTATTTTCATTTCTGTCCTTGTTTCGGGCCTGAATACATTTTGTCCCCAGTTCTCCTCTTATTATAGTATAGCCTCACAATTGTAATGAGACTAGATAAACTCTCTGCCATTTTTCTTCTCATTTTAAAGGGGGATCAGTTATTAAAGAAATGAAATAAAACCCCGTGGAAATAAATTATGTATTACAATTGCCTATGAAAAAGGGTTTAACACATATAGAAAAGCAGGAAAAATTGATTCTTCCAACACAAAAGTCTTAAGACCATAAAAATACTTAGTTGTCTTGATCCATTAGGAATGAAGGAAATTTAGCATAGGTGCAATGGTGCTGTGGTGGCACCTTTGCCAGCAGGCAGATGCCCACCCAGCCTCTCTCTCACTCCCCCTCCTCAACAGGACAGGGGGAAAAATAGGATGGAAAATCTTGTGGATAAAGACACAGAGATTAATTAAAAATTACCATCACAAGTAGAACAGATGCAACTCGGGGAAAATTCATTTCATTTATTGCCAATTAAAATAGAATAGGGTGGTGAGAAACAAAAGACAAAAACTAAAACTCCTTCCACACACACCCCCTCTTCCAAGGCTCAACTTCACTCCTTCCCTCCCAACTTCTCTTCCTCTCCCCTCAACTCCAAGTGGCACAGAGGGTGTGGGGCATTAGGAGTTGCAGTCAGTCCATAGCGATTCCTCTCTGCAGCTCCTTCCTCCTCATACTTTTCCCCTGCTCCAGCATGAGGTCCTCCACAAGCTGCAGGGAAACAACTGCTCCGCCGTGATCTCTTCCAAAACTTCCATGGGCTGTAGGGAGATCTCTGCTCCAGTGCCTGGAGCACCTGCTACCAAAACCTTGCCAACTACACCCAGTGCAGGCGCAAACAAGATTCATCTGTTTGACCATTGCTGTAACGTCTCTGGGCACTGCTCTCAGCACTCATACTGATCTCCTGGGGTTTGCACCATTCCCAGTCTGTACCCGTGGATACACACTTGCGCACCATCAGTTAGAATGAGGAAAAGGAACCAGATGCTTTGCCCATAGTTAGGACAATATTGAAGCTAATTCGTAATGTTTACTACTACTTTTTTTTTTCCTTTTACTGAGACAGTCTAGTCTCATTACATTGGCTTCACTGGTTGAATACAACTTACGAAAACATAAACTCTTTAGGCTAAAAGTGACCACATAATCTCATCATAGGTGAGGAGGGTAAGACATTGCTTACGTATCATCAGTCTCAGAAGAACAAGGATAGCACTTAGCATGACTGCATGCTTTCACTAATGAAACTAATTTGCTGTGTAGACACTCCTACAGCAAAGAGCTTACCTTGAGCTGCAGGCAGGACCCAGTTTTCCAAAGCGTCAAAAAACACGTATCTCTGAATTATTTTGGTATACAAACGTAGCCAGACTGAGTGGACAGTTTTCACCATTTTTTTTCCTTGGCATGAGAAAGGTTTACTGCCCTGTTTTGCCAGAATGGGTGAACGTTATAGTGATGACCATCACAGAAGAAGTCAGCCACAGAGCATGAGGCCAAAACCAGGTCTCTTTAGCCACCAGTTAATGCTATGACTTTGGATTGTCCCAAATATAGAAGCTTAACGGAAAATGGAATAACACACTTAATTCAATGCTATGTTCTGAGGAAAAAAATAAAAATTACCTCTTTACTTCTATACTATTCAGCCCATAATAAGGATAATTGGTGAAATATTTATAAAAATGATTGAATATTGGAATGTTTTAGCATGTTAACCTAAGCCAAACTAGCCCTTTATGAGGTATTTTCCACTTAACGATAGTTTTGAACTCTTACGTGTGTTTTTACATGTAGAAAAGATTCTTGTATTAAAAGGTCTTAATATTGAGTTAAAATGACACCAAAATAAAATGGCAAGTATTCAACTCTGGAAATTTTCAGCATTTCCACAAGTTTTGCAGAGGTTTTTACTAATGCAGAACCTCAGATGAGCATTTGTGGTATCTGAATATTTTTTTAAGTGTTCCCTTGACAGTAAGATTTATGCCTTCAAGATAATAAAGTAAAAGATGATTTGACACTGGAATTATGTAGTCTTTCTTATGGCAATTGGCAATTAAAGGCAACGATTCAAAAGTAGAGGTGGCTTAATTACAGAGGATATGAATATATATTTTTTTTCCTTTTAGACTTCATGTTGATAGTAAAAAAATATATTTTTTTCCAAAATCTAAATTAAATGCCTCTTTTTTTCTCTAGACATTGGGAAGAATTAATGCACTTTCCTTTTAAATCCTATTCCAGATGTGAAGTCTGTGACCATGTCTGATGTCCTCTGGGTCAGACATCTTTAGCTCCTTCAGTATTTCTGCATGGATAATGTTTGCTAGTCAGTATTTCTGTGTGGATAATGTTTTCTAAACATCTGATAATTTTAAGTCCTCTTTTCTGGACTCTGCCATTGGTTCAAATTCCCAAATTATGGTGCCCAAAACTCAATGCAGAATTTCTGTGCAGGATTTACCAGCATGTAGCAGAGCAGAAGGATTTCACACATTACAAACCTGCTTATACTTCTGAGCTTGGTGTTTATCTCTCCCATGACAATGTCCATCAATGTTCAACTTTTTGTCCATTTTAGTCACAACCCTTTTTCACAGTGTTGCACTTGGCCAGCCATTTCTTATCTTGGACTTATGTAGTTGATTTTTTGCACCTAAACACAGATTTTTTTATTTTATCTTGTTGGACTGTGGCCTAATCTTTTTGACCATGTCTCCAATTTCTTGAGATCATTTAACATTTTAATTCTTATATCCAACTTGTTTGAAGTCCATCCCAGGTGGGATTGTCTGCAAATTAACAAGCATATTTTCTGTTCCTTCATCCAAGCTGCTAATGAAAATATCAAATAGCACTAGACCTAGAAAGAACCTCTGGAACCTACTCAGTACATCTGTTTAGTTTGACAGTTGATAACTACAGCCCAAGAACAGATTTCAGGTTTTCTTCTACCATCTGAAGTACTTTAATCTCCCTATGTCACTTAGTGACACATCTGCTATTTCATGTGTATCAACAAAGGTTTATAAGGTTTGATACTCTTTAGTTTTGATTGAAAATTATAACAATGGATAATTTAATCTTATTTATTCCTGAAAAAATTATACTGGTTATTATTTCTTTCTTGATGTCTAAGTGTTTGCAAAGTGTAACAACTGCCTGTATTCCTTATGTACTTTCTTCTAGTGTAGGCACAGTGTTTCTTTTTTTCTGGTCTCCTAGAAACTTTTCCTATCCTCCATAGTTTCCCAAAGAAAATAGATCTATTTTCTAGGTACTCCTGTGTGAATTTCATGAGATACAACTGAATTGAAAACACCTAATTTATGTAAGCACTCTCTAAACTGCTATTTCCCTGTTTTACTACTCTGTCCCTGATACTGTTAGCCAGCTAGTCACAGCTGACTTATTTTGTGAAGACTGAATTAAAAAGACATTAAACATGCTGTCTTCTCAGCATCAGCTTTCCTTTTCTGCTGAACAGCAAACTGACTTGTCTGCCATTTCTAGAGATATTTGTAAAGAAGCCATTGGATTTTTAAATATATTTTGCTCATTGTTCATTACATGACTTGACTTAACAAAGTTTATGCAATTTTTTTACACTTTGTCAGCCCTCCAGCTTGAATTTTCAGTACTTTTCCATTTTGTAGAATTTCACAATACAGCCCAGCTGATCTATCATGACCATCTTAGCTTTATGCTACATGAAATAGTTTGTGCTTGTGCCCTTAATGCTGTTTGAAGAACTCCCAACTGTCCTAAACTCCTGATTTTTTCCATGTATTTTCTACAGAAACTTCTCCACTGGTTCTCTTAGTTCATGAATTTTGCTCCTGTGAAGTCTTTTTTTTCCTATTCCCCCTTCTTATGCTGCAAGAAATGCAGACTCTGTATGGTCATTGTGTTGTGTTCTGCTTTCACATTCTCACCAATAGAATAATGCCAGAAAGGAAACATTTCTGAGACTGGGTCCACACATTGACTTCAGAGGAGCTATCCTTAGGGAATAGCTCTTTCAGGGCCAGGATCCAAGGTCTTTTACTATAGCTAGAATACCAGGCTAGAGGGATCCTTCTGACAGCTGTATATAGGTTTTACTCATAGAAGCATATTCTATGTACCTCCATTAAAGAAAAGGAATTAAATTTGGAGTTTCAAATTTACCCACACTTCTAGGCTTTTCTCCATATTCTATAAAGATTGATTTTTCTTTTGCATTTTACAAGAAAGCTTTTCTAGCAAAATATAAATATCTGCTACTAACTGTGACTGAGTCTTTTTTCCCTGAAAATTGAACTACTACAAATGTAAACATTTTTGTAAGCTTGAAATGCTAGTGGTTTTGCATTTTAAATCATCTCAGAAGCAGAAATTATATTTTCAACACACTTTCAGTTTTTTAAATGGAAACAGACTAATAGAAAAAGGGTTGCATATTGTTAAAAGTGATTTTTTACTGAAATTACACAACAAAGTTTTCTCCATCATTTTACATTCCTAACTGTATTGTAAAAGTATTCACTAGAGACAAATACTACAAATGTAAATGGTAAAGAACATTTTTTTGTCTGAGAAGAAAAGTAAGTTCTAATACACATCCTTTCACTCTGTTTGAAGAGATTTTTTTCTCCTTTTCTATCTTCCCCTTCTTTCCCAAAAATAATGAATAAGCCTAGGGAATAATTTTTTCCACAGCTCAATCATGCAAAGCACTTTCTTCATAATATTTTCAGAAACAAGTTGAATTTTTATCTAAGTGGGTGCAAAATCTCATCCCAGTCAAGACGCTGGAAATTTCCATCAACTATGTCCAAATTTAGAAGACAAGCACAAGGTAGACACTGACAGCAAAGATCACCCTTGAGGATATTTAAAAGAAAATCTATCATCTGTAAAACTGAAATGATAACAGCCATTAGATACCAGGGATGTATTCCTTGTCAATTTTCCAGAAAATGCATTTACTAATAAGATAAACTGTGACTGTCAGGCTGAAAAAAAAAAAACAAACAACAAAAAAAACCCAAAAAACAACAAAAACCCAACCATACCTAAAAGCAAAATAAATAAAAAAAAGGCATTCTTATCATTGACACACTTGGTGATTAAGAAGATTTTAACAGACTAGTGCAGTGGGACAGTTTGTAAAGTTATTGTGTACTATTATCTAACCATATGTTTATGAAAGAAGCTACCTTTTTCTTTTGTATAGTGAAAAAAATGAAACACGTTTAAAGTCAGAAACTTTTGTGAAAAAAAAAAAAAATCTCCAATACTTAATATAGTAATCAGGACATTTCAAACTGATCGTTTTCACAAATTTGTGTATTTCATTTTATAAAAAAGTTCTCATGGAAGGGAAACATTCTCATTTCTATTAATTTGTACCAGTATAAAGCTATTCTGTTCACCAATAATATATTTAAGAAAATTGCATGATGGAAGCTATATATATACAGCGAACTCCCATTTAATTCTAATTTCTGCTTTAATTCTCTCTATTCCAGTATGGTATTCAGAGATAGCATTAAACATTGGATGAAATAATGGCCATCCCTATCCAAAGTAATTACCTTAAAACATCTTACTAAACAAGTACATTATAAATGTGTGTATATGTATATATTTATACAATGTATGTGTAAGGAAATAATGTTCAGTGCAGCACTGAACATTATTTCCTTATTTATGCCTGAACTTTTATTTAAATTAAGGCAGAAACTCCAACCCACTCTGTAAGACATTACACAGAAAAAAAAGGAATGCTGTCCTTTTCCCAAATTGCTTATAGTCCTCAAAGAATAACAGGCAGGGGCTTCAAATATCTTGAAGCACAAGACAGGTAGGAGGTATTTACAGATGCTGTGATAAGTAGTAGTCACAGAGCATCAGCTGGATTGTTTGAAACCTGGATTGATTGACTAAGAAAGCTCCAGGGGCTGTGAGATTCCTAAACAATAACAACATAGAGGCAGTTTTGGGGGACTGGAAATTAGTTTTCCTCATAAGAGAAACTCCTTGGGGGAGGTGGGGGAGGGAAGGCCTATGTTAGTGTCTGTATTAAATCTCAAAGAACACATTTAATCTCCTCTTACTGAAAACTGACTGAAGCAAAATATTTTTCAAAGTCTTTTTTTGGTTAGAAAAGAGTAAGGTGAAGATCGCAAGAGACTTTCAATGAGGCTGACGTGAAAACCGCAGACATATGAGTGTGCCAAGACTTCACTGCTTCAAAAGGTTTTCACAAGTTGGGAGGGGGAGACTAGAATACTTCAGATTAATGAAGCAGGAAGCAAGTTTTACAAAATTGAATCGGGATATATTACCAAACTAAAACCAAGAAGGTATCATGGTCAGTGACTGCTTCTTTATCATTTTTAGCTGGTGGGAATCACAACAGAAGATAGTGCAGCAAATGAGTACCTACCTGAGTATGTAGGTGGGCGCGTGTGCACTTTAATAACACAAGAGACTTTAAAGGAAAAATATTATACAAAAGGAGAGAAGAATAGGATGTTCATTATCAAGATAACACTGATAAGATGAGGATATTTAGTCACTATATGTTGGAAAAATAATAAAAAAAAATTCTATTAACTTGTAAAGAGCCTTGTAAGAGTATCATGTGTATTCATGCCCATGTTGCTATGTACCCATCTCTACAAGCTTGGGAAAAGCCAGCAAAATACCTACTGAGAACTAAGCCACAGGTGCACATATGCAAAAGAACTCTGTATTGCATTTGAACACTGGTATAAAAAAAAAAAAAATCTGTGGAAACTTGGTGCATGTCATTAGTTGCTGTATTGTTCTTTTACATCTGAGCTATGTAGAACAACAGAAAATATTTATTTTAGTAAGGTTTATAAATTTACAGTGTGGCTGGATCCTACTATCCACAAAGAATGAGCCATGTCTAGATTTGGGACTGAACAAGTCCAGTTTAGTCTTTCACGTCTGTAAAAAGACCTACCCATTGAGCCCAATTTCCTCAGCCTCCAGGAGAAGAATCAGCAGGAGTAAGGAATGTGTTCTCTGAAAATGCTTTTAACAGTTAGTCTGGCAATTGGCTATGTTTTTAAAGTTTGGCTGTACCAAACTGGCCCCACCTTTTGCCAGCGTAGCTCAACATGCTAGTTACAACAGTAGTATAGAATAACAATGAATTTCACAGGAGAAAAAGAAATGCACGTTAAAGGGGAAACTAAAACAACTGTTCATATGCGCTACAAAAAATGTGATGTAATTAACTCTGGACCAAAAAGTTCCTGTCAGAGAATATAGTCCGAATGATACATTTATATGAACACTCAGAGGTACTCGCTATATGAGAAAACCTTTAGGGTTTTGATGACACTGACCCAGAGAGACTACGATAGATATACAGTTTATAAAGAACACCTGTTAGCTCTTAGAAAGCTGAAGAACTTGGAGTACCTTTTACATGCATTCATAATCAGTTTGAAAACAATCCGGGATGCAATATATGTTTATAAACCTTGCTGATATCAAGGAATTTGTAAGTAAGTCCCACTGTTCTGCTGGAGTTTATCTACTCAGCTGAAACACTAAGAGTCATGGAAGTTATAGGCTCAGTTAGAGCACTATTCAATTCCAATAGTAGGCTGTACTATGTTTCAGTAAATTGTACATTTTGCTTCCACATGTCGATTCAAGTGAAGAGTTCAGGAAGAAACTCAGTCTACGACAAGTTCCAACTTTGTTTTTTTTTTTAATTTCTCAGTCACTGCCTCCAAACATCTCCATATACATGGCCAATTAGAGTTCTTCAGAACAGCATTATTCTCAGTGAGACAATAGCTGAACCATTATTATCATTCTTTCTAGCTGGATTTCACAACTAGCAAACCTCAAATAAGTTATGCTTAACTTTAAGCATGACTGCTAATGTTGAACATGGTATTGGTTCTGCTGATCTAAAGACTATAATACAATGTAATAAACACATGTAAAATGCCAATCACTCCTTACCTCCTTCTTTAAAACGAATTATGGAATACTTAGGGCGGTTAAAAAATCCCACAAATTCTTCACCAATATGTATTTAATATAATTTTATAACAAATTACTAAATTAAATGTCAAAGTCAAGATGTTGAGATTAAATTAGAGAATTACATTCATTCACCTGAATATTGAAATAAGATTCTTATCAGTTTTCAAGTTTTCAACATGCCACAGTTTGCTTATGCCAATTAGAGCTATGTGTATAATGGGGGAAAAAAAATGCATGCTATCTGTTGCCAAAACATATCCTTCATTAATCTCCATCACTTGATTATTTATGTGGAAGGAAATTTAGCAAGTCAAAATACTAATTTTTCATTTTGAATTCTTTCTTTAATTGGGCTAAAAAACCCCATAGCTCAAATCTGAAGCTAAGCGATTTGTTTAATTCAATTGCATTTCAGCTTTTTTTGTAATTGCCTATAAAGAGAAAAACTGTTATTTACATAGTTTTATTGGAAGTGTCAAGTGCAAAATAGAATTTTAAAATGTATTTGTTGTGTTGACAGAATAAAGCTAAAATTTCAGCCAGAAAGGGAACATAATTTTCTCTATGCATGTAGAAAGGTAAAATAAACAGTCTAAAATGATCAGCTAAAAAATTTTTTACAATGTGATTTAAATCATAGTAGATTCAAGAGTCATCAACTTCATGAGTTACAATCAAATTAATTCCTACTCATGTTAAATCAGATGCAGGAAGAATATCACAAAGAAAATAGTAATCCAAGTTTTCCTGTCTCTTTAGGTCTCAGAAGGACAAGACTGCTTTATTCATCTTTCAGCAGTAGTATAGAGCTTGGTTATGTTGTGTGGGATTTTTTGGGTTTGTTTTGTTTGTTTGTTTGTTTATTTGTTTAAATTATTTTCTTGCAGATTAAACATGTAAAAATAATTGGAACATATTATTGCACAAGGGTAGATACTTCAGCAAATTCCATTAGCACAGACCTATACAACTTTGTCCTAATATATAAGTTGTTCTAGAAAGCACCTGTAGCAATTTGAACTTTGCTTGATATCCTTTGAAGCCCAGTGACCTGACACAATTTAGTAAAGCAAAATTTCATACAGCAAATTTATTTCCCATGTGCAAAAATTAAAGTGCATTTCGTGTTTAATGTTAACCAACAAAAGTAGAACATGAGAAAACAAAAAATCTTTCTTGCAACACACAAGAAATTAACAAATATTTAGACAAGATTTTATCTGAAAGTTTATCTCAAGTTATCTCATTACAAAAGCCATACCATACACTATCGTTAAAGCTCTTACTTGTATGGAAACTTGTGGCATGGGAGTTTTTCTGAGGATATCAAATCAATGTAGAATTATAGTTTTGCATTATTTTAAAAATCTGTAGATCTATGGATTATGAGAACAACATAATTTCATCTTGTAATTTGATTCACATGTCATTCTTGATAAAGTTTCTCATGTGAGGATGAAATACCTTCTGGGATTTGAGGAATGCATTCTTACAGTGTTTTAATTCAGAGATCATATCTAAAGGTTAAAATGACCTAAAACTTTATACTGAATTTCTCATGCTGAATGTTATCATGTCAGTCATAAACATTACTTGCAAAGAAAAAGAAAAAAAATCCCATTTCATTTGACTATCAGATAGGTGTGGAAGCATGAAGAAAAAGTTATCTCTCATTTTATCATATTTATTTAATACTTAACTGTGCTAGCCTTGTTTTTTACAGTAACATTTCAGAAAATAACTTCACAAGGTTTACAATTATTATAATTTCCTTATTTTTCAGCATTTGCTATCATAAATAAGATGCTTGCTTTTCAGTTTTGCAAAGAGAAGGGGATTCTTTCCGGAGTAAAACCTGCAAGATAAGGGCTCACATGGTCATCTATATGGCTAACTGTTTAAGAAGAGGTTTTTTTTTCTCTTAAACATATGCTTGAATGAAAGGCATAGTGCTAAAACCAGCTAATTTATATTAATGATCAGTCAGTATTGTCATGCAGCAAAAGGGGAGGAAAAAACCAGTAAGAAAGGTTAAAAGAAAAGAAAAAGAAATTAGTAATAAAGTTTAAAAACTCAAATAAGAAAGAAGAAATCAGTGCATCTCAATTGTTGATTTACCTCAAGTGTAACAAGGAAAATGCTAAGACACTTTTCTTGCATCAGCTGGTTTCGGATGGAACATAATCACATTTCTAAGGGCAAGTAGGATTGCACCCTGCCAAAGTCCCTGAAGTTGTGCCTTGTGATTCATGCTCTCACAGCAAGCTGTCCCTAAGCTATGATCCCTTTCAGGTGGTATTTTACACCGTGCAGCTTTATCTGCCTGGGCAAATACCTGCGGCTACGTCCAGAGCAGTGCCCGAAGTGGTGGCGGGGCCTGGGCACCGCTGCGCAGCTGGCTGTTCTGCTAAACCCTTGGTGCAGGCCTACCAATAGAGGTTTGGGGCAGTGCCCGAAAAAGGTTGCCCAAAAAGGTTTTGGGCAGCGCCCACTGGCACCCTCCCAGACAAACGATGCGCAAGTTTGGGGGGGTTAGCGCAGGTCAGGGATCATTCCTAAAGGGTTGAATGCAGTTGTCTTATTTCAGAGGCTGGGACAGTTTAATCCTGTAGTCCTGGCCAGACTCTGCCGGTTGGCATGAGCACCAGAGAAGAGGCTCTTTTCTACGTTGTTTGCTATTATACATATAATACACTTTCCCTGTAGGCAGCACTAGAGTTTCTGAAAAGCACTGGAGTAGTAAAATCATTTGGTTTGTTTGTAGTATTTCCAATAACGAAATCTTAACAAGCTCACCCTGAGTTTTCTCTGTGCTTAGGGGAAAAGTAACTGTCTCACAGAGTGCCATGAACGTGATATATAACTCATGCGATTACATGTTTCCATAAGAATCAAGTTAACTGGGACTGTATTCCTAGTTTCAATATCTGTTCTCCACAAACAAAACCATAATTTAGCTACAGGGAGATCATTGAAAAAGCAGCGAAAAATTAAGCTGATGTGGAACTACCATCTTTTCTTTCACTGAAAATCAAAAAGGGCTAAAGCCCCAAGTATACAAAGTGGAGAATTTCAGCATTTCCATATTAGCGATTCATTATTCCAAACAATGTGCAAATTAAGATTTATTCACTAAAGACATCTATTAATAATTTAAAACAGTAAATAATTCCAAGCATTTCGCAATTTGAGAAAGCACAAGTCATGGTGAAAAGAGGTTAATTAGCTAGGTGCCCAGGTATAATTTACCATAGAAGGCAGAGTTCTATCCTACCAATATTTTAAAGAATTTTAGAACAAGGGACATACAACATCTTCTCTAGAGCTGTTTTACTTAAGACTCTGAAATTTATTCTTAAACGCTGCCTAGTTTACATGAGAAAACGTTATAAACTGCCTCCAACTGCTGTAGATCAAATTTTCAAGGAGAGTCCTTATTCCATGAATTCAGAGCACCTTTCACAACTCAGTGTTAACCCAGGATGCGGGCCTCTTAGAGCTGTAGAAAAGATCATGGCATCATGGACATCCAGTGAAAATTAGTTTCTTTCTCCACATTTTAACTTACACTTGCACCACCTTTTTCTTCATTTTCAAATATATTAGTAAGCTTTGATGCAATTTTTCCTCATTGTATTTCCTGTTTTATTATTGCCCCTGTGTATTTTTTATGTTTGTGTATATGCTTATATATACATATACTCTCTAACACAGTACAAATAAAAAAAAAGTCTATTGCAGAAAAATATGAAACATCGTTTTTCACTGTAATGCTATATTTAAGGTATTGACATAAAACTTTATAAGTTACTCATAAATGCAGCTACTATTTTATAGCAAGATGTATAAAGAATGCGTGTCATGAACAGATTTGACTCAAGGAATGTTAACCACCTCCTGACTTTGCTGAAGTTTAGAGAAAAAAGGTAATAGAGCTTTGCTGAGATAACACATATTCTTCAAAGACATGTAAAAGTTTTTTTACAGACAATGAAAACCTTTTTGTTTTGGAAGATAACAAGGAAAGTGTTTTTATTTGAACTCCAGCTAATTTTGTTACAACATAAAGAGTCTGATCCACTGAGAATTTTCTATCCAAATAAGTGACTTCAACTATCACTGTGGAAATGAGGTGACATTCAAAGTTGATATATGGCAAACCCACATCTGTCAGTCTTTATTTGAATGTCAATAATACACATTATTCCAATGAGAGGAGACCTTGCCTGAGGAAGGAAAATCCTAAGCCTGTCAGAAGACAATTTCTTTCACGGCAAATGGAAAATAATTTATCCGTTTAAGATTTCCTATCTGTGGTACTTCAGGTATAACAGCTGGGTTTAGTGGAGTGCTTTATTTTTTTCTTTTGCTGATGGCGTGTAAAAATGGTAAGGAACAAATCAGGCAAAAGGAAAGGGGAACAAAGATGGAAGGAATCACAACTGCAGTAGTTTGTCGTAACTGTAGTAGTTCATACCAGTTCTATTTGCAACTGAAACTGATTTAAAAACCTCCACATAAGGAAGCAGAAGAACCCACAAGAAGTCTTTTAAATATGCTGGACTTAACTACTGCACTTAAGTGGGAAAACCTGTTTCTATTCTGCCTTCTCTCTTTGGAATGAAAGAAAATCTTCCATAACCAAAATTTGTCTTCATCACTTATTCCTAATTACACAGGGAACTTTCATAGCAAAGACACTACAAAAAGTCTGAACTGAGCAGCAGTGTATTGTAGCTGCAATACTAGGAATGCGATTTATAAAATATACAAACACAACAGGCTAAGTAGGGAAGCAAAGTACCTTCAACTGCGACTGTAGCAGTGTGTGAATATCGTTTTCCAAATAAGACAGAAGACAATAGGATATTGGCATTTATAAAATGAGTCTTGTGAAAAGCCCCACAGATAGATGGCTACAAGTGATGGGGAGATACTGCTCCATTGGATGGAGTTCCATTCAATGTATTGCTTGCACTACTTGTTTAAAAACTGACATCTTCCTTTGAGATCTTTAAATAGCTTGTGAAATTTGAGAAGGTTACAGTTCAACAAAATGAATACAGAAGGAGACGTTATGCACCATAAACTGTTACAGAAAGGAATTGGTTTAAATAGGGCATGTGGAAAACTGTTGCTCTGTGTATGGTTTGAATACATTAATTAATTTGCAGTTGCCTTAGGAAACTATATGCATGACTGCAGAATATATACATTGTAACCTTTTGACCACTATAAATTTAGTTTGCAAGGGTTGTATAATTATGTTGTGCTTAAAGAGACGCAATGCAAAACAACATGTTTATATTCTTATAGCCAACTTGTTTCTGGAGGAAAAAAAAATCCCCGTTATTGTATGACAGTGTTAATACAATAGTGTTTCTATTTATTTTCTCTCCAGTCATTTCTGAGTAGATATGACTTGGGACTTAGCTGACTGCTATTTTGTACCCAAATTCTGACCTCAGAAAGAAGTCTCTGCCCTCTCCATAGAAGAACATACCCTATTTCAAAGTTGTAAGAATCTTGTATCTGAAGTGCTGAAATTTTTAATAGCTTGGGATCTCATTAGAAAGTTCTCTCCCAAAATCAATACAGGTTTTGGTTTTGTTGTTTTTTTTTTTTTCTTTTCTTTCTGAAGCCATTCAAGTAATGAAAGGTAATGAACAATTTTAGTTACAAGTTAGCTATCCTCCAGGTTTCAGACTTGCTTTTCAGGGATGGTACGGGTTAGTATTAAGTAGAATATAGGAATTTTCTTCCCAAAGACTTTTAAATCAAAACTTTGCTAGATAAGGGACTTTACAACCATTCTTCTTGATTCAGTAGAATAAGATGTGGGTTAATTCTCAAGGATCCTTCCCCAAGGATTCTCAGCATACAATTTTGGCTGGGTTTAGTAACACCATTTTTCCGTACATCGGACATTCCTCACTAGGGTCTAGTTAGATGGTATTTGAGGACTCTAACGGATATATATCTGTGACAGTTTTATTAACTATACAAAAACATTTTAATATGGAAATTGCTAAGGAGTTCATTAGTTCCAACAGGGCAAAGTGATTCTGTGTATGCAAAACAGATACTGTGTTTCAAAAATGTTAAAAGCATATTGATTGTTTTACGTATGCAAAAGTTTATGCTGACAGGTTTATGATGCAATATGCTATATACACACGTATAACAAATGCATTTGTGTCTATACTGTGTTGAAAAAATAAGAGTTGCAGTAATTAATTATCTGTTTCAGTTCAATTTGCTTTCTATTGAGAACATCTCATGCTGTTTTATAGTACTTAATAAAATCTAATCCATTAGACAATGTGATAGAATCTTATAATATATACTGACTGCAGGCCCCCTTTGGTTCTAAAACCAATTTATATGTAGATGATACCCATTTTAAATCTCCTCCAAAATAATTTAGTTTACGGTTTCAAATAGTACAAACTAAGTACTTCTTGAAGGCCAACATCAAGTTCACAAACTCTTTTCATTGTGCTGTTCATGTAAAAAAAGATAATGAGGCTCAAAAAAAAAGAAAAAGGATTCAGTTTTTCATGGTGCAAGCTACAACCCCACAATGTTCATCAATTTAAAAACCAAAAAAGAAATGAAACAACTATGATGTAATTTTGGGGCTTGTTCTGAAAGTTTATTGCTAGCGTATGCAGAAGTACAAATTCATAAATAGAGCAATTGGGAAATTTTCTGGAAAAGAAAACAGAAAAAAACCTTTGATTTCATCATCTGGTATAAACCAGAATTGATTGTAAAAAGGATTTTTGCTTAAAAAGAAATTTGATATAATTGAAACATTGTTTCATTGCCCTTTTTACCTAACTGTTTGAATGATATATGTGCTTTCTAATTTTTTTTTTTTTTTTTTTTTTTTTTACTTTAAAATTGTCAATACAGTAAAATAAGGAAATAAAATTAAGGAAACTGAAATAAAAAGAAAATATTTTTATATAAATAGTATTTATT
>JANXJC010000013.1:19126270-19166125 GCA_027564655.1 Leptodon cayanensis
CCGCGCTGAGGCAGAAGCCAAGCGCGGGCAGAGGAGCTCCTCGAGGCCGCGCTGAGGCAGAAGCCAAGCGCGGGCAGAGGAGCTCCTCGAGGCCGCGCTGAGGCAGAAGCCAAGCGCGGGCAGGCTGTTCTCTCCTCAGGGAGCCTCTGCACCCTGGCTGACATGGTGAGGCTAGGCAGAGCTTGCTGGCCTAGTCGTTATTTCGTGCTCAGTCAGGGGGTCAGCTAAGCTCTGAAGAAAACAAACACACCAACCTTTCTCTGCTCCCCTCAAACTGACCTTCACATAATCCATAGGAAGTCCCTCTGTGTAGGAATAACCTCAAAGTAGTACAATATTTTTGACCGATCTTCCCTCCAGAGAAATTTATCGTATTCTCTGCTGTTCCTGAGCTTCACGTCCACTGCTAGCACTTTCCTGACAGACAGGCAGGCTGACTGCTGCCACGAACTTCAAGGGCCATATTGCTTCACAGTATCCATCTCGTTCTCACCCTCTAGCTGACTTAGTCCCCTAATAAAATTTATTGCTGTAATTTAGCTGTGTATTTTGACTATCTCCAAAATTAAGCAATAATTGAGGGGGTTTTGACATCTGAATGACAGACTTCAGCACTTTTAGTGTTTAACCTAATAAAGGACTTGGCAGCTACAATTTCCTGGGATTTATTTTGTTTTGTTTTGTTTTCTTCTCAGTTTCCTACTAAGCAGATGATTTCCACCCCCCACACCCCCCCAAAGTGTATTAGAGGGGAAACATAATTTAAGGAAAATACCCACCTAGTGCCATGCCCATCCATTGGCTCCTCATTGTTGTTCCTAATAAAGTAAAATTTATGACCTCTTGTGAGGTTGACAGACATTCAAATTAAGATCACTCTTTTCTTGTCAGATAAGAAGCTTCATGAATCACAGCCAATAAGAGCTAACATTTCAGTGCTAAATGCTGCAGATGAAGCATACATTATTAAAATTAATTTAAAATTGAATTAATAAATCACTTGGTAAGCAGCAATTTATTGATAGTGAAGATCTATCCTTTGAACAAGCCATATAGTCATTAAGTCAGTATTGTGCTTGAGATTTCATTCCAAAGTGGCTTTTACTCTTAATTTATCTGCCCTTCACTCTTTAGGATGAGAAAGTCTAGCTTACCAGACAAAACTTTTATTGAGAAACCTAAGCAAGTAGAAAAAACAGCTGTTTGGGACATGCCCTATTCACACAGACGCTGTTGTAAGACGCTCTGTTGTTGGGGGATTTTGGAGTTCCCACAACTTTACCATAGCAACAGACCCTCACTGCCAGAGAACTTTTAATTGCCAAATGCAATATAGTAAATTAAATCTAACACAGTTCTTGCCACTCCTTTCTAAATCTAAGCCCTATCCATGAAAAATCAGCTGCAGTGGAGTTCTTTAACAGACTTCTCAAAATCTCTGGCATTTCTCCCTTTTTCAGGACAGAATTTCTGGTTGGGGGGCATGGGCTTTTGTTGTTTATCAAAATTGTATTTTTTGAAGGTTGATTTGTTTGGTGTTGATTCAGTAGGGTTTATTGGGTAAAGGCTGACATTTTGTGAATGTCATGCCCACCTCAGAGGATACCACTCCTGGAGATCTGTTGAGCTAGCATTACACCAGCTAGCATTGGCCTTGCAAGCTTGGTAGCCACGGAAACATGGAGCCTCCTGTGATTCACTGAAATTGCATAGGTGGCTGGCCTGCACAGAGCTGCTGTGAGCAGGGCCTGAGGTAGCTCATGAAAAACTAACTGATCTACTTAGGTTTTGGTGAACGCAGCACCTAACACAGCCAACCATAACCCTTCAGAGGACTGAGTATCTGAAAGGTTTTCCATTTACAAGCTGACCAAGATATAATCCAGTGTGGTGTTTATAGCACGTTTCAGTGGAACTACTGCTCTCAGAAACATGAACTGTAAGACAGACTAGCCATATTTAACAAAGCTGGATGAAAAAAGGAAAAATGTTCCTAGAACTTTTGCAGAGGTGTAGTATGTGGTCTACATTTTTGTTTTCAACTTACGCCACCTCTGTTATTTGCTTACAAAAACCAAAAAGCGTAGAACTTTCAATGCCCATGAAAAGAAATGACTACCAGAATGCTTCAGAAGAGGTGATTTGATATGGGTAGGTTTTGTACCTTTGCTCCTTTTTCACATGCAGAATGTGATCTCAGAAGCAGTTGAAAGCAACTTACATTTAGAAAAAACGCAGTCAGTGACTTTGATTTCTGAGAGTCACTAGATATATAAACAACTAAACGTGCTGTAAACTCTTCTTGCTTTATTCCAAAAAGTAATATTTATGTGAGGAGAAAAAAAAAGTTTCATCTTCCCATCCTTCTGATTAGAGCTGATATTTTCATTTAGATTCTAGATAATGAAGTCTCTAAGCTATGAAACCACAAATGCAAACTCTGAGGTGATTAAAGCCTTAGGCCTATTACCGTAGAAAATGACCTTATTTAGGAAACAAGAACAATTTGATGCTAATGGATTTGGAAAAAGAATAGACAAAAGAGCTTTCTTAATGTTTATTTACTTTTCTCTGTGGAAACAAGAGTTTGTTTACAAGTACTGTTCTCATTACATATTCTAAATAGTAAAGGGTGCATTTAATTTAATTACATTTAATTGAATTGCATTAGATTTAATTACAGTTAATTAGAATACTAGTTAGCTATGTGTTCCTACATAGTTCTAATCCGATGCTCAGGCCCAGAACCATGATAGAACCAAAATGCACAAATACTGATCTAGTCCAATTTTAGAGTAGTCCTCTAGAGTATGTTTTTAAAAGCTCAGGGTGAATGTTGGGTACTTAAAATCTATAGAAGCTTCAATGTTTGTTATGAAGTTCCTTAACTCACAAAAATATCTGCTTTTTTTAAGGCTTGGAACTATTCCCATTTTTGCAATGCTGAGATCTCTACCCAGTTTTGCAACTCAGCCTGGCCAGAACCCCCAAAGTAAATTAGATTTTTGTTAAGGTCCAATGATCCTTACAAGCCCTGTTTTAGCATGTCTAGCACAAATTAATAAAAACAAGTCCTACACAGAACAAAGAAGCTACAGCTGTTTCTATTCAGAAATAGAGCAGGAGGAATATATTTTATCCCTTTCTTAATGAAAGCTGAAGGTATAGCACACACACATGATACTGAAGAATTTCATTCTATGCACTCATCAACCAGAGACATTTTACAATTATCTACATTTACAAAATCATACAGGGATAGTAAATGAAAGTCAGAAAGTAGGCTTTTGTAAGCAAACATTTATTCCTCCCTCCCTTTTTTTTAATGTAAAAAAAAAAAAAAATTGGGGGACACAACTAATCAGTAGTGATTAGTGATCACTGTTGTCCATGCAAGAATGTACCCCTTGGGCTGAAATTCCTCCCTTCCTCCTTTTCATCTCACAATCCAAAAATATCAGCCAAGGAATTCAGTCCTATACTGGGAAGTACCAGGTAACCTAGTACTTAGGTGTCTCTGACAGCTTACTCTTTCAAATATCTATATATAAAATAAACCTGTTGTCTCTGATAATATGTGCATATTATATCAAGTTAGTATAAAAATGCTTCTATTAGTATACAAAAGTAATGGGATTTTTTTTAATGTTTTCCTACCATACAATCTGATAATCTGTATACAGTTTTAACTTTTGAATGATCTTGAAGCATGAGGAATAAATATGAGATATTTTACTCATATTATCTACATGGAGACATGGAAATTGTGGGAGTAGCAAAGACACAATGCATAAGAATCAAATGACAGCAAAACAGCTACATAGATTAACTGCAAAATAATTAAAAAAGGGGAGACCATGTGGATTTATCGTCTCCTTTAAAAATAGAAAAAGAAACCATTTAAAAACTAACTAACTTTTTGTCTGTGGAGACAACAGTTGCTACAGGATACTAACTGGGAAGAGCTTGAAAAGGGTATTTTTGTGTGAAAGTGTAACAAAACTTGTGTCCTTCATTATTCTTGTTTTGCAGATAATCACTTTGCAATCAGCTGTATTTGATTAAATGAACATGGCCCAAACAAGTGACAGGAGACTTTTGCTCAGGGGCAGAAACTACATTGGAAAAAGGAGTTCTGAATTTACACCATTTTTTAGCATTTGTACTGAATGCTTTCATGTGTTTTAACAGCCTTTTTTCAGTGCACTTTTATTTTAAAGAGTTTGAAAACCTCAGTAGCATTTGGGTGGACTTTTCTTTTAGAATCTCTTGCAAAAGCCAAATCAATTTATGTCACCAGCAAATATTCCACATTTTTTACAGTCTAAAGAAGCACAGCAGCTAAAGAAACTGTGTATGTTGGAGTGCAGAACCCCATATATAAGCAGCTTTCTTACTGCAGTGTTCTATTCAGTACAACAACCCACGAAGATTTTTCACCTCACAAGGATATCTATTATTAATTAGCTTATAGTAGTTGTCATAGATTGACACAGCGGAATGTGTCATGGAAGAAGTTATTTTTAAATTAAATTAGGTTTCTTCTACCAAATTTTAGTATAGCAACTACACTGTACTATGCAGAAATACACATATCATAGCCTAAAAAACATCCCAATGCCATAAGCAGTGAATGTGCAAGAAAAAGGGAATGAAAATTAATCAGAATTAATTTTTCCTTTTTTATGTGCTACATCTAGAGCTTTTAAAATGTTCATGAACAGTCTGAACTGTAGTGCTAGACAGTGCACAAACACAACTATGAAACTGTCTTATCTAAAAATATTACAACTCGTTCCTATCAGATGAGCACGAATCCATAAATAACTTTCCAGTTAACATTTCTAGCTTTTCTCTTTACTTGTCTGATTTGTTTTGTTTTTGAAGGACAACTTCTAAAGATAGCATCATCATTTTAACCAGTCTTTATATTTCAAGATAATTTCCTCAGAAGCATGCATTAGTTTTAATTTGCTCATTTAATGCTCTTCCTTTGGAGGTTTCCCAACAGCATCTAAATATATGGATATGTTTATTCTGCATTTGTTGCTTTTTATCACTTTGAAATAGAAACAGAGAGAATTGTGAGTGAATTAATGACACTTTCAAGATTAAACTGAAACCCTTGGCATAGGATTTCAGCTGTCTGTGATCCAAGGCCAGCTTGGTGTAACACAGCTGTGTGATGTTAATTCAGTTTTGTTGAGAAAACCATTGTGAAGGTGTGAAAAAATACATGAGCTAAAAGAATTAAAGATAAGAAATGTAAAAAGACAAAAGTTTAATCATTAACATAGCAATTATTAGGAGCTCAAAGACACAGGAGGAATAATACTAGCTGGAAGCTATAAAATCTTAAGGAAACAAACAAATAATTGGAAGATGGTAACATGAAAACATCAATGACCAGCCTTCTTCAAGGAATAGTGGACCATTCCCCATTGATGATGACTACCCAACCAGCAGAAACTCACTGGGTGTCTCGTTTGGGCTGGTGAGCATGTTAACATGTAGCCTAGTTACTTGTTAGTGACTTGGTATCTATCACATACAATAGAAAATAAATAATTACACTGTACACTGCAGAGCTATATAAATCTTGCCTTTGTGTGCCATAAAAGTTACCCAATGAAAATGACCCAGACAAGAATTGCAAAATTTCTGCTGAAACTGTGCTGAAGTACTATGACTTCTCAAACAGGAAAACACCATCACCTGAGCTTCCTAGCAGTCATATTCTGACAAAAGACTAAAGAAAGTTGACAATGGACATCAGAAAAATAAGGTCTGAGGTTTACTGCTTACCCACTCACAATGAATGTCACTCTTTATTTCAAGCAAGCCAACTCATAGGGAGGAGCATATATAAAATATTCACAGCAGTCCTAATCCCACAGAGAGTTTATGGAAAAAAAATGACACCACAAAAACCTTTGGTAAAGGCAGACAAAGTAAACGAAACATTGACTCATCCACTAGATTGGACATGTTATACAATAAAAAAAAAATTCAAGCTGTATATATTTCTAATATACGTTTACTGTTGTTGACTTTGCAAGACTGTTAACTTTTGCTAAAGTGACTCCTTCAAATTCTCCTTAAAATAATCTCAGAAGCAGAGAGCTGAATAGTATTCCCCTTTTCAGATGTAAGTCCCAGTGTAAGAAAACCCACTGCCAGAGGAGACTGAGACAGATTCTGGTCCGCACTACATTTAACCTCTGTTACATCAGCTTTAGTAGCAGACCTTAAACTCTACCTATCTCAGGATTCT
The DNA here is from genome assembly GCA_027564655.1 of Leptodon cayanensis. Classification (NCBI taxonomy): domain Eukaryota; kingdom Metazoa; phylum Chordata; class Aves; order Accipitriformes; family Accipitridae; genus Leptodon; species Leptodon cayanensis. The sequence continues at coordinate 19,132,545 of JANXJC010000013.1, forward strand.
TTTGATTTGAAAGAAATGCACTTTGAAGGAATTTAAGTTGCTCAGCTAGCTCTGCACAAGTAGTATTTAAGACACATTTGTCAACACAATAAAGTATAAATGTTCCAACTGTTCTGAAGTATGCAAATGCCACTTGGGAGTTACTAAAAGGTCTGAAGAAGGCTGGCTTTTTTTTCAACACAAGCTACAAATTACGCAAACCTGAGGTTTCACCAGCTGCATGAGAGCTGGATGAGCATAATATGCAGCATAAAGCCACTTTTCCCTGTTTTCTTTGAATGCTGTAATAATTAATGTAGCCAAGTGAGGACTGATGATCAGACTGCATATGTGTTCCTGAGAAAGAGCAGAGAACACAGAAGCAGATAACCTCCTGGTATGAACTTAGCAAGTAAAATAGGTCTGGCTGAAACTTTCCTACCAAACTCTTTTTTGAAAGAAAACCAGATTTTAAGTAAAATGATCCCTATGACCTATCACCAACATCCCTCAGAGCAAACTAGGCAGCTTGTTCTGAAAAATAGGATTTTTTTTTTCTTTTTTTTTTGGGGGGGGGGGGGGGTAAGTGGAAAAGTTGAAATTAACAATATTAATTGAAATCTCCTCTAAAAATTTAGGCATTCTCTTTCTTCTTTGAACAAAATAATTGAGGAAGTGTTTTATAATGTTTAAAGATCAGCTAAATCTTTCCTATCTCCTGTTGCCTCTTGCTTAAGAACACCTAGTTGTCATAGTTGTTCTTTATAATATCAAAGGACTGAGCAAACACAATGCCATGCTACTTAGTGATTTTACCACACAATTAGTACCAGCTGCAAAGTAGCAAGAGCTGCTTTGTGGAACTGACAATATAATAATAATGATAATGATAATGATAATAATAATAATAATAATAATAATAATACACAGAAATGCTACAGTTCAGTAGAAGGACATTCTCATGAAGTTAAATGGAGTTTAATTGAAGGTTGCAAAAATAGGGAATGAAACTTTAGTAAATAAGATACCTAGTGATGAGAGGCCACACAAGTAATTAAGCATTTTAAATCCAAGGTTAGTATGTTAAATGATGACATTCAAGTCATATCTGAATCTTTTTCACTCCCCAAGTTCACATTTTAAAGACTGAAATACCAACCCTGTTCTTGAGAATAATGTATCTACAGCAGACACCTAACTCTGCCCACAGTAAGAGTTGTGCTAGATATATCAGCTACTTCATGAAACAAGAACAGTTGGCCAACCTTATCAACAATATTTGTTCAGAATTTGATGTTAATTTTCTTTGAGTTTAAACATTTGACAGAATAATATTATTGAGGGGAATATTTTTCTGGAAGACTGACTGTAAAAAATATTTGCAAAAATAGCAAATATTTGTTGGTGTGAGTCTGTATACAGGAACCTTATTCTTGGAGTTACTCATCCAGTTTGCAGACACAGTGTGCATTGTTACACAATTTAGCAGCAGTCCACAAGCATCTACATGTGTGAGCATCTAGCAGTTAGCAGAACAAAATACTGGTCGGTGCCACATAGCTGGCTTATCTGTGAGACCCAGCTATCACTGGAGAAGACAGAACAAATCACAGAGTGATAGTGAATTATCCTTACATTCAAAACAAACCATTCAGCAAGCTTTTCATGAGTCAAATTTTCACTGAGTCCACTAGAAGCATTGCCTGTACAAGGATTCTTGCAACAAATCTCTAATATGTATTGTTGTGCATATGGAGAAACAAAATTGCACATTTCAAGTAATGTTTCTATTTAAATGTGTTATTTAAGAACTGTCCAATTTGCAGCTGCAGATTTAAAGCATATGACCTGTTTTTTTCAGGGATTGTTCAGAGCTTTAATTCATTCCCTTTGTGAAATGTTTTTTCTTTAATTATGTTCACTGTCAAAAATACTTTTTTTTTTTATTATTAGCTAATTATTTCTTGCTATTGCCTGATTACTATTTTGGAATCTGCTGTTATCTGTTTGTTTGCATATGCTTAATTTTTAGTTTTCAATAATCTTTCTGACATTTAGTTTATTATCTTCCCCTTTCTTGCATGGAATTGTTTGGAATGTTTTTAGTCAGCTTATCTAAGTGTTTGCTTATGGAGATTTACTTTTGTGTCTGCTTTTCTGTGCTGCCTTAATAATTCCTGATAGAAATGTTATTTAAGTATCCTTGCAATTCTTCATTCTGAGTTTTTGAAGTGCTTTATAATAACTTTGTGTATCAGGGCTGCAAAGAGCAGTCTGTTTAACCACAGTCTACTAATTCTTCTTTGAGTTTCTGATGAGGTGATATTATACTTTTCATCTTTTGCAAAAATGTTTTGATGCAGTGAATGCTCAGTTCTTTGCTGGTCTGTGTCTGATATAACTTTTTTACTGTTAACCTTTTACTTTTTACTTTTATTTATGGCAATACAGCTTTATGTTGTATAATAGCTTACTCACATACTATAGACAAAGTGTAGAACAGAATTATAGGAACATGAAAATATACAAGGCAGAAAACAGAATAGCCTTACTTTAATTAAAGTCTTTCACTTTCAAAGCTGATGAGAGCAAGAAAACAGCAGACAAACAGGACAAAAAAGTAAAAGATTTGCTACTAAAAGAGGAAAGTGAAGAAGTATACAGCAATATGTGAAATTACAGGGTGCTACAGAGAATAAACTCTACATTTCAGAAGTATCAAGATAGCAAAAAAGTACAAAAATGGTAATAGAATCATTAGTGTTAAAGTTGGTTAGAAATACTCAGCACATAAATTAAGGACCTTCATGAACTGTGTGTTGCAGTTGATGTTGAAAGAGTTGTGAAGTAGTGGGATTGATTGAATCATGATTTCTGATGATTCCAGAAGATGACAGATGCAAGAGTTGAGTCATAAAAGCTAGAATTATAAAACTTACCAGAAAGGATGTTGCCATGGTGGAAAATAAAGTATAAATGAGCATTTGAAACATAAAACACACCAATTCGAGACCAAGCTCACCAGTCTATTTCTCACCAGCATCCCACATAAATGATTTTTGGTATATTTCAAAATCATAATAGGAAATTATTTGATTCATGGAATTTCAGGTGTAGATGATGAAGAATAAGTTTTATTCTGAATGGAAAAATTATGGAGTACCAGTAGAAGATTCTTCTAAAAATAAGAATAAGAGTGAGAATTCTACCAATGATCTAAATTAAAATATTAACTCATCTGTTAGATATCTTTTCTATGGATAAAAGATGAAAATTTTTGGGTTTGCTTTTTTTTTTCTCACCATAGATCAGAATAAATAATATAAACACTCTATATATAGATGCTACTCTGTACAAATAAGTGAAGATCGAAGAAATATCAGCTTTTACATTTATTTGAAGTGAAATGCATTAAACTTACATGTTTGAACTTTTGATAGTTTATTTTATCCTTCCAATGAACATTTCATCATAAAGAATGGAATTAGTGATCATGAATCTTATCTTGAAGGTTTAGATAATCCTTTAAACATCACAAGCCCCTGCTTTCAGAGTTGACAAAGAATACAGAAACTTGGAGCAGAGAAAAAATCTTGTTTTTCTAAGATATACCGTTCTGTGTATGTGTTGACTTAGGTATATCGATTGCTGATAGATTAATCACAAAGTGATAAAGGTATGTATTACTGACACTACATCACCAGTCTTAAGTAAAGGTAAGATTTTTTCAAGCAACACTGAAGATATTAGAAAGGGTTCTTTAAATAAGGATGAAATAATGAATCCAGCTGCTTTTTCACATAATTAGTTGATCAGTACTGAATGAATTTTAAAGCAGATGAAACTCCACATTGGCTGTGACATTTCTTGACAATCTTTCCTAAGCATAAGCAAAGAGATTTGGTTTGAGCCTGTTCAATGATGATTTGATGTCAATCACCCATTGAGCCATGTAGGATCTGAGTATAAGAAATCACTTGTGAAGGAGGAGGAAATCCTCAATTATGAATAAATATAATAAGAATAAATGTAGTAGTATTATGACTATAAATATAAATATATTTTCTTTGCATAAGAATGATGATGGGATTGATGTCATGATGGTTTGTGAGGAGTAAATATGTTACAGTTAAAAGCAATATTCAGAGCTTGAGATGCCAAGAATATGGAAATATAGGAATTTTCCAGTGACATTAATAACTCATGAATGGGCAAGTCCACAGGCAGTATAATAGTGGCTAATACCTTTCAAGGCACGATGGAATTCTTCAATTTAATTGGTTAAAATATTACTGTCCAGCCTTTGACTGCATTAGCACAGTCATATCAGCAGACTTATCAGGAGACTGACTTGGCTAAACTAGGAACTCACAATAAGCAGCCAACGCAAAAGAACAGTATAGAGGAACTGGAAGCAGAGACAGGTGGAATTCAGAAACATCACCATGTAGGGATGGTGTATGGAAAGCCAAAACTGAACTCAAGCTGAGACTTGCAAGGGACATCAGGAAGAGTGTCTACTGCCGCATTACTAGTAAAACGCTGAACTAGGAAAATATTGGCCAGTTGCTGAATGGAATGGATAATTTAGTGACAGTAGAGAGATAGGGCTGAGGTACCTAATGCCTTTTTTGCCAGTCTTCATCGGTAAGTCGTCCCTGGTCTCTGTGCTTAGTGAAAGGGTTGAAAGAGGAGAACAAGCAAAGTGCGTGATGATCAAGCGACAGATTACTTGAGAGAGCTAAACCCATACAAGTTCATGGGACTACCTGGGCTGTATTGAGGTGTGTTGAGAGAACTGGCCAATGTGCTTGCAAGGTTTCTCTCTAACATCTTTGAAAGTTCATGGAGACTGGGTGAGGACCTTGGCAACTAGAAAAAGGCAAGTGTGGCATCCATTTTCAGAAAAGATTAAGAGAATGATCCAGGGATTTACAGGCCAATCAGCCTCATTCTGGTGCCTGGAAAAATCACAGAATGAGTCCTCCTAGAACACATTTAAGGACACACAAAGGAGTGGGTGACTAAAAACTATCAATATGGCTTTACCAGTCATGCCTCACCATCCTGATTGCCTTCCATAATAAAATGACTGGTTTTGTGAATAAGGGAATACTCTTGACTTTAAAAAGACTTTCGACACTGTCTCCTACAGTGTTGTTGTATCTGAGGTTAGTCATTGTGGTCTGGATGGGTAGATAATTATATAGGTGAAAATCTGTTTGAATGTTTGGGCTCAGAGGGTAGCAGTTAATGGGTCATACTGAACCTGGAACCCATTAACAAATGGGGTATCACATGGGTCTTTTCCTGGGCATGTCTTGTTTAATGTCTCTATCAGCGATCAGGTGACAGAGTGCTTGCTCATGAAGTTTGTAGATGACACCAGGCTGGGGAGACTTGGGTGACATCTTAAGGATAGGTCCAAAAGGTTGCAGACAGACTGGAGGAATGGGCCAACAGGAAGCTGGTGATATCCTATAAGAATATCCGAAGTCCTGCACTCAAAGAGGAAGAACCCCTTGTAATGATAGAGGCTGGGGACTTCCTGGCTGAGGAGTTCTGGCTCTGCAGAAAAGCCTTTGGGGTTCCTGGTGCACGGCAAGCTGTGCGTGAGCCAGCAGTGGGGCATGGCAGCAAAGAGGGTGAACACAATCCAGGCTGTAGTAGCATAAGCACAGTCTGTCATTCAAGGGAAGTGATTACTCTCCTTTGCTCAGCACTCTTTAGACTACATCTTGATACTGCACCCAGTTTGGGGGCATCGAATAGAAGAAAGACATTACTAACCCAGAGAGTTCAGCATAGGCCTGCTGAGACAGTCTGGAGCTGGAGCACCTGCCTTGGGGGACAGGCTGAGGGAGCTGGGCTAGTTCAGCCTGGACACAGCTCTGGGGGGACCTAACAAGACCCAACAGTACCTACAGTGAGGCTACTAAGAAGATGGAAGAAGGCTTTTTGGTGGCACACAGATCTCATGGAATGAGAGACAACATAAATAAATTGAAACAGGAAAGGCTCAAAATGCATATAAGAAAGAACTTTTTCACTATGAGGGCAGTGAAGCAGTGGAGCAGGCTGCCCAGCGAGGCTGTGTAGTCTCCATCCTTGGAGGTATTCCAGACTTACTGGATAAAGCCTGAACAATCAGAGCTGACCCTACTTTGATAAGGGAGTTGGAATAGAGATTTCCTGAGGTCTCTTCCATCCTGAATTACTCTGTGATTCTCTGATTCTATGAAGAGCTAGTTGTCTAAATAGCTATGACATTCAAGGAGCCAACACCTGGAGCCACCTTTTTACTTTATTACAATCAAAATGTTATTTACTGAAGCCCTAAAACTGTGCACATAGCCATTCAGATTAATAAATGACCGTCTGTCACAAAATCAAGTACATTTAAGATAGTTGTTTCAAGTGGCCAGCAAGTAGTCCTTCAGTCAGACACAGTTATTACTTATTCCCACATCTATGAGATCATGATACTGAATAACTACTTAAGCAGAAAAATGGGAAAACATGTGGCCCTGACCATCATTACCTTCCCCAGTTAATCAATAACATGATTCCCTTAAAACAGCACAGCAAAAGGAACTCTTCATACATACATGAATTACTCTACCTTCTTTCACGTGGACACTGCTTATGGAATGGTTTGTTGATAAGTACAGATTTACATAGTAAATCTTATAGTGAATCTTACTAGCTGACATTTTCTGCGATATCAAAGCATGCTCAGGGGATGGATGGCATGAGAGGAAGATACTGCAAGTGTAATGCTTCTTTGACCCATTTTGTAACAAAATGTGAATCTCAGATGAGACATCATATCACACACTGTGTTTGCAAAATCATTTTTCCTGAGGAGCCAATATCTCCACAAAGAAAAGACAGTGGATTAGATTTGACTAACTTCTTTAGCCTTCACACTAGAGCTTTTGTTAGGAGAACTTAACATTAGCTAAATGTTGAATAAAATTATGATATCTGGACTACAGAGGTTTAAAGTTATTCTAAGACTGCATATCAATTTTCTGTACTGCTTTCCTAATCCTTATCTTGATTTTTGCAGATTTATGCCAAAGAAGGTTTTAGAACAGTCATTTTCAGATACAAGTTACACTACTGTTTATCAAAGCCATTCTCTCCCTATCTTCTTCTTTAAAAGTGCAAATTAATCTGAATCATTGTCATCATGTCAAATCCCAAATCTAAAATGTGGGTTGAGAAATTCAAGCACATTTCAGCTCAGTGCTGATTAAACAACTACATAATACATATCATATGTGAGATGTTGAAGTCAGTAGAACTAGTCATATAACAAGGTGAGAAAACTTGGTTTACTATATTATAACAAACTTATCTCTAATTCAGCCTTGCTAGTTAAAATCTTTTACAGGTGAAGGAAACGCTGAATTGTGTGAAGCAAAACAAAGGAGGCAGAATGGATGCACTGTAGTCTGAAAAGAATTTCCCAAGAGAATCATTGAGGATCTTCCTTTATTCATCCTAAGTTAAAATTTATCTAGTATCAGCGGTACTTTGGGTGTTCTTTAAGGGTTTTTTTAGAAAGTTCTGAAATAACATTAAAGTAGAACATTTTAGGACAGTAAATATAAACATAAATATCTACTGCTTGTGTCCTTTCAAACCAGCTCTTCAGCAGCTCTATAGCAGAGCTGAAGATCTGATCCAATCTACTTTCCTGAAGTTCTCAGGGACAGGTAATGAAAACTGCACTCTCACCCACTTTAGGTATTAGGAATGATTTTAAGGAGTGTAAAACTTTCAAGGTTTTATAATCACACAGTAACTTTGAAATGTTTTTCCCTCTAGGGACCCTGATTGAAATATAGATTTCTCTGAAAGTCATGCATGTGTTAATTAATATATTAACCTGCAATAGCTTGAGAAATAGGTACACAGAGTTCTGAGTCAACCTAGTTTCATCAGCATGATGAGGATAATTTTATTTCTCTTAAAGCTAGACTAGCCAGTGGTCCTGTTATTGCTCTCTCTCTTCTTATTTCAAACATAACAAAGAAAAGTATAAGCAACCTAAGGCCATAAAGCATTTTTAAAATCTATTCCCATTTAAGAAATTCTTTTTATGCAATCACTACTTTTATAACTACAAGGAGAGGAGAGGAGAGGAGAGGAGAGGAGAGGAGAGGAGAGGGGAGGTGGAAGACCTCAATTTCTGCAGGGCTTTGCCACAACATTTGACTCTTCTATCAAAAGAGAAAAGATAGACTCCTGATAGAAGAGTAAGAAACAGATGCATTTTTCTACTAATCTAGTCTGGTTCCATACTTTGTGATCATTACTAGACTGAAAAATACTCCCTGTATAATCATTTGCATATTTCTCATGTTATTCCTTTCACAGAACCAAGCCCTCTTTCAGTAATCTGTATAAATAGTGTGCAATTAAGTGGCAGCTGTTCAGATTTCACATTGTCCTTTTATTAAGTGTACAGCTTGACCTTCCATACAGCAAAAACACTCTCTTCTGAAGTCATGGACTCTCTTATGTTGTTCTCCACTACTGTATTTGAGAATTCCACAATTATTAATAAGCACACGAGGTGCTTTTTATTATTTTCATATTCTGCTTAGAGAATGAATCTGCTCTAGACCATCGTTTATATTCAGATCACAGCCATTGTTTATTTCAGTTTTATTTTTGAATGCTGAATATTTACATCAGGGTAAAGGCAGACACTTTACGTATAGGCTTTTTAAGGCACTGCCTCCTTGGTTTCACTGCTCTGGATTCACTGCCTTCATTCCCTGAGCAATTCTGTTTGTCTCTGCCTGCCTGCCTCATATAACTGTGAGAGAACAGGGAAAGAGTGCCTCTGTGTGTGTGTGTGTGTGTTTATACTGAGAGGAAGGAGGGAAAAGAGAAGTCTGGCTTGAGAATCCTGCCCAGCATTTCATAGGAAATTCATGGCAGTTAGAGTCTTGTTCTCCAGGATACTAGTATAGCATCCAGCTTGTACAGCAGAGGGGTCTTAGAGATAGCAACCGCCTTCGTTTGCTTCATCCCTGTTGAAGGAGCATGCTGTGTATCAAATAACAATGGGTTCTGTTGCATAAAAGAGGAAAAAGTAATCACTGTAGTTATATTCTGTATCATAAAACGTATACGAGGGAGCTAAATAAGGATCCGGTAATGCTGGCATGTCGTGAAATATGATGGCTATTTAATATGTGAACACTTTTAACACAGATAATTTGTCTGTGATTTTCTAACCTTTTAAAGAACAAACTGTAAACCCCAGGAGTTTAGATGCATGGCACACAGTGCATCAATGCTAGTGATTGCATGGATCATATAAAAGATTTAAGTCTGTAGACCTATAATGCATACCTGTGACATTTGAGCTAATGAACTAATTGATATCACTACTGCATTTTCTTTCTCTGTGTAGACAAGTTAGAATAGACACACATTATTAGCCAACGTGTTCGCTGTAGAGGAACACTGAACCTCACTAGGCCAGAGCTGTATTTTATGTCCTGGAGAATAGAGTTTACTAACCATTTTGATTGTCTTTCATCTGACCCTGAATTAATTCTTTTTCTATCCCCTATCTTTGTTTCAGGCCTAGCTTCTTACTAAAGTTTCATATTAGAACTAAAATCCTTTTTCTCACTTCAAGTTTTGGCTCACACATTATCTTCAGCTCCCACTGAATCACGCCCCACCTCTCCCTCAGGTCTCTGGTTCCATGTGTTTATTTTCTCCATATACCAAAGGCTTTATTTTGTTACCTCTGCATCACAGTCCTAGGGCTGGTAGGCCACCCAGAATGTTTAAAACTGCAGATCCAAAGTTTTAATTTTCCTATCTGATACCCTATAGACCAGAGCAACAAAAATAGCAGTTTTGAGAAAACTCCGATCCAGCTACGGCATGTGCCATGTGGAATATATAGAGTGTAAAAAACAAATTCCTTGATTTTCCTCTGAAACTCAGTAAGTCTCTACTGAGCAAATGCAAGCTGTAGTTTTCTTAAACAGAATGTAGTTATATTAATTAGGAAGATTTTTCAGAATAAGAGAAAAGAGGAAAAGTAAATTACTAAGAAGTTTTCAAGTATTTTTTCCAAAGTATGTGGAATATTTTTTCCCTTTGAACACAGGTTTTATTTTTTTTAATCTAATTTCGTTCACAGGTATAAACCTTATTTTTCTGAAAACTTGAATGAAGTCAGCATCTATGAATAGTATGAATAGAATTCAGTTCTCCAGGACTGAAAATTTGAACAGAGGCACAGAGAAATAAATACCAAAAAAGTCAGAAGCATCTTGGAATGGGGGGGATTCCTTACCGTAAGCCCACAGCATGACTAATAATGTCTGTATCTGTACACATAAATTAAGGTTCATACAAATGTCATGGCTTTCACTGAAAACCTAAAGGGCAAATTAAAAAGCTGTAACTTTTTTGTTTGTAGCAAGAGTTAAACATCTCACATACAGACACCATAAAAAGCACACCACCTGATGGATCTCATGCTAATGGAAGCAATAGAAACAGTTAGCTCTTTTCACAGTTTTTTCCCCATTCTGTCTACTGCCCACCCACCCACTCCCTGCTTCCTCCAGTTCTGCTGAGCTCTCTGGGGCTACTCTGATTCAAGGGCATGTTTCCAGCCCAGTGGTTCTTCTGCAACTTATTCACTGAAGGAACTCCTTGGGAAGTATTCCCACACCCTGCCTCTGCCTTTCCATGTCTGCTGCATTGGGGACGGTTGGCAGCAGGCCTAAATTGGGAATGATTCGGGCACGGAAGCAACGCCAGGATCAGTGAGCCACAGTTGTATCTTTTAGTGCAACATTAAGCTATTCTGATGTCAAGTATTGCTCATTCAGAGCCAATTCAGCTCCAGCTGAAGTCGGCAGGAGTCTTCCATGGATTTCAGTGATCTTCATATAAAGCCAGGAAAAAGAAAAACCTTCTTTCTTCCTTGTGTGAGCAAGATAAAAATGGAAATGGTAATGATTGATTGTGTAGGTCATTGTCAGTTCTGTGAGCTATGTATTATATATAATGGATTAGGCTAACCCTAAGGAAAAGTAGTTTGTGATGGGGAGTAGAGATGACTAATTCTAGATCCTGGGGTACTTGTTTTGATCATCTTGATGTGAATAGCTCTTGTGTTTCACTGGGTCTTCGTAGGACAGAGACAAATTTAGAAGCAAATTTTGCCTTAGACCTTCACTCACAGTGTCTGTTGACCTAAATGAAAACTGATCTGAGTTAGCTAGGGCAGAATTTTGTCTTTACACTTTTGAATTTTAGTAGATTATATATCTATGTCCTAAGGTGCTATGTTCACTTTTCTGATGTTGTTTTTACTTGCCAGTTGTTATTTTTAATGCTTTTAAAATAAATATGCACTCCCAGAAACAAAATAAATTAAAAAAATGCCTCTTTTCACTGTTTTGTATTTTTATTTTAAATATGACCTACATACTCTATAGTGTATGCTTATGTAAGAAAAGCTTGGTTACCAGAACACATGGCTCTTGAAGTCATTAAAAATACGGCCCGAAAGAACAACTTAGAAGTGCACCTCAAATGAATATCAGAGCATTAGGTATAAATCACACAAAAATATCTCTCTGCTGCATTCCCTAATAGATATAATACTCAAATACAACAGAAGTGCAATCTGCAAAAGCCTGGAGTTACTGTACAGTTTAATTATCCAGTTGTTTTTGGTTTGGGTTGTTGGCTTCTTTTGTAAAATATATTGTTGGCAGTGGGAAGAATTAAGGCACAGAGTGAGAAAAAAAAACCTTCCAAGCACTTAGGAAAACCTATGTCCTCTCCAGAGATGCTTGATCTATTTGTGGTAGTACAATAAGCTGTTCCTTTGGCAAGAGAAGGTATGCTAGGTGGTTCACACCACACAATTTATTTACAAGACTTCAAGCTGCAACAGCTGCAACTCCATTCTTTGCTGGAAGACAGAGGGAATGCATCCAAGTGTAACATAAATATACAAGTCAGATGTGCCTCTGTCAGATACCATCCTCAAAGACATTTCACTTGCAATGAGCAAATTGAAATCTCCAGATATTATTTCACACTGAGAATATATAACAATGAAACCAGTGCATTTAAAGAATAGATAGAGGGTTTATTTATATATTTATCCTGGGATGCAGCAAGGTAATATGCTAAAGCATCTTTTAAAGGACATAAGTAAAATAATCTATTTAGAACTTCTATTTCCTTATCAAAGAACCCAGCTTTCCTATTTTGCATGGTACTAGCTATCCAGAAAGTAAAATATTTTTAGTGAAAGGCAAATTGTTTATGACTGTGATTATTGAAGACTTGTTTCATTTCAATAGTATCTGATTATCAAATACATATTCCCTCATGCTAGGCGGAATATTGGATTACCAAAGGATCATTAGGAGTTCTTGCATGTTAAGCTGTCTTGGCCAGTCATGTTAGGATGAAATATGGCATATAAGAGGTATCTCACAAGAGATACATGAGAAGTAGCACAGTTTCGTTATAACACTTTAGTAAATCCCAGCTTAGAGCTAGAAATGGGAAATTGCTTTGGTTCCATTCAGTGTCCTGTTTGCCAAACTAAGATTTTTCAAGATAAAGGATTTGGCAAGATTATCACCCATTAAGCAATGGCCAACATAACCAGGGCCATGAAATGCTCTTTTTCAGACAAGTAATAGCATAGGCTCAGCTGTGCAGCCTCAGATTTCCCCCTTGACTTTTGCCTTGTCCAGCAGGATTCTGCAGTAGGGGTGTTTCCAGCATTCTTGCTTCCCCATAAACAGTAGCCAGTTCAGACTTTGTCCTTACAGTAAAGCAAGATTTAAACAATGTTAAACAACTGGTGGATGAGAGTTGTGGCAGCAAATGTAATAAATAACTATGACATTAATTGAATTGAATTAAATTTGTTTATGTTTTGACTTGCTCAGTTAATGGCAAGGAGTGAAGGTGACAGTGAGATTGTAAGGAGTTTTGAGGAGCATTTCAAGATCCCATTTCTTTTGCTGTACAACTACAAGAATTGCACATAATTTTAAACAGCGTTATTTACATGAGTATGTGCTTAATGAATTTATTCTAAAAAGTCCAGGTAATTAATTTTGAGCTAATCATTTAACATTTCTAGCCTTTTAATATTACAGGATTGCCTGTCACTCCTTTCTAGCTAAAAGATGGCAGCTACAGTATTTTAATAACATACTATAGGATTTAAAGATATTGAAAGTATCCTTTAATTTCATAGATATTATTTTATTGCTATTATTTATAATGTATGTGTATAGATGTATGAATGTATATTTATACACATACATGAATAGAAATCTAGGGAAATATGCACTAGAAAAGATTACATAAATTTAGGTTGTTTAGTTTAGAAAAGATTCTGGAGACACAATGTGACGGTCTTCAAATACATGAAAAACTGCTGCAAAGAGGAAGGCAGCAATCTGGTTTCTGTATCTGTGAAGGATTATACAAGAAACTATAGGCTTAAATTGCAGTAGAATCATTCAAGGGAAACTTTCCAAGCATAAGGACAACTGTATTTTATTATATTTTATAATAAAATTATTAACGTTTGCTTGTAGCTCATCTAGTAAACAGTTTAACGATCAGTCAGCATGAAAAGCTGAATTTCTCGCTCTAGCTGGGCAAGGGGACCACAGCTGGCAGCTGGTTCTCTGTGTATTGAGTCCACCTCAAGCTTAGTCATCCACAGGGAGTCAGGCATTTGGGGAGGTGTTCCCCCAAAGGGCCACTGCTTTCTCTAGTACTTCCTAACTTAGCTGGTTGGCATAAGCTGCCAACGGCCACATTTATCACATAGCCCCGGGTTAATCTCTTTGATTTTCACCCTACCAAAAGTCAATTGGCTACTGTTACCTGGGTCACTATCCTCTTCTGGGCTACTGTCCTAACCATGTTACTTGGGTGTAAAGATATTAAGAATTCAACTCTGGTTCTTTGTTTCTTTTCTGTGTGTACCCAAACCATTAAAGGAAGTCAGATGCAGTCCCCAACAATTCCCTGTGCTTGGTTTGTATTCCTCAGTGCATATCATAATCACCTTATGAGTTTATGCTGGGCAGATGTAGACAACACCTCACTTATTTACCTGAGTAATACTTTCAGACAGGCTTCACTTGTGACACTTGTGCAGAAATATTTTTTATGCTAAACAATGACTACCTTATGCAAGAATTAAAGATTCTTCTGGCTCTAGGTGACACTTCTCTGGCAATCTTCTTGTTACTTTGGTGCCACCACTTGATAATACAGCAATGAAAATGCCTAGCTAGCAAGCAAAAATTGCACATTTCCATTATGGGGAAACAACAGTGTTATGATACAGCCCATTTACTGCATATTTTCATCATTTCTTGGAAACTGTTTGCAGCCACAACTTTTCTTCAGGTGGAAGAATGTATGTTTTTATACAAGTACATACATACAGCTATACATATATATTGAACAAATTAGAAATATGTTTTGCATCAATGTGAATAACAGAACAAAACAATTACTTTTTATAGCAGATGGTCTGCCTGAGACTGAAAACTGTAAGAAAAAAAATCCTGCACCTGCTAAATACTTTGGCTTAAAAATAAATGTTTTGACAGAAAGTTTATTTCAGTCAAAGAGACCAAAAGGCTGGAGAGCTGATTGACAGGTGCATAATGGCACTGTATGATTTGTCTTCGTATGAAAGTTTAGTAGTGGAAAGAATGATTCACCATCAAATATTTGGAAAAGGAATTTGTTCCATATTGGAATGTTCAATGATAAAAGCAGATTTAACACCTGACAAGACTGAGTTTGTTAAAAGGACTTAGAGGTATCAGTTCAGAGAAGAATTAATCTCTCATAAATGTTCCATAGGTACTGAAAATAATATGGTAATTTAAAAGTCAGGTGCCACTGCATTTGATTTCAGAAATTATTAGGATCCTATAAAGTTAAATATATAAGTATTTGTGTTATTGTTGCTAAAGTCTGGTAAGTTCAAGTTTCTGATTTTCTACCATCTCGTGTGCCTTTTTCAAATATCTGTAGCATTTTTTTGCAGTTTTTATTCTGTGTGGAACACCCTCGTAAGTACCAAATAAACCAACTGTCATACCAAATAGAATCCTACCAACTAGAATCCATGTACAAAGTAAGTCATTTGCAAAACAAGTAACCATCTATTTTTCTTCTTTTTCTTTAATCAACAGTTTATAACTATGCACAAGTAATTTTAAGTGAGTGTAAATATCTTGGTAAAAATGCTAAATTAAATATCAATTCACTGATCAGAAGAGTTATTAAAAACCAAAAAAGATAATGAACTATTCAATAGTACACAAATGCCAGACATTTAGTATAAAAAGACAGCTGAACCTTATAGGAAAAAATTCCAGAAAAATAACCCAAAAAATCTTATTGGCAAAGTCATATTAAATACAAACCTACTTGAAGATCATTCCCAGGTAACTGAGATGCCAATAATCAGTTATAGAGAGACAAGCAGACTCAGAGAGCAAACTAGCTCACCAAAACTAAATTTTCAAGTTCTCCATATGTTGACTACAACGAGAAAGTTAACACAAGTAGTCTCAAAAATTGCTTACTACAAAAGGTGCTGTTGGATGCATCTGAACCATCAAACTTTCTTTTTCATAACATAGATGCCATTATAAAATACCAAAAACTCCAATGAAGAAAGGAAAAAAGATATAAACAATAAAAGGCATATCTTGATGTATATCTGCATCTGATTCCCATAACATTAGTAGTCAAGACAAAAGGGCAATATAGATGGGAATTAGAGAAATACAATCTTGTATCTAACCCAGTCAAGGAATGTTTAAAAGTAGTTTTTTTCTGTTTATTTTTTCTTGTTGCATTCATAGATATTTAAAAATAAGGATTTCAGATGGGCAGAGTTAGTGATTCATGTGTAGTAGACAATTGTAGTGGGGTTTGGGGTTTGGGCTTTTTTGGGGTTTTTTGGGGGTTTTTTTTTTTTTTTTTTGTAATGCAGGATTTAAATGAATAGAGCATAATCATTTGGAAGATTGGAGCAAGGAATTTTTCCAGCTAGGATCTGATCCTACCCCACAAATGTAGAAGTGAAACGTAACTCTTGTGTCAGCATAGTAAAACAAAATTAAATAAAAATTCTCAGAAAAAGCAATTAACCCAGTTTATTTGTTCTATAAACCAGATCCTGGGGTAATTCCATGTGGCCTAAAATATAGAAGAACTTTAAAGAGTTTTATGAAATTTCTTATTCCTGTATCATGTCCCTTGGGTCCTCAGACTCTCTACATCTCTAATGTCTTCCATCCAATTTAAGAGCTGTGCTTTTCAAGCCCATTAAAACAAAGTGATGCTGTATGATTTCAGGACCATATCTCAAAGACATTAGAAAACTGAACACTGAGCATGATAAACTCAAATAGAACAAACTTTTTGATCCATTTACAAAGATTTTTCTCATGATTCTACATTGAAATGATTTTTTTTTCACTATTAGAACCTAGGCTTGGATAGTAAAAAAATAAACATTATTTTAGTTGAACAAATAATGTGCTGTGAATTAGTCTGCTTGATGTAGCTGTAATAAGTAAATACAGATATGAATTTGAAATTTGAGTGATAGAGCTGTGAACTGATTCTAATTTCACTTGTTTATACAGTGAAATTTCTTTATAGACTTTAGTTACTTAGACAAAACCCAACTCCAAATAAACTTTAAACTCAGTCTAAACATAGCAATAACAAGCTTTGACATAACCTGATACTGTAATGGCAGTTGTCACAAAATGACCTGGTTATTTTTTTATCTTGTGAGCAAATGTTCTGTCTTGGAAAACTTCAAGCTGTTTCTAGTTTCAGTAGTTTGATTCTGTGGAGTGTATCAAGCAAATACAGAAGTCCTTGAAAAGATGAATATTTGAATAGTTTCCAAATTTTACTTTCTGTCTTAGCTCAAGGTAGAACACATATAGTTTACTTTGATGTCCAATCTTTTGTCAAAATCCCTCACCAAAGGTTTTCAAGGAAACTAGGCAGAGGAAGTGTTTGGCATAGCTGTTTCAAAGACATACAATATTTTAGGAATATAGTAGGCATAATGGCCTGTCTTGCAATGGGGGCAGTGCAATGGTGGAATTCTGGGAAGATCTGGGCTGCAATCTTGGTGCTAACACACTCCTTCAGTAACCTGTTAAAAAACAGGCAAACAATGTGGGGAACAAAGTTTGCTGATACTAACAAAGTTATTCAATGTAATAAGGGCAAGATCAAACTGAAGAATTTCAGAAGAAACCTAGCAAGACTCAGCAAGAAATTTGGCAGTTGAGCTGCCAAATGAAATTAAATTGGATAAATATAATGGTCTCAATAGAGAAAAAATCTTTCACATCATTAGTAAATTCAGTCATTTACCTATGTGATGAGATCCGAACTGATTGCTTCCATTCAGAAGTAAGGTACTAGTGTTACTGTAGCTAGCTCTGTGGAAATAGGATGGGCTTGGTAGTGCCCAAGAGCAATCAAAAGAATTAAAAACATTAGGAAGTACTAGGAAAGAAATAGAGAACCAAATAGAAAACATGATGGCAAATTCATGGCTCACTCATTCCCTGAACCCTGTATACAGTGCTGGTTCTCTTATCTGAAAAATGATATATGAGAACTTGAATGTAAATTCAGAGAAAGGCAACAAGAATCATCAAAGGTATGTATTGGCCTCTATGTGAAGAATGATTGAGTGTGGTGGGACTCAGCCTGGAAGAGAAATAGAAAGGGGACATATAGTAGAGGTCTATAAAATCATCAGTGACCTGGAGAAGACAGACTGGGACTGACTGTTCACTGTCTTTCTGAACAGAACTAGTGTCCAAAACATGAACTTAATAGCTTAATTTTAACTTCAGGTTCAAAATAAAGGCTATGGTTCTTCACTCAACAGCTAACAAAACTGTGGAATTCCTTGCCAAAGAATTCTGTGGATCTGAGAAGTTTATATAGGTTTGATAGGAGACATACTGTATACAGTACCAAGGACTCCTGTTGCCTGGTGGAGGCTGGGGACAGGAGTAGGGATGATTAGTCATTTCCTGACAACCTTGGGACATATCTCAGTCCTCTCCTGACAGCCTTGGAGCACCCCGTATCTGAATCTTAAGTCATTCTCTGGCAGCCTTGGAGCCTTCCTTATCTGAATCATAACTCATGTGAAACGGTACCAGCGCTACCGGAATCCCAGTAATTTGCCGATGACTAACGCCAATCATTTCCTGAACCTATAAACAGCAGTACTAAGTGAGACCCTTTGAGCTCTCCCGGACCTTAGCAGGCTGCAACCAGCATCTCCCTCTGAGTGGGATGCCTCTCAGAGCTCACAAACTCTCCAGTTTGTGAAGATCGGAGGTCTGTCACCAAAAGCCAATGAGCCCTGGGCTGATACTCTCTGCTCCTTGAGGCTCAACCCTTCGCCTGTTGAGAAAGATGCCGAAGCATTTGATGGGAATATTTTCACTGAACTAGAGGGGAATTTTTAACAGGTATACCTCTTTTACTTGCTTATATGTGTATATCTCAGTGTCTTTGTGCACGTGTGTGTGTACTAACCTGAGTATTCTATAGCAGGTATATTACAAATATTGCTTTTCAAATCTATACTCAAAGCCACTGTTGCGAACTCCATTCAACTGTGAACAAATCTCAGGCTGCTATTATACTCATAATCCCTTTAGATATAAACCGTTGACCAAGTCTGGAACTAGGAATTGATCCAGCCGCACCTAAGTTCTATGAGGAGTTTAGAAGGCAAGGGAGTCTTCTCTGAACCTCATGACTCAATGGGAGGGTCTCCCCTACCTTTTTACATTCCTGATCTCTGTACAAATCATGATAAATCAATTCTAACCCAATTTCCCTTTGTATGTTTTTCTTTTACCCTATTGCGTCTTTGGTCTCTGTATACATAATTCTAGTCTGATTCTAACTTAATTTTCCTGTGTATGTTTCATCCATGTAGTAAGTAATAGATTCATCTATTCTGTGAAGTCGCACTTTTATATAAATTCTTATTACATCTTTTTTGCTGATACCATTGGAGGTGATTCTTTAAGTGGTCCAAACCACTCCATTTCACAACACATACCTGGAAGACAAATTGACTGATGTTTAACAGATAAACTGCAGAGGCTCAGGAAATCCCCTGGACTGAAAAAAGACTGTGAGAACTGCTTAGAGGGAATACAACAGTCTTATCTTATTCCTATTCTTCCATAAACCTCCACTTTTGACCAGTGCTGGAAACAAAATACTAGGATAGATGGATGCTTGTTCTTAACCACCAAAGCTGATTTTATGTCCATATGTTAAATTAGATTTTGTCTTTGGAAAACAAGCCAATTTTGCTTAAATATATATATATGCATAGTTTAATCTGTCATGTATACATCTGGGAGGTATACAAAGAAAAGACAGGTAAAATATAGATAAGTATAGTCTAATAATTTTCTCCTTTCTTTCAAAGCCATCTGTCAAAGCCACAATACCTGCTACTTCTCCTCAGGGAGGTAAGACAGTGGTTTAAAAAGGATGTTAGTTTAAATTCATATACAGCATCTTGCTTTCTAAAATCACCAATATATTTCTTTGAAGTAGATTCTTTTGGAAATCTGGAAGAAAATGTCACTGTGAACAAGTCCTTATGCTGACACTTTTACTTTATGTGGAGGCTAAACAAACGAGGTTTCTACCCTTTGGTGCATTTTCTACCTATTTTGGAAACAAATCCTCCCAACCAATGTTAGAAAATCACAATAAAGTCCTTCCTTGCTATAAAACAAGTTAGTCAATTGAAAATTCAAAAGTATTAAATATCTTTGGTTGGTTTTATTTCTGTTTGTTTCTATTTTTAGGTCAAGATTTTCTATTTCAAGAATTTGGATACTGTAGTGAAAATACAAAGCAGAATACTGTTTAAAAATACAAAGCAGAACGCTTTTAAGGCATACTCTGGCCTTCTAACAACATGCAGAAAACTTATGGCCTCAGATAACGATGTTCTAAGGCAGTAGAGCTCAAATTATAGCTCTTAAGGGACCTGAATATGGCTCTCATGAAACCCATGTGTTTCATTTGTGTTCCTTTTGTTGTATTTTAGTTCTGGGCAGACAGAAGAACAGTAAGAGTAGCAGCAACCCCTGTGCAAAACATACCTGCAAGGGAACACTTGATCAGTAAAGAGCCACCCTACAACCATTTCAATTAAGTGAAAGATGCAGGGAAAAAAAGAGGCATGAGGTAGTTATTTCTCTGAATAGAAATGCATATGTGAGTAAGGAAAAGTAATACTCCTTTTCAGCACTTAAAGCTCTCCTTGCCCCCTGATTAGTTATAGATGTTGAGTCAGGTCAGTAGACAGTTAAAAAAAAAAAATTATTGTTTCAGGTTCTATTTGTAAAGAACCTTCTGTTTGTGCAATTGCAAGCCAACCTGAGCTTCCATTTCAATCTTAAGGTTTTCTTCATTTGTTTACATTGCTCCCAAAGACAACTTCAAAGGCTGACAAAAGGATAGAATGAATACACTTGGCTCATTGTTAGTCCTATCTTGCAAACTTGGATTTCTATGACTCTAAGAACCTTCAGTACAAATTGAAAAGGAAGATATTAAATGAAAGAGGGTTGGACATAGAAAGAATCTTTGAATACTTTATTAAACCATATTTTATTCCAAAGGCAGAAAGATACTTTCAGTGAGGTTCATGTAGGTTTGTTCTGAAGTCACTGCTACACTCCTCCTGTGTTATTGTTGACATTTCCGGATCCTTATGTACACAAACTTTCTAATGATTTAATTTTAAAACCCAGCTGGAAGAATTCTCTAATACTTGCTGTGTGCTCTCAAGATGGATGAATAATAATTTTAAAAATGCTACGTATGTTTGCTTTGTTAACTTTCCATACATTTTTATCCTTTGTGTTTGCTTTTCCCAAATATCTTGGCACATCTTTTTAACTGCCCATAATATCTGTCGAAACTGATGTTTTGTCCCTCAGTGTTATATCTGAAAGAATATTGCATAACTGTATATCAAATACAGGATCATATGGGTGGACAATGAAAAATCATTTTAATGAATTGCTCTTGCTTATTTGTTTTGACAGTTTGAAGTGAGGTCCAGTCTAACAGAATACTGTGTGCTTCAGTGCTATGTTACATACAAAGGATGTCAGCAGTTGCTTAGAGCTAAGCACTTTGCCCCTGACGCAGTGAGGCAGATAAGCATGTGCTGAGCTTAAAGTACAAGAGCAACTAAGCAGGGACACATGGTGAGGTTTGAGCATTTGACTCATTTCCTGGAGCACAGCACAAGAGCAGAAAGAGATATTAATAATCTTAAGGTCAGTAGACCTTGTGCTGCAAATATACTGGCTTCAGAAAAATAAAAATCATAGAGATATATTTTTATCCTTTATTGCTACACAAAGGAGATACGAATCTTTTAAAAAAACAAACAGATGAAAACCAGAAAAACCATTAGAAAAAGTGTAATCCTTTAATCTCATGTATCGGCAATATTGAGTATGACTAATCATGCCAGGCTGGCTGCAGTCCATGAACTGTTTGCAGGCAATTTATAAACCAACAGTTATTTGAAAACGTTCAACCTAGCTCTTTTTCTACCACTGTTCTACTATTAGCTAGCACTGGAAATAGGCTATTGAGTTAAGTTTGACTTGGGATAACTGATCTTGTGTTTGAAGAACAGTTTATTATTTTTGTTCATAAAATGTAGGTATGGGAAGTGCTTAGAAATATAATTCAGATTATTTGTCACTGAAATCTGTTAAAATATGTTAAAAGCATACAAGGAATGAAAAAATGAAACTATAAAGATGCTTAATAGTTGGTCTTTGGAGGAGTCTTACTCAGTGCCTCCTGCATATATAGAGTATCTAGACTCCTAATAGTCTTGTTGTTACACATGGGTGTTGTAAAATGATGAAACAATATGGTATAAGTTATTATGTACAGTTTACCATATCCGTATGTAAAGGCTACAAGGATCTTTGCCCTTCATAAGTGATCATTACCCAAAAGTTGTAGTTAGGCTTTAGACTTACCACAATCACACGCAGCCAGGCCGGGGCTCCTGATGTCAACGTGGCTCCCATGATCATGCTAGCTTGGGCCAGTGATGGTGAAGCCATCTGTCCTTTCCTTCCTGTGAAAGGAAGGGAGGTTTGGTTGAATTTGGAAATTTTGATTGTAATTATCAGTGCTATCTTACAATGGATCAAAGAAGCCCTTGAAAGTGCCAAAGCGTCTCCCATATATGACCAGTTTGTAGAGTTCTTCCTTGCCCATGGCTTTCTGAGATAGGTAGAGTGAGCCTTGTGGCTATGAGCAATACATAAATGCTAGTATGTAATTATTAGAAGATGAGGAAGTTTGGTAACCAGAAGAACATTTACTGTGTTTCTTTCACATTAGAGTATGAGTACATTCTCTCTGGAGATGAAAGATTAAGGTCTTCTTGTGTGCACAGCAGAAGAAAGTTGAGTTCTTAACTGGGGAGGCCAATCTATTATAGCACCTTTCTGCTAATGTGATTATGAAATGTGTTTAGCACAAAATCAGTACTGCTGAAAATTTAGTCCCTTTCATTCTTTAAAATCTACAAACTGCAAAAGTTCTATTTTTCTTAGATCAGATTTTTACAGGATTTATGCACCAGCCAAAAGAAAGAAACTTTTCAAGTCCAAAAAAAAAAAAGCTGATAGTAGCAACAATAACATCATCATCATCTTTCTACCCAGTCTTCAAGTTTTTGAAATAGGGTGTCCAGCCCTTCAACAATTTCCAAGATCTACTGGGGCGAAAAAAAAAAACAAAAAAGGAATAATTTTAGAGATTAGAAAAGTCCCATTTGTCCCATTTGCATATTTATCTTGATTTAAAATTCTGAATAGAAACATTTATGGTCCATGTAAATGAAGAACACTTTTTTTTTTTTTTCTTCATAAGCATGCCTGGGTACCTAATGAAGTAATTTAAATAAAATTCAGATTTTTCTCTAGCAGAAAGCTTGGTAACACTTTATAATTTTCTTTAAGACACAGGTTTATCCTTGAATAACGTACTTATCATATAAATTTGATAGACAGTTCAGCGAATGTCACATTGTGAGAATGAGGAGAAGAATTTGTATCTGTTCTCACTAATGAATAGTAGGCTCCAGGGACTCAGTACTCCACTCTGCCCACACCAAACACCCACTGAAAACACATTTGGGCCTACAGTGGCTATGTCTGCCTGATCTTATGCAAGATAGGGAGGGTGAAAAATGTTTGCTCTGTGGAAATAGTTTCATTCTATTCATTCCTTTTAAAGTTCATTTCTGGCTGGATAAATACCTGTTCCGTGAGGGAAACTAAAATCTGTCGTGATGATTACGCTAACAGACTCTACAAATGTTCTGAAGTTTGCTATCACTGCCTTGGACTATAAAATGACTGCACTGCAAGACAGCTGAATGTTTTATTTCAAACCTCAGCAGTGTGAGAAAAAGAAAGTTATTGGGCCTCAATGAAATAATTTCATATAACAATAAGTGGAACAAGGCAGGTTAGCAGTCATCTCAGTGTCAGATACTTAAATTGAGATATAAGCATTTATAGCTGCCTCCCACTGCATGCTCAGCATTGTCATTTTATAAGTAGATCACTACTTAATATTTTTGTTTTAATTTATGATCAAGTGTGATGTTTGTGCTATGTTGCAGTGCTGAAATCTCCACTATAATGCACTGATACACATGCTTTAAAAAGTGTCAGTAAACTGTCTTGTAGCTATACAGTGTCACCTTGACAATATTTTACTGTGTACAAGTTTGTTGTTGCTGCTGCTGCTCTTGTTTTTAAATTATGGTAGTTTTTATAATTTTATCAGCTTCTCATTAGGATTTTCAGAAGTCTCTCATCAAATTAAGTGATGCAGAAATAAACAAATAAAATGCAGAAAACTCAAACAATGAAAGTCTAATATATTATTTTGCAGAAAACTCTGCGAAGCATTATATTAGACTAAAACAGAAGGATATGAACTGCAGATACTGCATACACCTAATTATCTTCAGCTACACAGTCAAAATATTTTGTCAAAGACCCACTGCTGTAAAAGTGAAAGATAATGTATTCTACAGCTTTCAGGTCACATGATTAAATAGGGTTGATCCAGATGTCTCATTGAATGAAAAATGTTACCCTTTACTTAGAGTTGTATCATTTAAACCTATGACCAGAGTGGATTCTCCCCACAGAATAATAAAGAAGATAATTTAGCCCCATTGTTTTCTTAATTTCTTTCTACTAAAACCTTACTGTAGAGGGTGGGGAAAAGAAGGACATGCCCTTGTATTGTACCTTTAATTCCACTATTTTCATGTCAGAAAAAGTAGAACTAATCTGTATTATTGGTTAATTAAAAACTAAATTTCTTTCTCTCGTGCTCTTGCTTGCCACTTAAAAATTAATTAAGGACAATAACAAAGAACAAAACGTTCCTTTCCCAGAATAAGTTCCCCATTGGGTTGCAGTGAAAATGTTAATAATTAATCAAATAGTCTAACTTGGTATTATTTTTGTTACCTCACACATATACAAAACCCCACTGATGTTGTTTGACTTTTTTGGTTTCATAAATATTTATATATAATTGCATTTTCCTTGTAAATTGCATTTTTTCTGCCCAAAGGGAGGAAAAAAACAATTTGTGTGTTAATTTTATCTCACTGGTTTTCTTCAGCTTCAGTAGTTCTGTATATAAAATAAGATTAGATAAAAAGAAACGCACACAACCTGTGTTTGTTAATGTAAAGAATAATAATTAGGGAATGTTGCTAATTTTGCAGCAATTCAGGTACATTGCTACATACCTACATAGAGTGAAAAGCAGGCAATTCAGTGTTTCTGTTCCCCCTACCTCCCAACTTTAATATTTATTTTGTTTAGATTCTGCTGCCCCCTACAGAATAGTTGAAAATATTTAGGATTTTACAAACCCAAGGATTGCTGTCCATTATTTTTTAATCTTGCCTGGACAAATAAATGCACAGCTTTCATAGTCTTCTAGGGAAGCAGAGCTTTATTTGTTGTCATTGTAATTTTTTGATACGTTCTGCATGACCTGTACTTAAAAAATCTTACCACTTTGTGATTTATCGATAAATAAAAATAAAAGTGATAGGCACTGTTATTGAACCACTGAAATAAGGTGGAACATATTTTCCATCCTCCAACAGAACAGAAAGCAAGTTTACTAACCTTTGACTCTCAGGAAGTAAGCTAATTATACACTTTATCAGCTGCTACCTGTATACTACTATTCTTTCCAGACCATACTATCTGTAACAAACAGCAGCAGTTAAATGCAATGATGCACTTAAGACTTTAATAGAAAACAGACTGTCAATAGGACAAGGGGAGACAGAAAAGACTTTAAATGTAAACTGTATACTTCAATTACGGTTCAGAAATATAACGTGCTCTTTGAAATCAAAGGAAAAGTAGTATTTGTACTAATTGATATTTCTAAAAAGTAGCTAACTAAATAAAATCCAAGACCTAGATTATACTTCCTGCAGCTAACCTCAAAGGTGAATAGCAAAGTTTGTTCTCCATGGATGTGCCCTGGCTGTCTCCATTGCACTGTATCTGTCCATCATTTAGGAGATTATGCATGAAGGACAGGAGGCCAAGGAATCTTCCATCATATCCTGTCATTGCAACTGTGCGGAGAAAGCAAATAAGCAGGAGATTTCATACGGCCTGAATTAGCTCCCTTTGTACTGCTCTGCTGAGCTGTAAACTGTGTTACTTAGAAACTAGGCGCTGGGGGGAAGAGGAGTGTCATACATGTGCTTGAGTTTCTCTTACTGAATACTTCCCCAAATTCATGTAGCACAGAAACTCACACGTCCTTGGCTTACTGAGATTAGCAAGAAGTTAGGACACTATACTGATGACATCTCTCAAACATCCTCAGTTTTCCTGAGTGTTCTCCTAAATGCTCAGAGAAGGAACTAGGCTTGAGGAGACAAGTACAGGTTACATCTTCCAAGGCTTATGGTGAATGCATCACAGACCACAAAAGTATTTGAGCATGTCTGGTTTTGCTTACAAAATAACTTTGGAGAGATGCCAGCAAAACCAAGAAAACTTACAGGCATTTTGATGCCTCAGCTCCTCCATATCTTGGAAACAAGTTTTGGTCAATAGCTCCTAGATGTCCAGAATCTTTCTCATGCTCCTCTGGTTTAAGGCTTCCCTTCGATATCCTTTCTGGAAATCCTGTTTTCCTCTGTTAATGTCCTTTTTCTTTAGCCTTGACTCTCCTGATATTTTAACTGAGTTGCTTGTCCCTAAGTAGCTGCTTTCCTCTTGCTAGGGCTCAAAGCTTTCCGTGGGCCCATGATTAGTATTAGCATTCTTTGTTCTCCTTACTTTACTCCATATTAGTGAAATAAGGCTAATTACACATATCAATAGAAACTGATGGAAAGAAAGTCCAGTTAAAAACTTACTTCAGTTGTTCTGAATGTGTTTCTGGAGGACAGTTTCTGCCCCTTCTTTCTCTTTCCATTATGTGTAGGAGAACCCTTGAGAAATTAATTTCTCTGAGTTAACGTTAGCCTTTGTAAACAGCACCCTAAAACGCATCCCAGATGTTTCCCAAATGCATTCTCTTAGGAACTGGCCAAAGTCAGCTGAGCATGTGTCACTGGATCCTTCTCTTGTGAGCTTCCTGGTCAGACTGTATGTCAAGATTTTCAGTACTCTGAATGCCTTCAGTAATTCAGGTACAAATTCATGACACAACTAAGCTGATCTGACAGCTAGATCTACTGACGGAATTGGCTGTCTCTCACTCTTGGCCGTAAACTCCTGCTGCTCTCCTTGTGCAAGTTCCAGTGATCTTCTTGATGAAGGGATGAAGCATGAAAAAAGGAATACCTGTCTCCTTATTTAGCTCCTTAAGTCTATTCACTGTGCTATAACACAGTCACTATACCGAATGCAAAGGAAATATCCCACTTGGAAGGGGCAGAGTAATGATGGCTATCTTAGGTATAGCCAAAAACTTCAGCCTCAAATTATAGGCCATTACACCAGCACTTTCTTTCTCATTCTCACTCTTAAATGAGGTCTTGATCCTTCAAAGATTTTGGCTGTGTACACCATTGCCCATAAACAATCCCCCTCAGCCTAAGGGAAGTGAACACCTGGCTGAACATACTGCACGTGTTTTGGACAATTGGTCCTATTGTCTTCTGAGGAGGGATTTGCTTTTTTTTTTTGATTAATTGTATACTAAATCCCAATTTTTAGTGGATCCTTTGCATGTTATTTATTTCATAAATAAATAACAAAGAAGAATTAGCTGTAAATGAGTAAAAGATCCATGAAGACAGACTCAAAGACATTAATGGGGAGTGCTGCTTAAATAACCATAGTACAAAAGTCCTCCAAAATACAAAGATCTTTCTCAGATGAGAGAAGTATTTTTCTGATCTTAGCATTTGTTGCGGCAACCTCTGCATCACTAAATGCAACAGACAACACTACATGTGTATAGAATAGCTTGCCCAGAGAAACTTGCTGGATGGGATTCCTTTGAAATAACAAACTCTTTGTTTGAAATATATTTCAGTATTTTCTCACCTGTATGTTTAAAGGATGAATGTATTTCCTGGAGACAGGAGAAGCTAACAGAAAGAGGAAAAAGAGGCTTCAGGAAAAGCAGGGTTTATTTTTTGAAGTCTTAGGCTTTTTCTTTTGTTTTTCTCTTTTTTTCTTTTTTTCTTTTATTTTCCTTTTTTTTTTTTTGTTTTTTTTTTGTTTTTTTTTTTTTTTCCCCTTTTTTTTTTTCTTTTTTTGTCTTTTTTTTTTTTTTTCCCCAGAAAGGACACATTAAAGCTAGGGGGGAAAGCCCCCTGCAAAAGCACCTGTTAAATCTATTTTCCAACTTTCATCCCTTCTCTTACTCTATCTAAGAATCTGTCTTTCACTCAATGGTGCATTTATTTCCTATGCATATCAGGAGCGTATATGTTCACTACTTCACAAAAAAACTATAATTTAACATACAGCACTGGGCTATTAAAGCTAAAAGCTTTGAGAATAAATCACAAACCTGACACTTTTCTATGGTTTTAACTTGACTAGGTTGGGAGGAGGAACTGAATAAAAGAACAGCTTTGCAAGCTTCATCTAATACTTCAAATAGACTAAGTGCAGATTTTGTAGATTTAAATATTCACATTGATATTGATTTGCAGGAGTATCAGGGAAGAAAAACAACACCATTAAAAAGATAAAGACATAATTCCAATTATAGTTGTTGTAATGGAACTGCTGCATTACTAAAAGCTACAGTCTTAGATTAGAGAGTCACAGTAGTGATTCAAACCCAGTGAGAAAATAAAAGGAACAAGAAACATGTCATTGCTACAAAGCCAGAACCAATAAAGAATGTAGCATTTAAACAGTAAGACATTATTCCTCCCAATAAAACTGTGCCACTATATGCAAGAAAAACTCTCAAATATTTGTCAGGCAAAGGACTGAAGACCTGTAGACTATGAATAAGTCCTGGGTTCCAGTTCAAACTTTCAAGACTGTTTCTGTATTTTACATACTTGCTCTTTAATTTAAATAATAAAGAAGTTGTTCTAGGAGCAGAGTGTGGTAACCACAAATATCCCTATGACTTCTTTAACTACTAGGGTACAGTCAGTCTTGTGCTCCTCTTCACCTTTCTCCCTGACTTTCTCCCATGTGCTCAACCCTGGTCTGAGACTTTTACATAATCCCAAAAGCTGAATAGTGCTACCTCCTCCAATTTACATTATAGCTTGCTCAGAGAAAGAATTTTAACTGAACATTGGTCAGGAGACCCCTTAGAATATGGGTTCCAGGAGGTTTTAGGTATGTATAATGTGGTCTTGCAAATCAGGTGATCTCACTGGTGTGACCTGTTAAAGGAAGGGCGATGGAGGAGTGTAGATGGAAGTCATCTTCGGGGTACAGCTGTAAATTCTCTGCAAAGACAACTTTTCTTTATTACAGTGTATATTTCCTCTTCTACTTCTGACGAGGAGCCAGTTTCATTGTTTTCATAGCACACAGCATTAATGTCAAGGTCCATCTATCTTCTCTGAAACATAGCGCTAAAACAATTTCCTTGGTGTAATCCAGAATTTTAGTATCTCACTGGAAGACATATAGACAGAACCTGAGGAAGTGAGTTTGCTCTCCAGCTGATGAAGAGTTGCAGAATTTTAGAATTTGATGTTCTTTTTCCACTGAATGCATCAAGAAACGTTTTTTAGAGAACTTCAAAACTGTCCTTGAGATCACCAGGTACCAAATAATACAGAATTTATACACTTCTCTCTAAAACTCAGAATTATTTGAACTGATAGTCTTAATCACATCAGAGAGTGATGTATGCTTCCTTTAACTTGAATGACCCTAACTCTGGCTCTGAAAGATCTTTCAAACATTGGTCACATTGTGTCTTTCAAGCCCTGGCAGACACTTGGTTTGTGTAAAGATCAGATCTGCCAGTATGTCAAGTGTCTATTCAGGGTTAGAAATAAAGATGTGCAGAAGAAAATTTCTCACACTTTCAGCTCTTAACTTCCTTGCTCCTTCTAGAAATACTATCGATGCAAAATAAGAATGAGGTTTTGGCAGATTAGGAGCAGGCACAGAAATAACTGTAGATCTGGCTTTCTGTATGGAAGATTACTTCTTTCTTTATAATTTTTGGCTTGTGTTTTTTGAAGAAATTTAGTTTTGTCAATTTTATTTACTTCACTGCCTTTTTTCCATTACTGTCGTGCCATTAGTATTTTGTTTCAATGATGTGGTTCATTAGTATGGCATTAGTAGCTCCAAGTATGCAAATTTTAAATCTAACCTAAATATTTCAGTGATGCTCATATTTCTTTCTTAACTTCCTTTTACGTTGTGCAGCATTACCTTTGTTAGAGCAGGTATTTTACTGGTAGGATTGGATTCTTTTCTGGTGAGACATTTATGGCAATATTTGTATACAATGGAACTGTTTTTCTTTCTAATTTGCCTTTTCATATGTTAAAATGTATCATAAACAGGAAATTTAGAATATGCAGCTAAGTGTCAGAACATATTTTTAACTTAAGCTACAACTCTCTATGTCAACCTAACATATTTAGTTACTTTTTATATGGATATGGCATCCCATATATTACATGGAGTTATATGCAATTGAAATAACACTGCATGATAAGCAAGGCCAACACCATAAGTGTAGTAAACAACACACACACAAGATGCTGCCTACTTAACATGAATGCACTGAAAACCTATTCCTTTCCTTTTATAATTCTGGTTTACAAAGTGAAACTCTAGGTTTTGGTGTGAGTGCAGTAACAGTAGAGATAAGCTTTACTTAAGGGAAAGGATTCTCTATGGCTCAGTGCCTCAGTGAGCAACATAGTTCCCTTCATAAGGACAAGAGGTCCTCTATTGCCTTAATGCATCCTGCTGTGGTTCATAATTTTAGCCAATCACTGCTCCACCATATCATCTCTCCCATCTAGTCCTGCAGTTTGACAGACAAGGTCACCTTGATATGCAAAACAGCATGATTCTCTATTGAATTCACATACAATATAAACCAGTAGGAGACTGCATGATCTCATTCAGCATGTGGCAGTCCCCAGAATTTTCTGTCTTGTCATGATACTGGCCCAGTATTCTTTTTACAAAAAAATCAGTAGCAGCCAGAAAAAAAGTGTTAACCAATTAAGAGCACATGCATCCATTCCTGCTGGAAGTGAAGATTCTTGAGCGTTCCCTATACACACAGGAGAAAGTAACTTAGATTGGTCCTGGTTGTCCAGTTTTAATCTGAGAAACAGGTCAAGCACTGGGTTCTATTACTACTTGCACGTTCTGTCAGCATGCAGCAATCTGTAGCACAGGCCTTCCCTGAACTACAGGTTGTGTCTGTATGGCTGTGC
Source organism: Leptodon cayanensis (assembly GCA_027564655.1). Taxonomy (NCBI): domain Eukaryota; kingdom Metazoa; phylum Chordata; class Aves; order Accipitriformes; family Accipitridae; genus Leptodon; species Leptodon cayanensis. The sequence goes on from JANXJC010000013.1 coordinate 19,163,650, forward strand.
TTTAATAGTTTTCCATTATTTCAGTGACTTAATATAGTATTGTCTTAAATTGTTTATTTTTGTCATAAAAGCCATCCTACCACAGTGAGATACAGAACGCAAGTGTGCTCTATGTGAAAAATGTATTAATTTTTGTTTTATTTATTTTAAATTTTTAAGAAATTAAGTGCTCTCTACATCTTCTAACATGAGAAATGGTAACCAACTTTTCTCTATGTGTTTTTTTTTCTACATCATTAATTACTTTATCTACTTCTCTATCCCTGCTATCTTTCTGTTTTCCATGCTGAAAAGTCCTAGTCTAAAAGAAATGTTTCTGCACATACTGTATAAGCTGGATTGGCTTTTCGTCATTATACCATACATATATGTGTGTAGTGATGCTATTTTTTTGATGGTTTGCTTAGCAAAAATCTTTCTTTGATCATCTTCATTGCCCTTCCCTTCATTCTTTCTTCTGCTGTCTTTTTCCTTGGACAGTCTAACTACAACCATACACCAATATTCAGGACATGAGTGGGTTTTTATTTCTATCCCTTTAATTCTAAAATTCAATTTACATCTTAGAGCATTGCTGAATGATGTTTTCACAAGGACTCAATGTCATAGGCATGGAGTACCTGCAAGGTAGTTGCTAATTGTGAGTCCACTGAAGTATATCTTCAGTTAGGATTACATTTCTCCTTGTACACTTGCTTTTATTTATGGACATTACATTTGTTATATTTTAAAATTTATTTCATAGTCAGTCAGACTCATTATACAATTTCTCAGATGTTCACGGTCTGTGTTACTTTTGAGTAACCGGAATAATTAAACATCAGCAGCCAGCACTATCAGTCACTTTTCATGCCTGAACTGGACAATTCATGAATACAATGAGCAACACAAGTTCAATACAAACCCCTGTGGGATTCTTATGATTACCCTCCATCCATTACAGGAGCTGATAATTTTTCCTACATTAGTTTCCGGTCTTTCAGTCAACTATTAATCTGTGACAGGACTTTTCCACTTTCCCCAAAAAGCCTGTTAAAAGCTTTTTGGAAGCCCATATATACTGTTATGAACCTTAGTGACAAGTTCATCGACATCACTAAAGACCTCTTCAAAATTTGTAGGGCGTGACTTTGTTCTGCAAAAGCTGTATTGACTTTTCATGGTAGTATCATACATTCACTTAATCTATTCTTTATTATAGTTCTGACTGCTTTGCTTAATACAAATTTCAAATGCACTCAGACCAGTGTCTGTATTCGTACAGATTTCTTCTAAAGACCTTTGTGAAAATGACACTTCATTTACCATCTCCCTTTCCTGTGGTAGCAAGACTAATTTAAATGTGAGGTTATACATCGTAGTCACCACTGTGGCAATTTCATATTAAGCTTCTTCAGAGTTTATGCGTAAAGAGAATCTAGTCCTGGCTGCTTATTTCTCCTGATGGATCACCTTCTTCTAATAGTACTTCAACATGAGATCATTCTTCATATTTATCCCCTGTGAAGACTTCTATTGTGTTAAACTTCCAAACTTCTCTGAAGTGAACAGTTAAAAAAAAACCTCATTTTGCTTTTCTGCTATGACACTGGATTCTCTGAGTGTGCTTTTTATAACTTCATTATCCACCAGTGTGAGAAAAGCATTCAGAGGTTTGATTTTGATAGAAATCTTAACTTTAAAGCTCTATATCAATGAACTGCTGCAGAAGAGTATGTACCTGAATGCACTGGTCCAAGAAATCTAAGAGATCCCAGTTTCTTGCTTCTCAATAATTCTTTCCTCCCAGAACAGATAGCAGTTGAGCTTCCCCAGCTAGAAAACACACACATATACTGGAATTATGTAATATGGACTTATTTATTTACTGTAGGCTCTTGAATGCCTCTATAAAGGGTGAAGTCTATAAGTGGTTTTAAGCTATTGGAGAACGCAGAACAAGTCAGTAACTCTGAAGATTATCTATAGAGTAATTTGGCTACTGCAACAGTGTATGCAGTCAGAATAAGAATACGCTTGAACAAATACAGGAATTTCCTACTTTTTGTACTTGTGTAAAATTGAGAGCAGGTCTAAAATTCCAAGTGTTAGATCCAGATATTCCATAACTGTAGCTAAGACAACCCAAGGTATATTTATATATCTCATTATATACTAGATATAGTTATATACTTTGGTAGCTTCAAACTCCGTTCATATGCCTACTGTCAGCTCAAGGCATTTTACAAGAAAACACAATGGAACTCTGGAGGGTAAATATAGGAAAAAAAAACCCCACATCTACAGCAGTGTATAATGTAGTATATACTTAGAGAGAGAGATATGTGTGTGTATATTGAATCATAGAATCATAGAATGGTTTGGGTTGGAAGGGACCTTTAAGATCACCTAGTCCCACTCCCCTGCCATGGGCAGAGACACCTTCCACCAGACCAGGTTGCTCCAAGCCCCATCCAACCTGGCCTTGAACACTGCC
>JANXJC010000013.1:19171371-19183204 GCA_027564655.1 Leptodon cayanensis
CCCTGGTGTCGTTTCACCTTAATTCTGACAAAGGAAATCCACGAACCTGAGTCGCTCCAACTTTGGGACGCGACACCCAGGCCATGAGTATTTTGACTTACTTTAGGCATCTACTTTAGAACAAGATAAACCAAGCCACCAAAGTGCCTACTGACGCTGCTGACTGCCTAGAAAGAGAGGCCAAATGAAGCCCCACATTTGGTACATAAATCCTGCCCTCTGAGACTTTGGTGTGAGAGCACAAGGTATCTTACTGTTACATGCATGGCTTCATAGTGAAATAACAGACCTAGAAGAAAAACTGTTCAAAGGCAGCATGTGTGTGAGAGGGGAACCTGCATTTGCAGCTAATACAGAACATCTGTATCTTGGGATGAGGGAAAGTCAGAAAAAGAACAGAAGAAAAGATGAAGTAGTCAAAAAAGTGAGCTGATGCATATGGCAGAGAGTAGCAACCAACCCCTGCATCTGTGATCACACTCAGATACTGTAAACACATACAGACTGCTTTGGCCTTATTAATGTACAATCACCAACCAGCACAAAGTATCAGCTTGTGAAAGTGGAATGGCTAAAATATAGGAATGAAATGTATCAAAATGGAAGGCAGAGGCATAAGCTCACAGCAGCCTATAGTGATACCAACAGTGAATACTGTCTTCTCTTTGTCTTGTCACTAAGAATTGTATTCCTCTCTATTCAGCTGTTTGGGAGGCACACAATTTCTGGAATCCACATCTCCATTTCTGCCTTTTTCCATCTGGTTTGCAGTATTTGCAGCTGTGTTGCAAGAAGCATTTGAATTGCCTATTAAGAACTTTGTATTTATTTATTTATTTACTCTGAAAAGCATACTCATGCATTCATCATCAATCATCTTCTATGAGCTTGAGTCAGCTAGGGATCCTGAGCTGACCTGCTGACTCATACTGACATCTAACACATGGATTGTATTACTCTTAATTATTCTTACTGATTTTATTAGTGTCACAGGCACAGACTGGGCAGACTGAAGTAAGGGTGTTTTGTACCTTAAAGTGAGAGCTTAATCATTGATGAGATATATAGACATTCTGTGTCTGCAACTTTTTTAAGAGCCCTTTGGTCAGAGGAGGTACAAAAGCGGTAGTTATGTGACTTTATCATGATAAGTAACTTTATCCATTTTAAAAATGCTCAGCACTAACAAGGTGCATATAATAATGAGTCAGAAGAAGCAAAAGAATGATTTAACCTTACCATATCAGCTGAACTCTGTAAAAGCTCCAGGTCTTGCAACACTGTTTTGGGTTTGTGTGGTGGGGATTTGGTAGTGGGGGAGGGACCACAGGGCCACCTCCTGTGAGAAGCTGCTCGAAGCTTCCCCGGCTCCAGGTCAGACCCGCCTCTGGCCCAGGCTGAGCCCGTCAGTGACAGTGGTAACACCTGTGGGAGAACAGATTTAAGAAGGGCAACCTGCAGTGTGGAAGGAGATTGGAATGTGAGAGAAACGCCTGTGTAGACAGCAAGGTCAGTGAAGAAGGAGGGGAGGAGGAGCAGGGGAGGAGGGGCTGCCCCTGCAGCCCGTGGGGAGAGGGCAGGCTGTCCCCCCCCCTCCCAGCCCATGGAGGGTAGCAGGGGAGCAGATGCCCACCTGCAGCCCAGGGAGAGAGGAGCCCACGCCAGAGCAGGGGGATGCCCCCAAGATGGCCTGGACTCCATGGGAAAGCCTGTGCTGGAGCAGTCTGTGCCTGAAGGACTGCAGCCTGTGGAAAGCACCTATGCTGGAGAAGTTTGTGGAGGGCTCTGTCCCATGGGAGGGACCCCACGCTGGAGCAGGGGAAGAATGTGAGGAGTCCTCCCCTGAGGAGGAAGGAGAAGCAGAGACAATGTGTGATGAACTGACCCCAACCCCCATTCCCTGTCCCCCGGTGTCACTGGGAGGGAGGAGAGGGAGAAAACCGGGAGTGAATCTGAGCCTGAGAAAAAGGGAGGGGTGGGAGAAAAGTGTTTTTAATATTTGGTTTTATTTTTCATTAACTTGTTTTGATTTGATTGGTAGTAAATTAAATTGATATTTTTTTCCCCAAGTTGAATCTGTTTTTTGCCCATGACCTGAACTGGTGAGTGATCCCTCCCTGTTCTTGTCTTGACCCTTGAGCATTTCTTTGTATTTTCTCCTCCTCATCCCACTGGGAGTGGAGGAGTGTGCAAGCGACTTTATGGTGCTTTGTTGCCAGTTGGGCTTAAACGACGACAAAGATACATGGGATTGCTGGGGTAGAAGAGAAGCAATAGGTGTCTTGACCTGATCGTTTTACTCTGTACTTTTTGAGCTGCTCTAAACTTCCCCAGCTCTGTTATGTAGCTCTGAATTCCCATACCAGTGATATGTGATGTTGACAACAGGGTCACATTCTAAAATGAAACCTGGGGAGGATGTATAAAGCTTGAATGAATGAAAAAAAGGAGCTGGGGTTCCTGGCAGACAACAAGGTGAACATGAGTCAGCTTCTGAAGATCTGGTATATTTCACAGTAAACCTTATACATAACCATACTGGGTTATCAACAAGAGCATAGTGAAAAGTTAAGGGAAGTGATTTTTCCCTGAACTTTTGCATTCCACAATACGAAGCAAGCTGGATCTAATTATTGTGATGATTAGTGGGTGGTGCAAACAATACATAGTTTGAAGCTGAATGAAATTGCTTTCTTTAGCCTGGAGAAAAGGTGGCTGAGAGAGATCTTACTGCGGACTTCAGGTGCAGGGGGACTGCAGAGGAGATGGAGCCAGACTTCCTCCAGCAGTGCACAGTGAATGGCAAGATGCAAGAGTCACAAGTTTCAGCAAGGGAAATCCTGACTGGACATAAAAAAAATCTTTGCACAGAGAGTGTTTAAGGACTGGAGCAAGTTGTGCAGAATGGCTGCAGAATAACTACCCTCACAGATATTCAGAACTTGACAAGACTCAGAGCAACCTAGTCTAACTTAGAAGCCAGCACTGCTTTGAACAGCAAGTTGTCCTGAATGATCACCAAGGTTCCCTTCCAAGTGTTCTTTCTTTTTATGATGCTTTGCTGCTTGTTAGCCTTGGAAGCAAAGAATGCTCCCTTTGACAGCTGTGGCCATTAATATTTACATAAAATCCTGCAGGGGTTCTTGGCCAGCTGCCTTCATCATTGGGCTGCTCAAATCCGTCGCTTAGACCACTGGTGACTAGAATGTGTTGGAACAGACAAACGTAATATAATGCAAATTAGAGGAAATGATGAAAATTACTTGCATCCTGAATTTGTTTCAGGGAAATAAATCATGTGCATCATTTTAGCCATTCACTGAAAACATCTGTTCAGTAGAAACTAAAAGCAACTAAGATTTTTAACTGAATTAAAAAGTAATAGAACTAGAAATCATTGAGAGTCTGACACTGAGGCATACTTCCTCCTATGACCTGGCCTGCAACTATTTTATTTATTTTCATTTTCACAGCGAGGTTAAAGGAATGTTACTATTAACTTACTGAGTTAAAAAGTTTTTCTAAGAGAAGTTTTCTATTTGCAGGATTTCTGATGTCTTAATGAACTCAGTAAATTACCTCACTCAGTATATGATGGTCCAAGTATCAGAATTATGAGTTGTTGTCTGCCTTGAGATGGTTTTTGTTCCAAATGTCAGATGTACGTATTCTGCCTTTTCACCACATTTATCTGTAAGTGCTATATGCCCTGGATTTCATAAATTGTCAGGCATATTTATTGTGGGAGGGTAGCTCTCTGCTTCCAGTTCCTTTTCCATTTAGAATTGCTAATTAATTACCTCACAGTTTAAGAAGATATGCCATAGATTGCAAATTATTTCAAGGTAGTTATAAGCTAGATGAAGAAAAGCTGAAAACCCGTGTCTGCCTTTTGATTGGATGCAGTGTTAGAAGTGAAGAGAAAATAATGGTTGCTGAAGAAGGAAGTTGGGTAGAAATGTTTACCTGAACGTGTAAGTGCACCTAGTATGCTTGACATTTTATCAAGAAAGCACAAACATCACCTCTTCTTAGAGATTTTAATGGCAAAACTAGAACAATAAATCAGTGAAAGTGTAGGATACCAGCAGGCACATAAGGATTTGCATTGAAAATTGTACACAAGATGTCCTTTGTACTGTTTAAAATTTGGGCACTGTGGAGGAAGCAGAGGTCTGACTTGTATAGTCAGTTTGCATCCCAGTCTTGGAGATGAATTATGTCCAAATTTGGGGTTTTAAATTCATTATGCTATGCCTTTCTATAGTTTTAAACAGTTAAAAGCGTGGCATGCTTAACAGTATGGATTAAAGCTCTTCCCTCTAGGACAAACTATACACCCTCCAAGTCAAGAAAAGCCTTAAACTTCTGATGTGCAAAATCCTTTGGCATGCAATAATTTCACTAAGAATTAGCTCTTTTTAAAGTAATATGTATATAGGGCCAGAGAGAATTTGCCAATTTTTGAATGTCATTCCTTTAGCTGGAATGACTCCCAAAAGCCTTGTTGGGAAACTTTCCTGGAAAAGACAGCCTATCAAGTTCTATCATGCACAAGTTCAAAGACAAGTTCTGTCTGAAAATAGGGAGGATAAGCAAGAACTTTTAACCTTCCTTGAACCTTTTTAGTCACCTCTAGTCAGCACCATTTTCAATAGCATAAAGCAACTTTTCTCTCTTGTCAGTTATGACTCCTTGAAATTTCCCAGAAAAAGCCAAACAAGCAACCAAAACAAACAAAAAACGATGCAGTAGTTGGAACCTTCTGCCTTTTCTCAGCTTTTGTGGGTGCAGAGCATAGAGCTGCTGTTTCTGCAGTCTGTAGCTGCCCTTTCTGTTCTTGCAGAGGTTGCTAAGGAAGGAGGGAGCCTGGAAAGCACAAAAGGCTGGAAGTTTAGCTGAAACTGGACTGCTCTGAAAGCCACAGGAGCTCTGGCTTGAAAAGCACATTTCCATGACATTCATGTCATTTGCATGTTATCTGTGGCATTCTAGACATTTGGGCAGTGTGACTCACACTGCCTAGGAAATCAACTGTCTCCAAAACCAGAAAAGATAGAAAAATCTCTGGGTCTGGTGCAATACTGCTGATACAATTGTTAGCCCTGCAATGTTGTTTCATCCCACCACTACTAGCAACAAATTCAGCTGAATTGTTGGATTAGTTTAACTGCTATTACATAGCACGTGTCCTACGAGTGCAATTTTGTTTATAAATAAACATTTCATGATTAAATATTGAGGATTTTCAGTATTAAATTCTTGAATTTACCATTTCATTCTGCGTAAGATTATTATTTTTCTAGAAATCAAACCCACACATAAAAATTCAGTTTCCTGATCGCTTCTTGCAAAACTCATTTAGAACTCTGTGTCAGGGAAAAGTGATTTTAGTGACACTTTTGACAACAGCCTGTCATAGCATGGATGGAAAAGGATAGAATTAAGGTTATTCCCTAACAAGAAAATCTTGGAACACAAATTTGGAAAGCAAGTGCATGAATTTTAGCCATTATAAAGAACTTAATAGAAAGTTACAATTATTTCTTAATATGTCCAAAGATTATTCAAAATACCTATAGAAAGGATACTTTTTCTGTCTAGGAGCTATAACTTTATAGAGTCAGGTTTTTTTATTAAGAACTAAAACTGTTGTGGGAGAGCTCTTGACAGGGCATGAGGACAGTCATTAATACAAGGCAATGTAATAAGGTGAGCCCTTTCCTCTCTGCTGGAAGGACTGGAGCTTTGCTAGAACAAAGAAATGTCAGTTTGTATCTTGCACAGTCTGGCACATAATGTGATATATACCTGATCTGGCTTCAAGCTTCAGTGCTTGGAATAGGATAACATTTGAGATTATGACATCTAGATGGAGATGTCTTCACAGTGATATATTTAGGTCCTGTGGATGTCCATGCAATAAGGGATGTGTGACTTGATTCAGTTTCCTAAACAAAGTTTTGTGGGGTTATTTTAGGTGCCCTACAGTATCTCACCAAGCTTCTAGCTGCCACTCTAGAATGTTGCGGGTGTCCTGTAGGTCTTGTGTCAGATCTGCTAGCCATGTGGGAAGGACTCAGAAAATTTCATATGCCTTATAGGCAGCTGAATTTGAAGCCACAATGGAGGTGAAGGTGGACAGCTAGAGAACAGGTACCAGTTTGAATGCTCCAAAGTAACACATAATAAAGGACATACAGAAAACTCATGCCTTTCTGAAGTGGCAGCTGGAGACCCAGGAGAATGTCCTAGGACATCATCAATAGTACTAAATCCTATGTGTGGGCATCTGAATAAATTCCTCAGTGCTTACGTAAGCTACTGATTTATGCAAGATACGGACACCAACAAAATTTACAAACTTATTCTTCTTAAAGATGAATTGATTGTCTAAAGATATGTGCTTGATACTAACAATCCCCTCTTCACATGCTAATTTTGTTTATTTTTCACCAAATCTGAAACAGATAATTTTCTCAAAATATATATGAATTCTGGTTTAACATAAGAGACAAATGGAAGAATATTTGAGAAATGTTTACAGCTTCCACATAAGTATCACAGATTATCAGTCTATTTCAAGCTGTCATCACAGTTTCATAGAGTCTATTTCCTCAATTAAAGTAGCAACTGGTAAGTAAACAGCAAGGCATTTGTTGAAGCATGTTTGATAGCATATTAACTTATTTTGGCCCAACAAAATAAAATTGCAATACAACCTTTGCCTTCATTATAACACTTTTTAGAGCAACAAATATAATCATGCTCACTCTTCATTAGAATTGCTTCAAGAATTATTGCTAGGCATATATTGTAACTGTTGGAAGTTCTCCTAATTTTTTAATAAACAATACTTTCTTTTTTCCCATCCAGTCTCTAAATGACTGAAAAACTCTTGAAGTGGCGGTCACCAAGAGTTCTAGGTAAATTAATATTCACAAACTTGATAAAGCAGTCTCACTAGGAACTGATCTGGCAGAATTCATCCTTCTATATGGCATAGTTGTCTCTACCAAATCCATGTTTTGCTTACTCAAGAATTTATTTGAAAATGTAATTATTAAAATAGGAAGACTTCCCAATAGCTTCTGAAGACTGATTGAGGAATAGAACAAATGGAACATATCATTGTTCAAAATCATTGCTCAAAATTAGAAACAACTCACAATGGAAAAGACTATTAAAGACAATTACTCAGCTAGATTACAAGCAGACCATACTTGCTTCCCAGAATATCATCTACAGTTTTGTCTTTTTTTTTTTTTCTCTCTCTCTCTATTCTTTCCATCTGCTGATTGGCCACATTAGAAACAGCATATAATAGTAACTAATTACTGATTTTCAATTGTCTAAATTTTTAATTTCCATAGTATTAATTTAGTGAACATTTACTGTTTTTCTGTGGTTTTAACAGTGGAATGATTATTGCAATATGACAAAACCCAAGTTTTTTTTGTTTGTTTGGTTGGGTTTTTTTAATAGTGTCTTGAACATAATTTATATACCATGATTATTTAAGTCTTAAATAAATTAGCTAATTAAAAAAAGTTAAAGGAGTCAGAAGTTACATTTTTTAACAGCTTTTCTTTCTTTGATATAGCTGTGAGACCTACTGAGACATAGAAAGAATGTAATCATTAAGTTGATGCTATAGTTTATTTCTCCCAGTAAATAACAGAATGAAGATTGAGACCAAACTGTGTATCTTTGTTCCACTCCTCAGAGGATACTATGCCATCCCTAGATGATAGAAGACAAGAAATTAAGAAAAATTAAATGAGCTGCTAATTACAATTTATCCACATAATGTAGATGTATATAGCCCTTTTAAGATGAATAAGTTAAATTGATCAAATTTTTCCTAGAGTTTGGGTATTCAGAATAGTTTCAAAGCAAGTTGCAAGATTCATTTCAATGTTCAGAGCAGCGTGTGTGTTCTTTAAAATGAAAACAAGAAGAAAGGTGTTGGTTTAAATGAGCAAAGCGGGTGCAAAACACAATGGAATATAATTTATGGAATAAGGGGATAGTCAACTGCCTCTCAAAATTAGGGATGGAGGGGAAGCAACAGCAAGACAATGACTGGATAGGACTTAGCATTTCTGCAATGCATGGGTGTTGACTGGACCAGCAGGGAAGATTTAGCAAGAAAGAATATCTATAAACATGAAAGCTAAATAGGAATAACAGGAGCATTGCAGTAAATTCTAAGAAGACATGTAAACAAATAATCACTAATACAGCTCACGTAGATGTTGACACTGAATAATATGCCTTTACTCAGTGACAATTTATTGCAGGTAATTCTCTCAAAAAGAGCTTTGTTTGGATAAGCTAAGTGTGAGCCATGGCTTTCATCTCTCAGCTATTACCACATTTGGGTAAAATACCTTCTGTTGCCTTTTTATTACCAATACACATATAACTTCGTAGCTGCCTTCTTGCAAACGTTAACATACGTTCTTGAAGAACTACAGCCAGCTTCTTGAAGACCATATTCCACAGCAACTGTTGTCTTAGACTACTAAAACCAGGATTTATCCTGCTTTTTATGCTTTACTTTTTATGATCATATCAGTTTCATATGATGGAATCTAGAGGTAAATTAGTTGAAAATTGTATTAGAGTAATAGTATTCACTGATGAACTGAGTGAAATTGGATTGTTGGATTAAACACTACACAAAATCATTATCACACAATGGGGGGAAAAAAATCCCAGCATCTAAAAGAAAATCAGAGACTAACTGACACAGTAGATGTTCTATGGATTACTAAAATTAATTAAACACATAAGCAGTCCTTCACAAATAGAGCTATGATAAATGGAAAAGAAAAGAGAGATTCATTATAAAAGAGGGTACCAGAAAGCTGAAAAGAACCTACAAGATTTACCATATTTTTTCATGCTGCTTCTTGTAGTAATTTATGTCTTTGCTACTATGTTTCAGATTTTGACACTAGATCTATTTAAAAAAACACATCTGAAAATTTACTGTAATGTAGATAATATTTCTAGAAACAAACTGTCTAGCTTTTAGTACAATAGCAGTTAAGCTTCCTTTCTTTTCTGCCCCCCCCCCCCCGGTAAACATCTCTTTCTGGAGAGCTTGGAGAGACAGATGATAGCAGATCTGAAGACATGCAGCCTGGCATCTAACTAAATTGACTAGTGCAATGTAATACTGTTGCCAGTTTGCATTTGTCAGAAGTAGCTACAAGAATGAGGACTAAAATATGTTTCTGAGAAAGACAAGAAGTTGGCCAAACCAAGTGGAAGACTTTGCAAACAAAATTATGTGTAAACTTTGAGGACTCCTGGAATAAGGACATGCCCATTATAGGAATATGAGAAACTTTTTGCAGTTGATAATAAAAAATGATGGCTTGCAAACACATCATTTGTTTCACAAGTTTCCTTAAAAACAACATTTTGGTTTACAAAGAATAATCTTGAATGGCAAAAAGTATGTTACTAAGAAAATTATTGTGGCAGATATTGAAAACCTCAAGCATTCAAAAAAAAAATCTCATTTGAAAAATCATGAGCTGTTCTTTCATTTTGCTTAGACACTTTGTGAATTTTCAGGAACATTCTGTTGTATTTACCATTTTTTCCTCATACGGTCTATTGTAGTCTAGTAATTTTGTTTTTAAGTCAATGTAAAGATTTTCTCAGATTTTCAAAGATTTGTCCCTTGGATATCCCCTGAACTTGGATATTTGAAGACATGTTAAATACAATAACACTGAAAGTACAAAACCAATGAGTTTTGTCATAGCATGTGTAACCTTTCATTTACATATTCAAAATATTTTGAAATAAACAAACAATAACAAAAGTTACATCATCACAGATCTGTGATGATGCTATTCCCACTACTCCCAGATTCTAATGGAACAATAACATACTACAGATCCCGAAAGTTAAGATTCCTGGCAGCTCGTTTATCTTTTGCAGAAGCCAATACCGCACCCTCCAATGGGACTAGAGCTGCCCATAGGCAAGGCTCTCGCATTATTTATGAGAGGGGTTCACTGTCTGTAGACACCATGAACTGAAGCATGACCAAACCCAGAAAGCAGGTACTTACTTCCCCCCAGTCAGACATGTTAAAGTTCAGGTAAGATCCAAGCTCTTGAGAACCAGGATAATGACAGGAATATGACGATTTCAACTGATCTCAGATCTTTCTTTCTATCAGGAAACACAAATTCAAAGGTCAGTACAACAGCCAGGAGCACAGTATACAATATAAATGAGCACTATCTAAAAAAAAAATAAAAAATCCACTGAGCTCTTGAGTAAGCAGAAAGTTTTCAGGTTATAGTAGTGGAGACAGAATAATCTCATTGGGCCTGTTAAGATTCAACCTGTAGCTTGCGAAATACTGATCAGTGCAAAACAAGGTATTTGTACTCATTTTCCTGTGGAAGGTTTCCACTTGGTATATTCCATACTTTTTTTCCCCTTTTATTTTTTTCCTGAAAAACTCAAAAGTTGAACATTCTTACTACTGTGAAAGGCACATACTTTTTTACCCTTTCTTTTCTCCCCTCCAATTTTGTATTTAAAAAAAATATATGTATATATATATACATATATATATTTACTGATAACGCATATTTGCTTAGCCCAGAAGGTTTTTTTCCCCCTCTACAGATGTCCCGGCAAACTCAGTAGCCATGAAAAGATAACATTTAAAGCAATTTCAGCAACTCATGGCTATTTTCCTGAGGGATCTTATTGTCAGGTTTACAAAGTTAAAATGAACAGAATCCTCAATCACTCTACACTTATTCTATTTTTGGTCTACAGTTATCACATGTATTTAACATTGTTCAATAGTTGTTTAAAATGACTAAGTGGGTAGAGGAGTGTTACCCAAATTTCCTCATTGTTCCTCATTGGCAAGGTTCTCTTTTAAGACAACTGCAAGTTGCACCAGCCTTGATCTAAGAGTCAGTGACACTCTTTCTGTATTCCCTGTCTTCCACAACTGACTTCACACTAGGATGACAAATAACTGTCCTACTGTTTGAATACCAAACCCTTCTCTCAATATTCTCAACATCTCCAAAATTAATCATTACACATCACACTACAGAAGTTTATCGGTTTTCATGGATTAATTCATTAGTATTTAAAATAAAGCAACACTAAAGGAGGACAAGTTTCTTCCTCCCAGAAAGAAAGGGCTTTTACTTTCTGTGACCACAGTATTACCAATTATGAATAGCAGAATTGCTACCACCATGAAATATTGTCCTTTAAGTTATTTCCTTAGTTTTAAGGAACTTAAAGAAAGTTTTAATAACTTAGCTTCAGTAACTCCTGTTATTTATCAATTTCAGTGAAAGAAATGTTGTATAGAAAAAATAAGCTGAACAAACTTACAGTAATGCATTTCTGCTATTAATTTCCATTTTGGATGCAGATTTTATTCTCCTTATGTGAAGTTCTGCCTGTGTTCTCATATGTGATGTCTCCTGTTTCAATTTCTGGCTATTGTCTCTCATTTCAGAGGTCTCAAGCTGTGACTGTCTGGGGATTTTCCAACTGCTATAAATTTAGTTACTGGTTTCACATTAGAAAGCATGGAAATCTGGTAGTCCAGTGCTACTGGAGAAGGAAAGTGAGGAAGGAGAGAGAGAGAAGGGTTGCAAAAGATATTTCTGACAAACTTGGTAAGATGATTTTTCCAAGAAGTTCTATATTCTCTGGAAATTCTTGTCGTCAGATATGGAAAGAATCACAGGTCAGCAGGAGAGCAGCTGAAGAGCTGCCCAAAGGAATTCCAGCCAGTAAGTCAGCTTCATCGGGGGCCCAA
>JANXJC010000013.1:19184311-19195126 GCA_027564655.1 Leptodon cayanensis
GCCTCTCTCTGGAAGGAAATGGGAGACCTGGTTGCCCGGGATATGGAGAAGGCTGAAGTACTCAATTACTTTTTTGCTTCAGTCTTCATTGGCAGGTGTTCCAGCCCCACCACCCAAGTCACAGAAGGCAAAGGCGGGGACTGGGAGAATGAACTGCCCGCTGTAGGAGAAGGTCAGGTTTGAGACCATCCAAGGCACCTGAAGGTGCACAAGTCCATGGGACCTGATGAAATGCATCTACAGGTCCTGAGGGAACTGGTGCATTAAGGGGCCAAGCCACTATCCATCATATTTGAGAAGCTGTGGCAGTCTGGGGAAGTTCCCACTGACTTGAAAAGGGGAAAAATATTCCTCATTCTTAAAAAGAGGAAAAAGGAAGACCCAGAGAGCTACAGGGCAGTCAGTCTCACCTTTGTACCCAGCAAGATCATGGAGTGGATCTTCCTGGAAACTATGATAGGGCACATGCAAAATAAGGAGATGACTGGTGACAGCCAAAGCGGCTTCACTAAGGGCAAATTGTGCCTGACAAATTTGGTGGCCTTCTACAACGGGGTTACAGTGTTGGGGGGGAGGAGGTAGAGAATTTGGGAGTGGAATTGTGCTGGGAAAGAAGGGAGGGGTGGGGAGAAGGTATTGTAAGATTTAGCTTCTATTTTCTCATTATCCTACTCTGATTTGATTGGTAATAAATTAAACTAATTTTTCCCCAAGTCAAATCTGTTTTGCCCATGAGGGTAATTGCTGAGTGATCTCCCTGTCCTTATCTCGGTCCACAAGCATTTTGTTATATTCTCTCGCCTGTCAAGTTGAGGAGGGAGTGATAGACTGGCTTTGGTGGGCACCTGGCCTCCAGCCAGCGTCAACCCACCACACCAATAGATAAAAATTGATTCAATTTGTAGGATATGCACTAATGTACTGTAGGAATGAGGTAGTAATCTTTTGATGCACAGGGCTTATACAAAAGATACAAATTGCATGTTAAAACAGCCAAACTTTTCCATGTCATCAGTGATTTTCAGGAACTTGTATTTCTCAATCTATGTTTCTTCTCCGAATCCTTACCCACATCTACCATGATACCTTTACATTAGAAGACATTGAAAGAGGCAGAAATATGCTTTTAAAAGCTTTATAGTTCATGGAAGAGTAATTCCCAGCTCAGCGAAATGTGCAGACATAGTATTCCCTTTGCACCAAAGCATTAGTACAGAGGAAAAAGAAATGATCCAGATAAACTTGATAAGAAGTCCAAGTTTGCGTGAAAGATTTATTCAGTTTGGATCAATACCACAGTCATGCTACTCCTCCTGTCATCTCCTCTGCTGCTCTTAATCCAAGGCACACCCGGAGCCATCTCTGCTAATATAACTCTGATGTATTCACCAACCAGCTTTCTGTAATTTATTCAGAATAATGAGGCCTGATGATTATAAAAATCTTGATACTATATTGTTTAGCAAAAAAACCTCAAGTTGAACATTTTTTCTTTAGAACAGAAGTGAAAGTATCTCAGCGGTTTAAGACAAAAGACAGATAGATGTGATTGTGAAAAGGAACAATAAGTAATTAATAAACTTGTTATTTCACTATTTGTGGTAGTCTGTGTCAGTGAGTCATGTACTTTAGCAAGCTTAAATCAAAGTTAGTGAAGATTTTTGCATGAGGACTTTGTAAAAAATATATACCAGCCAACAGTAAAATGTAACATAATAGAAGCAGGATATTGGATTGATTTACTGTATCCAAGATGAATTTGGTAACGATATTAGATTTAAGGCTAGCCAGTTAGTTGGCTCAATGCTGTAATATAGTTGTCTCTTCAGAAATGCATTAATTTTTTACTGTGTCATTACAGTTTTTTTGATCATGAATAAAATTCTTTTATTCTTATGCTTTTCCATCTTCAGATGTCAGCCTCCAGCATTCAGGTATCAGGAATAGTCAGCATGAAGTATTCTCATTGATTTATAAATATGATATACACATGTATATAGATATATATATATGATGTCATTGCCCAAGAGTACAATATAGGTATTTATCATGTTTATTGGCTAAGAGCAAAAGCAATTACAATTTAAAGACCAAGAAAAGTAATTCCTGTTTAAATAAAATTAACTTTATGTATTCCAATTATCTGTTCCAGTCTCTGTGATTAACCAAAAGTTCACTAAATTAACTACAATAGTTTAGAGACTACAAAGTTATTGCTTTTATCATCATCTGCAGCTCCCCTGAATACAATTTTTCAGGAACTGACTTCTCAGATCATTTCAGGTTTTAAATAGATTTTCTTTTCTTTATTGTATGTGTACAGGCTGATGATTTAAATAATGTGAAAGCCATTGAAGGTAAATTAAAAGTTGAGTTAAAATTAATCTGCAGTGAAAGAAAACCCCATAACAGAGTCCATGAGGTGATATTCACATTAATACCAGATGAAGAATTTTACTGGAATAAATAGCAGATGAATTTAAACTGCTGAGGCCATTAATTAATATTTCATTGAGAAGTGTATGAATCTGGCATACTTTCAGCTTATTATTATGAAGGTAAGCAGGCAGATGACCAGGCCCTGGCCTGAGGTTTAGCTAACTGAACAGACCATAGGAAACTACTGAGTGCAACAGGAAAAACTGCTGAACATAAAAAATAACCAGCAGGTGTTGGAACAACTGTCTCTGATGGGCCAGAGGCTTCAACCCAGATGGAAGGTCAGATGGCGGATGTAGCCCTACAAGTGCCAGGCTGCAGGGAGTGCCTGGGGCCTCTCTTTGATGGCAGGAGAGATGTCCCTGCACCCTGCAGGAGGCGTGCTCTTGGAAGAGCTGTGCTGTTAAGCGGAGGAGTTACAGGAGGAAGAGAGCAGGCTGCACAGCATCAGCAGAGAAATAGACAGCATCTTCTCAGAGACACAATTTGAAGAGCCCTGGTGCCCAGCTGCAGCGGAGACACAGGCACTGTCCATCCCTGGTATAACAGTAATGCAACCTGTGGGGAAAGTGAGGAATGGAAGCTGCTGACTTCTGGCATCAAGAGGTCTCCTGCTTCACCTACAGGCTTACAACTGTGAAGCTGGTTCAATTCAGTCAAAGTTGAAGAGGAGTCAGATGTGCTTTTAAGCCAAGCGTCTGGACCACCTCACCCTAAATCACGCAAGACCACTAGGAGGAAGGCGGATACGGATAGGACTACGAGGGTGGCTGGATTTCACTAATGGTTAAAGGGGAGTTACGTGAGAGGCAGCCAGATATTCCCCCAATAGTGCAGGGGAGTACTGGGGCCTTTGCAGGAGCAGGGTTTTGCAAGGCCAGCAGTGCCTTGGTGACCATATCAGTAATATTATTTAAGGCTGGTGTGGTATAAGACCTGGGTAGCAGTATCGGAAGTACCAAATTTATGTGCAGAGGTAGCAAATTCTGGGACTGACGGGAAGAAATTAATTAGAGGTGGGTTGTTTATCTGAGAGGAGGCAATCCTGGAACAGGCCTCACGGGGCAGGATCTCAGTAGACATGCAAAGATGAAGGGAGCCCAAACTGTATTTCATGCTCCCAGGCAGTCACTGTGCTTTACCTTGAATGAGACACAGTGGGATTCACGTTGCCTGATTTTAGGTACATTTATATCTGAGCTAGTCAGCATAGACTTTCAGTATAATCAAAGATGAGAAAAAAATGGTTTCAGGGCACAATTTATCTGACCTATTTTAGACATCTGTTCAGGATGGGATGAGTCATAGCTTGAAAGAGCCCATTAGAAGATGTTGGATGGGGAAGGTGGTATTTATTTACAAATCTCGAAGTCGATTTTACCCACTCATCTTCTTTGTCATAGATTTCATTGTCACATTCTCTTATTCACATACTCACAAGCACCAACACTCAAGTTTGCATGGTCTGAACGGGATCAATTGCATGTGACAGAGAGGTCAAGTGACACCAGTATTGAGCCCTCATCACGTCTCTGGGATTCTTCTTCTTAGGTGATGACAAATGTGTTATTTATGTCCTTAAAATGTCATTATTTGGCATGGAGTGGTCCTTTGCCTCAGAATCTTGCTTACTTCATGTTCCACAAGCCTTAGCCAAGTTGCCTGTTTTACCTTGTTTGAAATATCCTTGCATTTGAAGTCCTCCTGGAAACTGGGAAAGGAATGGTATAGATGATATGTTGCAACATTGTTGCCGTCCTCTTATTGTCAGCACTGGGTCTTCTGTTCATGGGTCCTTTATGCTGCAGTCTCGTGAGAACGCAGGCCTTCCTGGACTTCACATAAACAATATGTTCTTCAGTTTTATTGCTGGGAATGATATCTTAGGAAAGGCACTGGGAATGGTGTCCACCATTATCAATATAGGCCATTCTTTTAATCCTTGTGCTACTGTTTTTTCTTGTATTTTCACACACGCATTTCCATTCATCTTTCCTACAGACCAATTTCAATATTTCTGCTGCAAATCTCTGTGCTATGCCAAAAACATCTCCATTAAACAATACATATGAAATACACACCATCTATCCAGAAAATTCTTCTTTTAACCAAGAAAGGGCTATACACAACTGTATAAATTATTCTAATAATTTATTTCTATTTTGAGGCCCTTTTTTTTACAAATAATTTTTCTTACATATTAGAATATAAATATTCTACTTATGGTTTAAATAAAAATTAAAAATTCAATTAAAATTAAGAACGTGTTTTAAAATGCATTATGTAAATAAAACTACTTTGCATGTTCTTTTTGCACAAGAATAAAATAATAAGTTCTTAGAATACATATCCAATTGAAGACTAAATTTTCACAAAAGAACAGAGTGGGATTCAGCAGCTGAAACACAGGTGTCTAATGCCATCCTAGAAAACAGGTTTCAGAAGAAAACTTCCATGTACCACATCCAAGCTTTAAATGTCAAAATTCATTATAAACTTGGAAGTACTTAGTCCTTATCTGTCTACTTTCTGCCTTGAGGGATGAGCAGAACCGCCAAAGTGTTTGTCTGTGCATGAAGAGGAAGACTGGGAAAGATCCAGAAGCTAACGTCTGTGCAAGGCAGAGAAGCTATTGCTTCAGTGCAGTTCTGAGACTGACCTACGGCGAAGCAGGTTAAGGATAGTGGCACACACCGTGAGGACATTTCTGGTGGCTGAGGAATGACAAACTGGTTAACGCATATTACAGTTACTCCTCAGTATGCATGAAGTTTGAAAATGTGTGATTAGCGCATACAGTTGTGTCTGTCTTATATACAGTGGCTAGACCACTTCTTGAAAAAGTCAGATTCAAACTTGTTTTTCATATCTCTGGATAGATATGAACCTAGATTTCTTACTTTCAAGAATCTAAAGTTTTGAAATAGTCTATGAGTTCCTTCATTAGGCATTTTTAGTTTGCTAAAAATATTTTAATACTCATTACGTTAGATATGAAAATGTTGTTATATTTGCCTTCTAAAGTAATTTGTGTGGGATGTAGATGATTCAATCTTTAGTCTCTTCTCTATGTCTAAATTAAAAAATCTCAAATTCATTTGTAAATGGTGCTCTCCACGGAAAATAACAATTTATAATCAATGTAGAATTTGGCTTTCTATCATATTAAAAGTTTAGTTTTCGAGATTCAAGGAAAGTTCCAGATATTCTGTTGCTATTAAGAACTCTTTCATGTTTGCTCACAAAGGTCTATTTAGTCAGCTCTCTGCCTATTTGAAAATTGTTTTCCTATTTTCTTTAAACCAAAAAACATTCCTTCTAAAAGACAAATAAAACCTTAGGATGTAACTACCCACAGCTTACAGACATACATACTGCTTTCTGAAAATTAAAAAAAAAAAAAAAAAAAAAATTAATTTTGAAATTCCTCAGATTTAAAAAAGATAACTTATATGCATCTTGGAGCTTGAAGTCAAACTTCTTAGAGCTTGTTGTATTCTGACAGAGACTAATTTGGACAGTCATCTAGCTGTCCTTAAAGCAGACTTGTTTTAGAAGAATGAGGTCAACTCAAAACGGCAATTTTTCTGTTCATCTATCAATGCCATATCTTCCAAACGATGCTGAAAAGAATCACAACTTAGTTCACTGATATGTATTTACAGTGAGAGGCAGGAGATCAGGTCTGTACCTATCACTTTATATAAAAATATATAGGCATATAGCTATCTACCAAGAAGGAAAACAACTGTTTAACGCCTCACAGCAACAGCTTTTAACACTCTAAATGAGCTATTTATATAATTTCCTGTATATGTTTTCCATTTAGGTAAATCTCATTTTCCAACACAATTTAAAGGGATAAAAGAATTTTTTTTATTTAATTATATTTCTACAAAAATAAGCACGTCTATTAGCATGTATCTGTGTATGGGAGTTTATAAGCTTTAGCGTGTAGAATTTCTGCATTGATTCTCCTGTTTCAATGCTAGGTGAACAGTCTTCCATAAAAATTGCCAAAATGAAATGCCTAGACTTTCTTGTGCCATGAGCTACTCACTGTCAGAATCTGGACTATTATGTTTTAGTCATTTGTTCTCATATGAAGGGTTGTTTTAATGATGGAAGGTGAGAATAATTTTGTCTTTTATCTTGACTATAGTTTCATCCTGAACTAGGCAATGGCAAATTACTTGATGAAAGTTAATGATTATCTGTCCTTTTTTTAGAAGTGATGTAATTACAAGTTTTATAAATAATGGATTAGTAATTCATTACATAACAAGCTGTTGAAGTTAGCCCATTAGTGTACCTTCTGTTATGGTTATAGGAGCCTGCCATACATAGCAATTCAACTTACAGATATATATCCTGTGTTGCAGCAGCACTCACTAGAACCATGATGATCGAGCTAAGGTCCATTTAGCATTTCCATTATAAACCACGTTTTTCAGCTACTAATTTTTCAGCTGTTTCATAGACTATTTGGATCAGACTTGGTACAAAAATTTAACACTCAGTCCCTTACCCTTCTTCCTTTCTCATGCAAGAGCCAAAATAGACAAAATGTGGAATTTTTAAAAATTTATTTCCCTGGATGTATTTTCTTTATAATGCTCTTGAGGAATACTTAGCTGGATATGAACTGAGTATGTATATATTGATCTACCTGAGGTTAACATAGCCATTTATGTGATATGAAATAAAGAAAGAAGCTTTTTAATGACTACAATATGTAATTTAAAACTTTGCTACCAGACATGTACAGTTGCATTTTTACATCTCATTATCAGAAGTCCAGTCTTCACTGTGATACCTTTGTTATAAACCAAAATTTTACTTATATTATATGTTTATGTTCCATGGGATTTCACATTAGCTATTCAGAGATTATTCTGCAATTGCAATTTTATGTCACATAAAAGATTCAATGCAAGAAACATAGTACTTTTGGAAAGATGTTTTTATGACTTACTTTAAAAAAAAAGAGGAACAAGATGCCAGGAAATGGAAAAGAAAAAAAAAATGTTATCATTCTCAGATAAGACTGAAAGTGGATGTGAAAGAGCACTGAAAGATATAACTATTAGTACATTACTGCATACACTTTTTTACGTGATTGTCAGGTTTTGCCCAGAAATTTGGAAGCAGGTTAGCTTAGAAATAGCTCAGAAAAACACTTCTGCATTTAAGCAAATTTGAATAAATTTGCTAACTGGCCCAGTGCAAAGGCGCTAAAGGTATCGTTTTCAGCTCCAGTCTTTACAGGGCCAGATATAATTATTCTTTTCAATTGTGATTCAGTATTTTGCTTGAATTATCCTAATATTTTCGATTGTCTCTTAGAACTGAGTACATCGTCTTCTTTCTAGGGGC
This sequence comes from Leptodon cayanensis, assembly GCA_027564655.1. Lineage (NCBI taxonomy): Eukaryota > Metazoa > Chordata > Aves > Accipitriformes > Accipitridae > Leptodon > Leptodon cayanensis. Next base: position 19,192,127 of record JANXJC010000013.1, read on the forward strand.
AAATTTGAATTTTTACCTATCTCAACAAATAAAGTTCAGATTGTTAATTAATTTCAACCTTCTAACTCAAAGTCAATTTGGATTACTGTTAATTACATGAATAAACAGAGACTCTTGTAGTTTATGAACTATTGTTCACATCAGATCAAGGAGACTTAATCCATTCTCAATTAGTAAACCATCTGTAACAATTTTTTTTTTCCTTCAAAAATATTTTTATTTACTTTGAAAGTTTCCTGCAATAATCTGAGCCACAGTTGAAGCAGAAATGGGGAGAATTGAAATGTGGAAAATTGCTCATTCTTGGGGGAGAGAAGCATGCTATACTATTTTCACCACAGCAGAATTCCTGTATCTCTTTAAATTCTGCCATCAACCAGGAGTTTGAAAACCCATCCAAGTATTTCCCATCCATCTGGAATAAGGCATAGTTTGAGGATGTTTTATAAAAGAGTTCTGTTCAGGACCCTTGAAGAAGCAGAGCAAACAGTAAGGAGCATTAGCTTATTTCTCTCAGTATAAAGCAAGTCAGTGTCAGAAGTTTAACTCACTGAAACTGGATTAAGAAGGTTATGGCCTTAGATATAACATGTTCATATTTCAGGGTATGGGGAGATGTGATTCAAACTTTATATATATACTGACAAACAAATAAGAATGAAACTATAGACTAAACTTCTTCCTTACTTTTGTATCAGCATCTAAAGTTGGTGAGAAATCAACATTGTGTAAGGATTTAATCTTAAAGTTGCTAACATAGACAACCATTTCTTACAAAAGACCAGTCATTTGGGGGAATAAATGAACAAAAAGTACAGTACACAGTTCAGAGACAGTCCACTGAAGAGAAATGTGCTGGATTTAAAAACCATATTTATAATTTTGTTTTTCAGAAGCTATTTTATCTTTCTTTTTCTTTCTTTTTTTTTTTTTTTAGTGAAGAAGATGTGTAAATAACACAGGATATTTATGAGGTGTAATACCAAAGTGAGTAATAGGAATAAATCATAGAGCAAACAAGTGGGGAATTTTATTTTGATAATTACTAACCACTCTAATTGACCAAGATAAGTCCATTAACAATTCAATAAAACTGACCAAAACTCAGATACTGCCTCAGATACCTGAGGTGGCAAGTGCCTCCGGTACCCAAATACCTCATATAGTGCATGTTCTGATACATGCTCTTGGACAGATTTGATGATGAAAACCATGTGTATGGACAAAAAATACTTTATGTTCATAACTCTCCATCCCCTTTCACTGACATGTCAACTGGATGATAAATTTTGCATGCAATTCATTGGTGCATGTTGACCAAATCAATATGACTAGAAGGCATCATTCTACTTCCCTACCACTGTATTTGAAGTAAATTTTTAGCTGTCCTGTGAACTAAGAATCCCAAAGAGAAAAACTTCAGAGATGTTCTGAAGAAAAGTATTTCCTCCCCAATGCAGCTTTGCATGAGCATCTTGAATAGGAATTGAAAGTTTGCATTCATCAGGATTCAGCTTTGGGATTCTTCATATGTGACAAGGAGAATTATCAGAATTGATTTGGTAGGCATCCCCTTTATTGCAGTAATACAAACAACCTGACAATGCTTAGGAAGCTGGGAAGTGGATTGCCTCCTCTTATGCCAGTAAATATTGTTTTGGAGATTTTCTTGAAAAATGAAGGTGCCTTCCAGATACTTGCATTGTTTAAATGCCATAGGTTCTCCTGGAACTAAAGGATATTTTAGGATCCTTCATGGAAGTGAGAGGAAAGTTAACTAGGGAATTCCTAAATATTGTTTGCCTGTTTTCTCATCTAGGTTTTCATTCACGTCAGGATATCTGGATGTTGAAAGAATCCAGAACTGAATCACTGGCAGTTCTGTCACCTGCAATTTATCTGGTGCAACCTGCAATTAGTTTGGTGGAACCGAAGTCAGAATAAGATAATTCCACATAGGAGGACTTGGTGAGGGCAGGACTCTGTCTTATAAATCGTTCTCTCTATGCAATTTCACAGTCAATTCAAAACAAGCCAAGAAAACAAATCCTTCATACACGATCCCAGATATGTTTATAATTGAGCTTTCTGAGAACAAGACACTGAAAGATGTTTTCTTACACCAGCTTGCAAAATTACCTCATAGTAGAAATAATGTGATAATATCTCCTAAGTTATCTTTTTAGTCATTGAATTCCTTAAAGATTACGTATTAGTGCGCTATAAACTTCCTGTATTTTGACTGAATTTTCATGCATTACTTAGTATCAGCTAATTTTCAAAAATTAATTTTCCATTTCTACTGTGTCTGATATACACTGCCAAAACAATTGCTGAATGCAACAAAAATGTGAGTTATACTGCACAATTTTACAAGCCGGCAACGTTGTTGGTTATTATAGCCTTTCTTACAAGAGCCTTTGAAATGAAAGATTCACCCTTGCCAAGAACCCTCTCTATCGAGACAAGGTTTACATGGCACTATTGTGAAATTCAGCTTCAAAAGAAGACAGAAAAATCAATTCACACTTTACACATCAGTTAACAAATTCAGAGCCTTACCTCTCTTGAAATGTCAAGGAATAAAAAATGAATTTCATGTAATAAAATACATGGAGAAAAAAATGATTAATATCTCCTGACAGTAAGTTTTCTGACTCTTACAGGCATACCTTTTATGATGTAATGAGTTACTAAGGCACATGTAAAACTACATGTGTAGGTAGGGTAAATGATGCACCTTTTGGAGGGCTAGTGAGATAAACTTTCTGTTAGTAGTGTTGCCATAACTGTCATAAGGAATCTCATCATGTCCCTAACAATGTTAAGTGAAACTACTTGAATTAGGATAACTGGGCTGCACCCGACCTTTGTCTTCATCACCTATAGGTGAAAACATTTTCTGTAGTTTTTTTTCTTTTTCTTTTCTTTTTCTTTTTCTTTTTTCTTTTTCTTTTTCTTTTTCTTTTTCTTTTTCTTTTTCTTTTTCTTTTTCTTTTT
>JANXJC010000013.1:19206800-19233412 GCA_027564655.1 Leptodon cayanensis
ATGGAATACTGGGAACATGACCACTTCCTTGGTTGTACCCTGGTTGCCAAGGAAATCCTAGAACCAAAACCACTACATTCACTACAACCACTAGATCATCAGGTCCAACCATTAACCTAACACTGCAAAGTCCACCACTAAAGCATGAAGTCATGGCTAGGGGTTTCTCATGGCTATCTCAAGTTTTGCTTCTAGTTTTCTCATGAAATACATAAGCTAGGAGAAGAATGCTCTTAAAATATTGGTAGTTAGTTGTCCCTTCATTCCTGTTCAGACAATCTGAAAAGAAAAGAACTCACCAAGCTGTTTCTAAAGCACAGACCTGACCTTTTGAAAACCTGATAAAATGTGGACGGATAAAGTTTTTAATCAAACAGAAACACTTATAATGACCTGTATTGGGTTCTCGTGGCAAGGTTTTGGTAGCGGGGGGCTACAGGGCTGGCTTCTGTGAGAAGGTGCTAGAAGCTACCTTTATATCCAGTAAAGCCAATGCCAGCCGGCTCCAAGACAGACTCACCAGTAGCCAAGGCCAACCCCATCAGCAAAGGTGGTAGCACCTTCCTGAGGAGGAAGGAGCAGCAGAAACAGCATGTGATGAACTGACTGCAACCCCTATTCCCTGTCCCCCTGTGCCACGCAGGGGGAAGAGGTAGAGAAAATCGGGAGTATAGTTAAGCCCGGGAAGAAGGGAGCGGTGGGGGGAAGGTGTTTTTAAGATTTAGTTTTACTTCTCATTATCCTACTGACCTGGTTTTGGCTGGGGTAGAGTTAATATTCCTCATAGTAGCTAGTATGCAGCTATGTTTTGGATTTGTGCTGAAAACAGTGCTGATAACACGGGGCTGTTTTAGTTCCTGCTGAGCAGTGCTCACCCAGAGCCAAGGGCTTTGTTGCTTCTCCCCCCACCCCAGCAGCGAGCAGGCTGGGGGGGCACAAGGAGTTGGGAGGGGACACAGCCAGGACAGCTGACCCCGACTGACCCGAGGGATATTCCAGACCATAGGACCTCATGCTCAGCATATACAGCTGGGGGAGAAGAAGGAAGGGGGGGAAATTCAGAGTTCAGGTGTTTGTCTTCCCAAGTAACCATTAGGCGTGCTGGAGCCCTGCTGTCCTGGAGATGGCCAAACACCTGCCTGCCCATGGGAAGTGGGGAATGAATTCCTTGTTTTGCTTTGCTTGCGTGTATGGCTTTTGCTTTAGCTATTAAACTGTCTTTATCTCATCCCACAAGTTTTATCACTTTTACTCTTCTGATTCTCTCCCCCATCCCACTGTGGGGGGACTGAGTGAGCAGCTGTGTGGTGCTTAGTTGCCAGATGGGGTTATACCACGACACCAACTCTGAGTTAATTGGTAATAAATTAGACTAATTTCCCCAAGTCGAGTCTGTTTTTCCCATGAGGGTAATTGCTGAGTGATCTCCTTGTCCTTATCTCAACCCACAAGCCTCTCATTATATTCTTTCTGCCCCATCCAGCTGAGGAGGGCAGTGATAGAGCAGCTTTGGTGGGCACCTGGGATCCAGCCAGGGTCAGCCCACCACATGACACTGCTGAAGTGATCATATGATGAGGCGAAGTCTGGAGCAGGATGAAGCATAAAGGTCTTTCCAGAGGTAGCACAAAGGTTCATGAGGAAAGTAAGATGTTGAAAGAAGTCACATTCTGCTGAACTGTGGATGCTACGAGGGTAATTTGACTCTATTTCCCTTTTGCTGTTTCAGGAATGAAAGCAAATACTGACCAAGCCTTTTTTCAAAATCCTGTCAGTTCAATATGAAAAAAAGACAGGATATACTTGAGGTTAAGATCCAAAGTTCACATCCCTCACTAAAAATTCCTTCCTAACTTTATCTTTTAAGAACAGGGAAGATACAAAATGCCTTTTTTTTTTTTTCCTCCCTTTACCCATTAAAGAACAGCTTCTATAAAGGCATTATTAGTCTGATAGACTCCACTTCTCTACTTCTGTGACCTTGAGAAATGTGATCTTGCACTTTTTATGACCACCTGGAATGCCAAAGTAAAGATCATTGTCTTGGTCCATTCCTTTGGTCATGTAGTGCAGGTCACTGCAGGTTGCTACAAATGATAAAGTGCTGATTTTTCTTTTGGGGAGGGGAAAGCTGACTCTAGGGATATAATATATATATGTATAAAAGTGTTTTGCTATGGTTCACTTGGGTTTTGGTTGGGGTTTTGGGTCTGTGGGGTTTTTTAAGCTGTGTCATTCTATATAAGTATTTGAATGAGAAAGAAGAAATAAAAGGTGGTGTGAGTTTCCTCAATCCCTTTCTCCCCTTGTTTTAAAAAACATACAGCAGAGAGAAGTAATGTTACAGTAATTTTATTAGAGTAAGGCAAAGATTGTCTTCAAAATCATATTACCTAATAAAGTGTATACAATCCCCAGGCTGAGGATTGAGATATAATAAAAAGAGAGTAGAGAATTTACATAAAATTATAACTGAGAACTGCAAACAAAATATAATGACTAAGAAGGGAATCATCATTTGAGGGAACTGTGTATTCTGCAGAGTCACACCAGATTCTAAAAAAAAGAATTCATACTGCACCAACTATAATAAGCATAAGACATAAATTAACATTTCAGGTTTCTTAACTCTAGTACAAGGATCTGTAGTCTAACCATTGGGCAGTCTGGTGAGAGGGCTCATGCTCTGACAATCCCAAATTGCCTTCCACTAGGAATATGTAAGCCCTTAACAGACACAGTGAAAGTAGCCTGATAAAACCCCCTCCAGAGCACCTAGCTTGAGATCCTCAGGCGTTCCTGCTGCAGACCCTGGAGGTGCCCAGAGGCTCTGGGGGGACAGCTCTTTTCCATGCTGCTGGCACTGATACTCAGGGCACATGGTGCTCCAGTGACTATATGGTATCCATGGAGAAAGTTCTTTACAATTCGATACCTCCTTTTTTCTCTAAATTGCTCTCTGAAGATTTTACCTGACACTGAACTTATGAAAGCCCATGGAAGACTCCTAAAGCATGTTAACAGGTTTATGTCTTTTATATATCAGAAATTATTACTGAGTTCTCTAATTAATTAGATTCTCTAGTCCAGAATTACAATTTATTATCATAATTTTTAATACATAATGGAAAAACATGTTTTATTCTCAGATACAATTAAATAATTTTCTACTGCAACATCTTGGTCGGGCCAACTCAGATGTGCTGAGCTGAATATATGACAGAATGTGTCTGAAAAACTTTGGTAAACCAGTTGAATCATGTTATTAGAAGGAAAATAATGTTCAGGAATGGCTTTCCTACAGAATAATGCCAGAAGTATTCAGCCACTGAAATTTGAAATCAGAAATATTTCTAAGATCTGCATGGTTTAGAAAAAAATAAATGGATCAAATCTGTGCAGGGCCTGGTGCATATGACTGATCTGTCTCTTTGTCTAATAGATGCTGGTGAAAAAGACAGGGTTATCTGAAAGCATATTCTCTAATGACAAGTTGGGCAGAGCGGGTGGGAAAGGATACCAAAGGGCTGTTAACTCATTTGAAACTGATGGTTTTCCAAAGGCAGTTTTATACAAAGACAAAATTGTGGCATTAGCTACAAAAAGCATTAAGAAGGTGCCTATTTACTCCGGTGCAATGAAGTACAAAGGTAATAAAGCAAACCTAAAGTCAGGCAAACCTGGAACAGACTGCCACACTACTGAGTTATGTGTGTTTCTGATATTTGTGGTAATTTATTTTGAATTATCTTGGCCTTCTTTATAGGCCATGGATTTATGCCCTTTAAGCAGCCTGCAAAAGATAAGTGGATAGCAAAGAAGTAGAACAGGGAGTTCTACTACACACAAACCGTAACATGTAATACAAAACAGAGCAACATTCTGGATGAGGAGAATCTCAATATATGAAGTGCATATCTATTCTGAAAACATGGAGTGGCAAAAACCAAAAGAGTTATTAAGAATAACCCACACAAGGCAAAGGAAAGAAGAACAGGAAGGATAGTTGTACAGTGTAAGGACATGTTTTTGAGCACTTCTGTCCTATTTCAAATAGGCTTCTGGATTTATAGGAGGCAATACCTGCCAACTTCATCTTTTCCTATAGAAACCCACATAGAAAGTTGGAGACTTTTGTTTGGTTTAGTTGGGTTATTTTATTTGTTGCTTTGGGGTTTTTTGGTTTTGTTGTTTTTTTTTTTTTTTTCTTTCCTACAACACAGAATAAGGCAAGGGAAAGCAATGAGGTAAATCTAATTATCTCATTAGCTCCTGAGCAGATATCCCATAACATTCAGAACTGACACTGGAATATAAGTAAAAAGCATCTTTGAGAACAAATATAGTAACAAATCTAGGCCATACCATGATACAAAAATTGATTGTATGGGCAAGGTTAGCTGTAAGATTGGTCTTTATTGTCACATATTCTAGGAGCAAAAATTCCAGGACTGAAAAAAAATATAATCAGTGTACTCAGTAAAAATCTGGACAAGATTTTCATTTATGGAAATCTCAGTGCAAAAATACTGGTATTCAGTTTACCTAATTTTGGTGTCTGAACATCAATTATACAAATCTCAGATCACCACTCTAAAGTTTTTTTAAAGTCAATGAAAGGATAAAGGTGATTCACTTCAACCTCAAGTGGGTGTCTAATATTGGAAAAATAAACTATCATCTTCAATAGTTATTCTAACTATTGTTATCTTAGTCAATCAGCTTCTGAATTGTAATACTTGGTAAGATGAATCCTACTAAAGATGGCTTGCAAGATATTGATGTGAAACAAGTTTCCTACAGAAGTGCTATTAAGTAAGTCCAAAAATGAAGGTAGAATTCTGGCATGTGACATAAATAGCTGAAATTGAAAAGATGTAAGAACCTTCAAAATAAATTAATTTGATGATTGCAGGAGATGGTAATTGATTTGGATATGCAGATGACTAAATAGAAAGCATAAAATACAGTAATGATGGAAAAACAGTTCAATCTTGTCACAGAAGATGCATCACCTAAAAATCTCCTTGGCAAATTTATTCAATTTATTAGATTCTCTCTCTGACTACCGACAGATTAGATAGATCAAAACAATCAGCGAGCTAATTACTTTAAGTGCAGTATAGAAGAATCATGCTTCATGGCTCTTTCTAGAGGAAAAACCACTCTAGTAAATACTTTTCATAAGAAGTGTTCTAGGAAAAAGATGTACTATACACTGAAAGACCTGACTGGGGCTGAAGTCTTGTCAGTGTGCTTTTTTTTTTAATATGCAGCTGCACCAAAGAGGAACACAATGGAAAGAAAATATGTAAGAGGGATAGAGAAATTTAGAGTGTACAACCTGAAACCAGATCTCAGCAAAGTGCCAGTCAGGTTTGAAAGAATTAATTGCTTCAGTCACTTCTTTGAAAAGAGAGACATCAAATCTGATCTAAACAAACCTAGAGAGCTAAAGGATTTTCTAGCACAAATCTCCAAAGGAGAACTGGGTACTACATTGTGTAAAACCCTTGGTAGGACTTGTGACATTCATGTAGTTTAAAGATACCATCTACAAATAAAGGTCTCCTGGAGGAGATTCAAGTGCCACATCTTGGCAGATAACATTTTACTTGATGCTATCTTGGATGATGTGGACATTTGGTAACAGCTATGGGCCATATGTTCCCTTCAGCTGGGCCCTGCCGTCCTGCTGCGGGATCTCGCAGGAGATATTCAGCCAGCTGGCTGCTCGGCAGTCAACATGCACAGGCAGGCTTGACACCAGAGCCTCAGTGCCATCGGTGCCACGTCTGCCCTATGTGCCTCCTAGAGCTTGAACAAAGAGCGGTGATGCGCTCCAGCAGGAGCAGCCAGAGCCAGATCAAGTCCCCCAGTGCCTTGGTGCCCAGCCTGGCCTTCCTGACCCCATAGGACCTCCTGACAAAGTGTGTCAGACCATCTGTGCCTGTCTGCCTGGAGGCAGGCTGCATTACAGCAACAAACACGATGTCTCGCTTTCTTTTACCGTAACAGCAGCTAAAAATAGATCTGGTTTTCCTCCCTCCTCCTCCTTTGCTGATCAACCGTATCACCCCCAACCTCTTCTCTCCATGCCTGGGTCTGTTAGCTCTGTCTTGCTGCACGGTGCAGTGACAGCCACAGCCCCTCTCTCTTCTTGGGAGCTGCAGCTTCAGGTCTTGTTTTCAGCTATCCTCTCTCTTTGCTCTTTCTTTGCCTTGCTCTTTTTCAGGTGTGTCTTTGTTCTTTTCTTCTCCATGCTCTACACAGGCAGAAATTCTCACAAAATGTTTTTCATTCCCCTGTCACAGTCAGATCACACTTAGGGTTTTGTTACCTCTAGTATTATTGGTTATTCTTTCCCAGTATTGTATTGTCCTCTGTACTCATGTAGTTTACCCAGGCACTTAAATATCCTTTAGTCACCAAGCAACAACATTAGCAGACAACATAAACCTATTACAAAGGTTACTGTATGAAACTTTGGTGTTCAGAAGATGTATTTAAAAGGAAAGAAAAGTAATTACAAAAGCAGAGGGAAAGTAACAGGGCAGGGAAAATAAATAAATAAATAAATAAACAAAAAGGTGCTGTGTTGCTTCACAAGTCCTTGCCACCACAGGCACTGTGGATGCAATGTAGCCCGTGGAGCCCCAGGAGACAGTCCCACCCTAAGAGAGAGTTAGATTCAAGTAGATTAAACAGTCAAGAAGACCTGAAGGTCCTCCCTGCTCCTCTGTTACTTGAGCCACTCCTGCATGTGGGTGAGGTCAAGAGCCCTCTGCAAGAAGGCCAGCTGAGGGTTGCATTAGCTCAGCCTATGGTTCTAAATAAAAGGGCTTCAAACCTGTACTGGTGGATGCCCTCGTGAGGGGCAGCCTCTGTGCTTCCCTAGAGGCTTTCCAGACCTTATCACCAGATGTCTCTACGATGTCCTTCCTAGCAGCTGGGAACACATGGCACAGTGCACAGTCTCCTGTAGGGTCTTTCCTATAATCACATTCATTGGAAGACCAGATCCATACCCATGTTTGAACAGGTCAGAGATGGACCCTTTGCAGAAGCTGGGAAAAAACAGAGAAGCGTTCTCAAAAAGATGGCCTTAATAATCTAGTGACTATGTTCGAAGTGGTGGGATGGCAGTTTCCTGGACTCAATTGTAACAACCGGAACATCTGAATAGCAGCAGGAGGGAGCTGTGGGCAAGGAGAGGTGGTGTGGATTTGGGTCATGTTTGCTGTGAATTGGATTCTGTACACATCGGACTTCCTCACTGTGTCTTTGTAGCCTGCTTTGTTTGGGAAGTGGATTAAGTATGTGATGCTGCAAGAAAAAAAATAACCAGTGGTGCTGCAGAAGTGGGGGGTGCTGGCCAGTCTGCGATGTGTTCTTTGTGCCATGCTGTTGTCCTGTCAGGTACAACAGTAGTCAGGCAGGGTTTCTGTGTGCTACGCAGCTGGCACACTTACACCTGCAGTGCCAGCTGTTGCACAGAAAGGATACCCAGTGTCCTAAAGGAGCTCTGATGACATTTTGTAGAAGGACCACTGTCAGAACCACATTCCCTGGACCCAGAGCCTGTCCTATGAAAGGAACCAAAAGATGCTCATTTTACCCTGAACGTCAGATGAGGCACAGATTTTGTGTCCACAGCGTAGCAGATTAAATCTGGTTTCTGCCAAACTCTGGTAGTGCTGGCTTGGAAATGGGGCATGCTCCAGATTTCTACAAGGCCTCAGAGAAATTCAGCAGATGAAATAGAGCTGTGTCAGGAAGGGGAAGGAGGAGGGCAAGGAAGTTATATCACTTAGCATTTCTTTTGAATATGCCTAGGCTGAGTTGGGGTCATGGGAGATGGGATATGCAAGAAAAGAGCAATGGTGGCAAGTTCCTCCAGATAATGCTTCATAAATGAAATGACATTTGGTAATAAAAGCTTCATTTATTGCTTTCGGGAATGTGGGAGGCATGGGGGTTTGAGGGGGAAGCAGTATGTGCAGTGTCATTTTTGCGAGTAGCATGGCTTCTTTTCCCCATGCAGAGGACAGACGATCAGAGACAATCACGTGTGGCCATGTGTGGAGTCCTGACAGGTTCTGTCTTGTTCAGAACATGAGAGTGTGTGACTGTTTCTGCTGTTACCATACCACATATCTTTTGGGGTGGCACCCTGCTCTGAGGCATAGCTGGTTGCTATGCAGACATAATCCATCAGCTGATGATTTTTTTTCTTTTCTCTTCTGCCGAGTTGCCATGGGAGACCGTCAAGCTGCAGCGACGGTAGGTTCCCCCTACCCCAGGCATCTTTCCTCTCTGTATGTGCCATTCTCAGTGTCATTAAGCTTGAGATTGCCCTTCTTCCCTCCCCTGCCAAGAGCATAAATACAATTTATACTCACTAGATCTCTCCTCGGTTCTCCCCTCTGCCCCTGGACTTGGCAGCGATGGCAGCAGTGGCAGGACAGCGTAGGTAGGTGTCTGCCCTTGGCACAGGCTTGGGAAAGGAGTCCTGCTGTGGGGTGCTGGGCTACTCCTTGGACAGGGGATGGTGCTGCAGCTGCAGACCTCCCACACCTGCCTTGTTCAGAAAGGCAGTGACCTGGGATCCAAATGCTCACTGCAGGGTATAGTATGAGAAAATACGGAGAGCTACATGGTGAGAGGTCCCCAGCCTGCGGGCAGGAGGTTATTTTTGTCTACCATTGCATTACCAAGCACCATGCTCTGCCGCAGGCCATCTTACCACCTCAGTCTAGACCAAATGGAAGACTGTCACAGGCAAAGCAGACTTGAGTAGGGGAATTTTTTTCTGTAATTTCGTTTATCGCCATTTAGCGCAAAATTTTGATTGCTGATTTGGGTATTCAGAAAAAAAAAGGAAACATAAGCAAATAAACAAGCATTTAAGGAAATACCTTTCCTCTCCCTTGCCCCAGCTCAGCATAGGCAAATTGTATTTCCTCCCCACTTTTCAGTCCTCACTTTCCTTGGTTTTGCTGCAGATTACACTCAGCCAACCCAGCTCCTTTGGTGAGGTGATGGACAGTGCAGAAGGCTGGGGTTGGTGCATAATGGTTTCCCTCTGTCACTCCTTGTTTCTTACTCATTTTCCTCCACTGCTCCTGGCTTCTTCCTTGTTTTCCTCTGTCCCAGCATGGGTGTCCCACAACCACAGTCCCTCAGGGGTGTCCCCGCTCTGGCACGGAGCGCCTCTGTCCCCAACAACAACCTCTTCCACATCTTGTAAAATCATAGAATGATTTGGGTTGGAAGGGGCATTTAAAGCTCATCTGGTCCAAGTCCCCTGCCATGGGCACGGACATCTTCCACTAGATCAGGTTGCTCAAAGCCCTTACAGAAGCCAAGGTAGATGACATCAGTTGCTCTTCCCTTGTCCACCAAGACAGACACTCCATTGTAGAAGGCCACTAGATTAGTCAGGCACAACTTGCCCTTGGTGAAGCCATATTGTCTGTCTTGCATCACCTCCCTGTCTTCCATATACCTTGCCATAACTTCCAGGAAGATCTGTTCCATGACGTTACCAGGCACGGAGGTGAGGCTGACTCGTTGGTAGTTGCCAGGGTCTTCCTTTTTACCCATTTTAAAAATGGGCATGATATTTCCCTTTTTCCAGTCACTAGGGACCCTGCCTGACTGCCACAACTTTTCAAATATGATTGAGAGTGGCTTGCAACTATATCAGTGAATTCCCTCAGGACCCTGGGATGTATCTCACTGTGTCTCATGGACTTATGTATGTTCAGGTTCCTCAGATAGTCTTGAACCTGATCTTCTCTGGTGGTGGGAGAGACTTCATTCCCCCAGTCCCTGCTTTGAGGTTCAAGGGCTTGATAAATGTGGGAAGAGAGATTACCATTCAAAAATGAGGCAAAAAAATAGTTGAATACCTCAGTTTTCTCTATTTTGGTTGTCACCAGTTCTCCTGCCTTATTTATTGTGGGAATACATTCTCTTTAATCTTCCTTTTTTGGCCAACATACATGTAGAAGCCCTCACTATTATTCTTAGCATCCCTGGCCAAATTCAGCTCCAACTGTGCCTTGGGTTTTCTGATCCCATCCTTACACATCTGGGTAGCGTCCCTATATTCTTCCCAGGACACATGTCCCTGGTTCCACTGCCTGTGCATTTTCTTCTTACACTGAAACATGCTGGCCTCCTGCCTTGCTTGCCCTTTTTCTTGCACATGGGAATCAAAAGCTCTTGCGTTCTAAGAAAAACATCCTTAAAGAGCTGCCAGCTCTGTTCAGCTCCTTTGCCCCTCAGTGCAGTTTCCCAGGGGATCCCATCCATCAATTCCTTAAAGTTTGCTCTGCTAAAATTCAGCATCCTGACTCTAGTCTTCACCTGGCCCATATCCCTCATGACTGTGAACTCCACCAGGGCATGATCATTGCAGTCCAGGCTGCCACCAATCACTGCCACCAATCTTGACATTTCTAATTAGTTTATCTATGTTGGTATGCAATCGGTCAGTAACACTTCTATTCTAGCCAAGCTGTCTATCCCCTGGATTAAGAAATTATCCTTGTCACTCACCAAAAGTGTCCTGGACTGCTTACAGCTTACGGTGCCACTTTAACAACAGATGTCAGGGTGACTGAATTCCCCCAGCAGGATCAGAGCCTGCAAGTGTGATGCTTCCTGTAGTTGAAGAATGACTCATCAACAGGCTCCCCTTGATCAGGCTGCCTGTAGTAAACACCAACGACAAGGTTTCCTTTGTTGGTGTGGCCCCTAATTTTTTACCCATAAGTTATCCACTGCTTTTCAAAGACAGCTCCGTGCAGTCAATTCATGTTTTTACATAGAGGGCAACCCTCCACCAATTGTTCCTTGCCTGTCCCTTCCAAACGGTTTATCAATTGCAACAGTTTATCAACAGCTATCAATTGCAGCACTCCAGTCATGCAGTTCATGCCACCAAGTTTCAATGACAGCGATTAGATCATAACTTTCTAGCTGCACAGCTAGCCTCCTGTTTGCAACCCATGCTGCATGCATTGGTATAGGGGCACTTCAGCTGGGCTGTTGACCTTGTCACCTTTTTAGAGGAACGTGCACTAATTTCTTTGAGGCATTTTACTGGTGTTTCCCTGTTGGCTCCTAATACATCAGCAGCCCCTGGCTCTTCTCTGTTGCTCAAAACTCCAGTTTAAAGGTCTCTGTATAAGTCTGACCAGCTTGTTGACAAAGACCTTCTTGCCCCACATAGTCGGGCAAATCCCATCAGTTCCCAACAGACCAGGCTTCTCAAAGGTAGATCCATGATCACAGAAGCCAGAACCTCAAGTACGGCACCAGCCACGCAGTCAGGCGTTCACCAGTTCAATTCATCTCCTCCTTCCTAACCCCCTTCCTCTGACTGGGAGGACAGAGGAGAAACCACCTGTGTGCCAGATCCTTTTAATGTTGCTCCAAGGGACACATAGTCTCTTTTGATGGTTCTGAGTTGCCTTGCCGCAGCGTGGTTAGACCCTACATGGAATGGTAGGAGCAGATGAAAACCTGCAGGGTTCACTAGGCCTAGCAGCCTCTCAGTGGTATCATGAATGTGAGCCACTGGTAGGCAGCTCGGTTAGGCAGCTCCTCCATTTCTTCTCCCACAGCGTCTGGCAGTCCCTCATCACTGCCCGAGCAGAGGCACAGTGAGGTCCCCCAGCTGCAGCAGTTTTGGGGTGTGATGGGCTGTCTGTATTGGTGTCAGGTCCGACTGGAGCCAGCTGTGCTCAGCACAGGGCAGGTCATGGCTCCCTCCCACACAGGGCATCCTGGCAGCCCCGTACCACCCCAAACCTGCCAGTTGTGTCTGATACAAAAGTCCGAAGAAATCCCCTTGACTTCTGGTTCCTCTTCCCTGTAGTCACCCACCCTGCTGGGACCTTTCATCTCTTCACTATTTCCTCAGTTGTAGGTTAACGAGAGGGCTGAAAACCAGCACTTTAGAGGGGGGGTTGTATTACAACAGCAGGAGTGGCTCTGGGGCAGTTCAGGCACAGTGAGGAGAGCAGGAAGGGACGGACGTGTAGCCTTCCACCATATTGCTGAAGGACTGTGACTGAGTGACACTGCTAAGGTGATACGGCCTCATCCATGTCTTATGACTCCTTTCCAGGGCCAGTGACAACTGGCAGGCAATGGTTAGCACTGACACAGTGCCATCTGGTTTGCACCAGAGCAATGTAGGAGGCAAAGCTAACAAACTAGCAGCGCAGATGACTGCAACCCCACACTGGCAAACTTCTTCAGTGATCAAGGTGATAGGACAGAGTTCACCCTCAGCAAGTTTACAAATGATATAAAATTGGGAAGAGGAACTGATAGACCAGATGGTTTTGCTGCTGTTCGGAGGGACTTCAATGGGCTGGAGCAACGAGCCAACAAGAACTTCATATGGTTCAAACAAGGGGAAATGCCAAGTCCTGCACCTGGGTAGGAATAACTCCATGCACCAGTACATGCTGTGGGCCAAGCAGCTGAAGGACCAAAGTGGTTTTACAGAAAAGGACCTGAGGGTCCCTGTGGACAATGAATCGAACATGAGCCAGTGCTGTGCCTCTGCAGCTAAGAAGGGCAATAGCATCCCGGGGGACACTAGGCAGAGGGCATTGCCAGCAAATTGAGGAAGGTGATCCTTCCCCTCTGCTCAGCTCTAGTGAGACACATCTGGAGTGCTGGTTCAGGTTCTGGGCTCACCAGTACAAGAGACACAGACATACTGGAGCAAGTCCAGTGAAGGGGCATGAAGATGATCAAGGGACTGGAACATCTGACGTACAAAGATAGACACCTGGGATCATTTTCCCTGGAGACAAGAAGGTTCAGGAGGAACTGATCAATGTGTATAAATACTTGGTAAGGGGAGTAAAGAAGATGGAGCCAGACTTTTCTCAGTGGCACCCAGTGAGAACACAAGAGGCAAAGGACACAAACTGAAATACAGGAATTTTCATTTAAACATAAGAAAAATCTTTTTATTGTGAGGGTGGTGAAACACTAGAACAGGTTACACAGAAAGGTTGTGGGGTCTCTATCTTTGCAGATATTCAAAACTCAGTTGGACATGGCCCTGAGCAACCTGCTGTAGCTGAACATGCTTCAAGCAAGGGGCTAAGACTACATCACCTCCAGAAGTTTCTTCCGACATTAACTATTTTGTGCTTCTTTGATTCTGTGATTTTCTGCTTTGTTTAATTATTGCTATAAACGTAGCTGTAGAGAGCTAGAGTCCTGGGCACACCACGTCATACATCTGCCATACAGCCAAGATGAAGGCACAGTTGCAAAGTATCAAATACAGAACCAGAATTACAAGTAATATAATCACTGATGCATTTGCAACTGTTAAATTATGATTGCTTCCTTGTACATAGAGAAAATTACAATGATTTTATATTGTTCCTCTTAAAGATCCTCAAGAAAAGGAATACCCCAGGTGTACCAAGTCTGGCAGCTGTAGAAATAGAAACTTCACTCATGGTGCTCTAAATCAGAGTGGGTCTATATATGGCTGCATATACACATTAGGAGCACCCTACTTGAGTTTAGAAGACTAGCATCTTTTTAGGACTTCTAACATTGGGCAAACAACCATATTTTGGCACACCTCACACATACTGGAGCTGGCTCAGGCTAGCTACCTCAGAAAATGTTTTGTTCCTCTTTTGTAAATCCGCTTAGACATGCTGTAAAACCAAGACATATGCTTTCAGTGCTAAGCATAGGAGTACCTTTAGGCAAGTATTTAAAAGACTTGTTAAGAAAAATCATTTAATTTCACTATATTTCTCCACTGATGAGAATGTTCTACATCAGGCAATACTCCAGAAGATAATAATAGAGGACAGGAATGAAAAACAGATCTGAACATTACTAAGCTTTGAAGGATCTTCAGAGATGAGAACGAATTTTTATGGGGCCTATGAGGAAAAGCTCTCCGTGTGAACTGAGCAATAAAGAAATATGAGTTAAAGTTTGTCCAAACAGGATTCTATAGAAAAACTCCCAGAGAGTGTGAGCATTTTTAGACTGCACAGTAGTAGACCTTCAAAGGTAAGCAAAAAAGGAACAGCGTTTATATTATATAACCTTTTTTTTTTCCCCCTTGAAATTAGATGTGTTTATTGAAGGAATACTACCATAATGTATAAAATAGTGAGAACCCCATGTGACTTGAGGTCGCACCTGGCCTCCTTCAATTAGTGGGAAATATATTGTCTTACCCCCTTGAATGCTATAAAGAAGTAGTTTAGCAACAGAATAATATACCACAAATAAATATGGCATTGTGAGGGCCTAAATTTTCATATTTTATAGTACTGTTAATCTAAGTACTCTGCTTCACTGTACCTTATGTTTTCCTCATTTTTAATCATCTCTTGCTAAACTACTCACAGAACTCCTACTGAGATTCCATTCATTTCATTAGAAATGCCATATATAAAGTGGCATGGAACCTGTCCAAAAATTAATAAGCCTAAACCAAACATAATCTGTTTGATATCTATTCTATACTTTGAGGGGCTTTGCTAGTTCATGCAACAGTACTATTACTGTGCCTCTCAAGACAGAAAGGTCAAAGACATATGGAAGTATCCCCCTCATTGTTACAGTTAAACATATAATTTCAAGAGTAGATTTGTATGAGAAGGCTTGGGGAAGGAAGTAAAATTATCACAAAGGTCTAAAACAGGGATGATTCATTAACTAGTGTTTTCTGTGCAAATTAGGAGAAAAATGGCTATCAGTTAAATGCTTCTGACCTGAAAGAAGTAACTATAGAAAAAGCAATCACAATACAAATTAACAATATGTATTATTTGAGAAATAAATAGAAATGCCTTTGTTCTCTTTTTTAACTTCCTAACTTACTTTTTCACGTAAAACACAACACTGTAAGAGCTGTAGCAATAAGCTTTACAATCTCCTCAGTTTTTACAACAACAATGCAAAGTAAATTCTAAATATTTTTCCTTTGCCCTTAAAATAATGCTTGTATTAATGTAAGCCTTTACACAACATTATATGTGAAGTTTATATATTTCTCAATGTGTTTTGCTTTCAGTAGTGTGCCTAATCATAAGGACACATCATCAAAAGGAGGGGATTTCTAATATTACACTACGAAGTCACCCAAAAGCCAGTACTATGGACTGGTTTTCTTTTTGCTAGGTGTCCAATATGTGTGCAGTCCACATATGAAAAATCCTTGATTTAAGGGGATGATAAAAGGGGTTTCCCTACTCCACCATTTCTGGTTTTGAAACTCCAAAATGTATTTCATTCTGCATTGGGATGAAAGTAAGTGTTAAGTGATGTAAGAGAGTGTGGCCGCCTCCTCCAGCTGATCCAGCCCAGGACCTCTCCAGCCTGCCTTCTGCAGCGCAGCCCACTGCCCCAGGGACCCGTGGTCTATGCCCAGGCTGAGGGACATGGCAGGAGCTTTCCTGCTTGCAGGCTTAACCAGCAGCAAAGCTGAGCACGTGTCCCAGAGACACACTCAGACACACAGAGGTTTATACAGACGCGCACACAGGCACATACAAGACATTGATATGGCCAGCCCCACAGATTGCCACAGACAAAGTGGTGCCTTCAACTGTACCATGTATAGGACTCATAAAACATAATATAGACAGCCAAGTGCCCTTCCTCCTCTTCAGCTGGTAGAGACAGAAGTTCACTAGCGAATGCACACACAAAACACTCTCCAGATTCACAAATGCACATTTGCAGATCCCTCAAGCACCAGCATGGCCCCTCTGTCTACTTGGCACCCCTGCCTGGATCCCGGGCCCCTTTACCCATTTCATAGGTCTCCTGTTTGCTGGTTAGTCCAGCCTGCTGGTCACTAGCAAACACACAGCACCCACACATTCTTCTTCATGTGCTCCACATTCACAAGTCCCCCTGAGTGTACCATCACAGAACCCCTGCCCGCCTGATACCCCAGCCCAAACCCGAGGCCGCCCTGCTTGCCATCTAGTCCAGCTTAAAGTTTGCTAGCAAATACACACGCACACCCCCCACACACCAGGACTGGGGAAGATACAGACACTCACTCCCCTCAGCAGCCAGCACCAGGCACACAGATTGTGACCTGTGGTCCCACTCCAGCCACTGGTGCAGAGCTCCTCACTCACCTCCTTTATGCCAGCCCCTCTCAGTAGCTGTTTTTTGGCACATACACAGTTCCCCCTTCAGTGGCTGGACGTTAAAGACACCTACTTGCTCCAGTAGCCGGGACCACAGGCCAGGGGTGCCCACGCCCCCCGTCTGACTCCAGTAGCTGGCACCAGTTTTCACTCACACCAGTGCTGGTCTTGCCAGTAGCTGGCACTTAATCCTTGCAGCACACACACACGGGGCAGAGAGTGAGATTAAGCAAAGACACAGTTAAGAAAAAATTTATTAAGAAGATGTAAGAGGATAGGACCAACAGCAGCGATCAGGCATAGGGCTCAGCCAGGCAAGTGTACTGGCTGGCCCCATTTTACACAGGACGAGACCCTTTTATACCCACTCCCGCCTATTCTGCCTTCGTTCCTCCCTGCTCCCCCTTCCCCTGCAGGTGCCCCACGGGTTTGTACAGCTCTATGATTCCCATACAGTCCCAGTCCAGGGTCCTCCCTGGTTTACAATCTTATCAGTTGCAATGTCCATCCAGTTGATCTTCCTGGAAGTAGCACCTGTGGTTTCCCGATAGCCCATCAAGTAGTGTGAGTGGTGTGGCTTGTTTCTTGTCATTGTCTCCGTGTTTGCTTTGTCAGGTCTATGTCTTGGTATATTTTGGTTTCTGGCTGCCCCCTTTTCCCTTGGTTTCCCAATTGACAAGATCCCACTCAGATATCCTTGCTGGAATAAATATTCTCACACTCTCACATGCCCTCATTAATTAGTGTGACTGACCAGGTTTGGTTCTCATCCTTTGTTGGTCAGGTTTGTGTCCCTGGACGTTCTTGTTTATGACTTCCTTCTTTTCCTCTGTCCTGGTTTAATCCCAGTAGGGAGCTCAGCCCCACACAGCCACTGGCTTACTGCCCACCCCCAGTGGAATGAGGGAAAGAAACAGAAACGAAACAGTGAGAAAACTTGTGGGTTGAGATAAAGACAGTTTAAGAGAGAAAGCTAAATAAAGATGCACATGCAAGTAAAGCAAAATGAATTCATTCACTACTTCCCACGGGCAGGCAGGTGTTCAGCCATCTCCAGGACAGCGGGGCTCCAGCACACATAACAGCGACTTGGGTAGACAAACGCCTTAACTCCAAATGTCCCCCCCTTTCCTTCCTCTTCCCCCAGCTGTATATGCTAAGCATGACGTCCTACGGTCTGGAACACCCCTCGGGTCAGTCGGGGTCAGCTGTCCCGGCTGTGTCCCCTCCCAACTCCTTGTGCCCCCCCAGCCTGCTCGCTGCTGGGGTGGGGGGAGAAGCAGCAAAGCCCTTGGCTCTGGGTAAGCACTGCTCAGCAGGAACGAAAACTTCAGGTTGTCATCAACACTCTCTTCATCACACATCCAAAACATAGCACCGTACAAGCTACTATGAAGAAATTTAACTCTAACCCAGCCAAAACTAGTGCATCTTTTTACCCCTTGTTGCATTAAAAAAGGTCCTTGACCACATATGCTCAAGGGAGCAGACTCTTACCTTCCACATACTCTTACATAAGGCCTTTCAAAAATTTACATCAAAAAGTCAAATGAGAGACTAATTCAATATCTAGGGAACTTCCCTGGAACATGGTAAAGTATTCCTGAAAACACAGTGCAAGAGAGAAGAGATTCATCCCAGAATGAACAACTAATCACAACCCTTGCCTGACGCACAGGAAATTGTTTGCTTTAAGCTGAGCACAGCAAGGAACCTGGATTGTCAGTCTGGAGTATCAATACTCCAGGTGAATGCCCTGAAGCTTGAAGTATTGGCACCTCTCCAAAATTAAAGATACTAAGGAAAAGTACTTGTAGTTCAGTTACTTCAGGAGGGAAACAAATCCGATAACGTAAGTAAAACTTATTTTTTTCAACTGTTGAGGCCAAAGCTCAGAGAGTGAAAAAAAAATTATTCTTTTCGTACTATATTTTCTATTTTATAAATTAAATCTTCGTCTTAATAATGCAGAACATTGTCTAAAACTTCCAGTCGATAAATATTTGATAATGTGTGTTCCTTTGATTTTATTTCATGTTAGAAATTTTATCAAATATTTAGTGTAATAAACATAAAATAGGAAAAAGGGTTGAGTCATATTACAAGTAGCCTCTATAGCCATGACAGACAGAAACCTACACAAACATTTCTGTACAATTCCCGAAATCCACCCAGAATCCAGTCATCACTAAAAGCAAATACATATAACTGCTTTAACAGGCATAGTGTGAACTCTCCACAAACCTTCTCATGACTGTAAACACTGAATAAATAGCCAATGGCTTTAGTACTGAATTTTTCTAGTCATAATTAAAAGAAAAAATAAATGCCAAGTTGTGTAAAGCTACGGATTCCTGATAAAACAGGAGGTCCTTGGTTATATTCCTCACCACCAGAGACAAAAATAACCTACTTACAAATGATTCTCAATCAATAACAATTGAACGTTTCAGCATCCTTTGAGTCTCAGCCCTTTCCATTAAGTTTGTTACAGGTACTACTATTTATTCTTTAGTTTCTTAATATAAGTAAAGAATTCTTACTGTCACTTGTAGAACAGAAAAAAAGCTCCAAAATTCAACTGAAAGTCATCTCGTGTTTTATTCAGATCTGTTGTATATTGAGTTTGAAAGGAAAAGTGTTCTTATTGCAAAGTGGGTTTTTTTCTTCTTCTTCAGAGATGAACATTTATAATTTTATATGCAACAGTACTCAGTTTGATTTTGTACTGAGGTCTAATGACACTTAATGCACTAAATTATAGTCCTGCATTTGCACTGCCATGTTATGTTATGTTGCATTCTAATGCCTCAGAGTTACCATAAATAAGGGCTAAATAACATATTTATATGCCCAGGTTAGACAGGAGTAGGGACTAAAAATGTAAATAAATGTAGGGAAGTGTTGCTTCAGCAAAATACTTCCCCATACATGCAGAAAAATCCCTCTGGGCTTGAAGAGGATGGGTGAGGCAAAATACATGACACATCTCCACTGAGCCATTTGCTATCCCTACTATAGCTTGTGAGCAATAATCTGTGCTTATTCCTTCAATGCAACAGTAACTACAGGGACACCAGCAGCTGGACACAGCAGTAAAACATAAATCCTGCCGGAGCCGCCTTGCAATGCTTCCTTGCGCTGATAGGCACCAGCAGCCTGGTCAAGAAGAAGCTGTAGTCACATGCCTAATGAAAAATAAAATGAGAATTTCAGCTCTCTTAGCAGCAGAAAACTCCTTCTTTATGTGGGACTGAACCCAACACATTCACAGTAGCAGGTACATATTTTCCACCTAGTGCTAGTCCTAGTCCTATCCCAATCATTTGTAATCACTGCCTGGAAGTCTTAAGTAATTCTTGTAGCAAGGACAAGCAGTCAAGACCTCCCTGTTTCTGAGAGACACCACAAAATCATTACCACTGCCTTGTTCTTCTTTGCTTTTGCTACTAAACCCTCTTCTTCCCATTTAGCGCAGAAATCAAAGAAATTTAAAAGATTGCTTGTCTACTGTGAAATTCTGGAGCAGCATGGGTAGAGCTATCTTGTTGCTCTGCCCTATAAAACTGTGTTCCTGAGAGCATAAAGGATTTAGTATTTCCTAATGAATAAACTTGAACGTCTTCTGATCATCTAATGGAGTTTGATTTCTTTTCTGAAATGCCTACTACTCCTTACACCATCTATGGGCAGTATGGGCAATGGATGCTAACTTTTCCTTGGACCAAAAACTTCCAAGGTTAAGACATTGCAAACTTGATGTCAGTGAGGGCTCATTATTTACATTTCCAAGACGTTGTTACCTTAGCTCCGAATTCTGCAATGTCTCAGCCACACAAGGATTAAAATACATTTTAAGTGCACATATTCAGACTTAAAAAGGAAATTCCTTTTTTAACATGGGTGAAACTTGTATATGCTGTTATAAAGCCCTTCACTCTGAAAGATGCTTTTTATTTGAATTAGTGTTGGAAAAGAAGTGCATTTTCATACCACATGAAGGAAAATCCATTATTTATTTTCAATCAGTAAAAGGGATTGTTTAGGTTGGAGAACTGCATAGCCCCGATTGGTAATAAAACTTAACTTGAGTACTTTTTTTGGTCTGAATTATATAATCAACATAAAGCAAATATAGGCAGTACATTCACAACTATAGTTTAATCCAGTGAGACTGTGGACATGTTGAAGGGAGACAGGAGACAAGCCTGAAATACTCCATACCTTATAGGCAATATTCACCCAGCACTACCTCCTAAGTCCTTAAGAGACTATACCAAGGTAGGAGAACCTATTAACCCACATAAAAATGTAATCTTTTTCTGTCTTTTCACACAATTAGTAATCAGGGCTCTGCATAAAAAACAGGATAGGTGAGGAGAATGTGCCCATCTGCTTAGAGGCAAGAGATTTGGAAGACCTACAAAATGCACTAGGTGCTTCCAAAGTAACAAGAATCCTTGGCTGAGATACTCGTTCTGCTACCACCTCACAAGTATGGCTGAATTCCAGAAAATAATCTGTTTAACCTTACAAGCCTGTATATATGTGTTTGGATCCAGGTGGCCGCAGCACCTGCTCACACAGCTACTCAGGAACAATTTTCTCCATCCTTGTTATATGTGCAGCATTTTTACTGTGGCCCACAGTAACAGATACATCTGAGAAATTTAAACCACATGAATATGAACACTTTTTTCCAGCCTCTTCCCCACAAATCAGTGCATAGTTAGTAACTACTAAAAATAATAACCCTTCATCTTGTAATTTCTGTGTTCGGTTTACTTCTAGGAAGTTCTGCATGTGGCATAGTTTAAGTTAAATCATAAGCAAACTAAGATACAAATGACATATGCTGGATTTATGCAGTTCATAATTTTAAGCTTTAATGTTTATGTATGATTTACCGAGGAAGTTTTATGAGTCATATCTGTAATGTCATTGGCTATGCAATATTTAATCAATGAAATATTTACAAGTTAAAATCAAGTGTAAATTTCATGTTACAAACCCCACATTTGTGCTAAAATTTATTGTTTGCATAGCACAGAACTTAAGCTGATTTTTAAGCAAAGAAATTACTGAAGCTAGCATTTAGATGTTTTAGCAAGAAGCTATTTGTCTTAATTTAAAGTGCTCTGATTTTTTTTTCCCCATTTGGGGCAGGATTACTCTAATTTTTGTTAGAAGGTCATCAGCCTTGAAAAATACCATTTTTAGTGATGGTAACTGACAAACTACCATATGTGCGCCGAATACCAGTTTTACAGCCATTCTTTGGGTATTTAAAGCAGTAAAAATGCAATCATGATAGAGAGCTGTTTGCCATTGTTGTGGCTATATTCAGCACGCAGCTGTGGAACATACTGATGTTGATTTATCAGGTAGCACAAGTGCTGCTGTAAGCACCTATTTCTGAGGGCCATGGGATTAGTTAAGGAAGCTGGATTACCATGAGATTCCAAAGTGGGATCGCACAGAACTTGAATGTGCCTCTATCAGGACGAAGTGAAATTGATTTTCTACGACATGGCGTTTTGATACAAGCTTAGGTTGCGCTAACCCAGAGACTTTGAATTTGGCTGACAACTGCTGCATGATCCTGGGATAGGAATACCTACCTGAAGCTTCCCTCGTACTGTTTGACAGTTTTAGTTATTTAGGTAGCCTTCTGGACTTAAACCTCTGTCACGTAATGCAACAGGACTCTAATTCAGTTGAGACCTCTAGCAGTTAATAGTAACCAGCAGCTTCTCTTTCGGGTAACACTAACCTAACTCAAAATAGGAATCTTTGATATTGTGTTTTCATATCACTTAGCTGGCAAAAAGAAAAATTGTTTTTACCAACCTGGATGAAATGCTTTCAGTCCAGCTTTTCCATGTTAGAGTCTAAAATCGTGACTAACAAACATTGAGAAAAAGGTTATGGAAAATCAAATGATAAAGAAATAAAAACATGGTAAATGAAAAACTAATGTAAATGGCAAATATTATTGGTGAAAAAATGGCTGATTTCTGCCTCCTGCCCAAGAAGCATGTGGATTTTTTTTTTACCCTACTCTATCACAGATTCATCTTCCTTGGTTAATCCTGTGTTTCTCCAGATACTTATAGCAAAGTCTAACATATATCTGAACTAGAATGCAAAGTAGATGTGGTCAGTAGCAGCCCGTAGGGGTCCGAAATACCAGCACCAGCTTTCTTTAAATTACTTAGAATTGTCATCTCCATGTTTTTTTCTTTAGACTGTGTTCCTGGATTTCACATGCTTCCAAAAGGAAAGTCATATATGCATATTTTATATATTATGTTATGTTATATTATATTAAATATAAATATTATATAGATCTATACAACTGTTATTGAGATAGATATCTGTGTGTCTAATACATATTTATATATTGCATGGTGAAAGCATTCCAGTACATGGAAACACATGGAAAGGTCTGCCCCCCAAACAGGACTCCAGACTCCCTTGCAATTAAACCAAATCCAGAAGCTTCTAAGGAAGATTTTTAGAAAGTACATAAATAAACTGTCACATTTGCAGACAAAAGTCTTAGGAACCATACACTGGCCACATTAAGGCAACAGCTGTGATTGTAAATAATAAAAGTTCTCATTTTCTCATGTTTAATTAAAAAAATGCTGAAATACTTACTGACATTCATTCCTTGTATATGTATCTCATCATATATAAACACATAAAATTCCCCCCCAAAGTAGAAATTTTATTCATAGCTACTGTTTTGTCACAAAGTCCTCTCAGGTTCATGAAAAGGGAAAAGGACTTCCAGACAATGGCTCATCCATTTAATCCATTCAGTAGCTATGGATAACATCTAGACAATTAGTTTAGCATAGAGTTCTTACAGTTCAGATGGTTATATTGGAAGGACTTAATCTCATTCCAAATACCTCACCCAAACAATGCACTTCTATTTGTTGCTAGTAATTAGGAAAGGTTTAATCTCACCTTAGAGTTAAACTTATTAAGAAATCTACATTTTCATGGGGACTTTGGACAATATGTTTATTCCAGGAAAGAAATTGAAATGTTTCAAAAGGATATAAAACAGGATACATCTAGAAAACTATAACTACACTCAATTTCTTTCTGAATTGGAATGTGTTAGGGGCAAACTGAAACAGATCTCTTGAATCAGCCACTTTGAACCAAAAGCTTTTACTGAAAATTATACGGTAGGATAGAAGTAGAAAATATGTTAACAAATACAAGTCTCTTCTGGGTGAATTTTTCCCATATATAACAGCAACTTTCTGTGTGAATTAAAGATGACTAATCTACATTCAAGTTTATACTTATATATATGTATATATTTAGACATATATATGATAGTGTGTTTATGAATATATATGCTTACATGTATTAATATCACAGAACTGCAGAATCAGAGCATGGTTGAAGTTAGAAAGGAGATCATCTAGTCCAGCAGTGTTGCTCAAAACAGGATCAAGCAGAGCAGATTGTTTAGGGATGTGTCCAGTCAGGTTTTGAATATCTCCAAGGATAGAGACTCTACCACCTCTCTGGGAAACTTGTGCCAGTGTTCTGACATTCTCATGGGAAAAAAAAAGAAAATATATATATATACACACATATACTATATTTACATTTAAGAGGTATTTCCATTATTTGAGTTTCTGCCCATTACAGTTTGTCCTTTCATTGGATACATTTGAGAAAAGTCTGGTTCTGTCTTCTTTACTGCCTCTCATCAGATATTTACACACATTGATCAGATCCCCTCAAGCCTTCTCAAGGCTAAACAGTCCCAGCTCTCTCAGCCTCTCTTCATATTACAAATTCCAAAGTATGCAATATTTGAAATTGCCTTTATTTAACCCAAGACCATCTCTTTTCTGTATGTTTGCATCACGATGTGTGTACACTGAATTAGTAAGACCTCAGTCCCATAGGTAGGTGAACCAGCCAGAGCTCACCATTGCTGCCTTGTGGCCTGCGTGTCAGGGTTTCACCCCGTAGGAAACCAAGAAAGAAGGATGGGGACTATGTCTCATGGGGACATGGAGGTGGGATGCAGCCAGAGTCTGGAACCAAGAGGCACTCCAACATCCTGCCGTTTAGTAGCACCCTACTAAATCAAACCAATTCACCACATGACAAACAGAATAGCATCATTGCCCAGCAGTGTTTCACTGTAGTCTTATGCAAGTCCTCCCAGGTTCTTTCCTAGTCCTACAGGTTTAATTCAAACTGTGTGTCCTTTTCTTAGCTTGTCAAGCTCTTACAACCTGTGCACTGTCCAACAACTTTAATGTCTTGTAAACCAGAGGTTTTCTGCTTCCAGTTTTCACTTCTTATGGTTTGTTGTTGTCTGTAAGGAAGGACTCATTATATCAAACCTTTTACAGGGAAGATTTTTAACACAAGAGATTTTTTTTTTATTTCTGTTATTAATAAGAGGTAAATTGTGTTGGTTTACAGAAGCATCAAATATGAACAATTTCTAGCTACTCTGCTCTTGAGTATGCTTGTGCTTTTTAAACATCAAAGCAAACTTTTAATTACAGGAAAGGAAATGAAAACACACAGCATTTTGATCCATAGCAACTGCATGGTATTTCTGAAGTTTGAGAAAGTTGTTACCCTAGGGGGTTTCAAACACTTCACTGACAGTTCTTATTTTCTAAGAAAAATAATAATAAATATTGGCATTAACTAGATTTAAAAAAACACTTTATTCTCTCTCCTTTCTCTCAGCTGGGCTAAGCAGAGCTTTGGTCCAGGTAAGAAACTGGGTCACAGCTCAGTTCAAGATCTTATTATAGCTACAGAGTAAGATTTACATCCTCTGGTACATGAGGAGAAGTAAGAATGGGAGGGAGTGGAGGCAGTCTGCCCATGAAAGACCAACTGCACTCACTGCTGTATCAGTCCACTCCCACACCTGCACACAGAGGCAGATTAGTGCTAGAGCTGCATTTTTGTCAGGAGAGGTATGGTGGGAAACACCAAAATGCTCCTGGCTGCCTTTAGATCTCTATTCAGCCTTTCAGCTGACAGTGGTAACATCTGGTCTAAAGAGCCGGGCATTTGACTGGCCCTCCTTTCCCCCAGTGCGGTTATATGTGGAATAGTTACTCTTCTGGGTATATCCTATAACATTTTAAGCTACTACTGTCATCTTAATGTGGGTTTATAAAACAATTTGGTTAGAACCATCTCTACTAATAAAACATTTCTATGAAGAATCAATACCTGCTCCTCTGAGTTCACTCTCTTTCTGTGAGTTTTAATTTCCCCTGTGTGTGTAAGCATGTGTACGTCTAGAGCTGCTGGAACTGTTCTGGCCTGCAGGACTCAAGTTAAGCAGTATTACTAAGTGTTGATAGGATCTGGATTAAATGTGCACTTAAATACTGGCCAAAATATGTATAACTGCCTGGAGTTCAGACTCGTCTTCTGCTGGTACACTGATGTCTTTCTTACAGCTTCTGGCAATTTTTATGTCTGCTTCTCTACTGGAAAAAAACCCAAAAAACTTACAACTATAAAAATACATTTACAACAAAGCAGATTCATATATTTAAAATATTTTGGTTGAAGTACAGTTTAGTAGAAGGAGCACTAGGATTTAGGAAAAAAAATGTCTTTAATTCCCTGTTGTCACACAAATGCGTTCTGTGCCATTAATCAAATCACTTAGCTTTTGTGTGCCTCAGTTTGCCCTTTATGACATGGAGATAACAGCACAGCCATATCCTCCTAAGGACAAACTGTTTGTTGGGAGAATATACACATTAAATTATTATAGTAATTATGATAATAAAGCTCAATTATTAAGATAATTAAACTATAACTTAAGGCAGAGAAAATACAGATCTTAATAAGGTTTGTGATTTGTAACTTATTTCAGTCAAAATACTTCATTCTTGAACACTGAAATTATACCTAAGCACTTGACTGAGAAATTTTATGAAAAAGGAGAAAACATATTTTTAAAAGTTTTGCCCCCGCCAAAGACACCAAAAATAAACTTACCATTTTATCATTAGTGCCGACTCTTTTGAAGCAATGGGAAGGATTAATGTAAAATAATTCAAAGTAGTTGCCTGCTTAAACTTTCTTTATCTTCTTCACATCTGTGTAAACTCTGGACTACAGCCACTCTAGGAAATATATGGAAAAAATTAGTCTTGACTACTGTCCTATTAAACTGTTCTCATCTCAACCCATGTGTTTTACCTTTTTTTTCTGCGATTCTCTCCCCCATCCCGCTGGGTGTGGGGGAAGTGAGTGAGCAGCTGCGTGGTGCTTAGTTGGTGGCTGGGGTTAAACCACAACAACTACAGATTTTTTTTTGCATCTGTGGTGGGTTGACCCTGGCTGGGCGCCAGGTGCCCACCAAAGCCGCTCTATCACTCCCCCTCCTCAGCTGGACAG
>JANXJC010000013.1:19233512-19245906 GCA_027564655.1 Leptodon cayanensis
CTACTGATGCAGAGCACAGCACTACAAAGACTGCCATGGGGAGAATTAAGTCTGTCTCAGCCAGACCCAATACAGCATCTCTTTATTCATGCCTTTGCATTATTTTTAAAAAATTATGTTTCTTTCTCCAAATATCAGGACAACTTTCACTTTTTTAATATACTTGAGATCAGAGTATGTTCTTGCAGTTTGAATCACCTCAGGAGATAACTCCGCATCCAGATCCCACCAGGTAGCTGCTTGCAAAATAGTCACTTGGGAAACCACTTTGAAACTGAGGTGTATGGAGCACTAGTGGTAGGTGAGTAACTTCAAAGAGAAGCATGGTCTACCATGGAGCTGGGAGCAGGCACTGACTATGAGAACATAAGAGCCGTCACACAGGTTTAGTCCAAAAATCAATCTAGCCCCATATCTTGTCTCCTACAGTAGCCAACGCAGACAATTAGGGAGAAATACTAGAAGAGGAAACATACTACCTGCAGGATGCGAGAACAAGGTTTCTTGACACTTCTGTCTAGCCAGAATATGCGTACATACGGACATATGCATATAGACGCATATAAAATATAAAAAATATATATATTATATAGATTATATAGGTGTAGGTGTGGATATTTTTTTATAAGCTTTCACATAATAGCTGAACGTGATTAACAATTTAGGTTTTTCTTTTTAAATAAACCTTCCACAGCTGCACTGCTGAAAGGATTGGTTTTATCTGTAAGTTTTGGCTTGTCTCCTTAATTTCTGTAAGCCAGAGGGAATTTGGCTGGAGTTGACTAGCCAGGCACACATGGAAAAGTTTCAACAAAACAGAGGCATGCCCAGGAATTTTATCATTTTTAAAGACTCAGTAGCCACTTAGTAAATGTAAGCGATTTTTAATCTCAGTTCTACAATGTTTTACTTTTTTTTTTTTGTACTAATCTTCTCCAGAGAAAACTTACATCTTTTTTAGACTTTTAATATTAAGATGGTCTGTTAAATACAGATAATTTTTGGAGAAGAATCTGAAGTCCTGCACTCTTGTGTGCTTAGCCCACCTGGCATGGAGTTCCAGCTTCTCTCTGAAGTGTCTCTTCTTTCAAATTAATTGAATCTGCTTTTTTAATAATGTCTCAGAATAATCAAACTCCCTTAGTATCACACATCTCACACATCTTCTACGTTCCAGGCCACAAGGCAACACTTTCTGAACTTGTCAACTGAAAGTGAAGGTGGGGGTGGAATTCCCTTACCTGAAGAAATGGCTGATAAGCTTTGTGGCTTCAATTATTTGGTTTATGGGATCGAAGGAGGGAGTTGTTGGTGGTGGTTGTTTTTTTTTCATTCAGCACAGGAATAAAAAAATGTACCTGATAAAAGCATAATTCATTTCTCCTTCTAACAGCATGCATTTAGTAATTTGGAAATATACACCAGAAAAAGCAAGGAAATCTTCATTTTTATTTCTTCAAATAAAGTTTGAATTTATTAGGTTATTTCTTGTGCAATACACTATACTTCATAAGTTCCAGTAACACTCTGTTTTTAATACTTCCACACAATATTGAGGAAAATGATGACAAATATCTTGTTTCTCAAGCTTTGGTTTAACTATCCAGGCTACATATTTTGTTCATTTCAATCTTCAAATAAAAATGTCATGATTTATTTTCTGATATTAATTCATTGAACTTAATAAAAATTGAGGGAAGTTCAAATGTTTTATTTTGGTATTTAATCATCTCAATACTCTGCAAAATTGTAACTAACTCATTATTCTTGAACCACATCATAAAAATATCATTTATAACATTTGAATTTTTATATCCACATGTTCTTATCATTCCGTCATTCCCTTTGTGTCCCAAAGCACTTTCTGATTATTTTAAATTCATACATTTTCTCATTTCATTCATTTGAACATTTTCCACTCCTAGCATACTATCATCTTTTAGACCAAGTAAATATAGCATTTTACTTGTTCAATATACTATACAGATTTTAATAAATGATTACACACACACTCATCCAAGAGAGCTGGCTGAATAATTCATAATGAATCTTTCCTATTCTTCAATTTACATGAATAATTACTAGGCTGTAGACTGTTCACAAATAGTTTATTCTGAGTATTCACTATTTAAAATCCCAAATCTGTTCTGGTTTATTGATGTGTAAGTTATATGGAGGATGTGGAATATCACATTTTGCTTCCCTGAAGACTGAAATTCTTAACTTCAACGTGAAATAATGAAAGAGTTAGTACAATATTCAATTACAGCATAGGAGAAGGTTTTATGGAAAATGGCCTATCAAGAAAATATGTATTTCAAGCACTGAAAGAACAGATTTGGCAGATAAAGAGGGAGATGTAAATGTAATATGTTTGATAAAACAGTAAGAGCATAACATGCACATGATGTCATAGTAAAATAAGTATTAAATACTACTAGTAAAGTTGACACTAACTTGTGCTATAACTGTGTGATACTGGGTCCAATACTGGTCAACAAATTCATTAATGATCTGGATGATGGGGCACTGTACCCTCAGCAAGTTTACAGATGCCACCAACCTGGGAGGAGCAGCTGATACACCAGGGGGTTGTGCTGCCATCCAGAGGGACCTAGAAAGGC
The DNA here is from genome assembly GCA_027564655.1 of Leptodon cayanensis. NCBI lineage: Eukaryota > Metazoa > Chordata > Aves > Accipitriformes > Accipitridae > Leptodon > Leptodon cayanensis. The sequence goes on from JANXJC010000013.1 coordinate 19,236,137, forward strand.
TGGAGAAATGGGCGGACAGGAAGGAACCTCATGAAGTTCAACAAGTAAAATGCAAAGTCCTGCACCTGGGGAAGAACAATCCCAGGCACCAGTAGATACTAGAGGCTGGCCAGCTGGAAGGCAGCTTTTCAGAAAAGGACCTGGGGGTCCTGGTAGACATCAAGTAGAATATGAGCCATGAATCTGCCCTTGTGGCAAAAAAGGCTAATGGTATCCTAGGCTGCATTAGGAGGTGTGTTGCCAGCAAGACAAGGGATGTGATCCTTCTCCTCCATTCAGCAGACACCACACCTAGAGTACTTTGTCCAGTTCAGGGCTCCGCAGTTTAAGAGACATGGACATACTGGAGAGAGGTAGCAAAGGACTACTAAGATGATTAAGGATCTTGAGCAACAAATCACAAAGGCTCAAACAGCAGACCTTTGCCGCTGCTAAAGACAACTCTCAGCAAAAGCAGGGACTGGAGCACGTCTTCTATGAGAAAAGGCTGAGAGAGCTGGGACTGTTCAGCCTGGAGAAGAGAAGGCTCAGGGGGGGTCTCATCAATGTAGATAGATATGTGAAGGAAAGGTGTAAAGAAGATGGAGCCAAGATCTTTTCAACAGTGCCCAGTGACAGGACAAGAGGCAATGGACACAAACCAAAACACAGGAGGTTCTGCCTGAACAGCAGGAAACACTTTTTTATTGTGAAGGTGACCAAGCACTGGCACAGGCTGCCCAGAGAGGCTGCGGAGTCTCTATCCTTGGAGATATTCAGAAGCCATCTGGACAAGGTCCTGGGCAACTGCCTCTGGGTGTCCCTGCTTGACCAGGGAAGTTGGACAAGATGACCTCCTCCATGGAGGTCTCTATTTCAGCTTTAACTTCTCTGTGATACCATGATTCTGTCAGCTTTCTCATAGATTTAATAGTCATTGTGGTAAGGTTTGGAAGCAAAATATAGATCTAGACAACTGAACTACAGACCTAAGTTTTTGCTTGAAGTTTTAAAGAACACTTCAGAAGTATTTAGTGTGGAGAAGAACAGTCTCAACAGCAGAGACTCTTCTTTCCTGTGAAAGAAAAAAACAAAACAGATTAAATCCATAAAGATGGATTCTATATCTTGCTTGAGTATTCTGACTGCTGCCATACTGTACAGTGTAAGAAATTCTTCCACTATCCATTGTAGTTTCTAAATTCTCTCTTTCATTACCTTCACTTTTATTAAATAGCTATTGGAACATTTCAGAAATTAAAAAACATATTTAAATCACTGCATTTTAATATCCACAAGTGTTTTCTATTACTCACATACACGCACATAATTGCTAAAAGAGAAATAAAAAGTAATTTGGGCTTGACTGAACCTGAGTTTATCCTTGGTTCAGTCCACAAAGGAAACAATCAAATATTGGCATCATTCCGATGAGGATAACCTGTCACAAAATTAGGACACACTAGAAGGAACTGATATTTCCCTTTTTTAAATAAATACTCAAAATAAAATTATTTTTATATTACTTGGCTTTCTTCCATACATTTTCTTATATTTTCAGTTTAATCATAAATTCTTACCAGTTTAGTTTATGTATCACTGCTTGTGAGTTGGTGAGGAAAACTTTGCATTCTACTGGACTTGTTAAAACCAGTTCATCTTTATTATAGGGCTGTCAACAGATATTTATGTTCATGTACACAAACAGAGGATACTCACATTATATTTATGACAGGGAGACAAATAGGCTCACCCTATGTGTGATGCTAATTACTGGTTTGCCAGCATAGCAGCACTAAACTGTTTTACTAAGGCAGATCCAAAGAGGCTGAATCTTGCCATTTGCAGTCCGTGAAAAAGATCAATCTGTACTAAAACTAAAACTTTCCCCTAACGATGACGTACAAATTTTACCATCATCCTGGAATTATTTTTCCTGCAGTCACTGAACACCTTCTGATTTTGTAGTTAACTGGAAAATGGCCCATGCACCTGTGAAACCTTAGGCAGTGGGTGCTAGAATATCAGCACCATATGAATAGAGTACCTACGGTGATGGACTATAAACTACCTAGTGTCCATAGTATCTCTCATGCTGTTTTTTTCTGCTACATGTTAAATCTGTCAGGTTTATATTTAAGTTGAAAGTCATCTAATATCTGTAATCAGTAAGGCTCCTGGAGGGATATGCAGCAATTCATTTTAAGAGCTTTTGGTGTAGCAGCAGTATTGCTGGATGTTTTTTGATAGCCTACTGTATTAAGATGTCAAGCAACTTAGCAATACGTTTTTGTAATAAGGAGACAGCAGTCTGCTTTTGCATTTCAACCTCTTTAAATTTTTAATTGTGAGCCCCCTGCCAGTAAATGAGTTAAACTGATTATAGTGAGTACTTGAATAATAGTGAGAACTTCATAATTAGAAAGTCATACAATTGATCTTGTTATGAACTGTTTTCATTAGAAATGTGTAGAAATTACCATTCCCCTGAAAATACTTCACAAAAATAGAGACATGCTTAATTAATTCTAATGCAAGGACAAACTTAGTCATTTGTTTTAAAATCTGAAACAAACTCCAAATTGGGGCTTCAGCTTTCTTGGTTTTTTTTGTTTGTTTGTTGTTTTTTTTATTATTATTATTTTAGTGATGCAGAACAAGAGCTGAGCATTAAAATAAACAAGAAATATCAAAAACGACTTTATGAAAATGGAGCTTCTACATATTATCATTCAAATAAATTAATCCACAGAGAGAAGTTATTTCTCTCCATATGAATGAGAACTACAGCCAAAGTCTTCTGTGGTTTTTATCTTGTATGGCAGCTACAGGAAAACAAAATAATTCTGAGAAAAAAAAAAAAAAGGTTTTAAAATAAATATTGACCCTTCCCTTTTCTTTCTTTTCTTCACAACTATAAAGCAGAACATAATGAAGAAGCCTAATTTTAGCTTTTACCATGAGAAAGTCATACTGTGACTCCTTGCTCTTCTATTTTCCTTTGCTTTTGTGGGGTGAAGCCTGATATGAGAGATATTAATATTACAAATAACCAGGTTTAAGTACCCAGTTGCATAGGGCACAACTTCTTAATGTCCATAATCTTTGCATAAACGTGAATCTTTCAGCTTTAATTTTGAGACAGCTAAAGGAGAAAATGTAGAAAAAGGTAGCAGCAAAAATCAATTATATGGACTTTCTAATTATAGATTTCAAGAGGACAGTGTCTCAGAATAGCAAGGAATGAACGACTCGCTCAGCTCATTTCTTGATATATTGTGTATTCTACTGCAGAACTCACCAAATGTTATGAACTGCAAATGACTTCTGAAGAGGCTCTTGAGGATCCTCCTCATCCCATGTAGACAGCCAGAACATAAGACACCTGTGGCTGAGCTATTTTTACAAGCTCTTTTTTACAGTCAGAAGAGTTTAACACACTGTTGGGATAATATTAATCTCATTTTAATGCACACTTAAGAAAGTCAGAAAAATTACCCATTTCTTTCTGTGAACTATAAAGGAAGTCAAAAGTGGTTTGTAGACATTAGCAGAGATAGTGACTTCTAGTGATGCTGTTCAGGCTGAGATAAATTTTAGTAGCTTACGGGGTGTATGAATGAAAACTGGCCAAGGCTGCAATGAGTCAGCAAAGAGCAGCAAAAGAGGGGTTTGAATGCCCCGGGCAACAAAAACAGGGGCCCAGCCCATAAAGTGCTGCTGGGCCCAGCTGGGGTGCCAGGGTGGCAGTCTCCAAGGAGGACGTGGCTTGGCAGCCCCAGAGGCTTACAGCAGGGACGTGGTTTGAGACCCCGAATCTGTGGTAGGGCAAAGCCCAAGGCTTCCTGCGGGGTGAGTCCTGCTGCACACACCGCGTCGCAGCTCTGCAACACTGCCCAGACACCACCACCCGAAGAGGACCCTCTGGCGTGGCCGGCTGAGCACCGAAGACCCATATGTGTCTGATTTTGCACAGTTCTGAGCGAGCGTTTTCCCTTGAATTGGGCACATGCTTTCTGTGTGCTTCTGTTGGCTGCTTTAAATAAAATTAAGTGGAGAGTAGCTTGCGTTTGACCGGTTACTTCTTTGGGTGACACCAGCATCACCCTGGAGACTGCACACTGACTGAAAAGCACTCAAAATAACCCCCTGTGTCTTTGCAGATACTGTCAGTTTCCCAGGGCGGTGGGGGGAGGAGAATAGATAGAAGTAAATTAATAGAGAATTGGGAACTCGGTCCAAAGAGCTTTACATCACCGAACATCTTCAAACTCAGTAAATTCAATGCAAATGGAGGACTCCGAGCAGCATACACTCTGGGGAACAGCATGCTTGTAATACGCCATCCACTAAGCTGCTGTGGGAAAGAAGCAGTTACACTATCTGAAAGCTGCCTGTGGCTACAAAAATAGTAGTAAACTGAACAGCAGTGGAGCATAATCCTGGCTGCTAGGAATCAGCTGTCTGTACTGTTAAATTGCACGAACGGCTTTCAGTCTAGGCCAAGTAGCTCTTCCGCCCCAATTCAAGTCGTGGCCGGAGTGACCATTGCCAGCAGGCGGTTTGTGTGCTCTACATTGTGCCCTCAGGTCTAAGGACGTTTGTTATTAATGATGGGCCATTCTGTGCCTCATTTCCTGGGCACAATTAATTCACTACTGTGGACAGACCATGACTCTTCGTGTCCTAAACATAAACTGTCACTCTTACTAGCAGTGACTGTCTGAGATATTACTGTCTCTAATTATTACAATTACTGTGCATGATTAGCCAGCATGATTACAATTCCTCTGCTCCTTTTCCTCAGGCCTGGCTACACTGCCTATGTAATACGAGCCACACAAACCCACTTTTAAACTATTTTGATAAAATACACTTTTTCACTTCCCCAACATGCAGCAGGTTCCATAAGCAGTAAAAACAACAACATTTTAGAAACCTCTAACATCTTTGATAGTGGCAAACTAAGCCAAATCTAGTCGCAATTGGTTAGATATTGCCTTAAGGCTCTGTTCTGAGTTTAAGTCAGTGCATGAACTACTAAACTTTCAAGAAACTGCTGAAAAAGTACATTGAGTCTGTCCCACTCCCCCTCTTGAACCCACCTCCTGCTCTGGGACTGCAGATACCATTTACCACAGTCTTGCCCTTTTTCCTTTAGACATTGATAGGTACCTAAGGAAAGGTAGGCTACCATTTTATTAGGGATGTCTCTGCCCACTCCTGGTTCTTGCTCTGTGTTTTTTAGGTGGCAGTAATCACTGAAGAATATTTCAGTTCTATGGTTTGCAGTATGTCAGGGCTAGTCATACATCAGACCAAAATGTTATCTGACAAACATTCTTCTTCTGTATTTACTATTTCATTGATAGATACAACCATTCTAAAAAGACATGGCTGAATAAGTAACTTCTTTATTTTAAAAAATAGCTTTATAGTTATGGTAAATGTCCACCTTGAATGGTGATGGTATACCCACAGTAAACCAATCTCTGTCCAGAGTACAGCTGTTAGTCCATAAAATTTGCAAACTTAACAGTGTGATGTTTTAAGATTTCTTTTTTAGGAGGAAGGATATTTTTATTAAGAGGAAGAATCACCATAACTATGAATCTTCAGATCACATACTGCAAAAGCTTAATTACAGTAAATGTCACTCTAGTTGTTGGTAAAGAAAGGAGAAAGCAAGAAAAAAGCCCTTTTCCTTTCATGTAAAATCACTAGCAGTACCAAGGCCCCTAGACTTCATGAAGCCTCTCATGTATCTCCACCAAAGGGTAACAGAAATCTTTGGGATGTCATTTTCAAGTTCTGTGTGGGATGCCAGCATAGCACAATGCTAAGAAGATATTCAAAACCACTCTTTCAGAGCAAGAAATCCATAACAACCAATTGTTCCAGCTACTATGATTATGATGTCCCTTGTAACTCTGCCTGTCATTGCACAGAACTATGCATATATTTTCTCTCTCACATACATACAAATACTCACACTCAGGCATTTGCAACTCATTTGCAAATCATAATTTTAGGTAGCCCAAAAGTGAACTTGGATCAACCCAGTGACTAATGTCTGAAAAAAAAAAAGAAAAAAAAAGACAAAGAACAGCTTCCAAAATAACAAATGACTGGATAATGATTCTTTTAAATTCCCAGCGTCCTCTGATGTTGCCATGTCATTCCTCTAGTAACATATACAGATGGCGCTTGGCTATGTCTTATTCTGATTGTGCTATTTTTTATTATCCTATGCAAGCTGGCAAGTAAAGGAGCCTTAGATCTCCTTAGTTTTTCATTCACACTATCAGGACATTTTCAAAGAAAGGTTTCAAAAGTAGAATATCTTTCAAAGCCTGTGACACAAAGATAAAATACAGAGTTCATCTAAAATATTATTGTTTCTCTTAGCCTTCTGCAGACCTTGCTACCTCCAAATTTAAACTGTACATACCTTTAGTAATATTAGTGCTACTGTGCACTGTGGTTACGTCTCACAGGATGATCTTCACCAGCTGAGACCCAATAAGGAAGCAGAACAGTTAGCCGATCTGGCAAATATACAGAAGAAAAAAAAAAATAAAGCTGACTGTAATGTAAGAAAAAAAGAAATTAACTTATTCATGACTGAAGAAGGAAGACCATAAACCAAATCATACTAAATGTGCTGAAGCACTAGAACTGGCTGCCCAGAGCAGCTGTGGGACCGCCATCCTTGGAGACTTTCAAAATTCAGCTAGACACCAGGCAACCTGATAGCCCTGCTTTGAGGAACAGGTTAGCATATATGACCTCCAAAAATCCATTCCAGCCTAAATTATCCTGTAATGAACAATAAACTGTTTGATAGAATGTAATTTTCATACTGCATCATCTTACATTTATTTCCACATTTTTTTTTCTTAATAGTGCTCAAAGAAGTTTAATTTCAAAGAAGCTGAAGTCTGGTCATTGATTAATCTTTACTAAAAGTAATTTGAAAGATATCAGCAAAGATAATGCCTTCTCTTGAATATTTTGAAATACGTCTATAAACAGTAATAGTTTCTGCAAAAAAAAAAAAAATCCAAACCCAACAGTGTAAGTAGAAAATAAAATATAGCTTTGGCTGTCAATTTGTCTCACAGGGTAAATTATGAACAACTTGTCAATGCTAAATTATAATTTCTGACAGCCAATGAAAATTGTCTTAAGACACAGAATATATCTTTAAAGTTTATGACATTAGTTTTCCATACTTTCTTCCTGTCACAAGAACACCAATTATGACATCAGTCACAAAAACAGCATCCTGAGCCCTGGGAAAGAACAGACAAGTCCAAAAATTTGACAGATTCAGTAACATTATCACCTGTTGTCAATATATATTTTTGTCTTTAGAGTATATAAAATTTCTCAGTTGAAATTTTTGCACAAATAAAATAGTAGGAAAATATTGTAACTGAATGTTGAATTGATGAAATAATCTACTTTTAAAAACTTAAATTTCTTAGAGTATCAAAGAAGCTAATTCATGATGCTTGGTTCTATATATTCAATGAATTTTTATTTCAGTTTTCTTGGAAAATCTTTGATCATTTTACTTGAGCAGTAAAAAAGTGGATTAGAATAAAGGAAACAGTATGTAAAATAACTTTCTCATTTTAATTTACAATCAAGAGGCTGTCAGTATGACACTGCATTTTTCATCCTATATGTGGTTTAAATTTTGATTTGCTACATTAACATTTAAGCCACTGAGACTTTGCACCCAGCTGAAATTAAAGTAGAAATTGTGGGTACCTGCTCATAAGAAGTTGTTCATGTTATTCAGGGAAAGGCAACCAATAAAAATTGTTGAAGGTAACTGGAAGAAAAGATTTTTTCTTGTCTGTGAAGTATTTGTTAAAATCTTTACTAAAATAATACTGTGATGAATAAAAGTGAGCTCAGGAGTAGACTCAAGGCAGCTGTTTCCAGTACACGTCAGTCAGCATTTATAGCTTAATCCTAAATATCCCTGTGGAGTTTGTGTCTCTCATGCATTTGTCCGGAGAACAGAAATACTGTCCTAAGGGATGGTGACAAAATCCAAACTGCAAACTGAAAATGTTTGGCAAAAATGTTAAATGAGCAAAACAGTTTTTCCCCCAAGGTTTTCTCTTCCTGAGCATTCCCAAAAGTATTTCAAGCTGTGGCTTGAGAACTGGTGGGTAAAGTTCAGATCACAGAAACTTTGTCACAAAAATCAACAGTATTTTCAACTTCTTCTAATTCCTCCTCAGGAATGCGGAAAAGATTTTGTATCTCCCCACCATTTCCAGCACTTCCCCATTCAAGAAGCTAAAAAAGACCTTGCAGACATGGAGTGTACCTCCTAGAATGCCTAATGATTTGAAAAGGAAAAAAGGTTTATTCTTCCTCATTGTTTCATTTTTTCCTGGGATCTCCATCAGCAGAGAATGTCTTGATCTATGTTCATATTAGGGTATTAATTCAGGTTTAGAACCTGAATTAAAGCTCCAACTATTGTTCACCCACACTGCCTACATTTTGACTCACATTTTCTGTGAGTCAAAGGTGGGGTTTTTTTATTTAAAACTCAAAGTCAGAATTTCAACTGCGGTATCAAGAGCTATTGCAAAACATGCTCACAACATTCTGCCTTTTTGCATTATATTATACAGATGTAAAAATGGAACCAGAACTGGAGCCCTGAAAATAAGCATGTCATCCTCATGTTATGGCAATAAGAAAGTAAAATACAAAAGCCAAATCTGCATTTAAAAAGTTCCACTAACTCTCCCTGACGATGGGCTTCCATATTGCCTAACCTCAATCCAATATGCCACCTTTCCCTTTGGAGGCCTGTCAATACCAGATGGTTTGTCTTTCTCTAGTTTTTGAGCTACCAACAGCTATTTTCTCCTCCTCTTCGTAAGCAAAGCAAAGGTGATCTGATTCCAAAATCCTCTTTACATGGACAGAGACAGATGGTCCCTGGTGGCAACCAACAGCTTTCATTCATTCATTCTTCTGGCATGTAAATTCAGGGCAAATATGCAGGAAAAAAAAGGGACATTTTTTACTCTGCAAACTCCCCACAGTTTCTAGCTTCCTCTAGCCAAGCAAAGGGGTAATAAGCAGTAGGAAGGATGGCTGAATTTGTGTAAATTTTACCAAAAAGGTAGGAAAGCTAAGAGTAATAGTTGAGGTGACTTCTTCTCTGATTTTCAGCTCATACATCATGATTAGCTAGACTTAGCTAAGGTACTCTGCATATCAGCTGTATACAAAATCGTTGCTAAGAGTAAAAATCATCTGCTCACAAGACAAGCTGAATGTATAACAGGCTGTAAAATCTGGACACTTGAAACTGGAAATTAGTTCAAGAAATACATGGATTGTATATTAAGAAACAGACACAGAAAAAGCTAATCTAACTGACTTCTTTCCTTGGTACTTAAGGCAAATAATATGTTTTTCCTTAACTAATTTTATGATCCTGGTCCTTCTGGTCCTTTTATATTCTGAATCTCTGTGACCATGTGATTTTGTGAAACTTTCCACATGAGTATGCTTTAAATACATTTCAGCTGATGGATAATATAGCTTCTCCTGATTTATTTTATTTATCCAAAACCTAGTATCTTTTTTACTTACATGTAGTCCTTTTGGACAATACTGTGCACATTTTTTCTGTAATGGTCTGCATCCTTATAATGGTTTAGATCCGGTTTTCCCACCGAATGCTCAAACCTTACAGTTTGCAGCCTCTGTTCCCCCCATCCCCTCTATAAACACAAGGGAAAGGG
>JANXJC010000013.1:19263974-19283924 GCA_027564655.1 Leptodon cayanensis
GGTGACCTGACTGACAATGTGGCCATGCGAACTCCAGGGAACCAGTTCAGGGAAGCCCACAGGGTCATACAGGAGCGGGAAGGGGGAAAGGAGGAGCAGAGTCAGTCACACACCTGCAGTGACACCACCAGTCATGAAAGGACTCCTTGAATTCCGTCCTGGAGCTGTGTGTCAGTCGATGGGGGAAATACAGTAGGACCATGTGGTATGCCAGTCCTATGATAATAAGGGATTAATACTTGGTTAAAAACGTGAAAATGCTATCACTGAGTCAGTGCTGAGGTTAATTTAGCCTGGTATTGTGTCTATGACAGAAAACAGAGCAACGCTTAAGGGAAGGTAAGAAGAAACAGGAAAAGGATAAAGTGACCCCCCGCAACGCAGTTTTACTTTCTGTAATTTGTGGTTACAGCTGGATCGCAATGTTTAACAGCCTCAGACAAAGCCATTTCTCAACTTCTCTTACTTAATCCAATTTGTATTTTTATTATCCAAAATATTCTGTAGCAATGAGTTCCATTATTCAACTGTGTTGTGTGTGAAAAAGCATACTTTTGTTTCTTTAAAACCCACTGCAGGCCGATTTAATTGGATGCCTTAGTTCTAGTATGAGAAATAGTGGATAAACATTCTCGCTTCGCCTTCTCCATGTTATTTGTGGATTAAATTAGGTTCCCTGGGTAAGGAACTAGTTAGCTTCAATAATGTTGATTTCTTTTCATTTAAAACAATTACTTGTTACACCTTAAAATTAAAAGATTAACCTCTTTTTTTGCCAGCTAGTCCCATAAGGTTTTCTCCACAAAACCGCAATATGAAACAAAATACCTGTATTAATATTTCACCTGTGTTGCTCTGCTAAGACTATTATGTTTTTCATTAGCCTCAGCCTACAGCATCAAAGCCTCTTAAGTAAATGGTTTCCAAGCTATCTAAATACTTTTCACGAAAATAGCCCTATTAATCAAGATTTATTTTAACGAAACAAGGGCAGACAACACAACCCAAGAGCACGGGTGATTTGCTATTACATAATCTGCTACACCTGGCAATTTGTTGTGAGCAAGCTGCGGCTGAAGGGACAACTCCAAGGAGCGTACTAGAAATGAACCCAGAAGAAGTTGTCCGGACTCAGCCAGTCCTGCAGAATGAGCTGTGAAGACCTTCCTGGGAAGTAGCCCGTTAACTCTCGTCAGTCATGTAACATTACTACAAGCCATTATAGCATCTAAGGCAGGAAACTTACCCAAGCGGGCGCAGTGTTGTGTAAGGCCTTGTCACATGTGGGTATGCTGTTGTCAGGGGTTGTCCTAATGTACGTACAGCTTGCAAAAACTGAGTGCTGCCACTCAACCAAGTCAATATGGTAGTTAAGTAATGTATGAGTATCACCTGGTCAGCTCCATGGACTTTACTATGGATTTCCCCTTACGTAATCCAAGCAAAAGCAACGTGGACATATTTAGCAGGCTGTATCTGAGGTGTCCACAGTTTCACTGTATTCTGGAGGTAGCAAACCTGCTCGTATGAACATAAGTACCCCTGCAATGAGTTATACTGAAACTCAATCTAACAATCCAATAAGGTTTTCTGCCTTTGGCGGTGGCTGACAGAGAATATGTCATGTCTCCCATGCCCTGCAGCACCAAATTCCACTGCGTAAATAATCACTTTTTTTTGACTATTTTGAACTGCCCATCTATGGAAAAGGCAGCAAAGATCTGATTCACATTCACCTTTTTCATGCCACTTGCAGTTTTCACGACCCCTTAAAACACATCTTTTCTGGAATGCCCAGCCGTAACCAGCACAGCCCCCCTCTGGTAGAAGCATTTCCTCCTGCTGTCACCATGTCTGTGCCTGTTCCTGTCTCTCAGACAAGGTTTGGCATTCAGGTCTTTCACCGAATGATGAGGTTAAGCTGTTCAACTCCCACAGAAAGCTCACAGCTCCATTTTCTGACAGAGGAGGGAATTCTCTGGCAAAGGAGAAACTTATCACTCTCTAGCCAGCTGGCTCCTCCAAAGCTTCGTGCTACCCTTTTCATTCCTGCCCAACACAAATCTTCAGTCATGGGTAAATTGGAAATCTTTCCTTACATGAAGATGAGGAGGCGATGGATGGGCCTTGGAGCAGGGGATTCCACTTTGTTACAGCCAAAACACAGCCAAGGATGTGGGTGTGGGCTTAAGTGATATGTTAATATGAATTTTGGCATTGAATTGGCATTAAACCCACAGTTTCCAGGTTCAGAAAACCATACTTCCCTAGTGTGTTTTTTGTTGTCGTTTTTTTTTTCCCCCTGAAATAAGCTGTATTTCTTTCAATGACCTCTTTATTTTCAACACAGTTTACCATGCAGTTCATTGTGACAGTAAACCAAACTGGAAGTCTGTAGTGTAGCAGAATATGATCTTGTTTGCATATTTATTTAATAAGCATTAACATGACAGAAGGCTATTAAGGAATAAAGAAGGTAGTCCAAGTGAATTAGATTGATTTTGCTTGTCTTTTTTCTTTTTTCTGTTTTTTTTTGGTCATACTCCCTTCTTGTCCTTTGCTTTCAGCAAAAACACTGTTTCTCAAAAAAAAAAAAAGAGAGAAAAGAAAAAAACGGATATAGAATATTCAGCACAATGGCTCCCTGAACTTTATGTCCCCCAAAAGACTTGTTAAACAGAGTAAAAACGAACAAACAAACAGAATTATGAATAAGGAACTATTTTTCAAGCATAGAATTTCATTATGTCAATTACTTTCACTGGAAAAAAAGAATATCACTGATTTCTTGCCTATATTTTTTCTCTCAGGACCATGATCACTAGCATTAATATAAATGAAAAAAAAAAAAGGTCATGTTTTTAATGTGATTTTAAAATGAAATTTTTAACTGTTTTTTTTTTCTCCTCAGAAGACAATATATCCTTATTTCACTGCCTCTTCGTGGTGTTGATAATTTGACAGGAAACAGCATTTGCCTATTTTAGTAGATGCCCAGAAAAAAAGGCTGTTTTGAAGCACTTGGCCTCTAAAGCTGGTGAAGATATAGGAACCGTATCAGCTGCCCCCAGACCCAAGCAATTACTCATTAAAACTTGGAATCATGTCGGTGTTTCCATATCAAAGATAGCATGAGTAGAGTAATAAAGTGAATTGAGCAAGAGTACCTTAAGGTAAATAATTATGCTTCATTTCTTGCTTCATCTTTCATATGCAATATCTGGAATGATTTGGAATGTAAGAGGCAGGTGGAAAATGGTCATGAAGGAAAACTCTTGAATGTCAGCAGAATACACATGAAGCCAGATCCAGACATCAGGAATCTGAAAGGAGAATAAGATCTTGAACACCATTAATTCCAAGCCTGGATTTCTGTAAAAGGATGAGAGCTTAGTGTTTAAAGCCACAATGTTCTCCTACATCAAAGGTGTCTCAGACACCTGCTGTTCCTAACATTTTCAGATTTCTGACAACTGTGTGTAAGAGAATTACTAAACTCATTATTTTTACTAAGTGTTTTTAACAAATCTAATGCCCAACTATTTTTAAAATGTAGCTCTTAGAGTGATGTTTGACCTCCAATGGGAAATTAGAAAATGGTGGTGAAGTTATTGGAGGAGGATATCCAACAAAATACAATCATGACAAGCTTGAATTACACCATGTAAATGAACCTATTCAGAAGCCAAAAATCAATGCAGTCAGCCAGAAGTGTACCAAATGTGACATTCATTTTTTCTGCTTTATCAAGCTTAATTGATGTCTTAGGAACTAAATAAGAGTAATAGGCAGCCTTATGGTAGAAACCTCAAGAGATATTTCAAGTGGCTGTTCATAAAGGCTGCAAATAATTAATAGATTTCACTGTCAGTTGATGTGGTGGTAGAATAGCTATGTTGCTTTTAAATACCACATGCCCTGGCATTAATTTCACCCCCATCCCTCCAGACTTCCTACTGAGAGAGGTAACAGGCACAAATCCATCTAGCTGGCATATCCCGACTTGGAGAAGCTCTTGATTTGTCAGTTTTGTTTTGGACGGAAAGTTAACATACCATGGCTAACAAGCTAACACTAGTGACATTTCTTGGCATTTCCAAATACAGTTTGTCATAATGCATATGCATACATAAAATATATGAACATATTCCGGAATCCACAAAGGAGAATACTTGCATGCACTCAATAACATAAGGAATGCTTCAGAATAATGTTCCATGCCCCTGCCTCCTTGATCATATCTAAAATGATTCAATAGGTTCTAAGCTACAGTGGTACAAGGAACACCAAGTTGATCACCATACAATGTCAAGAAATTTGAAATGTACCCCAAAAAATCTGAGCAATACAGAATTGAGAGTAGCTCTGCTGATGTCCTGAGAAGTATACAGAGAAGTAGCCACCTTCTTTTGTACTGAGCAAGAACAGAATAAGAACAAAAGGCCTTAAGAAAACAGACACAACTACTAGAAAGCAAGATCTGGCTGAACTTTTCAGTAATCGAAATCATGACTAAATATATTTTGAAAGTTTTATGTTCTGTAGATTATATTTTACTAGAAAATTGCAATGTCAGAATATTCTAATTATGATAATTAACCATTTTTCTTGATTAATTTATTGTAATTTAGTATCAGAACTGGAAAAAGCAGCTGTGATGGACAAATCTTGTTCCAAGAGTACTGCTGGTTTAAATATTTGGTCCGAGAGTTCCAAAGGATATAAGGAAGTGACATGCCTAAATTTCATCTTCTTGCTCTCACAAAACTTTCTGTCACTTCCTGAAACCAATGATCTCCCCTTGCGTAAGCATAAGCAGATTTCACACAGGATTTAATAGTAAGGGTGATGACATAAGTAATGATGTAATATTTTCTATATATTCAGACATCCTGGTATTTATACTAGAGGGGGGAAAAAATATCCTTCTTCAGACATTCATAAGGCTCCATCTACATGACAAAGAAGTCAAACAAGTTCAGCTGAGTTTCTGGCTTTTTAAAGTAGACTCTAATTTCAGCATATTTACTAGCAACATAATTTGAATATATGAAAGACACAGGATATCTGAAAATGGCTCAACTAACAGTGTAGCCAAACTAGTGGGCAACTGAAATGTCTACTCTGGTCAAGATTTCTTTACATTTGAACTGTCTACAACTCTAAACACACACACACTTTAGAAGAGCCAGTCTTATGTCAAAATAAACAGCAGAAATAGTTTGACTTTTCCATATCTTCCCCTGTTCTTTGTACCAAAGGATATGTAAAATACTTGCTAACACAAACAGTTTGGAGGACTCAGAATTACATTTCTGCAGAAATATTTAACAGTAAAAAAATAATTTGTGCAGTTCTGTTGCAGTGCAAATTGTACTGAAATGATCAAGGATAACAAGAAGCATAGGTAATCTAAAAGCACTGGACCAGACAGGGCAGGCTCAGCACAAGGCCAATTTCAAGCAGCCTGCATAGCATGGAATAGAGACACATATATTACCAAGATGTAGGGTTTTATAAAACATATTTCTGAAATATATGAAAATCTCATAGCTTGGCATGCAAATAGGTTCCAATCCAAATGTTGTTCATTAAGAAATATTCCTCATTGCCTGCATATACATGTTCCCTAGCTGGAAATAGCACACAAAGAATTTTTGGATGCTGGAAGAGTAATACTTTAATCATATTACTCAGTCACCAAAGCCATTAAAAAAAGTAACACCCACCTATATTTGTGTTACTTTACCAGCTTTGGTAAGAAACTGTCCTGTACTTGCTTTAATTCATTTAAGCAATTATTTTTATTTGTGAAGAAATGGTTAGCTCATTCTTTGAGAGCTACATGAGCTTAGATTTAAAATCTAGCAATTGCCAAGAACACCTGTTTATAACTCCTCTCCTGTAGCATAATCTTATCTTCTGTGAAATATGTTACTGCACTTCTCCTTAGGCATGATATAGATAAGATTTGCCAGCCTTGGAAGAAACCCCACTTTCAAATTCCAGTTAGCCCCAGATAGTTGCTATTTCTGTCATTTCCACTGCCTGACAGTCAGCTAAAATATCATCCACCATCTCAACTTTACAGCAAGGCAGCTAAATGTTAATTAGGCATTACTTTTGCTGTAAGGAAGAGGGGCTGATGAATCAAACCTCAAGCTATCAACATCTAAACACACAAAATCTGGTAAATGAATTAATACTGCAAAATGCTACAAAGAAACAAACTAGCAGGAAGGGACAGATCCTTCTACGAAGCCTTTAATTTTGTGTCCCAAATGTTTTGCATATGAAAAGCAGCATGGAAGTTCTTAACTACACTGTTAAGTGCCCCTATACAATTCAATAGAAATCAGTACAGAAACAGCCCCCACCTGCCCCAGCACCCCAATTCAGTGAAGATTTCACTAGTACCAGAATGGAAGCAATCAGCTGCACAGCTCTGCACTGAAGCTATTGAGAAGTACACCATTTGACCTTGGGCTGGCACTGTGCTATCGTGCCTCAATCACCTTCAGCATATGAACGGAGATTTCCAGTTGCTGCACAACTCTGTGAACGTACCAGTGGCAGCCTGTACAAGCTACACAGGCTTTCTGTATTGACACGGCATGTTAGAAGAGAATTTTAGTTGGGATCAAGATCTGGAACTGCATAACATCTAAGGGATGTACTCCCACCCCTGAAACTAAATATCAGCCCGTCTCCTAAATGTGACCGTTGGAGGTGCCCAAGAGCAGTTTGTACAGCTGAGGAAAGAATTTCAAGGGACTTTGTACCGGGGAAGGAGTGAAGCCCCACTCAACCTTGTTACGCCTCCTCCTTCTTCTGATGTGCCCTTGTCTCCATGATGCCACACTTTTATGAGAGTGGCAAGGACACAGCATGTGTAAAGAGGAATTATTATTCCAGGGTCCCTCCAAGCAGCAGATAGGCCTTAGCCAACCTTCCCCATTTTTCCTCTTCAAAAAATATCTGTGATTTGCAAACACTTTATTGTACATATAATGGCACATTTCAGCTCCTTTCCTGGCTTCTGGAGAAGAAGAAGAAGGAAAAAAAGAGACTCACACAAATAGATTCCCTCATTGTAAATCAGATACAAGTCCAAGCTATTTTAAAACATAAAATTCATTTTCTATTCCTTCTTTTTTTCCTCCCTCCAGTTAGCAACTAATCTCATCCATATAGCTGCAGGCTCCAAACTGGTAAATGTTGTGATCCACTATGAAGTAGTTGGGAACTTTTTTCTTATAATTACAAGATATAATTGCTCTGGAGCTTTCTTAGACCCTTCCATGATTAGCAAAGCTTTTGGAAATTGTAGACATAGCATTTATATTTTTAATAAGCAGAAAACTTTTATGTTCAAGTAAAAGAATTAAACCTACAAGAAACAAGCAATTTAGGGCTTAAAAGCCCCTGGAGTACATTTGAGAGATATGAAAGCAGGACTTCAGGGCCATCAACATCTTTACATTGAAAATAGGCAATGATATTGTGGTTATTAGCATCAAACTGCAGTACATACATGCAGGAAAGGAAGATCTTGCCCAGGGGAACAAAAAAAGAGAGACTCAAAAGGTTGGTTAAACCTTTGTATGATGCCTTGTCTTGAAATCAAAGAAGAGAAAAAGAAAATAAAAATCTCCTTTCTCCCCCAGCAAGGAGCTGAGGAGCAGGAGCAGGCTGAGGGTAAAAGGAGGCCAGGCTGGAGTGCAGTGTGTGCTCCAAGGGTACAAATATACTAGGGAGAGGAAACGTTTCTGGGCACAGGAGCTCAGCTCTCTGCATTAGTGGCTTATTAGAATTGCCCCTAGCATGCTTTTGGGCAGTGAGAAATAGCAGTCCCCAACAACTCATGAGTACAGTTCAGCAGATAGCGCAGGTCAGGACCAGTTCGCAATAGGAAACTTGCCCGCAGCAGCCCTGGTTTGTGAGGTTCTTTCATATAGATGCAAAAAGTTCTGTTGTAGCTGTCCTCAGTGTCAGCCAGTGGTCCCAGGAGCACTCCATCTGCTAGGATAGAGACAGTCCTGGTGCTGAGCACAGCAGCTGTGCGGGCAGAACACTGTGCAACACCTACACGGTGTCTCAGCACACTTTGAAGAGATCTCCAAACCAATGCCGACCTGATCCTAAAAGTCAATGCAATACATCAAAGTAACATGCAGATTCAAAAGATGAAAATAAGAGTTCCTCTATTTGGCACTACACCTGAGCTAGTTAATGATTCCTCTCAGAACTTCGCCTCAGCTCAGAAATGCATCAACACAGCCGTATTAATTCAGGACTTGAGCTGGCTCAAGGTGAGAGGGGGTAAAATGCAGATCTGCAACAGATTTGGGCATTGGGAAGTCCAGAGCCAGGTGCTTCAGCAGAACCTACAGAAGCACCACAAAATATCATATATTGGACTCATAAATATTGGACTCAAAAATATTGACCTCATAAATGAGTGCCACTGTACAGGCAGCACTTCTAGAAGTAGCTACTTCATCTCATCACTTATGAAAAAACGATCAGGCAGGTTTTCTTTCTTGTGCAAATGGAAAACTATAGAGTGGAAAACTACAAAGGAAAATAATAGCATTATATGAGGTTCTGCTGGCTCATGGAGAAACTGAATCATGGCAGCAAGACCCAGACTTCTAAATCCTGTACGGTTTGGGAGTTAAGTTGTCGGTCCTTTGCTGCTCGGTCTGAAGAGGAAGCAGAGGACAGGTTGACAAGATCCACAGACCGCACCTAGGCTTCATGCCACCAGCTGAAGCCTGCTGCAGCAGGATTTGGCAACTGCCAATAGCTAACTTTTCCTTTAATTGGCGAGTACAGGAGTAATACTTCCTGTTAACATAGATCTCATTTCAGTTGAGGCAAATGACCATTTTACTATTGAATTATATGAGATCAGGATTCCTCAGTGTTATCAACTGGACAATATACAACTATTGTGTATTGTGTGATTGCCTTTGTATGAGTTTGTTTGTCCACAGTTATGTGTCTCCTCTGTAAAACTAAGTGACATCCCAGAACTGATAAATAAAAATGGTGAACTGTAGTTTTTGGTATGTTTGTATAATCCAGAAAACAAGATAATTGACTCTGAAGGGAATAGAAACAACAAACAACCTGAAAAGACAATTTTACAGTTAGTTTCTC
Organism: Leptodon cayanensis; assembly: GCA_027564655.1. Classification (NCBI taxonomy): domain Eukaryota; kingdom Metazoa; phylum Chordata; class Aves; order Accipitriformes; family Accipitridae; genus Leptodon; species Leptodon cayanensis. The sequence continues at coordinate 19,273,140 of JANXJC010000013.1, forward strand.
AGAAGAGATGGAATAGAAAGAGGAGGAGAAAACACCTAGATATATGAGCTGAGCTGTCTAGAAAGAACATGTTAATGATCTACATTTGCATAAGACATTTGCAAAGAAATAACCGTAGATGAATAAAACAACAATTTATTACTGTGGTTTTGATTCTTTTCTCCATCTTGACACAACAGGCAACTGAACTGTTATAAAACGCTTTACCTTCTTTTCTCCATCTTTTTGGATAACTGTTCTCGGCAAATGTTTCCGTAAGTTTTATGCATGATAAAGGCTGAGTGTGTCTGAAATTGATAAAGGTTCTACAGTAATGTATATTTGCAAGACAGGCTGTCTGTGAATATATTTTAATGCAAATCTTATCAACAAAATGTCAGTGGTGTCCTGGTGTTATTCCATACAGTTGCCGCATATTCACTACAGAGCCAGAACGCTACTCACTAGGGATTCAAACTTTAAGCAGAGACAGAAAAAAGACATATGAATACTGTACCGTTTCAGATAAACAAAGTTACTTCCTTGGACATTGTAGTTTTAAATAAAATTTGGAACCGAAGTTTTCATTTAGGTACTGTCAGGCAAAGAGCAAATAAATGAATAATATTATTACTAATATTAATATTAATAATAATAATAAAATCTTCAGCATGCTGTTGCTTACATAATTCAAGTTGAAAATTACATAGGTTTTCTTGCCAACTAAATGTAATACATTCTTGCTTCTGCCTTTTGGATGCGTCCTCTTTTCTTGCAAAAAAATTGTCTGTATGAGAGAAATATGTATTTCTGCAGTGAACTGGGGAAAAGTGACATTCTGCTACTAATAAGAACAGAATAGGAGTTTGTTTCCTAATTTTTAAATCATTCCAGAATATTTCTGTGTGAGGGGTCTAGGTTGGAACGCAGCTAAGATTAACAAATATGCTGTAGGGGGAAAAATCATTATTTTTAGCTAATATATAACACATCAATCAATCACTGGTCTGTTGCTGGGGGCGATATTATCTCTAGACCCTTCATTTATCTACTGAGTTTTATTTTAACACTGTTTTTAGTCTAAGAGAAGGAATTATTACAGAAATGAACGTATTTTTCAGCTTCTATTATGTCTCCCTGAATGCCCTAAGCAAGTAAAAGACTCCTGTTGACATGTTTCATGGGGACCTTTTGGAGTGTGGCATAATATGGCAGAGGGATAGAAAAACTTTTATCTCAAGATCACCAGTTTAAATGCAGTACATCTGAAGTTATCTGAAATAAATCCTTGCAGTCACTTTTCAGCAAAAAAGGTTTACACTCTTGCACATGTCTGCATCAATGGCAAATGACATTACAAGTCCATTTTCTGGTTACCTGGTGAATCTGGACATTATAAACACCACAATGAGGAGCTTTTTGAGTCTCACTCCAACAAGACGAGATGCTGAAGTTTGGAAGACTGACGGAAAAAAAAAAAAGAAAAGCGATATAGGAGGGAAAGAAAACTAACATCCACAGGTGTCTGAGACAAACCAGTGTTTTGAACAGTAACTTCTCAAAATGTCTGAACAAGGACTATATTTTGCACGGCCTTTGCTGAGCTGATTACTGTGTATCTGTCTCCCCAATATCTGTCCTCTTCCAACATCCATAAAACAGGCATCCCTCCACCAATCTCTACTGAAAATCTCTACTGAGCCAGTTTGCTCAGTGTTCACAGAACACACAAAGTTTACTTAAACTGTGACTTCTAATGGCTCATTTGTTAGAACACCTGCTCCAGGAGACCCATTTTGAGATGCCCCCCCTCCAAAGGATGAGGAAGGTTAGGATTGGAGCTGGTGCATGATAGCAGACTGTGCTAATCATAGAGCTATGGGAGGCAACTGCCTTTTCTCCTTTTTGTGGATAGCTGTGCCACCATGAGCAAGAAGTGCAAAAGCCACACAGGCCGAAGGAGAGCAGATGTTAGCAGTTCAGCTGGTCCGATGGGAAAGATGCTGTCTTGAGTGGCTGCTCTTAGAATTATTCTTGGGTTTTTTTGTTCCTTCAGCCAACAAGTAGCAAATACAAACTCCATCAGCATCCCGGGAAGCAGAACACCACTTGCTGGGCAAGTGCTTTTAGCAGGTGAATGTGCAAAACCCAGGACTGTGGCTTCCAGCTCTGGGGAGTGCAGTCTCTGCAGGAGACAGCATTTCGGAAATGCTCTGCTCTTCTGCGTTTCCCATTGATTGGTTTGGGCATCCCAGCACTTAGTGTACTGGCAGCTGTCAATCTTACCTTGCTCCAAACTGAAATTAGCTTTGCAAATTCTGCTCTTAGAGACAGGCTCTGAGATTGGGGGTGTCGTATGCCACATGTTACAGCACTCAAGTCCTTTCATTTGAGCAAGATTTAAATTGTACTCTTCTTAATTCACCAGTTTTCCCAAATTCACACACACAACTTCAAGAGGTAGGCAGAAAACTCATTTCACAATCTGTTTTTAAAGGCTTTTTCATCAGCTGAAGTCTTGTCCTAGAGAAACTACAAGTCAGTTGAAAATATATAGTTATACACATGTAAGCGAAAGCTCCTCATCTTGACTCAGTTATTTAAAATATTAATACAATAAACACAGAACATTAAAAATGAAGCCATCATCATTTGGGGCTATCTTTGCATATTTTATAGCTAGATACATATTTCTCTCAGGCAAGACTGTCTAAAATTCATTAAAACGCTCATTTTCTCACAGGAACTGTGTTGCTCTTAGGACATCACATAAACAAAGAAAAACACCCACACCAGATTATTCAACACACCATAGAAGAGGAATGTCTCTCCCAGCATGAAATGTTTCTCATCTGAGTTACCATATGCCTCCTACTCCTTATTCCATTTTTCCGTCTCCTCTAGCATAAACACTTCCATCTATTAACAACCTTTCAAATTCTTTACACTTTAAATATTGCATAGCAACACATGTAAACAGAAAGCTATGTTACTTTTATTGCACTCTTGGTACAAATTCACAGCAGCTGACAGCAGAATCTCAGTTCAGCGTAGGAAATGCATACCTGCTCAGCTGCAAAATTTTATATGCAATCAATCCTGTCAAAAGCTATATAAACCTCCACATTAAGGTAGTAATATTATGCTAGAGCATTTCCTCTGATTTCTCTTTCTAATTTCCTTCAAAGTGTCTCTGATATTTCACAAAGAACAAAACAAAACAAAAAAAAGTCAGGTATAGGAAGAAACTGTATTAACTACCTGCTATCTTAAAGGCAAAATAGAGCAGCAGGAGAATATTCCTGGGCTACAGGTTTGACTGGCTGGAGCATAGCCAGTAAAATGAGTGAAGTCCCATTAAAGGCAATGTGCCTGATTCCTTCCCAGTACTTAAGTAATGGACAGAAAATAGGCAAACTGCTGTTTCAGAAACCTGTTAAGGAGGCATTAAAAACCTGAATCTGTCAGAGTACAGAATCTATGGTCCAGGTGTTTTTCTGTAAGGACTAGTTCTCACGAGAACTTTCATTTTGCTAATAAGTATTTTTGCACTCCTTTTCTAAAGAATTAAAAAAAACCCACCACAAACCCTAAGCTTTTACTTCTGATCTGTTACAGTCTAATCACAGTGCAACTGATCCAGAAATTTCCCTTTGTGTCAGTTCAGCATTAAGCAGCATTTCCTCTGCCACTGACAGTAAAGTCAGTGCAAGGCATGGGATGGAAAACTAGCTTGTCTTTGCTGATTTCTGAAGATGATGCTATTTGGTTCACTGCAAATGAACCATCATGCAGAAATCTGTCTACACAGAGAAAAGGAGCCTTAACGTTAACACCTCTCATCAGGAAGTGAAGCTTAATATTGTGCCAACTGTGTAGTTTAAAAAGAAAGCAAAATGCGATTACATTTTGGGAATGCAAAATGTTTTAACATTTTCGAGTGAATAACTGTTGTGATGTTTTTGAATCAGTGTTTTTGTGTGAAATTTTTCGTTGTGTTTATTTAAACACAATAACACTACCCGCAAAAATAGAATGAACAAAAATACATTTCTTTTTAATGCAATTTTTCTGCAGGCTGGTAGCTCCAGACCATGCGCAGATCTAATTCTAAGATATTTAGAAATCTGTCATCTCACAAGGCCTAGTATTATGAAAGTGCAAAGGTTGTGAAATCAACTTTTTTTCTTTTGTATTATTGTAATGCTAAAAATAAATTTTAGATGACATCTCTGCATTAGTCACTAAAAGCTCTGCATAAAGCTTGGCATTCATATTTAAATATGCTATGTAAAACTCTGCATGTTTCTATTGACCTTTTCGATAATGCTGATGAATAACTAATTAAAAAAAAAATAATCTTATTCTTGCAGAAAAAAAAGAAAAAATAAATGAATGTTTCTGCTAACTGGGTAATTGATAGAAGATGAATATTTATTATAAAATTTCTGGCTTCCTGGTTTATAAATGGGTATAATAAAATTTAAAGTCCAGACTTTAAACATGAATTGGCTCTGTAAACATGTAATTTTCATTAAATTATCATTCACATTTCCTTAAAATACTTCCACCATGATTTGAAGACTCATTTCATTTTTAGTTTCTACAAGTGCCCAGTGAATTTCTACCAATTATCATAACAAAGAGCTCACAAAAAATACAAATTTAAAATCTCTTAAGGAGAAAGATTCACTTTCTCCAAGATCAGAAAGTAGCAGACATATAAAATAGTATACATCCTCTTTCAGATTTAAGCCACTGACTAAGAAATTAAGAGGAGATCTAAAATGAAAATCAGTTATCCCATATTTTCTAGTTCTGAAGTTATTTTATATTCTTTTCAAGCACTAGATACTTTTCACTGTCTAAAATATAATACTGAGATGTTGGACATTTCAATTCTTGTTTTCGGTAGGATTTCTCAGTTTTGAGCAGGTTTTATACTGAGGTCACACTAGTCTGCTCCTATGTTAAATACAGTAGCACAAAGCAGTGGTGCACTGAGAGCAGTTCTTTTCTCTTGTGCCTCCAGTACAAGAAGAAACACTAAAACAAAGCTCAAAGCTGATCACTATAAAGTGTCATAAAATAGTTTGTTGAAAATTGGGCATAACAAAGAGAAGTTAAGAGGCAAAGGCAGAAAAATGACATAAAGGGAAGCCACGTGTCATTGTAAACATCACTGAAGGCACGCACCCTGGTATCACCTCCGCCACAGCTACCGAGCCCTTTGGCCAGCCACAGACAGCAAGGAAGATGCTGGGCAAGAATAACTGCTGGATAAATCAAGGTCATTTGGGCCCTTTTCGCATCTGAGTTAAGGTGAGTCATCTTTGTTGTGATTTTAATTAAAAAAAGTTTTCAGTAGTTGCTGAGTTCTAGCACTCCCTAAATCATGCTGGGAGCAGCTCGGCGTAACTTTTGATAGGATTCCCCCGTGTGAAGCATGTGTGCAAATGGTGTATACGTACCACACCTACAGGGCACATGCTGCCCAGAGGATGAGCTGCACCTGCACAGTGGACTTTGCATGTCCCAGATGAATTGCCTCAGCAGACGTCTGCTCTATATTTAATTGGCCTGGATCATCCTCTGTCCAGGATTTTCAGGATATGTGGAGCGTATCAGGTTTGAGTAGTCTTTTTACTGTCCAGGCAAAATTTTGTGCATCGTATTTTATTGATATGATATGACACGTGATCTAACAGTGCAATCCTACACCTAAGATTTCCATTCTCATCTTCTAAGATGTACAGTAACAGAAAGGAAGAGATAATTGACAATTTATGTCTTGTATTGTTTTAAATATCTGTACATATTTATTTATTTATTAACTATTTTGTGTGCTTAAAACTGTCTAAACATTTATCCCTTTTAAATTTTGAAAACTAATGGAATTAAGTATGCCACACTGATTTAATAAATGTGATGCTTCTGCTCCTGTATTGCTCTCACTCACTCTAGTGTAACTGAAGGTAAAAATTAATGAAATCACCCTTAATGGAAAACCAGTACAAAATCAGAATAAATGCCCCATTTATAAACATAAAAGTAAACAGTGCTCTTAATTCACTGTCACAACTTTTCTCCCATGGCAAAGAAAGAATAATCTTGTTCTTAAATATGATTTTAAGCAGAATTAAAAAACATCCATGGTTAAATAAATCTTCTGAATTGGATTTAATTGGTTATTTAAATGAAAATGCAGACTTTAAATTATCTTTCTCAAGTTAGTGTCATATTATAGAACTTATCAGCTAATTAAAAAGAAACCTTCCCCTTAAAATAGCATAAGGCTGGCAAACCTTATCTTAAACTGCAAATGAATATAGTACTTTGTTTTTAAGTTACCAAAAATGTTAGCCATTCTCTAAGTCTTAACTTGTCATTCAATTACACATTAATGAACTCTGTGTGGAATTATAGTTTATCATTTAATGTTTACAGTTTCTTTTCTTGCAATTTTAAAGATCGTATGTTATTGAAATTACTGTTATAAAAGTAGCAAGTGGACGTTAGTAGTAATGCATGGTCATCTTGCTGTAAAACATTATGTAAATGAGCATATCCCTTTCTTAAACTTTAAAATCAAGCAGTATTTCAATTGAGTTTTAATCACGCATTTCAGTTAATTATGTCCTTTATAGTGCTAATGTTAGTCTGTACTATTTCATTCTAGCTATACAGGCTCAAACTTTACTCTGTAGTTCAACTGAATGTATTTTTTAATTCTTCCATGTATGAAACAACTACCATTTACAGGAATGAAATACCAGTGTTTGCAGGGCTGTAAAGGAAGTGTACTGTAGTTCTCTGTCACTAGGCAAAATACAATATATTTAGTAATTTAAACAAGTCCACCCTAAACCTGTCCATGTAAGTTCATGATCAAAGTCAGCTACATTGTGGCAGGGTACACCTAATCTTCTCCTTTCCACAGAAGACAACAAAAGGGATAGTCCCATAGTGAAGCATTTGCTCCAACAAGACACTTCAGTTTACGTCAAAGGTTCTGATTCAGCTGGACTAGAAGTATTAATTAAAATTATTCTGATTGCTTGATTTAATTCCAAATCTAGCTCAAGACTACCTGTACTTTGGAATACAATTATACCTGAATACTCTGAAAATAAGCGTCTAGTAGTAATTCATGAGATAGAGGAAAAATTTTGGACAAAGCCATGAAAGCCTTTATTTTCTTTCTCCAAAAACCTTAGGCAAAATTTCAGACTTTCACTTGTTCTCAAAACTAGCAATTAGGTGCATTTTGGTTTACTTGGTAAGTGGATAATTCCAAACAGAACCATTATTCAGTATACTGTATGCTATATATTTATATGACATACATAGTTCTAAACTATTATTTAGACTGTAAGTTTTTAAACCCTTATATTAGTAAATATATTGATTTTTCAAGGCCCATAATAGGTATACATTGACATCAAAAATGCACAATAGATTATTTTAGCAGTTCAATGGAAACAATCTTGTGAATTGAGAGCATCTTATAAACTTGTCAGATGATTTACAACTTCTTGTTTTCTTTATTTTTATGAACAATAGAAGATATGACTGAAGTTTTGAATGCTCTAACTAAAAAGACTCTTAGCACTTAAACTGCTCTTAGCGCAAGTTTCATTAGAAGAGAATCATTATGCTTTCCTGGTTAGCCTTACGCACAATGAAATCTCATGCTCTCTGCCACTGCAGTTTACAGTGTTCAAAAATCAATGTTTCTTTTGCAGATGGTGAAGTTGAATCTATAAGATCAAGATGAAGTTCAAATTCAGGATGTGCACATATGTGTATTTATAAGTGTGCTATTTGCCTGTTCTTGGATTGCAGTCTACTCCCTCTGAAGGTAACAGCTAGTGGCTGGCCAATGGAATTGCTTCTGAGTTTCAAGGATTGTATAGACTAGTCAGCATCTAGTTTAGGCACCTAGTGAACCTACGGACAACTAGAGCATAATTCTTAAATTATAAATATGCCTAAAATTACATGTCCAGTGCCATCTGAGATGCCCTTGGATATCTGAGACATCATCACAGAGCTGGCAGATATAGCACAGGACTGATGGGAGATCTATATCCTTCTGGAGAGGCACCTAGAGGCTTTCTGGGATACATGAGGGTGTCTCAAAGGTTGGAAGGGGTTGTGTTTAAGTATCAGAAGCATAATTCTACAATATAGCCACCCAAAAGCAGATGTCTCAGTTTCAGCCTGAATCCCACCGTAAGTTTTTGGCTATAAGCACCTCAAATCTATGACTAGATTTTAAGAAATTAGTTTGCTGCATTGCTGGACTCTAAGACAATATGGCTGGTTTAAAAAGACAAGATCTCTTTTCTGTGCTTACATGTACATGCCTCAGTGTTAGTTCACATTTGTTCCAGTCATTTTGAATGACTGAGACTTCAACTCTTCTATCTAAAGGCTTAAGCTTGATTAGCAATCCTAGACGTGCTAAAATAAATCTTCTTGGATCCACTACACAAAGTCAGTGCAGAAGTTTTAAACTTTTATGAGTCACTTTTCCAGTGGAGGAAGAATAAAATCTATCCTGCTCACCATTTATTAAATGACAGACAGATTCATAGGTTCAGTCAAAGGCAAGCCTAGATTAACTAAAACCACTTACATTAACAGATCTGTTTATGGAAAAAAAAATATATTTTATTTAGGTATCTATACTCCTCATCGAGAAATCAAGATTGCAGCTCTGGACCCTGATTTTGTAAGGATGTTTCAGTCTTTGTAGAGGAGGACCTAGAAATAAAAGGAAACACTTGGATGTAATTAACCCTCTAAAACAGGGCTTGTAAACATAGAAAAACATCTCTGGAAAATTCCCCTTTGAAAAGATTCTAGTTCAAAGTAGTATTTCATACAGTATTTCTTGTAACTTAGAATTTTAACTAGAGCTAAGTTAACATATGCAGATAAGTAAAGGAGTTATCTGAATCATTGTATATTCCACAATGAACATTCTCCTTGAGGAATGAAAAAAATTAACTGATATTTAAAAAATTTTTTTCATTTTTCCTAGACACAAGTACTCCCAGGATTTGGCAGGTTAGACCAAATACTGTATTTTGAGCAAGAGTACTTCAAAGATGACTGTTCTGTGATATTTCTATTCTGACTAAAAATATTCCAAATGTCAGTGAAGAAGGCAGAAAAATTAATGACTGCTCCATTCCAAAGCTTCTCTCTTTGCAATTCTAAGAAAATATTGATAACACTCGACATACTAAAAGTATATTTTTAAACCTTTTTTTTTGTTGCCCATTCTAGTCATCTATGCCCTGTTCAGTGGATAATGGGGCTCATCTTAGGCAATGGACAGAGATTTAGTAGAAGTGAGCTAAAAGTCCAGCATAGGCAAGATGAATCACCTTCTGGAGGGGTATGTCTCTCTTGATAACAGAAACACCTGGCTTAGAAGATCCTTAACTGTTAGCCAGCTAATATATAGATTCAACTATTACTATTTATCCAACTCAACCAAGGGAGAGGGGTTGAGCTTTTAGTAATAGCAATATCTAGTTACCCTACAAATATGAGTCTTCTCTTCCTAGAATCCACAGCCTCCCTGGGCAACCCGTTCCAGTGTTTCACCACCCTCATCATAAAAAATTTCTTCCTTATATCTAGTCTGAATCTACCCTCTTTTAGTTTAAAACCATTATCCCTTGTCCTATTGCTATAGGCTCTATTAAAAAGTCTGTCCCCGTCTTTCTTATAAACCCACTTTAGGTATTGAAAGGCTGCAATAAGGTCTCTCTGGAGCCTTCTCTTCTCCAATGTCCTATTGAGCATGAGAGAAATAAATACCAAAGAATTTGAATTAATAATTCTCAAATTGTTTTTATTCTTGTAAATACTGTATAAATGCTTTTAATTTCAGTAGTCCAACATTATGCCTAAATCCAGGACATTTACTCTAACTTTGCTTGTGGAAATAGGTAAAACCTGTTAAAGGTCTGACAATGTCCTATTTTCTTTCTCAGTGAGATTTTAAACCGAGACTAACAATTGCTTGCTGAAAGTATCCCTCTGCATTTGGAGAAAGTCTTTCAGAGATTAATAGCTTGTCACAAAAAGCTTACTCCAATAACACTGATCTATAAAACTATATGTTCCAACACAGGAGCACATTTCATGCTCAAAATTAAAATATATATATGCACACTTGACAGTTCCATGTAACAGTATGGAAAACGTCTGTATTTTTAAAGACTCTGTGAAGGATAAGAAATTAGTTACAGTGGTGGGCTGACCCTGGCTGGACACCAGGTGCCCACCAAAGCTGCTCTATCTCTCCCCTCCTCAGCTGGACAGGCGAGAGAGCATATAACAAAAAGCTTGTGGGTCGAGATAAGGACAGGGAGTTCACTCACCAATTACATTCATGGGCAAAACAGACTCGACTTGGGGAAAATTAATTTAATTTATTACCAATCAAAACAGAGTAGGATAATAAAACATAAAACTAAATCTTAAAACACCTTCCCCCTATCCCCTCTCTTCTTCCTGGGTTTAACTTTACTCTCGATTTCTTTACCCTCTGAGTGGTGCAGAGGGACAGGGAATGGGGGTTGCGGTCAGTTCATCACATGTTGTCTCTGTCGCTCCTTCCTCCTCACACTCTTCCCCTGCTCGAGCATGGGGTCCCTCACATGGGAGACAGTTCTCCACAAAATTCTCTAGCATAAGTCCTTCCCATGGGCTGCAGTTCTTCATGAACTGCTCCAGTGTGGGTCCCTTCCACGGGCTGCAGTCCTTCAGGCACAGACTGCTCCA
>JANXJC010000013.1:19285120-19302422 GCA_027564655.1 Leptodon cayanensis
ATTGGAACAGGCTGCCCAGGGAAGTGGTTGAGTCACCATCCCTGGAGGTATTTAAAAAGCGCATAGATGAGGTACTCAGTACCATGGTGTAGTAGACATGGATGACGGTTGGACTCAATGATCTTGAAGGTCTTTTCCAACCTAAGTGATTCTATGATTCTATTCTATGATTCTATGAATTGTCCCTTGGGATCTTTCTGTGTTGATTTCAGAGATAGCTTAAAAAACTAATTTAGGTTAAGATATTCACATTCTAGAAGGTTAAAGTAATACTGGGTTAATCTCACTCTATTTGACAAGCTTGGCATGAAAATCAACATATTCATCAATTACTATTACAAATTAAATTTTTATCTAACAAGATCATTGACCTCAGCACTGTTGGTTTTTCTTCTGAAGAAAAGGCATTTACAAGCTTTAGAAAATGATACCAATAGTTATGCCACTACTTAACTCTCCCCATTCCAAATAATATTGCTACACATGTTTACACAATGACTGACCTGATTTTAACTTTTTCAAAATGTATAAACTGTATTATTCAGTAGTTGATTATGTTATAGCTTTACAAAGGTAAGCACAAACAGATTTTTCAAGTCCCTAATTCAAAAAGAAGGGGTTTCTCTTTATTATAAAGACAGATTGCCTGGTGAACTAGAAATTTGAAGGGAGGAGTTGAACCATTGATTTCAACAGGGCCAGCATGTTTCCCCAAAATGTCTATAACAGTTAGATATAATGTATGGTAACAGAATGTCCTTCTGTAACTTTCTAATTCTTGTAATTCTGATATGAAGCTGCATTATCTGAAAGGACCAAAACCACTACTTTCTGACATGCTTTTGACTTTTGCATGCTGACAAGTTCCTCTGTGGTATCAACACTCGTTGCCTTGCTATCAGCAATCAGTCTGATCCCTTAACTACAGCCGTGACTTAGTCATTGCCTTCTATAGAATATATCTTAATGAAAAAGTCAAAGAGTTTTCTGAAAACTTTTAATAGCCTGCACTGCACAGAAAACTGTTAGAAAATGTTGACGCCTACTTTCCATCTACTCTTAAAACACTGGCTTTCTAAATTAGTTTTATTCTTTGTGTAACTGCAGACTCTTTCTCCCAAGCACATGTCACATCACATGTAATTGGACTTGGTTTATTATATACATAAGGCATACAGCGTACTGCAGACTACATCATATGCTTCTTCGCTTTTCTATACACAGTATACAGTACTTTTAATGATATCCTTAGAGAGCTAGTCAAAGAGCTTGGGGGTGGAAATGTGCTAGTGACTGTAGGTTCAGCTGAAACTCAGAAGGAGCTCAGGGTAGGATTTGTGGAATTTTGTTTGTTAGTTCTCCCTTAAAAGCTCTCCCTTCAGAGTAATAGGATGAGCATTGAATTCTGCCCCATGTTTGACAGACATGTAAAAAGAAGTCTCCCTCAGGTTGGAAAATATAATGAAAAAGAGCCAAAAGAAATGATAATACAACAAACATCACTGTAATCACTGAATCATCCTGACCATATCTATAAAGCAGAATGAACATAGAATAAACTATTATAAAAAATTAATTTATGTTTAACACTTTCTTCTGTTTGATGAAGCTTGTCAGTTCCATGTAGATAGTGTTATTGACATTCCACAGCTTTTGTATGCGTACATTTCTTCTTTCTTCTCTGTTGGATCATGGCCACAGAGAATGAATTAAAAAATAAATACTTACAAAATAGTTTTATGTCTGCAGAGTGTGTATATGCAAGGGAATCCCTAGTAAATTATGAACACCGTGCTGCCTCAGAACATTTGATTACCCTAAATGGTATCTAATGGGATCTATAACAACAATTTATATAGTTTGGCAACAGTCATTATTTATGGCTCTGCAGGAGAAGCAATATATCTGAACCTAAACAGAAATACAAATCTAAAACAATGGCCTGCATTTGAAGAATTCAGGGGAATACTTGTGCCTTAATACAGAGGTAGATATCCAGCCTCAGTATTGAAAAATGGGAATTTAAGACATTATGGACATTGGCTGATCACAATTCATAATGAAGTATTAACTTGTAGTTTATATATGATCAGATATTTGATTAGCACAGATACACAATGGATTTGATATACAAACTACTCTGAATACATTGAGTCAATAACGGTAGAATGAGCAACCATGACTAACATCCTTCAACAAGATGATTATATCTACCAAAGTCATTTTACAAAGGAGAAATAAAGACATTTCAGTAGGGCTCTTCCTCAGTGTGATTGTCTTCTGCTTTGAAAGTAAACACATTATGACTGTGTAGCATCTGGAGTCCATTATATTTTAACTATGTTTTGTTCAAGTGACGCTTCCCCTTAACAAATGTGCCTGAGAGATCACTATCTCTTATTTATTCTACATTGATCATTTCAGGTTTTGCTTTTTGTTTTTTCAAACCCAACTAAATAATAGTACAGAAAGAGGATAAAATTGCTGATGAAAGTCTCAGAAACTCAATTTAACATTATGATTATATTATCTATTATTTACTGGAAGAAAATCTTTAGAAACATACTAAACAGCAAAGTCATTTGGAAGCTGCTAGAAAGAAGGCTCAAAAGTCTCCAGGCAAACATTCAGCCATAGTGAAGACAGAAAGTACAGCATAGAATTTCCAGTTAACTACTGCAAAAGACTGCCAAAGGAAGTGGTAGGCTGTTGTTTCATTAAATTTTCATATTTTTTCTGGAAGTCTTGGAATAAAAACATCCTTCAGCCTAAGTTTTCTAATGGTCTCCATTGGCCCCATATTTATAAAATTATGATTTCATAATGACTTAGTATAACCATAAAGAGAAACAACCTTTTTTATTGCCACTATGGAATAAAAGCATAAGGAGGTGGGCAGGGGAAGAAGTTAGAACATTATTATAAAAGCAAGTACTCCTGAAAGGACCTACATTTACCAATGTAGGTTGAGTATCACCACTAGCTACAGTAAATGGAATACTTGTCAGTTGATTAAAACCTAGATTAACAACACAGCCTCCTGCAATCTTTAACCATACCATAGCTCAGTTTCCCGTATTCCTGTGATCTACTTTGTGTTTTAACAGCATGAGGCTTTGAAAACATCCTTGAACCTAGCACTGAGATTTAGATATTTCCATCTGAGAATGTAATCTGAAAGGTCTACAGTGTTTTCTGACTTTGATGGAACTTGCTGAGTTTTTCCTGGTTTGACTGAAAGTCTCCTGGATGCACACTGGTCTAGAAAGGCAAGTTCCTCTACGTGGTCTAAAACTCCATTGCAGCTTGGGTGCTTTTCCACCATATGTCTCCACCTATGTGAGGCACAGTTTCTAAAAACCATGAGCATAACTTGCCTTCCCTAGTATCCTTGGCAGTGCTGAGAGGCTCTGTTCCCTCTTCTTTGCAGTAAGTTGATATAGTCACTGGATACAAAACTGAAAAAAAAAAAAAGTGAATAAGGAACTGGAACATAGATTTTTGTCTCCCTGATCAGTCACTTACATTGTCAGATTCCCTTTCTATTGATATCTTCTCCCAGAAAGATGTTCCATAACCAGGCGGGAAATAGGACTTGTGATTTGTAACCATCTGAAGTACTAAAATGAACAAGGGTTCACACTTCTTGGCAGTTAGCTCAGTCCTTAGCCTACCCGTCAGCAAAATCATACTGTCTGAAAAACAAAGAGAAAGTTCCAGCACTTTCCTGGTTCTTTTATTCCTTCATACATAGATTTAGACAGAGTCTCCTCAGCACATTTCTTCTCTGGTCTGACCTTTCATTTAACACTGATCTCACAGTCACAGAGACCATAGAGGGAGCCCAAGGATTAGGATGTTTGGCCTTAAATGTTTATTATGTTCCCGGTATCACTACAGCTCACTAAAAACAGAGTCACAATGCATGGGAGAGTGGAATAACAGGACACAAATGTAATTTTTAAGATGACTTAAGAATATTTTTATTTACTTTTATTTACTTTTTATTTACTTATTTATGCACAAGCAAAATTCTGAACTATAATTGATCTATCTACTCAAGCTTCATCAAGAAGATTCACTGCTCTCAAAGTTGAAGAGGAGTCAGATGTGCCTACAAGGAAAGAACCTGGTCCACCAGCCCTAGACCATGCAAGTCCACCAGGAAGAAACAGTAAGTCATTGTGACTCCCTGCTCTGGGGGACACAGACACCCGTGTGTCAACCTGACTAAACATCTAGAGAGGTTCATTGCCTGCCAGGGACCAGGATCTGGGATGTTGTAGAGGGACTGCTGAAGCTCGTCTGTCCCTCTGACTATTACCCCCTGCACTTATTCCACGTGGGCACAAATGATACTGCCATGGAAAACTTGGACAGTATCAAAAGTGACTACAGAGGTCTAGAACTAGTAGTCAAGGACATGAGAGCTCAGGCAGTGTTTTCCTCAATCCTGCCATTGAGGGGAAAGGGTGTGAGGAGAAGACCATTAATAGGACAAGGCAATAATTGGTTGCAGAACTGGTGTTGGTGACCAGGTTTTGGGTCCTATGACCATAGGACCCTGTTTACAGATCAGTGTCTGCTTGGGAGAGATGGGATCCTCCTCATGAAGAAAGAAAAAGCTATTTTCACCAACAGGATGGCTGACATCATCATGAGGGATTTAAACTAAGAATGATGAGGGAGAGAAAGGGTAACCAGCAGTCTTGTGAGGGAGTGACAGAAAGGATCCCTGAGCAAAGGCCATGTGGTGATGTGACAAGAAGGGATCACAAAATCAACAAAATGGGTTGTGATCAGTGGCACAAAGTCTAGTTGGAGGGCAGTAACTGGTGGTGTACCCCAGCTGTCAATAGTGGATCCAGTTCTGTTTAACATCTTCATTAATGTTTGGGATGATGGGGCAGAGTGCACCCTCAGCAAGTTTGCTAATGACACAAAACTGGGAGGAGTGGCTGATATGCCAGAGGGTTGTGCTGCCATCCAGAGGGATCTCCAAAGGCTGGAGAAATGGGCGGACAGGAAGGAACCTCATGAAGTTCAACAAGAAGTGCGAAGTCCTGTACCTGGGAGGAAAAAAACCCATGCACCAATACATGTTGGGGGCTACCCAGCTTGAAAGTAGTTTGGTGGAAAAGTACCTGGGGATCCTGGTAGACACCAAGTTGAACATGAGCCGGCAATGTGGCCTTGCAGCAAAGAAGGCTAATGGTGTCCTGGGCTGCATTAGAAGTGTTGCCAGCAGGTCAAGTGAGGTGATCCTTCCCCTACACTCACACTGCTGAGGCCACACTTGGAGAAATGCATCCAGTCCTGGGCTCCCCAGTACAAGAGAGATGTGGACATACTGGAGATAATTCAATGAAGGGGCACAAAGATGACTGAGGGATTGGAGCATCTCTCCTATGATGAATATCTGAGAGAGCCGGGATTGTTCAGCGTGGAGAAGAGGAGGCTCAGGGGGGGATGTCATCAATGTATATAAATGTCTTGAAAGGAGGGTGCGAAGAGGACAGAGTCAGGCTATTTTCACCCAGTGACAGGACCAGAGGCCAATGGGCACAAACTGAAACACAGGAGGCTCCCTCTGAACATCAGGAAACACTTTTACTGTGAAGGTGACTGAGCACTGGCACAGGTTGCTCAGAGGGGTTGTGGAGTCTACATCATTAGAATTATTCAAAAGCCATCTGGACAAGGTCCTGGGAAACTGGCTTTAGGTGGCCCTGCCTGAGCAAGGGGTTGGACTTGATGACCTCCAGAGGTCCCTTCCAACCTCAAGCATTCTGTGATTCTGTGATGTATGGAACAGCTTTCTTTCTCAATTTGAACAGGTAGAGAAACACATCACTTCATACCTACCGCTACACACATGAATGCTACCATCATGCTTCCATCCTTGTCCTAAAATTTTTTTCACTAGTTCTTTCTTCAACAGAGATCATGTAAAGAATGAACACATAGAGCAAAGAAAGAAAATCCCTGCCCTCTCCCTCTTTCCCAATCTTTTATGTGTGAATAAATGCCATATGAAGATATATTTTTAATTTTAGACAAGACAACTTTGAACTTGAACTGCAATGTAAAATCAATAAACTACTATGTATTTGTATTTCAATGGCAAAAAAAGCCTACTTAAGGACTAAGGTTAAATGTTCTCAACAGTCAAAATTATTAATCTACTCAGGTACTTTTTCTAATTATAATCCTTGAGTAGGCGGATACTCAAAATGGCAGGGAGAGGTTGCAGCTTTCCCTGCTTCTCCTAAAATACATTGCATGCACTTAGTACCTTTTGAGAAAATGTCACTTACTTTGCATTCTGAGTTCCAGATGCTCAGGTTGTCTGCATGCAGATGATAGATTAAGACTTTTTATAGCTAATTATATGATAGGGGAGAAAAAAATCCTCCCAGAGACTAAGTTGAATATGTAAATATGGAAAAACATCATTAGTTTTGTATGAAATATAAAAATTTTAGCTTTAAAGAAAACTCCCAGAAAAGGATTAAGGTTTCAGCAAGTATCTCACAATTTATCTACACTTTGTTTAATGTAAAGGAAAGCACTAGAGGGTCATGAAATTCACAGTATTTCAACTTACATTAGTCTTGAGTCACTTCTCTGAATTCTTGCATAATGCCACATAATGCACACATAAAATCATCCTGATGAATCAATAGTCCTAATACTTATGGCTGTCAGGAAATTTCAGATTTAGTTGCCAGTTCCTTTTTAACTATTTTTACAGTTTATTATAAAATTAAAAGTACAATTTTTAAAGATATAAAGATTTAAATACTGAAATGGAATTTTGAAAAGTACATAGCAAAAAACAAAAAATTCTTAGATTGTGGCACCTTTAACACTGGTTTTATATGGAGCCCAAATTTAATAGTAATAGATTGGTATTTATCAGACAAGAAAAAGTATTTTAGTTACATGAAAAGTGAAATATCACAGAATCATAGAATGGTTTGGGTTGGAAGGGACCTTATAGATCATCCAGTTCAACCCCCGCCCCGCCCCGCCATAGGCAAAGACACCTTCCACTAGACCAGGTTGCTCCAAGCCCCATCCAACCTGGCCTTGAACACTGCCAGGGATGGGGCAGCCACAACCTCTCTGGGCAACCTCTTCCAGTGCCTCACCACCCTCATAGTGAAAAATTTCTTCCTCACATCTAATCTGAATCTACCCTCTTTCATTTTAAAACCATTACCCCTTGTCTTATCACTAAATGTCCTTGTAAAAACTCCCTCTCTGGCTTTGTTGTAGGCCCCCTTTAGGTACTGGAAGGCTGCAGTAAGGTGTCCCCAGAGCCTTCTCTCCTGCAGGCTGAACAACCCCAACTCTCAGCCTGTCTTCACAGGAGAGGTGCTCCAGCCCTCTGATCATCTTCATGGCCCTCCTCTGGACCCGCTTCAACATGTCCATGTCCTTCTTATGTTGGGGTCCCCAGAGCTGAACGCAGTACTCCAGGTGGGGTCTCACGAGAGCAGAGTAGAGGGGGAGAATCACCTCCCTTGACCAGCTGGTCAAGCTTCTTTTGATGCAGCCCAGGATAGGGTTGGCTTTCTGGGCTGCAAATGCACTTTACCAGGTCATGTTGAGCTTCTCATCAGCCAACACCCCCAAGCCCTTCTCTGCACAGCTGCTCTCAATCCACTCATCGCCCAGCCTGTATTTGTGCCTGGCATTGCCCCGACCCAGGTGCAGGATCTTGCACTTGGCCTTGTTGAACTTCATGTGGTTCACACAGGCCCACCTCTCAAGCCTGTCAAGGTCCCTCAGGATGGCATCCCTTACCTCCAGTGTGTCGACTGCATCACACGGCTTGGTGTCATCAGCAAACTTGCTGAGGGTGCACTCAATCCCACTTTCCATGTCACCAACAAAGATGTTAAACTGCTCCGGTCCCAATACCCACCACTGAGGAACGCACTCATCACTGCTCTCCATTCAGACATTTAGCCATTGACCGCAACTCTTTGAGTGCGACCATGCAGCCAATTCCTTATCCACCAAGTAGTTCATCTGTCAAATCCATGTCTCTCCAATTTAGAGACAAGGATTTTAACAACTTTGTTCATTTATGGATGTAATGTGTAAGTCATAAGAATATCCTAAGTCAAAGCAAGACTCACTACTGACTGATGAACCTAATTCTTAAAAAATCACAAGACTTACTACTGACTGATGAGCCAAATTCTTAAAAGATCACAAGTCCAGAAGCTATTAATTAGCAACCCAAAACAATGATTGTTACTAAGCTATATGAATTTAGCTAGTGAATATACAAAATTCATGAATATACAAAATACATGAATATATAAAAATGTACATTCATAATTTCTTACAGGCCAGTTTTGACACCTAATCTAATCAGGGAAATGATGTTAAAAATAAATCTTAAGAGTTACAAGAATTATTGACACATGTACTTCATTTTCTTTTGTATAGTTTATCCATTAAAACTATTTAAATCTACTATGAACATTTAATTCTGGACAATCAAATATAATGTAATAATTTCCCTTTTGAATAAGTATCAAAGATAGAAAATGTAAGCCCAATGGTCTCTTATGCTGAGCACTGTAGTTTAATAGTAAGACAAATTAGTATAAACAGCCACATAATCAGACATTCTACATTGATATTGATGCCTTTTAATACCCTCTCACATGGCTACAAGTGCTAATTCATGCAACTTTTCTGCTTTCAACACCAGTACTACTGCATCAACATGTCACCTAAATAACTGTAATTAAGCATTCTTCGTAGCTACTGATTACAGTATGCTGATGAACATTCCCACTGGATTTAGCAGCCTCTTTCATAACAACGACAATAATCATCTCATATTATAATGTCTGTGCTTCTGAAGACTTCTTAAATAATCTAAAATTTAAATTGTACAGACTGTTGATTATTGCAATCTAAAGTTCAACAGGAGCTTAATCAAAAAGGTTCAAGTATCACATCACTGACATCTATTAAGCAATATGGTAATACACATTTTAGGAAATAAATACTTAAGCTACTTGGTCTTTCAACCAAAGTAAACTTTTTACAAAGGTCCATTGCCCTTTTCAAAAGAGCACTGGAACTTCTTATGTCACTTTCTGTTGCAAGGAATGAAACGAATTTTTCTTTCTTTTCAGTGAGGATTTCTTCATTTTGTTAAGGTCCTTGTCATTTTGTACTGAGCATAATGACATTCAAAAAGCCAAAGTGCAGAATGATGTCTCTTATTGAGACTTTTTGTTATTATCTTTATGGTTTTGAAAGCTAATGGATCACATTTCTCTGAACTGAAACCAGGAAAATTCAATTGTATGGTAGTCACCTGCACCTGTGTACTGTCTGTGATCATCTCTAAACACCTTGCAAACTGTATTACTTTTACATTATATTTTCTTGCCGTTATTCCTGCATAGAAAGTTATCCCATGCAAGGAGTGGGAACCCCTTTGGTTTGTTCCATCACAGATGACTTAAGAGGCTACATTCCTTTGAATACGTGGACATCAGCAGAAAGAAGTATTCTAATTTTGTTTCCTAATTGTAGTCCATGTTCAACACAGTCAAATCTTTTGTTAAATCACGTACAAAAATGCAAGTCTGTGATGGCTTTCTATACAATCAGTAAGGAACATACCTAACATGAAATTCATATGTCAGGAAAGACTGGTACAGAACCTGTGCTACCAATTTCTGGCAATTTTTGAAACAAGTAATCATTCCCCCTCCCCGCCCCGAAATGCTGCAGGACATAACATATCTCAGCATAACTGCCCTCTAAATGTTCTTCCTTCTCATTTTCATTAGTAATTTTAGACATTTATACAGGATTATTTTGTTAACCTATTTTTAAAAAATACATATATATTCTTTTTATGTTTGGATCAAAGGTGTTTCTCTGATCCCTTTATTTCTCCATTTACCACATCTTTTGTTCAGGATGCTCTTAATGCCCATCTTTGTCAACAGAGGAAAGACAAATATCCTTCAGACAAAATATCTATGGAACCATTCCATAAATTCTTCTGGAGTAATAAGGCACAATTCCATTTAAATCACTGAAGTTTCGCTAAGTCTGTGAGGGTCTCGGTTGAGATATCTTCTTTGAGTATTCATTTTGACTACATTGTTTCCTGGGGAATAAAGGACAATGAAGAAATAAACATGTAAGACCCACATTTGCATGAAATACACAGCTTTATTGGCTTCTATCTTCTATACTGTGAAAGACAGTCATCTTCCTCACTGCAGTTTCTTGATATAGCATTAACAAAACCACTTATTGCTTCTTAAAAGCTTTCTCCAAGAAAAGCATTTCTCTGGTAGCACAAGCCACCTGAGATGTACATATACACATATGTGTGTGCATACATGTATTTATACATATGTGTGTTCATTTGTCAGGTGTATTAACAGCTCATGGTCAGATATTTGAAACTACAGGCATGGAAATGAAGCAACTCATATGCTTGTGTCATTTGTAGGATCCAGCTTTAATGTCATTTTCAAAGTGTCTTTATTACACCTTTTCATCCAACTGAAAATGCATTAGCAAAAAGGCAATGCTCTTTCAATAGGGGAACAAACCTCCAGTGTGTAAACACAACTTTTAAATCTTACATTGACAAAAGCAGTTGAAAGGGACAGAGGGAAACAGAATTAGGAAAATGAAGAGATTTTATCCTAAAGCAAGATATATTAGTGATTCTTTAAATCAAGCCGGTTTCAGCAATTCCCTTTCGGTGTGCAAATACACAGGAGCAATATCTAGAGAAAAGACACAGAAGCAAATGCCTCAGAATATCCTTCCACACCAGCTCTTCCACTTTCTGCATTACTTTTCCTCCTCAATCTTAGGATGCTCTGGCCTTCTCTAACTGTTACCATTCAAAGCTTTTTTTGAGAGATTCTGTTGACCTTTAAGTTCCAGGCAGAAGTTAAGTTTACCTACTGTAGCATATCCATACGAATGGTCTGGGAAAAAAACAGGTCATTTTTGCCCTTTAATTCCCCGTAATACAAGAGAAAAGAGTAAGGGTGGAAGGAAATCAATCGTAACTTATCCCTTGACGAGTATCAGCAAACACTGTGTCACAAAACCAATGTGAAGAAATGGAGTATGGATTTTCTGCTGACATTTGTAAAGTGTTTGTGTCAAAGTATTTTTCTAATATAGCAAAGGTTACAGTTTAACAAATTAAAGCACATGTTTCTTTTGAACTGACATGCTGGTCATTTGGGTTAATTTAAATGGCTTGTGTTTTTCTAATAAACTCTTAACCTAACCTACTGTGATTATGGCCACTCTTTGCATTAATCTGCCATAAGTAATTGCTTTTTCATCAAAATTAGTTGAATGACAACAGTGTAATAGTCCATGACTTTATCTAATACAATTTGGAGGAAATACTATATGCCATTTAAAATGTGCCCAGAACTAAATTTGTATTTGAAAAACCTAAGCAATTATTTAGGTTTAATATCTATAATTTCTGATGGCTCAAGTGCTCTTTGATATTACTGGAATACTTAAACAAGATAACTATTTTCCTGTGAGTTATAGCTTCTGTCATTACATTTCCTAACAAAGACAAAACCTGTCTTTGTTTTCCTTTTTTTTTTTTTTAATAATTTATATAAATATTCAGTACTTTTGAACTATAGTGAGACAACCTATAAGGAAGATAGCATAAATGCGAAGTTGTCATTGGATTGTCATGCATTACCTCAGTAATGATTATCCTAGGAAATTAATTCCACTTTAACTAATAAATGAACAAGAAATACAATTTCGCAAGTCATTCTTTATGCTCTGCTCTCAGTGTTTTTTTTCTCACATATGCAAGTCTTTTAGGAAAATCCTTCATAAATGTAGCATCATTGTAAAGAATTCCATAAATGTTCTATGTGTGATTCATGAAAATATGTTGACTTCCTAGCAGACTGTTCAGTACTAGTGCCAATGAATTTCGTTGTATGTAAAAACCCCAACCAACCAACCAACCAAACCTCAAACATTTTGTTTTGTGTATTAAATAAGAAAAAAATGTTTTAGAAGACACACATTTTCCAAATAATTGAGATAATTTTGATATCAAAGCCATGGAGTGGATTCTTCTTTTTTAATTCTTAAGATTTCAGTGAGATGACAAAAAGTAGGAAATGTAGTATTAAACTCTAACTGGTCCCTTCACAAGAATGGTTTCACTCATATTATGTGTTCACTGATACACCCACAACTTTAAGTGAGCATCTTTAAATTACTTACAGTGCTACATATGATCAAACTGGTTTTTAGTTTTCCATTGTCATTAATGTCTAGAGCACAATAAGTGAATACGTGATGACTTCCCAAGCTTTCAACATTTAACTAAACCTTCACAGATTTTGCCTACCTGCACATACATGCATGTAACACGTACTGTGAATGGTATATGAAAGGTCTCTCAAGAAAATGAACTGTGTTCAAGAGGATAAATAAAATCTTTCTAGTTCTGAGGTTAGACTCTCTCATAAAGAGGATTAGACCATGTGTTCTCAGGATACCTTCATAGATGAAGAGCATGGCAGAAGCCTCTTTCATTCAATGTTTAATTTACATGATCAACACTTGTGCAGTGTGTCTCTGCATAATACAACAAATGAAATGCCTTTTCAAAGAATAGTTTCCACATTTTCCTCTGCTGAATATAATAGTGAGAATCAATCATTACAATAAACATTATATAACTCCAAAAACCAAGAATATGCAAAGAATCAACCTATTGTGTAACAATAATCAATCAACTACTGAACAGTCTGCTAATATGAACTTGTGGGTGTCCTTGACACAGTTCTTGTTTAAGAGCAATAAATTCTTACACATGGTTGTGTCATGTCCTGGGGCTCAAGCATAACAAGGCTTTATAAGAAAAGGCAAAAACTCTGAGATTACATTCACTTACCTTTAATTGTTGTTAACCACTATTTTATCTTTAATAATACAATTTTAATCGACCTTTAAAATATAATATAATATCATTTTCAAATGAATAAATCTGTTTCAATAAGGACCCTACTATGTATAGTCAACAGAAGTTAAAACAAAAAACCTCCATTAACACTCAGGATTGATATTGTAACGATCTATACTGGAAGATGAAAAGTTACTACAAATATGAAGGTAAAGTGTTCTAAAGTAATTAGGACAAGACAGTTAAGTACCATCTAACACACAGATACTTTGCTGAATTTCTTGATGTAAACTGTTCAGATATAACAGAAATTCCATTTTATTTACCTTATAAAATGTGAATATTCTACTACTTCTTTGAAACTCAGACTTGTGTTCTCCTAAAGTAAATGTGACAGTATCTACATATTTAGTTTGACTTGCTTAATCCCTTCAATACAGCATTCTACAATGACAGGTTCAATTTTTTTTCCCCATGTAGCTCTGAAGTAATGAGTTTATGAGATACAGAGGATTTGCAACAAAATGTTTTTCATTGCAGAAATACAGCTTTGTCAAAATTCAAATGCTTTATACTCACAAACTTGATCAGCAGCAAATTTTGCTCTTTAGACTTGTTTCTCGAGATCAGGAGAGACTTCTGACTTATTCTTCAAATAAGGGAATAAACAGTGCATGAATATGAGATGTAAATTTTTCTTCAGGTAAGATGACCAGGGATATAAACTTCTTTTCTCCCCTAGCTCGTCAGCCTCCTGATCATGGGCTTTGGTCTTGCAAGAGCATAAGTTTTGGTGACTTAGTTTTTTTCCACTATGCACACAAACCACAAAAATGCTTCAGAAACTCTTCAATTTCATTTCAGTTTGGAACAGGAATTCAGAAGTTTTGCAGGCAGGGACAAAAATTACCTTCCTGCCTTTTTTCTGTCCTCTGAATTACCAGAGTTATTTCCCTATTACTCTTTTTAGTGCACGCTGGTCCTTTCAAACCTTCCACACTGTTGCAGTCTTTGTCATGTTCCCTTCTACAGAGTATGAATTAATTAAAAAAAAAAAAGGTGACCACTCAGAATGCCAGAGGATCACTTGCAAAACAGAGGGTCACATACACAGAGAGTTACTGTGACTCTAAACTACTTGCTCTTGATCTTTCTAGTGAACTCGGGTTCTGTTTACATGTGAAACAACTGTGGTACTGCAGGGTGGTCCTGGATCAATGCATATGGTGGATACCACACACTAATAAACTTGTATGTGATGACAGTGCTAATGAGCAACACACTCTTAACTCATTTCATCAGCACAGTTCCCAGAAATAAACTAATAAAGCATAAAGGACATCTGTTTGTGTCAACCTAGAAAAGAAGCAAAGTCAAAATTACCTGTATCCTCTACCATTCAAAGAAGTAGCGTGAGCATTTCAATTTACATAGTATCAGAAAAGGCAAAGAGAGATGGCAATATCAATACACTACAAAAAGTAAGGGGAAATGAATCTGCATAAACCCCTGACTCTTGCCTGTGGCTTGTCTGAGCAAACAGACCTTCTAACTCTAGCAAAATATGACAAACCTCTGGTCCAGCATCAGAATCCCTCCCACACAGTTGTGTCTAGCAGCTTCATTTCTCCCCAGACAACTGAATGGCAAAATGGCCCTAGGTTGCTGATCTTGAGGGAGTGAGTGGTAAAATGTGTTTCCTGAGCTGATAGAAACAGGAAGAATTCCAAAGGCAGACCAAAAAGATCAGAAATATGCCTTTGGTCATTGGGGTTTGATTCAGGACAATAGCTGAGGAAAAGATATTATTTTACTGTATTTCTGTTGTATCAGGGAGTGCTCAGACTTAAAAGGATGCATGCTTCTTTTCATAGGGTGTATGTATGGCTAAAATAAAGTAGTGTTGTGCTGAGAATTAAAACACTGAACAGCAATATTCATCTGATGATAGAAGAAGGAATGATCTGAAACACACACAAGAGTTTGTGTCCATTTTTCATTGCAGCTGCTCAAACACAAGGTAGAAACCTTACCTTTCTTAATCTGTTAAAAGATTATCCCAGAAATTTCAAAAAAGAAAATTTACCCTAGAATAAAATCAGGACAAATTACTAATGCAAAATTTGGCTTCCATACTGGTTTTTGAACAACAGTTTACTATTTTTGTTAAAAGCATCACTTAACATTTACATTGGGCTAGGTACTACATAAACATACAGAAACAGACAGGTCTTGCTTAGAAGACCTATGCATCTAAACAGAAAAGGCAGATCAATGTCATTCCCGATACAGAATTTGTAACTGTTTAGCTTGATTTACTAGTTTTGATTTTTTTTAAAAAGGCCCCTTCATTCTTGTCTTTCTTGCTACAAATCAAACTAACTCCTGGTGTTTGGTCTTCCCTCCACCTTTCAATGGATCAGAAAGCAACGCTGTGACTTTGTTTCCTCAGTGCCATTAGAAGTGATTATTTTTAACTCAGGGTGCTGAACAAAGTATTCTGTCGATTGACTTGCAATCTTCTCCATTTTATATATTTAAATAAGATTTGAGTTAATTACTTTGGAGATCATTTACTTCTGGTTGTGGTGGGAAGGTATCACTTCTCATACTCTAGACTTTTGAAATGTAAGAAGTCATATGGGACTGCTTATGAAGGACTTCCAGTAGAACTGTTCTTATATGACTGTGATATCCTTCTATTCAAAAAAACATGAAATATTTGTTATGTATCTGGTTCACCTACATCAGATAAGCCTGTCCTTTCTGCCCTGAAGAATTCCCTTTTCATCTCCTTACTTGATCTGTCACAACTTTTGACATAACCAGAGTTTTAATGCACTTTAACCTACATCACAATCTCTTGCTCCTATAAAAAAACATAAAACTGTAAAATTGGATTAGACTGCAATATGTAATTTTAAATCAGTAAAAAAATAGGGTTGTAGACCAGGATTTAGGAAGTTCTGACTCCGATTATATTTGACAGGGAAAGAAAAGGGAATAGAAAAAAACAGTACTTGAATTCTGAGGAATGAGCTTATTAATACTTATAGCTCTAGACTGTGATTATTAAGCATTTAAATATTTTGCTGTGATGCCTAACTAGGAAAGTAAGCTCTGTAATAAAATATGCAAAAATGGTTTGAAAAGGGGGAGGGAAGTTCATAAAATTAACAGACTTAGAGAATTTTAAAAATATAATATGGAAATAAAATAGGAGTATTCAAAATTATTTCAAGGACTGTCACGTGGATGCACACGTAAACATAATCAGAGTCTAAGTCTTGTGGATAGCTGGTAGGAAGAAATATTGAAGTTTGGGGGGGGGTAAATAGGTGTGAAATCGTTTTAATGTGCATCTCTAAAGTAATATAGGTTATGTATGATAACTTGTGTTAGGGGTGAACTAGATACCTGAGATGTGTTTTTCAGCTAGATGTCTCTGGATTTGGTTTATATAGATGAGATTTTCAATAGCAACAAATAACTTTGGGTGCCTAGCATGTAATAGCTTAAGGGCACATAATATTAAAATGAATTCTGTGTATGGTTTCTCTATTTAATTACAGTGATTGCTTTTGAAAACTTTGCCAACATAGACACAGGTCTGTAAACTGTGAGGAAGAAAATATAGCTTTCCTTTTCACCATTGTAGATAATCCCAGTCCATATGCTCAAAATCTATCACAGCTTTTCAAATCAGAGGTGTTCATTACTAAAATGTTAAAGTTTCTTCCACATACTTAAGAGAATTTACAATGTATGAAAAAAAATTGGTGGTCTGTCTACTCACAGATGGATCTGTCATAAAAATGTAATAGTTAGCCTTTTTACTTAGAAACGAACCAGAACTTAATCACAGGAGAATGTTCTCTCACAAAACAATTTGAAAGAAAATAGAGCAGATCTGTCCATTCTTATCCCAATGACCAGTTCCTAGCACACAAGTAGAGTCATTACATCAGTCATTCCTTGGGACTGTTTGCGTATCTAATAGTTGATCACATAATTTCAAAGATACAGAATCAAAACTACAATTATGCATAACCTATTTTTCTCTTCACATGCAAAGAAATTTTGAATTAAAACACACCAATGGTAAGTTTTATCTCAACAGATGTCTAAATATAAGTCATTAATCACCCTAGATTTCTTCTAAAGCCAGTGGTGAGAAATGACGCCTTCAGAGACCAATTCATCTTATGTAGCAACCCTAACCAAAGGGAAACGGGTCGGCCCACCCGGCTAGGTGGGTCCGTAGGCGGGAATTGTAGGCTTACGCGAGTTGTTTGTTGGCAGGAGGATGTTTATTGATCAGCC
>JANXJC010000013.1:19311229-19321883 GCA_027564655.1 Leptodon cayanensis
CCCCTCCCAACTTCTTGTGCCCCTCCAGCCTTCTTGCTGGCTGGGCATCAGAAGCTGAAAAATCCTTGACTTAGTCTGAACACTACTTAGCAACATCCAAAAACGTCAGTGTGTTATCAACATTCTTCTCATACTAAATCCAAAACATAACACTGTACCAGCTACTAGAAAGAAAATTAACTCTATCCAAGCCGAAACCAGAACATTGACCTAAGGAGACTAGCACTCATCAGCCTGGAAAAAAATGACCAAAATGGAGTATGATAAAAGACTACAGAATCATGAGTGGTAATGAGAAGATGAATAGTGATTCATTGTTCATTGTCTTTTCTAGTTAAAAACCAAACAGACGTTACGTGAAAGTGGAAGGTAGCTGATTCAGATGAACAAAACAAGATAACCTTTCACCCAGTTTATAATCACTGTGCTTTGCAGAAACTGTAAGACTACCCACGTCCAATGGGACAAACTAATGGAGGAGAAATCCTTTGAAACACTTAAGAATGATTTTAGATTCCGTGAAACAAGTGCTTGGAAACTAGGAGAATGTTTTGGGGAAATATCACAGCACAGTCATCTGGTTTTTACATTTTCATATACATTGTCCAATATAAAGGTATTGTTAGCCTGATTTGGTAGAGCAATATCCATGTCAGCATGGGTTCAAAATCTAAATCTGCAGCAAAATGTTCCCATCAATGACCTCTAGAAATTTGCTTTCTCTCTCCTGTGCCATAAGATCTTTCCCTTGGAAATGGGAAAGAAAGAGTGTAGTTTTGAATCCTCATAGACTATCCTGGGAACTGAACTCAGTCTCTTGGAAATGATGTGGAATCCTCAGGGACTTCTATTTTAAATGAAAGTACTCTGTTTTTGTTTCATCAGACACTGTCAGTATGTGAACTTCCAGAGCACACCTAGAAAATGCAACACTCACAGCTTTATGTGCCAAGCATTTCTAAATGTTTTCTACCAACCATTGACACCTCTGGGTATCAGCAAACAGCTGACCTTTATGAAACCAGATACAAGGATCTGGAGCATCAGACTCTTGTTCTGCTGTTGTAGACCCAGTAAAGGAAAAAAAAAAAAAATTGTTCTGGATGAAAATTTGGGACTAGTGTTCCAAATACATGGGAACGGTCCCTGTGTTACAAGGCTGTCTTGGGCCATCTTCTCATTTCTGGGATCTGAATGACAACTACAATTAACTGAGGTGCACATAGTCTTTCAGATTTCCAGTCAAAATTCAACAAGTTTGTAGCCTTTTGTTGCTGTGACAAGACTACCCTTTTAGCTGAAATAGTCTTCTCTTTCCCTGGTGTTTAGTCGTCTGATGCATGTGATCTGAACAATCATAACACCCTCTGCCTTGAATTTTAATTATATTCAATCAAATGTTAGCTTCTGCGTGCATATATCATTTGAAGCAATGAGATTATCATGGGAATTCTGCAGATACATGGATTGTAAATTTAGGGGTAATTATGTTTTTATTATTAGGTTCTGTTCCCGATGCACAGTATTACATTAACAGCATTTCTGTAGGGATTTGAGAAGGGTGCACTTTTTTTTTCTTTAGGTTGACTTCCAGGGGACAGTTTCAGTCTGTTTGTAGCTATTGCTGGGTTTTGTGTCATTTTGCAATTTTAGTCCTCCTAAGTACCTAAGAAAATAAATGCAAGAAAGAAATCTTTATGGATGTATACAGTGCAAACCTTGTCCATTGTCCTGTCATATGCATGTTTTATTTCTTTAGGGTCATACATAGAGTTATAGCTACTATTACCAGAGAAAGAGATAAATATTGCAATGATGGCAATAGAGAAAGTTGATGATATGTCATTTACTAAGTGGATACACCTATTTAAAGGATATTAATATTTTGATAGAAGATCTCGCATGGTATTAATCAAACAAAATGCTCTTTTCTCTGCCTAGTGCACACTGAAATGAAATAGCTATATAATAGACTCGCTATATCTCACTGGTATGCGGCAGATTCAGAGTTGTTTAAAGCCTCCTTTTCCTGGGAGACTATCTATTGTTCAGGGAAATCACATGTAATTGTTAAAAAAATGTTAAAAGTTTATTGAGCATAAAATAATAATAATAAAATCAATACTATAAAAATGTTCTGAGATAGTAGAGAGACATTAGCCTTAACAGCCGTAGAAAATGTTGTTATAGAATCAGCTAGAACACTTAAATGTTATGGACTATTGTTCTATTTCCTTGCTTAATAAGGCTTTACTTCAGTGGCATATGAGTATGATTTAATTTTCAGACACATCGTTCTGTTGTGAGACGAAATTCACTGTACCACTGGTCAATACGCAAATGCAAAGTTCAAAAGACACCAGGGAAATGAGTTAACAAGTTAAAAATAGAGGAATCAAGGGTCATGATTATCCACTTTTACAGGAGTTTTATGCCAGTGTTCCCTTTTGTGTACCAAAGTGAACTGAGTCTAATGCATGACAATTATGACAAAAATATAACCAAGGCAACCCCTTTATAAAATTAAACATTGATTCATGCATACAGTCTATTAATTTTAATCAGAAATAAAACATTTTTTTCAGTTATGAATTCTTTTGATTTTTATGTATCATTTGGTGGTCAATTTCTTATGAAGATACTGAACATAGCTCTCTGACATATTAAATGGGCATCCACCAGCAATCCCTTCATTTTAGCTAGTACTTTCTATTGAATCTCACATTTTTTAGCATAAATGTTCATTGGAGGAGAAAATGGTATCTCACTTCCTCTCTAGAAAAACGTCCAGGTTGCTGACTGGTACATGCATCTTGTCAGCAAGAGAAGTAGGTTCAGCTTCTCAGCAGAGAGAGTTGAGAATTGAACCTAACCACTTTACATGCCAAGTGACTGTTATTCATTTGGCATAGGGATAAAAGCACCAAAATATCCTATATTTTTATAAAGGGTATGCTTATATTTTCATAGCATTAGAAATCAACTAGATTATACCAGGAGATAACCTTTTAAAACATCAGGCTCTCCATGCAAAAAAACCTTCCACCAATTACAATAACCAACCAGCATCACCTCTCTTCTTGCCCCAAAGTCTTGCAAACAGTCAATACTGATATGCGAGTTTTGGCTGGCATAAAGATAATTTTTTCCATAGTAGCTAGTATAGGGCCCTGTTTTGGATTTGTGCTGAAAACAGTGTTGATAACACAGGGATGTTTTCATTCCCGCTGAGCAGTGCTCACCCAGAGCCAAGGACTTTGCTGCTTCCCCCGCCACTCCACTAGCGAGGAGGCTGGGGGGGCACAAGGAGTTGGGAGGGGACACAGCCAGGACAGCTGACCTCAACTGACCCGAGGGATATTCCAGACCATAGGACGTCATGCTCAGCATATACAGCTGGGGGAAGAAGAAGGAAGGGGAGACGTTCGGAGGGATGCCATTTGTCTTCCCAAGTCACCGTTCGGCGTGCTGGAGCCC
Source organism: Leptodon cayanensis (assembly GCA_027564655.1). NCBI lineage: Eukaryota > Metazoa > Chordata > Aves > Accipitriformes > Accipitridae > Leptodon > Leptodon cayanensis. Next base: position 19,314,707 of record JANXJC010000013.1, read on the forward strand.
GGCTGTCCTGGAGATGGCTGAACACCCGCCTGCCCGCCCATGGGAAGTGCTGAAGGAATTCCTTGGTTTGCTTTGCTTGCACGTGCAGTTTTTTCTTTACCTATTAACCTGTATTTGTCTCGACCCATGAGTTTTCTCACTTTTACTCTTCCGATTCCCCATCTCCCCAACGGCGAGTGAGCGAGCAACTGGGGGGGGCTGAGTTGCTGGGTGGGGTTAAACCACAACAACTGATGAGCCCCAGATTTACCGGGGTTGTGTTAGCAGAAAGGTCTCAACTAACGTGCCTAGTCTGCCCTTGTTTAATTACTGGGGTCACTTGCAAGTTTCCTTGAGTTCACCATGACTTAAAAATTATTTTTGATATCTGCCTGATCAGCAGAAAAGCTCAGTTGGAGAATGGGAAAGGATTTTCTTCAGTGATTTCTCCTCTTCCTGAAGGTATGTTGAAGATCAAGCAGGTTCTTCAGATATGAATGTTATATTAGTGACTCATAGTAAACTCAGTATGTACAGAAATGTTCATGGTCAATGAACTGTGACTATTTACAGAGGAGACAGGTAGCGACAACATGCACCCCAAACATAGCCCACCTAAAACAATTCTGAGATGTGGTTTGGTCGTTCAAACACTCCAGGAATACCCATATACTCATAAAGCTATCAAAACTATAGCAACTTGGAGAAATCAGACTATTTCCCTGACCAAAGACTAGCTGTATAGCTGAGAGATGCATGATCAATAATGAGTGGTATGGCATCAAGCAAAGCATCCATGATGGCTGTATAACTTATCTTTATTCAATTATCACTTTGTAGCATTTGTTACCTGTAAATTATTTGGGCAGAGAAAGGAAAAAGTAGTCGGGAGCACAAAGGAAATACTACCTCTCTTTTTCTTTCCCATTTTCAGCTCTCTACTCTTACCTCTTCTCATTTTTCCTCCACTTCTTTCATGCTGATAAGTCAGGGCAAGACCTTCCTTTCTGACTAAAGGGTTTGAGTGTCAAAAGCAAATGTTAAGTGTTTGGCAAGATAGCACCAAATGACCAACTTCTGCAAGAAGACCAGAGGGGCACACAGATGGAAGAAGCTGAACAGATGCTATCAAAGTTGTAATGGAAAAAGCCATTTCACCTAACTTTAGATGTCTACATTGTGGACATCTGTACCTGAGATAGTCTTTTTAAGCTCTTTTTATATTTATTGAAAAAGCCGGGTTAATCTGATCTCTAACAGTCACTCACTTTGCAATACTTCAATTCAGAAGTGATAGTCCTCCATGGACTAGGAAAGGAGCTTTGGGGAACTAGCTCATAGATGTCTCCCGACAGCCAGATGGATTCCAACATAATTGTGTTATCCTTGTGGCTTTTCCAAACCCAGAACAAAAAACTCTCAACACCTCTGGAATGCCATGGTGCTGCATGTACAGTGTCCAGAAAAAAACTATTACTCAGGTGAGTCCGTTTTTCCAATGAGTACCACTACTGTTATTATTCATGCATTAGAAAAAATCCCAGGATCACTCTTCTAATTTTTTCAGGTCAGTACAGAGCCCCTTGATATTTTAGTTCATAAATCTTTTTAAGAATCTGCCCCTAGAGTTTGATAGCTCCCTTAATTTTTTATTGGCAGTCAGAATCACAGCATCCATTTATGTTCAATTTGAAATTCTCTTGTTTTAAAATCTATTCTAAAGAAAATAATCAGAGCAATAGCTTCCCTCCTAAAGGGTACACTGTGGTACTCTTCTTTTCTGAATTTTGTTTTGCAATTAATTCTTTCTCTCCTTAGGAAAAAGAAAAGAGTTAGTAATCATGCCAAGCTGGCTGATCACTGCAATTATTTGACAGTGATGTTACTTCTAATTATCTTCCCTTTCATTTGTGAAGTGGGATGGGTAGTTTTTTTAATTTCAGTGCACCATTCTCCCTTACCGTTTCTGTACTGCCATTTGTTCAGCTACATTTGGAGGGAAAAAAACCTTTGTTAAAACCTGATAAACAAATAAGCACACTATGGGGCACATATCTGTAAAGAATAATCCTTCCTTCACTGTGCAAGCAACTCCAGGGTATGGTGGACTTTACCTTATGTTACCTTACGTGTCTGTTTCGTTTCAGACTCACACGTAACTTTACTTCACAAAGATATTAATCCAAGAGATTAGTGCGTGTTTCTTGCGGTGCACGTGCAGAATGAAATCTTGGCCCTTACCTTTGCAGAATGAAGCCAATGGCAGTACTCCATTAGTCTGCATAAGGCCATGACTGTACTTTGGATATTTGCAATCTACCCTCCAGACTTGCCCTTGCTAAGGGCAAACAAGGCATCGTAATTTATGTACAGCAGTTTTTCCTTTTAAAAGCAGCTGCCACTTGTGCTATTTCATGTAACCAAGGGAATTGCCCTCAGTTGTGACAAAAGGGGCAGCCAGTAGTTCCCATGCAGAACTGCTCTCACTGCAGCAGACTTGCCACTGCTGTGACCAAGGCAGTAACCTCTTGGGTGGCGGGGAGCAGCCATGCCCCAAAGAGCAGCATCTTTCTCAAGGATACATTAAAGGGATTCTTCCAGGAACTAGAAACACCAAGTACCAAGAAAGTTTCCATGTAATTCAGACAACAGTTTGGTGCAGCTTCTGCTCCTGGCTGCGTACTGATTAATGTGTAGCACAGTCCTGTAGGGGTGTAAGCGTGCTTTGCACACTGTTTTTGTTTGTCACCTGTACATATTTAATCTCATGTTGGGCATGATGACTTAAAATATTAGCTGATTTAAAATTCCCCTGCACTTTTTGGAAACCAAGTGTTTGTGCCATTACAGTATTTGAGGTAGAGAGGTTGGTTTTCTTCCTTCATTTAATTATTTTTTTCTCTTCTGCATTCTTAGCACAGTGATTTCTTCATCAAGGTTTACTGCCTTCATGTTAATGGGCTCTCTAAAATAACAGTTGTTCTTCATCATCATTGGACAGTTTTCAGTGTAAGATATTATGAATGTAATCTTCAATTTCTGAGGCTCTTGATGTGCTTACTTCTTTTTAATACCTCTGCTCATGCTTAGGATGTTCTTAGCATTTAAAACAAGAAGTCATTCCAGGTCTGGGATTGAAGGTGAAACTCTAATACTTTTCAAAATCTAAAATATAATTTTCTCTTGGACTGCAGACTATATTAAGAATAGAAGAGGTTTAAATCTCTAATTTTGAGGTAGAGTTTTTTTTAAAAAAAAAAACAACACTTGTCCAACAGACTAGAAATATATAGCCAGAGGACACCCAGCATGGAAGTCTTTTCATTTGGACTAGATTTCTTCATATGACCACATTTTCATATGTACAGGGCTCTGCTCAGAGTCTAAATGTGCCATAGGAAAAAAGCCTAAATGGAAACTCTGCATTGTATCTTGGACTGCAAGTGACATCTCAAAGCAGGCTCAATAAATATATTTTTAAACAGTATTTCTCTACAGACCCTGACCTTAATTTTAAGGGAATCCAGTGCCTTACTATACTGTGAAAATTTTCTACAGTAATACATATTACACCTACTCTTTCATTTTCTTCTTTCAAAGGGAACACAGTTATAAACCAATGACAAGAAATTTTATTGAGGCATTCTGAACTCTTTCACTTCAGACCATGACTTCTTAACCACTAAGATTCATGAGAAGAAAAACTACCCATGTAGTGTTTTTTAACCATAACTTAAGGTCCTTAAATTAAGTGTGGAAAAACTCATGCTAAAATTAAAAATTGTTGTGTGAAGTTGTACATGTAATATATCATATAACAGAAGAATTTAAGCTACTGAGATAAAATACTTAAGAGCAATGGGTAAAGTTGATGAAGTGCATGGTCCCTCTTTTCTTTGGATATGGTACAAGCTGAACAATGTTACGAATGTGCTTAAAAGTGGATACTTACCTTATTATCTTGTTGAAGAAATACTTCATATTTCCTGGGACTGTTTCCACTCTTGAGATTTAGTTCAGTGTATAGATTGGGTATTTGAAAGAATACCTGTGAGCAGAAAGGTAAGTTATGTTATTTAGTACTCGTTCCTACATTTCTGATAACTACACTCTTCAATGCAAAGGACAAGGACACTATGACTGATATTCTGTGTATGGGCAAACACTTAAAAGTAAATAAAGCCTCCACTGATGACAGATAGCACCTTTTCTGACTATGACAGATAGCCATTCAGTGAATTTTCTATGTATCTACTGCAGAAATTCTATTTCGTCAGCCTGATAAGGAAAAGTGATAGCAGATAGAAATCTGTGTCAACATAAAGTAAATTAAAAACAGGGGTCTTTTATCCAATACTATCTTTTTATATAATGCAATTTCTTTAGCTAATGTTCTGTGTTTTACTTCAAAAGGTTATAGAAAAAGTGTGGCTGATGGATTATAAAGGAAATATAGGCAAAGCTGCACAGAAAGGCATAACATCAAGTATAACAAAATGCAGTTGTTCTAGTATGTATTATAAAACACTTTATAAAAGCCATACATTCCCTCTTGCTCTAGAAAAATCTAGATATTAAGGAGACAAAATACATTCAGGTTTATGGGGATTGACATTGTCTATTTCCTGTGAAGTACAATGACCAAATGACAATAATGTCTGCATACTTCATGCTCTTCAAACTTTCTTTCATGCTTGCTTTAGGTGTGATTTGATTTACTCCATGTATTTTAATATTCAAGAAACCCAGGAGAGCAAAATGGAAAGTTTTAAAAGGTGAGTAGAAAATCCCATGTAAAATTCCTATAAAGAGTGGTGGGATATGTTTATCTAATTCTCCATGGTTTGTATTGAAAATTCACTCAAAAACTCTAACAATGGAGCTTTAGTAGAATATTGATTCATTCCAAAAGATCTTCAGGGACACCTGGTATTTCACAAAAAAAAAAAAAAAAAAAAAAAAAAAGTGACAATTGGGCTATTGAATATTTCAAAGGAGACAGAAACATACTGATTTGTCACAAATAGTAATGCCCATCACTGTTTATCACCAATCACTTTAGAAAGATGTTTAAAGAGAGCAATATACATAATACACATTCTATTTGTAAAATTAAATGTTCTATGGTAATCACCATTGTCTTTAACCTTGAATCAACTGACAAAATATGATTATAAATATATGTTCTCCCTGAGAATAGGAGAGGCAACATAAGTAAACTGCACACAAGAATACATTAGAATTACTTTTAAAAATAGATTCCATTACAATAATTTGATGATTAACAACTAGTTCAGCCATCATTTGTATGTTATTATTTTTTACTGAATGAAACTATTCACAAATAGCCAAACTGCACACTTACTTGCAAAAGCTAGTACCTATGGTAATAAAATAAGTATTAATGAAAGGAGGGGAATTCAACAATGCAACTTACTGCATCATGCTGTGTATTTTTTTGCACAGCAGGTTGTATTAAAGGCCATCGATGTGTCATCTCTTTATTGTGCATTTAGTGGCTTTGAAAAATATGAGATTCATAATTCCGAAAAAGTCTTTCTTTTACCTAGTGTTAAGATTGATCCCACAATACTTTCTTCATGTGATTTCCACTTTTTCCTGATAGTTCTAGCTGTGACATGATATTTCCATTCTACTCTTGACCCAAAAAATGGCCCTAAAACTTGAAAAATAACATAAACTTTAAATTGCTAATTCAGGAAAGCACTCAAGCACATATTTAAGCATAATTATGTATTTGATTCCTACTGACTTTACTACATTTAGCTGAATATGAGTAGTTTCCTGCACTACTAATGAATTTTTGCAAGCCAAGTTTCTGGTCCACAGTCTACAGAATTCAAAAAGAACTTCTGTGCAAAGCAGAGGTAGAAAGGTTCATGGCCAAAATTATCAAAGTACCTTTATAAAAATGTGCTATTGAACAAAAGGGGTACTGTAGATATTGGATCCACCAAATGACTGACAAAAAAAAAAAGCTATAGAATATAATAGAATACCATATCAATGCCAGTAAAGTTTCTAAAGCAAAGTTATCATACACTATTCATTTATTTGGTGGGTTTTATAATGGTAATTTTTTAGGAGACAAGTAAGATCCAATCTTAAAAAGAAACAGCAAGAAATACAAATAACTAAGATATGAATAGGCATACCCTATTCGCAAAATTGCAAAGACAAGGAATAAAACAAGTGAAAAACAGAGCTGAGGTTTTGATTATTTATGAAAGTAGGCAACAAAACATCCAGTCTTTTTTATTTTTTATTTGGAACAAAACCCAGAAATACAAGACAAGATCTAACAATAAAATTGCATGCACAGGAGTTTTGTGGGATAGGAGTATGCAGAGCAAAACTTTTCAGCACATTTGAATGCCTGTCATGTCTTAGAAATTCAAAATGTTTCTTGTATCTAATTATACTAAAAATTGCCCTTATAAAAATCCTTTAGAATGATATAAAAATTATAACCATTATACAAATTTTTATTTGATTTGAACTTGGATAGATGAGAACAATATTATGTACTGGACTTTGTATGGCATTACAGCCAATTACCATCAATAGAATGAAATGAGGTGATTATAAATGCTTATAGTAAGGATATTATAAATTTATTTGCCCATATTCTGAAAGCTGTCTGATAGTGAAAGTGATATAAATGAGGTAGAGAATCTGCCTGCACAGAATTTTCCTTACAGAAGGAATCAGCCTTGATAAATTATCCTGTATGCGCACAAAATAGTTAATTTGAATTGAAGCATAGAATATGAAAAATATATCTATTTTGCTGACATAGTGACAATGTCATTTTTCCCTGGACACCAAAGTGGCTTCTCACTGGTGCAATTTTAAAGTATAAATTCCATTAAATTGATCATGCACTGAAGAAATCAGATAATGTGATTGAGTTAAGTGTTTTATAAACCAAAATTTTCTTGCTGTTTTCAATGGAAATTGCTGGATATAGAAATCTCTGTGAGCACCACTCATTGTTAGTATATAGAAGAGCATTATTATAATGGTCCCTTTCATACTGCAAAATTTTGCATGCAGATGTGTATTGGTTTTGCATGGCAAGGTTTTGGTAGCGGGGGGGTTACAGGGGTGGCTTCTGTGAGAAGCTGCTGGAAGCTTCCCCCATGTCCGACAGAGCCAATGCCAGCCGGCTCCAAGA
>JANXJC010000013.1:19322250-19335587 GCA_027564655.1 Leptodon cayanensis
CGGAGCAGGTGGATGCCCGAAGGAGGCTGTGACCCCGTGGGAAGCCCGCGCTGGAGCAGGCTCCTGGCAGGACCTGCACATCTGTGGAGGAGCCCATGGAGCAGGTTTTCTGGCAGGACTTGTGACCCCGTGGGGGACCCACACTGGAGCAGTTCATGAAGAACTGCAGCCCGTGGGAAGGACTTATGCTAGAGAAGTTTGTGGAGAACTGTCTCCCATGGGAGGGACCCCATGTTGGAGCAGGGGGAGAGTGTGAGGAGTCCTGCCCCCAAGAAGGATGAAGCGTCAGAGACAACGTGTGATGAATTGACCTCAACCCCCATTCCCTGTCCCCCTGCACCGCTGACGGGGAGGAGGTAGAGAACTCAGGAGTGAAGCTGTGCCCAGGAAGAAGGGAGGGGTGGGGGAATATGCTTTAAGATTTGCGTTTATTTCTCATTAGCCTGCTCTGATTTGATTGATAATAAATTAAACTTATTTTTCCCACATCAAGTCTGTTTTACCCATGACGGTAACTGGTTGAGTGATGTCTCCCTGTCCTTATTTCGACCCATGAGCCCTTTGTTATATTTTGTCTTCCCTGTCCAGTTGAGGGGGGGGAGTGATAGGGCTGCTTTGGTGGGCACCTGGCATCCAGCCATGGTCACATGATGAAACCTACCGCAAGATGAAAATGGTGCTTCATGAAAGTTTTCATTTCTCTTCCATGTTGACCAGATGTTCATCCCCTCCACAGTGTTAGTAGCTGTGATGATGTCACTTATCAGAGATTTTGTAGAAAAATCTCATCAGAGATATTACAGAAATTTATGTAGATAGTTTTACCTAGAATTTACCCCCAAATCCTTTTCACAGTTTTCAGCAATACTTAAGAATTTAATATGAAATTCCAGATGTCTGGAGAGATTCAGAAATTTATTATGTAGTTTATAGGATATTTTATGTTTTCTGTAAGAGTTTACTCATATAAATTTATTCCTTATAATTATGTTTCTCCCATTTGTATTTTTCACAATGTCTTAACATTCACAGCTTTACAAGGACTCTGAACTATAAGATGACAGAAGGAAAATGTGGGAAGGTATATATTAATAAACATAGTCAGCTGAAAAACCTGTAGCAGTCGAGAGATCTTGGTTGCTGTAATGTGCCATGGTGTATCTGACTTTACTTTGTGATCTAGCTAATTGTGCCACATTATTTTACAAAATACACATAGTCCAGTGCAAGCACTGTATAAATCTGCAGCTTGAATCCTTCTGTCAGGTACTGTTAGCATTTATTTAAAAGCCCACATGAATGGAGTACTATAGCACTTGTAGTCACTTCAGTTGGTTGATTAATAGCAATTCCTGTATCATCAGTGCTTTTTTCCAAATAAATTAATAGAAACAGGTTTGAAGCTTCTGTTACTAGACCATTCCTAGATGCATCCCCTAACACTCCCCATCTGAAAAGCTAAAAATCTGAAAAATCCACAAGACAGGGTGAAGAGAAGGGTTTTGATCCATTCAACACTTCCACCCAGCAATTAAGTTGTTTTCCCTTTTGCTTTGTGGGTTGGTGGGGGCTTTTTGGTTTTTGTTGTTGGTGGTGGTGGTGGTGGGTTTTTTTTCAGTAATCCAAAGCCTGCTAAAATATTTAACTCTCTTTAAAAAGAATAGAGAAGGGAGCTTACAAGTTAATTGCTAAATAACATAGACTGGGAAAGGGCTGACCTTTCTCACTCATCCTGTCGTTCTGTCTGGAAAGTTTTTCTGCTCTATTACTTTTCCTACTTGTGGATGTTTGGGTGCAGGCAGGCAGGTGCAGCAGAGCTGAGAAAAAAGCACAAGAAGAATGGTAGTTCGAGACTTTGTAGCCACTATTTGGGGCAAAAATCCAAATAGCTTCAATCAATACCCTTTACTGTTACATTGGAGAAAATTTGCTGCTGTGTTTTTTTACCTTTCTATATTAAGGATGATACTGATTGCTACAAAGGTACCAACAAAGAGATATTGATCAGGACATTCTGGAGACAAAGATAAAATTGCCTTGTGGTTGCAATAAGTCTTGTTCTTAGCGGGAAAGAAGAAACAAAACGTACGTGATATAGCAAAAAGCATTTTGGATATGATTTTGTCATGTTAATTGACGTTCATTCCTTGTCATTTTCAGGAAAACTTATGTCTTTCGGTTGGCTGACGTTCAAGCTTACAATGTCACCGCAGAGAGCTGAAGAAAGGCTTAGACCCTACAATTTCATTACCAGAGAAAGCTCTGTATCTCCTCCTTCTTTTTATTCCTTGGGTGACGGAAGCATTAGGCAGCAATATCGCTTGCCCAGGACTGTGTCCTTTGTGAGCCAAACCCTCAAGTGTCAGAGCAGCGGTGCTTCCTGAGGTGGTTTGCAAGCACTGACAACACAGGCAAGGAGGAATAGCAGTGGAAAGTCACTATGGATTAGATAGGCAAATGAGACTGAATACAGGGGGAGTAAATGTGATTAATACCTCTTACTGACTTAACTTTTGTCTCCTTGCTGAAATTCCCTCTCCTTTTGGTGGAAACAAAATCCCACCATAAGGAAACATGGAGATTATATATGTATTTAACATTTCATTCTTTCTTTATACTGAAGGGTTTTCCTCACATGCACTGAAATGAGGATGTCTCCACTCCCTTTCTACACGCTTGCCAAGTCCAATATTTCATGGAGTTTTAAGGTGATAAGTATATTTTCTGAATAAAAAGTGATCCCCCACATAATACGCCCCCTCAAAGAGAGTGGGACCACAAACACACAAAATTAAGAACAACTAAATGGTAACCAGTTGCACTAGCTGTCAGTTGGACAAATTTTTATGTTATTCATCCTGCTTTCCCTTCTGTCTCACAACAATTTCTTCATAACTGCATGCAGATAGATTCCCCAGCACTGAAGAAGAGCTTTCCCCCATCTTGCTCTTCAGAGTATTTCATGGCTAGTTAGCTGGATTACAAGAAGAGTGAAAAAGAATGTCCCTGCAAGATGGCTTTTTGTGGAAGGGAAGGCAAGCACGGCCCCTGACAGACTGAAATTAGGAATGCAATGTGTACTCACAGCTTGGCAAAATGCTCAAAAATTTGTTTTTTTAATTCCTTTTTTTTTTTTTTTTAAATACACCATCTGGTCTTACCTTTTAGAAAATGCTGGTAAGCTGCTATGGTGCTTAATGGTGCCTGTAGTAGACCTGGTAAGTATACTAATACACATTTCATTGAATACTGACCTAAAACATTTCAGGGGAAAAAAAAACAAAACAAAACAAAGCAAAACAAAACAAAAACGCACACGCACACACACCAGCTGTATTTTTGCAAACCTCTTCTGACTGCCACAAACACTGCATTACACATTGGGGCAGGGAAGGAAACTAAAAAGAGGAACATGACCAAACGACCAGAAAAGAGGAGGTTGTATGGCAATTTCAGTGCCCTTAGACACTCACTTAACATCTCGCTCTTTTCCATTCTCTGAAAGGCTAAGAAAGCAGTTAGAATTAATTTTATGCCACACTGAAAAAATATCAAGTACTTTCATAATTCAGACTAAAAATCTACTACATGTTGTATATCCTTTTATACAAAAAAAAAAAAAAGATTGTTTTTTTTCCCCGGAAATGTTCTGCTCATTTACTCTGCTTTTCTACAGGCACAAGTTTTTTGCACCTTAACTCAGGAAGCACAGAAAAGCAAATGTCATAAAAGTGAGGACATAGTTGTGTTTCTGAGATGACAGGGACACTAAAGTAAAAATAGAATTGATGCTTGAGAATTTAAATAATTTTACTTATATACCTGATGGGAGATGCCACAAAGGCAACCTGGTAAGCATATTACAAAGAAGAATATTTCCTTAGCTGGAGTCCCAAGACATCTCTGATAAGCTCACGCAAAATCTCTGTGATGGGGAGTAGCTGGCAGGACAAAGAAACCTTGATGGCTGCAGGACAAAGAAACTGTGATAACAAACTGACCTTCCAGGAAAACAGGAGTCTGCAACAACTGTTCTGGGAACAGATGGCCTACACCCACTTACGTATCTACATTAAAAAGATACAAAAAGTAACTCCCTACCTACTCAAAGAGAGCTTCTCTGCACATTTTTCTGGTGCTTGGCCTGCACAAGATCCCGCGGACAGACCAGACCGTTGCTGGGATGCCTGGCTTACTCCGCACTCCATGGCACGGATCACCTTTGAAGTGAGAGTTTTTCCTTCCTCGATTGGAGCAGCTTGGTGACTGTCGTAACAGTAACACCTTGTATAATGTATTTATAGGCACACACACACAGGTAAAGGTTCATAAGTATATATTTGCTTCAGTAGTTGGAATTCAGTAATAACTAATGACATACATATATTTGCTTTACTCTTGTAATATACGTAAGCTTGCTCTCCTAGTGGTAATTTTGTAGTGACTTGTACATATATACTATATATTTGGCTTTACTAGTAGTAGCTTTGTAGTGATTTGTAATAACGAAATTCTCAGAAACCCAGACCTCTGTATCCTTGTGCATTGTGGAACCCTGAAAACGCCACGGTCCCAATCTTTGCACACCTGCCAGTCGGGGAACCCTCATGGATTGTCACCGTGACCACTACAACACCACAGCAGAATGAAATGTTAAATGACTACAATGCTAATGGAGAAAAGCCTCTCAGCATAATGGCAGAATGCTTAACATGCTTGATAAGGTCAATTTCCATATATTTGATAAAGTCGTTCTCTGTTGTCCACTTCTAGATAGGGATTTTTTTTTTTTGTTATTTACCATTTCACGTGTCATGAAACTAATACTTCCCAAGGAGAAAAAAACAGGATATTTCTTCATTACATTTGTGATAAATGAAGAAAATCTTATTATTTACAATCATAATTTTTTTTGAAATATCAATAACCTTACGTAAGGAAGTTATACATTAATATCTTAGTAATATTTTATGGACTGTCAGTGAGACAGAGCCATTGCCTCTAAGCTAAATTTTTCCATATTATTCAAAATTTTAATTTTAGTTCATGATTAAGATTCTGTCATGATGTTTAATAGAATTAAGTTTTCTCCAATAAAAGAGAGGGGAAACAGTGCTCTGCAGCTTGTAAGGTTCTGCTATACAATGCTGAAATCAGGAGGAGTTACATCACTCACCTGAGTGAGGACTGAGGTCCCTGGAGGATCATTAACCCAGATAGATCTAAGTGCCCCAAATATATCTCAGTGGGAATCAAACTGTTTTGAAAACAGAGCCCTCATTCTGATACGGACCTGAATCTGACTTATCTATCTTTGAATTGGTACTTCTTCGGAAAAAATTGGAAAAGTGATAAGGGGAGGAATAGCTTTCATAGCTCTCCACAGAGTGAGAAATATATTGTGTTACAGTAAACATTCCAAACAAATATTAACACCAATAAATAAAGATAACAGCACAGATGAGAACATTGATATATTCGTAAATTTTGATCTGGGTTCACTTTGTGTATGACCTCATTTAATCTCTGCATGTTTTTAAGGCTGTCATAACAAACTCTTCTAATCATTTTTTATTATTAAATGATGTTTCATAAGACAGTTCTATAGTCTTGTCAATAGCCATTTCACCGTACACTTTAATAAATGAGACTTATTAGTCAACTGTATCTACCTCCTGATAAGATAAACATTCTAAAAGTTGGATAAACGTGACAAATAAAAATCCTTTATTAGAAATGTGCCTCCCTATTTACAACGATGAATGACTGGCTCTGCCGTTCATACTGCAGGACATATTTGCCACTTGCTCTGCCCCAGCCCGCCATATATATCCTCTCTGAGTGCACACTTGGCCCTCTAAAGCCAGACAGTGTAAGTGAAGAAAAAAACACCCCTTATTCTTTCAAGTCACTTTGCATGCTGTCATATTTCTGCATCATATTCTGCTTCATCCCTGCAAGTAAAATAGCCAGCTTAGACTATATACGATGATAAAAATGTAAATAAACTACTTTAAAAATCGTAGCTATTATCCCACATTCACAGCAAGTTAGTGGAACTGCTCATGATCTAACATGGACTTAAGCATTATGTGAAATTATGATTTATGTTGATAATATCCACTGTGCAATTAGCATTTATTTTGATAGGGTGGAAAGTGAATAGAATAGGTCAGAGACCAATCATTTTTTTCTGTTATTTAATTTACTTTCTGAATTTACAACTTCATTATAAAGTTTGTACTATTTATTTTATTAGATGAACCATACACTCAATTGTCTGTTATCATGTTACATATTTTTTGCTTTATTTCTTGTTCGGTGGCTGAACAAGCATAAAGATATGTCACACAACAGTGGCCCAGCTCCACAGCCGTGGCATGAAGCAGAGAACTCTGAACAGCAACAGAATCCAACTCCTTTCATGTTTCAAAACTACTAGTTTCCCCTCTTCAGCTCCCACCTTCCAAATACATAACTTTCTTGTAAGAAAGCTTCTGCAAGTACTTGGCACCACATCACCCTGCCTTGTGTCAGCTAACCACTAGATGCATTGCTCCCAAAGCGGAATCTGTGACCCCGGAACAGGTACTCAAGGTCAATATACCATGGAGAGAGATGATCACTTTAGTGCTGGATTTGCAATAGTGAGCATGCTGAAAAAGAGCTGAGCTGACTAATAAAAAAATGTAATTGAGAGAGTGTATCTTAAGCTCTGTCCTAATCCACGGCAGAAGCATTTAATTCAAGGCTGAGTGGAAGCAGCTGGTACCTCCAGCCAGGGTTTATAGTCAGAAACACTCCCAGAACTTGGAGAATAAGTTGTCTACGAGACGGCAAAGAGGGAACAACCTACCCTTAATGACATGGCAAGAAGAAGGGCCTGAGGAGGGGACATTCCCTGTTGTCCTTCCCCTAGCAGTCATAACGTTATCCCGGAAGGTAGCACTAATACACTCACTTCTGTCTGTCCTTGGAAGTAATCGCATTTCCCTCCAGATCTATCTAACCCACAGCTACTGCCACCACAATAGCAAACACATTGCTAAGCCACAGTTTATTGTGGACTATCTAATATTTTCCAATACTGAATTCATTTTCCAATCCTTCTCTATTTCATCTACTGAAGCTTCCAATCCTCTGCTCCCTAAACTCCTTTTCTCATGTATTCTCCTTCACTGCTTACCATGAGCAGTTTGCACCTACTAGCAGAGGCTCCATTCAGCAATGTCCCATTCTTCCTGAATCATATTTCGCCTTCAACTAGCAACGAGATTTGCTGCCTTGGCCCTGGATGAGGGTTGCCTTTCTCTTGATAAGCAATTACTCATAACAATCAGCATCAGAAACAGATGACCGTAGTACCTTTGGTATTGTGTTTTCTCTTCTTTTGTTAGTGCTTAATTTGGGGAAGACAAGGATCAGATATACAAGTGCTACTACAGCAGTTCCAGGGTATCTTCATTAACTTTTTTCTCTTTTTCTCCCAAATGAACAATTTTTACTACTTTTGATACTGTCTGAAAGATGGCCATCCAGGGTTTTCCCCTATGTTAAAGCTTTCCACAGCTAAAGAAAAAAGCAATTGAGAAAGCAATATAAAGTCCTGCTGCAAACCCTTCATTTTGAGCATACTGTATTTCTTGGTGCAGATGAGCCATCCACTAATAAGTTTTTCAAATTATCCAAACAAACTCTGAACTTCCTGCTGGTTCACTTCTCTGCATCCTTCTCTTTTCTCTTGTTGTCAGCGGCATGGTTCCTTCCATGCTGTTAGACCACCTGTTCAAAAGAATAATAATAACAATACCCCTTACTGTTAAAAATATAGCATTTCTCCCGAGTTAACAAATTTCCCATTACACCACTTTAAAATTATCTTGGCGCAATTAACATATCCTGATTGATCCCATTGGAAGTATCCAGGCACTATAATGCAACTAGTTAGTCTCCACAGGAAGAGTCAGCCAAATCACCTGCTCTCACTCACGATGGGGTCTAAATTGGATTCCACAGGCACAAGCTCTGGTAGAAGCCACAGTTTATTTAATACAAGGAGTAAGCTGTGCTGTTATGGAAGTAGCTGCCACAATCCCTCTACCACAGTCAGTGCAAAAAAAAGACTCAGTTTAGTGGGTACACCACAATCTAGGATCAAACCTCTTTCCTGCAGCTGGGCTCGCTACAGCAACAGTTACCTCCAACAGAGAGATGGCTCCAAAATTCAATTGCCTTCCCTCAAATACTAAATCCAATAGCTTATATTTCTCTAATTACTCTCAATCCCAAAGCATCCCTTCCTATCCCCAGCAACAAGCTGAGTGTGGAAGTGTCTTGCCCATCCTCAGACCTGGGGACAAGGTTATTGACTTTCTCCCTCAATACCTGCATAGCTAAGCAATGCCCTAAGGTTTGTTTAATTGTGGGAATTATGATTTTCTTCTATTCTAGAACAATTTTTCTCATGGGATAGTTTTGGGTCAATATCAGCCTTTCTACAGCAGAGAGAACAGTAGAAATCTCCAACTGTGGGGTGGAATCAGGTGCATATTTGAGTTCAATTATGAAAAATACAAATAAATTGTGCAGATTGCTGAGTCAAGATTTGGCTAATGATACATGTGCAAATGTGGAATACAGTTGATTCCAGGATTTATTTTATACTGTGAGAATGATGGCTTTGTTTTGTATTTAAAAATAAAAAAAAAAAAAAACAAAAAACAAACAACAACAAACAAAAACTCAAACAAACAAACAAAAACCCCACCAAAACCAAAACCAAACAACCACACATAGATCCCACTGTGATAGATTCTAAATACAAAGGAAGAAAGAAGCAATTATTACCCCAAAGAGCTGCAATCTAACCACATGAAGTAGTATCAGTTCTTTCAAAGAACAGGACTGAGCAATAGATTGTATACTCAAGATTTTTGAAGGTTATGACAAAAATACCAGAAGTGACAGAGGGAGGAAATGAAGATAAAATGACTCAAATTCAGTCCACAATCTTAATCAAGCTCATCTTTTCCTTCCTCTGAGGGTCCTGATTAGCTGCACAAAATGACTGATCCCAAGCTACAGCTTATTTTGAAGATATTAATACTAGAGTGAGGCCACTCCTGTGAATTCTGATGAATAAAAATGACATCCAAGGTCATAAAACCAAAGAAACAAATAAACAAACAAACAGAAACCAAACAAACATGGGATTGCTTCGATATACCTGCATGCTAGTCCTGTAAAATAGTTAGTTATATCCCAAAGTTTCCTAGGACAATCAGATGGTTTTCTGAATAATTCACTTACATTGCTGAAAAAATTTCCTCCAGACTTTATTGGATATGCCCATGGTATAACTCCAAAAGGGAAAGAAGCATTCCTTTTCTAACTAGACTTCTGAATTCACGCTATAGCCACCATTAAGCATGGTTAGAAATTACCAATGTTCATCTTATTAAAAATCTACCTTTTGGCATGATTTAAACTTATCTGCCATGTTCACAAAATCAGCACCCTGCACTTTATAAGGGATTTGAAGTATCTGTACCTTTAACAGCAAAACATTCAAAGAATAAACTCTGTTATGCCAAAAGAAAATGCTCAACATAGTCAGCTCTGTTCGTTAAAGCTCGGTGTTGAAACTTAAATATGTAAAACAAATTTTGAACTTTTTTTCCTTTTTGAAGGTTTTACAGAAATGTTAATTATAACATTAGGCTTTGCTAATATTATTCTGTTTTGGTTTTGGTTTGGGGTTTTTTTAAAAAGTAAAAAGCAAGGAGAGGTTGGTTGTTGCTGTTGTTTTGTTTTGGTTTTAAGTCAGAGACATGTTTTCAAGTTTGGTTAGGAACAAATTCCCGCGTGTCATGGGTCTGAGAGGAAGAGAGGAACAGGGAACAAAAGGTCAAATCTCACTTGCTGCTGCATATTTCTGTGTGGAAGCCATACCCACAATGGGAGAAAGATGAAGCCTGAGAATAACTTGTGTGGGCACGGAAAGGCCTTAGAAAAATATAAATTAAACACAGTTGTGAAAAACCCTACCTAGGAGTGCTATATTCTTCTTTTTTTTATGCTGCTGTTGTACAGTTGGGGTTTTTTGTTTGTTTGTTTGTTTTAGATTTTAATGTTAATGATTGCCTACATAGAGAAAACGCATTCAAGGTAGTATGTTTTCCCTGAACACTCTTTAGTTCCATCCTCCTGGCAGATTCTCAACTTCTACTTTTATTCATTACTATCTTAAATACGTTTACTATCTTTTTCATTTTGCTACCTAAAAATCTTCTCCATTCAGATGGGGATAATTGGAAGCTCCTTAATTTTTTATCAAAACTTAGACTCTTGTGACTCAATAACACTTTTGCTGCATCTTCTGAAAGGCACTAATATCCTCTCTATAGATCAGTGAGTAATTTTTCACAAAGTTTTTTAGCAGAGGACTCCAAGTGCGTGATATGATAACAGTATAATCTTCAGTTTAGAATTCTCTCTTTCTGCTGGTACTGACTCAGACTCTATTTGTGTTTCTAAAGGATGCTCTGCATGGAGTAATCAGTTTCAGTGATTTTATATTTTTTTCCCTTACAGAGTAACCTCTTTTCCTAATCACTGTGTTGAAAGCTTCCTGTATTTTGGATTAGTTTTGAAAACATAAGCAATAGTTTTCTCTGAATGACTTTTTTTTTGTTGGGAAGCTGTCAGAAAATTTGCTCTTACAGACAAGGGTGCATTTGTTTAGATCACCAAATCATTAATTAATGAAATGAGCATCAAAATCAACACTTCATAAATACGCGAACAAGAATATAGACATCCATCTACTCAATGACATACAAGCAAAGCTGGAAGGACTTGAATTTCAGGCTTAATAAAAAATATCTAATCCCTTAGAAAGAAAATAGAAGAGACAATAGGAAATGAGAGCTTGATTTGTACAGAGGGAAGAAAGAGGAAGGATTAAGCTCTGTCTCCTACAGCACGTGATCCATGTGACAAGGAATAGATTACAACACTGTACATATGGATTTCCATGTATATATAAAAATATATCAGCTACATTAAACTGACAATGCAATTAAGCCATAAAGGGTTTTATCATAGGCAAAATTCCATTAACTTGTCAACAATATTTTTTCCATTTTTCTTCTGATTTTAACAACAGATGGAGAAATGTTCTTTTGTTTCATTCCCTAGATATTATTTCCTGCTTCTACCAAACCAGCTATCTACCCTTGTTTTAGATGAAGCCGAAAGCTAGAAGCCTGTAAGTCCCCACACAAGGCTCTTTCATATACATCCTGAGGGACAACTTATGTTGGATTTTAACATGAGTGGTGTATACAGAAAAGAAGTTTGAGATCTGAATTTTATGCTGTCTTGAGTGTTAACCATTAATAAGGGAAGAGGATCTTGTTAAACTTGTGGAATAAATCTGTTCTACTGCTTCTGCAGTAGTCGATGGAAACAAGCCCTTCCATTTGGCTCTATTTGGTTGTAAAACTCGGGTGATTCTGTCAGTCATTTCAGTGGCAACATGACAAGAAGAGCAGCTGCAGATGTCTCCAGCTAATCTGAAGTAACTACATTTGTGCCATTTCAGACTTGTCTATACCAAAACTCATTCTTTGAACTGAATCTGGAAATTACCTGTAAACCACCGCAATCTACAGATTACATAGGCAATGAGCTCCCAAAGGAGAAAGCTATAGACAGGCAGGCTATGGCTGTAACCACCATGCTTTGCAGATGAACTTTGATGGATTCTAGATGTAACTGGAGGCATTTCCAGTTAAAGCTTCTTCAGCTTCATCTACCCTTCAAAGAGGCACAATCAATAAGCAATGGAAAAACTCTTTAGCCAAGTCAGAATGGGAAGCTGAATACTAATTTTTTTTTCCCTTTTCTAATTTTTCGTTTAGCTGCTATACAAATGTCCCAAAACCAAGAGTGAAGTCTCTGGCTCTTGTTTACTATATGTTTCTTCACTGTGACTTTTTGGCAGAGTAGTTTAAATGTTTCACTGTAGAACAGAAACAACTGAAAAAATGTAGGATACAGCTGAGTAAATGCATTATACAACAAAATTATTTTATTTATTTATTTTATTAATTTTGTTTTATTAATTTTATCTTATTTATTGACAGTTTAAAATACATAACAGTAGCTCAGTAAGTCATTGGGATTGTGACCCACAGAGTAAATGTGTTGCTGAGCCTCCTCTGGATATTGCTCTTTACAGACGAGTAAAGCTGTGTGCTTCCTTCCTCCATTTCAAATGCCTTGACATCAAGCATAAGACACACAGAGGGGGACTCATCTGATTCAATGCAGATGTTAGGACTAGTCAGTCCTTCCTTTATCCATGGAAAGAATGGGCATTTCCAGGGCATAATTCTTCTCATCCTCAAGGAGACATCTAAAACAGCTCAAATGATTCATGTCTTTAAATTGTTTATTTCTTCTCGCTGAGACTAAAGGGCAGTTAGGAAAATAACTCAGATGTAGATATCTCTGCTACAGACACCTAGAGTTCAGTGAAATAAATCAACCTTCACAGCCAGCTATGACATCTAAAATTGTCTTAATTTGTGCATACCTCAAAGTATACAATAAAAATAGGACAATCACAATTTTGTATACAATAGCAACCCTTTTTCTCCAGTACTTGCAATTCAAAGAAAAAATGGTAGTGATGGATACACTAGAGAAGACAAGCAAAAGAAAGAATGGAACTTACTATTACTGTTCAGTAATGTGTTGACTGCTACATGAAGGGATGCAACTGATCTAGCTTTGATGGAGGGATTCAAACTAGAACATAGTAAATGGCAAAGCTGTATTTCTTGTTCTCTGCTCAAGTTTTTGTTTCCAGAGATCTCAAAGCACATTATAGATGAAAGAACTTTCATGATTTGAATTATATAGAGACATAAACTGAAGTGCAGAGAAAGGAAGACATCTAACAAAGGTTGCTTATTAAGCTAGTGATAGAGATGGAGTGAAATTTTCCTTAGTTCCATTTCAAGTCACATTGGACTTTTATACTGTTTCAGTTCCATAAAGTCTTTCACATACAAAAGGAAAACAGAACATTGGAGATCATTGGTGACCCGCCTATTGGATGAGGGGAAGGCAGTGGATGTTATCTACCTTGACTTCATCAAGGCCTTTGATACTGTCTCTCATGACATACTCCTTGAAAAGCTGGTGTCTCATGGCTTGGACAAGTGTACTCTTCACTCGGTGAAAAACTGACTGGCTGGATGAGCCCAGAGGGTTGTGGTGAATGGGGTGAAATCCAGTTGGCGGCGGGTCACAAGTGGTGTTCCCCA
>JANXJC010000013.1:19335687-19347489 GCA_027564655.1 Leptodon cayanensis
CATGGTTTAGTGGGCATGGATGACGGTTGGACTCGATGATCTTGAAGGTCTTTTCCAACCTAAATGATTCTATGATTTCTATGATTCTATGATTTCTATCAACAATGTATGTATAACTGTCTTGAAGAAAAGGCAGTAACACATTTTGTTGGTCACAACGCCGATGAACTAGTTTCTATGACATTATCAGAAACAGATTTTAGCCAAAATTCTTTCTTCCTTTACAGATAAAACAGAACAGATTCACAGGGTTACTAAATGTTTTGGGTTTGGTTTTGGGTTTTGTGGGTTTTTTTTTTTTGGGGGGGGGTCTTTAAAAAGAAGAAAACCCTTCTGGAATCCCTATTCAGTCTGTAGCATCTCAATTGCTAAATGTAATTTAAAACTCCAGTGATTCGATTATGTATACTGGAATGTTTGTATGAATGGTCTTCTTCCACATTTACAACAAATGACTGTACTAGCAGAGCTGTGTATACAGACTCTTGTGTAATTGTCAAACAGATTCTGAAGCAGGCTTTTTCTTTCTTTTTGTATTAACATCCCTTTAAAAGCTCCCTTCTGAGGAACAGAAATCAAAATCAAGTAGAGTAATAATCGGCATAATACAACTAATTCAGTATTTCAGAGATAAAATAGCATCTCTGATAGGGAAAAGAACCCCATCATACTTGTAAATAAATCTTTTAAAAATACCTCACTATAATGTAGAACCCTTTCTTCAAGATATTGAAACTCTGATTTTTTTGTGAACTGTAATATAAGAGTGGATAAAAACTACAAAAGTTATATGTGTATAAATATTAAGAAGTTATGTGGTATATAAGTTAATTGTTAATTGATAAGGTAGAAAGAAATTCTTCAAACTGCATTATGTGAAGACTTTCAGCACAGAGTGCCACTTGAAATACAGCATTAGTTACATTAGCAGGGGACTGATGAATTGAGCTACGCCTACATGATCCTAGCAGGCAACCCATACCCCATGTGGTAAAGGCGGCAAAACGTGTGCAGGTCCCTGCTATGCTAAAGTGGGAGGAAACACTTTCCTGAACCCACACATAATGGTTGTTTTGTCCTGAGCACACCACTAGGCACCAAAAATGGAGGATACCATACAGCAGTAAAAGCAACAGCAGAAAGAAAATAACAAAAGAGCAAATGATGCATCAAAATAATTTTACATCAGGGAAGAAGTCTTTCCTCATCCTCCGAAGCAAGTGACTGAAGGCCTTTGTAATTTTAATCATTGTCTTCCTACAGCTGCAACTCTTCTGAGCCTGCTGAAGGCATCCCAGGCAATCTTGACAACTCTTTTACTCATTAAAGAAGCAGACAGGCAGACAGCTTATGGATTCATAAATTCCAGAACCATAAGGTAACACCAGGTCTATTCAGCTAACAAACACATGGGGAGACTGCAGGAAGCAAGAGGAAGAAGTTGGTGATGTTTAGTGATTTTTTTCACAGCAAAATTGGAGTTAAATTTTGTGAGTCACAGAAAATGCACAACTTGGAGGAAAAAACAGGGACATTCTTTCTGCTAAAGGACATATGAAAGCTTTTTATAACAAGTTTTTTTAAAAATTCCTGCAATGAAACCCAACTATGCTGTTCTATGCAAATTTCTCCTGGCAACATATACAGTACCTGTGCATCTGTAGCCCCCAGATTGTCTGTTTAAAAATAATATTAATGCTTTTAAAAAAATGAAAAAACTGTGATTCAGCAGTGCTGTAGGTTATGAGTGAACAGATACGTAAAGGAAAATTTACTTTTTCAGTCTTTTTACAAATTGCCCAGGTTAATTGCCATACTCCTAGCTTTCACCTCAAATGTCTTCTAACTTGCATTCTCCTGTCTCTGATATTGTTTTAAAGGTCCAGATTTTATGAGGATGAAAGTTATCTATGGGCTAACTTTCAAGTATGGATGTAATTAATATGAAATTCAAATTATTTAAATATATGACTTTTTTCTTGATTTAATAGCATTATAGTCAAAACTATTGAGTATTTTTACATCTTATTATGCAGTGCATTTTACTTTGCATGTCAATACATCATGCATGCTTTACAGTAAACTACAATTCACCTAGGAGAACTACAACAGCTAAAAAATTACTGGAACAACATAAGAAGAATAGACCTGTCTATTTTCAGAGTTTAGTATTCTAAACCACTCATAATTATTACATGCTTTACTGAATATACTATCATTAATGGAGAAGCAAGTGAAAATTTAGGTGTTCTTAGACCCCCATTCATCAAAGATTATTAATCAACACATACAGCTGAATAAGAAGTTCTTTTGTTTAACAGAGCCCACTCTCTTAACTGCTGCATACCAGGTTGTTTGGAAAAGTGATGAAAAAACACAGCAGCCTATTAATTCAATATAAGCCAAAAAAAAACAAATTAATGTTTTCAGGGCACTTTTCTAACGTAGAGACAACTTCTGATTTCTCAAAAAAGCAGAAAATATACAAAGCCTGCTTAAAGGTCCCATGCCAAGACTTAGAAGCAAGTAGGGAATACCTTACAGTTTTGCAGAAGTGCTGGTCATCTAGATCAATGGTATGCTGCAGTGGGATTTTGACCAGCATTGGATCAGATCAGGCAGTTTGTCTAACCGATAATCTCCAGGCAGGGCCTTTCTGTGTAACTTCACAGGGTTTCTGTTGACCAGTCTGCAAGTTTCTCACGGTCCCTATGTTTGAAGATATGTTTGAAAACTATCCCTAATCACCTGCAAATTTGCTCATCATGCCCTGTGGGTCACCATCCAGGTTGCTGATGAAGATGTTGAAAAACAGAGACTCTGGTATCTACTGTTTAAGCCTGGCAGTCCAGGCAATTTTCAATCTACTTATAAGTCCATTCTTCCAGACCATATTTCCAAAATGGATGGTGTAAGAGACAGCGTCAAAAGCCTTACTAAAGTCAAGGTACATTATATCGACCTCCTCATCATATATAAACGCTCCTCATCCACTTAGACAGTAATTTCCTCACAGAAAGCTATCGTGTTGGTCACACACAATTTGATTACCTTTTTGCCCTTCGAATAACTGGAATTAGCTTTGGGGAGGACATGCTCCATAAGCTCTCCAGAGACTGAAGAGAGGCCAACTGGCTCTAGTTCTGGGTCCTGCTACTTGCTCAAATCTGCTTACTAGCAGATCCCGACAGTTGTAAAATCCACACGAAGAGGTACCCTTCCTGGATGCATCTCTCCCATGCTCTCTGGTAATGTGGTTGCCCCTGCCCATGTGAGAGGGTGTGCTCTAATAGAGCCAGCTTGGTGTCAGGTGCAGGAGTTGCAAGAAGCATCAAGCAAGCTTCTCTGCATCAGAGAAAATGATCAAAAGAGAAACAGGCTCTCTGCAGAGACTGCAGCAGCAGCAGCAAGAGCTTTAAACTCCTTGAGGATGAGAGGGATGGTATGGCCAAGACAACACAGGAACCACAAGACAACAAAAACTCCCACGAGTGAAGAAAGGTTAGAAGCTTGGAAGCTTATGGCTTCTGGCCAGAGGACGAAGGCTCCATCTCCACAAGCAGCTCTTCCCCTAGAATATAGGTCCAGAGCCTGGCAAGAAAGGTGGAGGAACAAGATCCCAGGGAGGTTTTGGGCTGGACATCTCACATCTTCGTATTGAGAACAGAACCATCAAGAGGAAGTGATAAGTGTTAGGGGTTGGCAACTCCTGCCCCTATGGGGAAAAAGGATTCCTCTGCTGATAGACCTATTTTTCCCAGCAGCTTTTCTATTCTCTCAGATGCTAATTATTTGATGTTGTACAGAGACTGGCATAGATCATCTGATCTTCTGGCTATTAGCCTGTGCTGCTGATCAATATGGGCACCATGCCAAGGTAAAACCTTGAGCATATCAAAGGGTAACCATAAAGCTCTAGGGACAAAGGTGAAGGGGATAAGACTGGGTGATGGTCTTCTCAGTTCTTCTAGCTGGAAAAGGAGACACTCAACAGGTGCTTCTGGTAGATCAATGTCTGGCTTTACAGATGGTAGTGCCAGCAACAGCTTCTTTCATCATGGTCTTTCATCTGAGGATAAAGGGCTCTGGGAATGAGATGTGAACCACCCGACTAAAAGAAAAAACACATTTTTGATCAGGCTTCCTAACATGGGGAAAGGGAGCTTTAAGTTAATTTCACTGGTTCATGGGGAACAAAGTCCAGAGGTAAGAGAGGGAGAGCTGCAAATAGAGGGGATACATAAAGAAAGCCACTGGGGGCTTTCACATTCTTACTCAGGAGAGGGGGTGTCCAAAGGCTCTCCTCAGGTGGCTAAATACTAATCTGTATAGCTGAGACAGTAAAAAAGAAGAATGTGAAGTTCATGCACAGTCACAGGGCTATGACATGACAGGAATCACAGGAACTAGATGGGGTAGCATGAAGGACTGGGTCAGAGTCACAGAATGTTACAGGCTGTGTAAGAGTCCCTGTGGGGAGGAAGGGTAGGAAGAGCCCTATGGTAAGCTGCTTTTTGAGTGCCCAGACCTATAACATCTGAGAAATGCTTGTTGAGAGTATCTGGGTCAAGGGCAAACATCAGAGGGTAACATAACACCAGGGATATTGTCAGAGACCTGTTACAGACCAGTCAGACAAGAGGAGGCAATATATGATGCTTACCCCAGATAATTAGTGAAGTCTTTCACGCATAGGTCTTTCTGGAAGCTGCAACTTCTGCTGGAACATCAACATTGCATTGTACAAATACTACAGGAGGTTCCTAGGCTGTGGTGATTTCCTGAAACAAATGATAAAGGCAACTACCAGGAGTAGGGGATGGAAACTTTTGATGAGCTACAGCTGTAGAAAATTGCACAACTCTCACTCTCAATGAATAATTTGACAAATGCCATGACATTAAGCTGCAGCAACACAGTAAAGATAGCACAGTTATATACTAGCAAAAAAAAAAGTTGGATGGCTCATAATGTCAGTGAGATTCTAAGCAGGGTATAATACATAACAGTTCCACCATTTACTTTAAAATAGAGGTTAAGTTGTAGTATTAGTCTAATGCCATAAACTAATTTCAGCATAGAGATGAAAGAAAATCAGGCTTTGAATTTATGGAAGTCTGGCCAGAAAATTCTTCCAAAGATCACCAGATTTTACTTCACATTACAGAATTAGCTACTGAGACACGATGCAGATAAATGAAGTTACACAAAGTGATGTAAAGATTGTTCATAACACAAGCTGACTAATGGCAATGTAAACTTCTGAACAAGCACTCATATGGTGCCCAGTGACAGGACAAGAGGTAACGGGCACAAGCTGAAACGTCAGGAAACACTGTTTTACTGTGAGGGTGACTGAGCACTGGCACAGGTTGACCAGGCAGTTTGTGGAGTCTTCATCCTTGGGGATATTGAAAAACATCTAGATACGGTCCTGGACAACCAGCTCTAGGTGGCCCTGCTTGAACAGGGGATGGACCAGATGACCTCCAGAGGTCCCTTCCAACCTCGACCATTCTGGGATTCTGTGATTCTGCAGCAGATCTTGTATTTCATAGTTCAGAAAATGGGGGATGGAAGGAAGAAGGGAAGCAAGGAAAGAGGAAAGAGGAAAGAGGAAAGAGAATATTACCTCACTTAAAAAAAAAAAAAGATGAGGTAAAAAACATTCAAAACTGAACACTCATGTTATGATTATATTAGATATACTTTTGTTTATGCTTTTTGTAAATATCTGTAAGTAATTTAAGATCCAACATTTTAATGTAATTATTAAAATTCCATCAGAATGAAATACTTCACTGAAATAATAGCTTCCAACCTGGTGTAAAACACTACTTATACAAATTCATGTTATTTTTCATTTATTAAATTAATTAAATAAATTATGTATTTAATATTTATGCTAGTTTTAATTAAGATGATTGCTAAATAATTTTGATATTAGGGAAGTATACAAATGCGGTCCCCTATTCTGTAAAAGTGCAATATCCACAGATAACATAGGAAAATTGACACTTATAGAATTTCAGCACATCATTTATACATGTCAAAGTGTAATAGCATGGGATGCATCACCATAAATCATTTCTCTATTATTTAAAGCATCACAGAGGTCACCTCCAGACTTAGGACAATACTAGTCATATTGGTTTTATTAAGTGAGTGATCAAACTAATCACTGAAAGGCTTCTACTCACACTTTGCAGGCACAGTCTGTTCATTGCTTTTTATTTTTTTCAAGGATGACTTCCTTGGTGTAAAAAGAAAACAACAAGTAGAAAGGGAGAGATTCTGAGTTAAATGAGTCTATTAAATAGGATGTTGATTGCATGGCTTCTAGATAAGGAGTGGCAGGTTGCTATAAATTAAATGTAAGCTATACCTGAGAGGGTGCCTAAGGAATTCCAAAACCTGGAGGACTTTATCAATTGCACAAATGTATTGGTTCATGCAAGACAAGCATATAAACAGTCAAATCAAAGGATGTAAAGGGTGTCAGAAACAAAGAACATGTTTCTGTATGCCTTGTGAAAGAGCTTATTTTATATCCACAATGCCAGTTATTTGGACCAGCATTATTTGTAATGACCATGGAATATTAAATATTAAATTGGTAAAAAAATTATTTTAAACATATAATATCCCTGGATAATCTGCAATGTTTCTTATTACTGCTATCTGCTATTAAAAAAAAAAACCAAAACCAAAAAAAAAAAACAAAACCACATAACCAAACAATCGATAAAATAACAAAAACCAACGAAACAAAAAAACCCCAACCAAAACCAACCAAACAAAAGCAGCTGATATTGAACACAGTTTGAGTCTCTTTTTAGTACTCATCTAGTGTCAAATAAAACTTTTTTCTCCCTCTAGAATATTCATACCAGCCTAAACTTGCAGTTATATGGATGAATATTGCAAGATTGACATATTGTATTTTTGTTACAGTGAGAGTATAAACTCTGCAACAATTTTTTCTAGCCTGCTCTAGGAAGCTGAGTTTCACCAGGTAGGAATTGTTTGTCTAAGCAAGACTCTCAGCTACTGTTCACTGTCACAGTAGCACGTACTGGGTATAAAGTTGCCCTCTGGGTCCAGAAAAGTCTTACTCTAAAAGAAACAAATCCTTTTACAGAAGGTACTTTCTCATGGACAGGTCATTCTGTTTGTGACTCCAACTTCTGCACTATGTGGGGTTTTTTTCTTTTGTGAAAACAGAATAAAAACACTATTCTCACTTGTCTGGAGGACCTCCCATTTGAACTTTTCCTTGATGTTACATATCAGAGACATAGCTGACAATTATATAAGCCTCAACTGGTCATCTATTGGACCAATGGGAAGGGGATTCAGTCCTAAAACACTTGTATAGGATAATGAAATCAAACCATCTTCTGCAGCAGGCTCTTCCCTTTCACTGATTCAAAAATAAATCTCAAAAATTAGCTTAGATTTAGATAATTAAATGTCTAAAAGTGTCTAAAGGTGAATTTCGCTTTCCATCTTCAATCTATATTCTGTCATTTGCACTCTTTGCAAAATACTTTTATTGATAAGCTCGTTTCAACCAAATGTTAGAACCAACACACTGCCCTCTATCTTCTTGACCTGTCTGGTTTTGGTTTTGAACCAAGCATTTTTTTTAACTTAGTCCTCCTTTGTCCTCTGTAATTTCATTTTATCCTGGCTCTCCTCTAGCTCTAAAAGATCCATCAGCCTCTCCTCCAGGTGATTCCTGTCCGCTTTATGGTGTTTCTATAGTTCTGTTGCAAGGCTCTGGGATCTTTTTCCTTTCTAAGTTATCTTTGGTAACCTCAGCCATAAGCACAAACTCATCTATCATCTTTATGGTAAAGTCACTCTGATGATTCTGTGAATCTCCTTCCTTCTCTTTCCTTCAGGTCTGTCAGCTCTGTCTCTTTCTGTCTTACTGCCTGCCATCTCATATGGGATGTCCTACCATCAGCTTAGAGCTTTCTACCTTCCTTCCCAAAACCACCCAACTTGATCACTGTGAATGTCACCTCACTAGTGCCCTATCACACCACACTTTAAGAGTATTTTCATTTTCTCAGATTTCTCCCTGGGATCTTGTGTCTGCATATCATTCATAAGATTTTTTTCCTTCATTTATTCCAAAAGCACATGTTTTCACACAAGCTCTTTTTATCTCCCATCCTGATGAGCATTACATCCCATGGCCCAGCCTGAACCCATGTGATCAGTATACATACATTGAGATAATTGCTGCAAAGGTCATACTTCAAATCAGTCATCTGTTCCTACTATTCTGATAAATGCTGTGTCATGCTCTTCTCATATTTCCTTCCTTGCTTGCTTGCTTCTAACCACAGGATTTTGGTACCTAAATATATGTCTATTGTCATTTGAGATTCTTCACAGTACTTGTGAGAGGTTCATACTCTCTCCAGTCAGCACCTGGAGACAGACAGGATCTAAACTGGCATCTAAAATTATGCCTATATTTCAGCAACTGATTTCCACCTTTCCCATTTTATACTTAACTTTTAGATGGACCACTGGTATTGCTTCTTCTTCGCAGTGCCTGCTAATACCCAGTTCAATGTCACATCTGGGGCTAATACCCAGTTCAATGTCACATCTGGGGCTATTATATGCAATCATGCAAATAAAATTACAGTCAGTGAGGCGGTTTCAGGTCCGGTTACTTCTCCTTTTTTCCTGAGGAAGGACAATTGTAATAGGGAAAAGCAGACGACCATTGGTCCAACTTTTGTAACTAGCATGATTTAGAGGAGCTTCCTTGGGTTCTGCACTTTTCAGATTGCAGCAATCTCGGTATCAAAAAATGGCTCATGCTGCTATAAGTTGGTCAAACTACTGTTCACACTCCTTTTTAAAAGTATCAAGTTCAAACTTGGAAAAGCTTGAATCCAACCCTTTGCTTGATGTATGAGTTTGTCTAAATGCCTGTCCCTGTCACATTCAGCAAACAAAATAGAACAGAAATTATGTTTTCCTTTCACAAAGACAGCAAAACAAGTAAAACAGGAGAAGGTTATGTTGGAGGAATTTTGTCTTCATAATAGATGTATAATGAACAAACATTCTTGTTTTGGGTGGAAAAACAATCAAGGGAACAATTCCACTAATGTAGTCAGTAAAATAAAGAGATTCTATCTTGATAACAATTTATCTCCCTCATCAACAACTTGAGTTGTACATGGGTCTATTATTTTAATCAGAAAAAAGCTGCATAAATTTGTTTTATTTTAAACATGGAAAATAAGTGAGAGCCTCCCCCAGTTTTCACAGTATAGAGTATGAAAGCTACAGATCTTTCATTATATTTTCATCCAGCACACAACAGTGTAAATTGTCTTGACAGAAGAATATGAGGCTCAAATGGCTTTGGCAAGTGATTAAAAGCCAAGGGGAAGTGGTGATCATCTGAAACACTGTTTGTACTTAGTAGGTGGCAAAGCTATGTATTTACAGTGAAATAAAGAAAGGCCAAGAAACAACAAAAACAGTGTTTTAAATGTTGGTAGGGAGAGAAAAAACGGAAAATCAGAAAAGTTGGTAGTCTTTGAACACACACTGATGTTCTTCAAGCAGCTTCTTGCATTGGATACCTGCTTTGGGGATTTTTTTTAGTAACTTCAACAAATTCTCCAAATCTTGCATAATTTCCACTGTGACTCTCAGACAACATACAGGCCATTCAATATACTTTAACCTTTCCTGAATTCGTGCTTCAGCCATAGGCACTGAAAAAACAACAGAGAATGGAGCCTGTCAAGTCCAACATTCTCCTGGTTTGCCACTTAGGTTTCTATTCTGAGCTGTGGTTGGCCTGGGATGTACCCTAGAGAAACTAATCTGCAGGAGTCAGCACCTTCACAGCCTTTTAAATTTTCATTCACAGCTCCACCATAGGAGCTACTTTTTCACCAAATAAGGATTTACCCCACACCAGTATTTATACCCCGTCCCTTGCCCATCCTGTCTTCTGAGAACAGGTTCTTGTACTTCTTTTGCTCTGGCTTTTCTCAAGAAAGGACCCTCTAAGTCCCAGATGAGTGGCTTTTATACAGGGATGTGCTGTCAGACTAGTAACAACTAGGTAGCAGGAGAAAGGAGAAACTGGTAGGAAGGGACAGGGACATCCACCTATAATTTTCAGCACATAGGCAGTGAACATGAATTTTACAGACAAAGGACCAACAGGAAAAGGGAATCAGATTTTAACTGAATCAAAAAAGCTTCAGGAGAGCTATAGTTTGGAAGATTTAAATCAGCAAAGCTGTACTAAGACTTCTCTGATTAAAAGCATGTCTGGTTACAGAAAATGTCTGAAAGGAATTTCCCTGACTTTTTGCACAGCCCCGTTTCAGCAGATGTGACTTTGGGGCAGAGAAAGTCAGTCTCCCAGTGACAATGGGAAGCTGTTTCAGGCACTAACTACTACATCAATCAAATACTTTCCACAGAAAAGCCTCTCATCAGGCAAATACTATTTCAATGGAATGAAAGCTTCCAGCAGCAAAAACTTCCAAGGAAACCAAGCAGGCAGACTGGGCAGCTGTCTGTTGCCCAGCATCTGCATGGCCCAGCTGCCTCACTGGGCTGTAGGACAGCTGACAGAATCTTGGCCAGTTTGCCATGGAACTGGTGGGTGAGAGCAGAGCCAGGAAAGTCTCCAGTTTTGAGTTTTCATAAGGTGTGAGGAAAGGCACCTTAAGAAAGAATGCAGAATGAAGTCAATCGGTAGCAAGTAGAAAATTTTAGTGAAATGCAAATTGAAGTTTCTTAAATAGATTCTCTATTTGACCCTATCTGTTAAAGAGTGGTTCCCTTCTATCCCATTACAGTTTATCAAGCTTAATCTCCCAAATGATAATCTTTAGATATATGAATAGCCACCATCAGATATTCTACTTAGGACAATATCTTAGAAAAACATCCAGTTTTTCTTGCAGAAGTATTTACTTATGATTTTCTCTGACAAAGAGCAACTTTATTCTCATTACATAGTTTAAATAGCAATGGCTTTATATATTTATTATACACAGTGATTTCAAGGAAGTGGATGGTCAGTGAACTGTTGTGTTTTTTTTCTGATGATTTATAGTTTTCTGCAGAAATTGATGCTGAAAATACCTCTTTAAGTAAGTTAATTATCAAATTGTTGTAAAAGAAAGAAAAAAGTGATAAAGAAAACAGACTGTGGATTGCTGAGTGAGGATCTATAACTTTCAAGTTTAGACAAATTTAGGTCTGTGTGAAAAACAAGAACCAAATTTCAAAATGTAGGATATAATTAGATAATGTTATATATATATATATTCAGACTTCCCAGTGTTGATTACAACTACATGGAAGCTAGAACAAGTGATAAGAAACATTTTTTACTTTTAAAACAATCCCTTCAATTGGCGTGTATACTTTATATTCATAAATTATTAAAATATATTTGGAAGTTTTATTTACATTATATTTAATACAAGTCAGTTAACATTTTAGAGAATGTTCAAGGGAATAAAAAATAAAACCTGTATGAAATAACAGAATGAAAACATTCCTCATTTTATTTAATTTTGTGACTGGTTCTAATACATGTGGCATAATTTAGAAAGACATTCACCCTTGATTTAATGACCCTAAAGCACAGAATATTCATTGTACCCCAAACTGAATAATTAAAATTACCTTTAGAAAGTACTTTACTTATCTTATAGAATCATAGAATGGTTTGGGTTGGAAGGGACCTTAAAGATCACCTAGTTCCAACCCCCCTGCCATGGGCAGGGA
>JANXJC010000013.1:19355731-19372548 GCA_027564655.1 Leptodon cayanensis
GGGAAGGGAAGGGAAGGGAAGGGAAGGGAAGGGAAGGGAAGGGAAGGGAAGGGAAGGGAAGGGAACTCATTGTAGATTCATGGTTTTAAACTTGTGGCTTGCAAATTTAGGGGAAGGGTGATCCATGAGTTGTTTTTAAGTCTCAGAACAGAACCTAAATAAGCCTATTGTCAGCAAGTGTAAATTCACTGCACAGAGGTTTACTTTATATACTGAGGAGTTTGCAGTCAAAAAAGATCTTGTTCCCTTAGCTTTGATGTTGCTGAACAGATGATCATGAGTATCAAAACCACTTTGAATTGGACACAGTAGTGTCCAGTAATGGCTTGCAGCTAAGGATATAAGTGTAGTACCAAAAATTCATTCAGACCTTGTAACCGCTACTTTTTACTATTTCTGGTCTGATGGATGGGATGGAAAATAATGTCAATAAAGTAGTACTGTTGAGTCCTATTGCATAACAAAAAAAACCACTGTGGTGCTGAGGTCTTGGAAGAGAAGGGCAGCACTTCTCGGAGGCTGACTGTTGTCAATTGACTCAGTCAATAGAGTGACAATCAGCATTCAATACTTTCCACAATGTTGACAGTGTTTAATTGTAACCATCATCTGGCTAGAGAAGACAAAAGCAACACGTGCCTTTCAAGTTTGGTATGAGCAGGTGGTTGCATTAGGCAGAGGCCCATAGTGCCTCTAGTTAAAATGCTAATACTGAATGAGGCAGACCGCTTCAGAAGTCCGCAATTACAGAAAAACACAGTCTAGACCCTTATGCCAGAAGACAGGCAGTCAGGTTCCTCTTTATTGTTGCGGCTACTACATAGAGCTATGCATTAGGGATTGTTAAACCTGAGGCAGTGATTACACAACCTTAAAAAAAAAATAAAAATCCTCTTGCCCTTGATAACAAGCAATAATGTTTTACCATTCCAGTGTTTCAGTTCAGCAGCTCACATCTCATAGATTCACTTCTCTGCTCTCCTCTGCTGTGACTGACAAAAGAGTCCTACTGTCTCCTACACGTGTGT
Source organism: Leptodon cayanensis (assembly GCA_027564655.1). Taxonomy (NCBI): domain Eukaryota; kingdom Metazoa; phylum Chordata; class Aves; order Accipitriformes; family Accipitridae; genus Leptodon; species Leptodon cayanensis. The sequence goes on from JANXJC010000013.1 coordinate 19,356,760, forward strand.
CTTCCCTGCAGGAGGACTTGCCACTAGTTAACTGTAGAGCACACAGGAGGTTTTAATCTTGTTTCTGACCAGTGTGGTGAAATGTCTCAGTGCAGCCCAGAATTGCTAACATTCAGTACACTATTCCAAAGATATTACTTCTTCACAGAAGTCTATCTATCACTTCCTTTTTTGTCTCAAGGGCATATAGCTTTTGCAGTTCCTTTCCATTTCATCTCAAATAAAACAAAACAAAACAAAACAAAACAAAACAAAACAAAACAAATCTAAAACAAAAGAAAAGGATTTTCCTCTGACTGACTTGTCAGCAGCAAACCCCTTAAACTGCCTGACAGAATATGCACTGAAATAGCCAGGGCAGATTATATTCTTCTTCTCTTTTAGGTAGAAATATCAGTACAAGACGTAGCTTGGATTACTCTAACAACCAGGTGCCAGGTGCTGGGGTTTTTTTTCTATTTCATTTGGACATGGTGCATTTTCAGAAGGTGTGGGGAATTATCAGGCATTTCTTTTCTTCGATCAGCAAATTCATGCTTGTTAGAACATGGACTGAAGCCAAGCATGTGCAAGCTCTATTTTAGGGATAAAAGCTTTGATTTAAACATTTGGATTAAAAGTTTTGATGTAAAATTTGGTTTATATTCAAAGGCAACAAATCTCTTGGTCGTATGAAAACTTTTGTCTTTTTACAGAAATGAGTATAAAATCTGGTATAATAGTATCTAAACTGGGAAACAAACCTTTTAATACAATGGTCCACATCAGAATTTATGCAGTCTTATTTGAATATGACTGGAATGTGGGAAATTCAAACTGGATATAAGGAAAAAAATTTGATCATGAGGTTCATCAAATACTGGAACATGTTACCCAGAGTCATTGTGGAGGGTGCTCCTTAAAGGCGGTCAAGAGCAACTGGTCATGGCCCTGAGCAACCTGATCTTATTAGACCAGTTTTCAGCAGGGGTTGGACTAGATGACCTCCAGAGATCCCTTCCAACCTAAATTATTCTAGGACTATTTTATGTCTTTCCCCTTCAGTGGAGATAAAGCAGAAGATAATTGTCTTCTCTTGTAGCAGACTGTATGCAGGGTCTTGAACTCAGTCATATTACTTCTCTCTAAGCAGCTGACTGCAAATCAGTGTGAAAGCTCCAGAGTAGTTGTCTGAGTAAATGTATTTATATATAAACTCCTGGAGGTGTATGCAACACAGGGCATGGTCTGTACAAACCTGTTTGTGCTCCTGGGGCATGTAATACCAGAGATCATGAACACTGCCAGGTCACATTTCCTTACACTTATTTGAACAAGAATGGTTTACGCTCTCTATAGGTATTTGTTTGGTGCTGCTAGTAGAACCTATAGTTAGATAAGTGCTACTTCTGATGTAAGAGCATAAGAACCATATCAAAAAATTTAGAGAAATTACTCTATATGACATAATGTTTGTACATCTTTCTATTTATAGTGATCAATCTCTGACAAACAACTCTGCAAAGGTCAGTCTTTGGCAGGTACTTAAATACATAAAGGATAATGGTCTTGCATGGTCTGATAGGTGAATATAGCATTCGACCAGGAACTGTGAAAAGGTGGAGAAGCAGTGAGGGTCTGGACCTAGGCCATGGGCTCCCAGCTTGGAAGAGCTGTGATTTACCATGAACAGACTGAACAGTGCAGCTGGATATAAACAGCAGGTCCGATGCACCAGGTTTCCTAAGCGTGTGCAGAAGACTGACTAACATCCTGTCTCCCCATTCAGATGATATAAGACTTATCCTCACCTACATGATGCCTGAAATCGAAGAGTACAGAAGACTCCTTGAGAAGAGTTCACTAGTTGTCTGCTTCCACCTTGCTTCATTAACAGGCAAGGTTTCTGTAGCCAAAGTACGTTAGCATCCTTACTGGCTCTTGGTGATGAAAGCCAATAGCTAATCAGCATCTGAAAAGTAGCTGTGAGGCATTTAAAAAACAAACAGACAAACGATGAAGTTTCTGGTGAATATTTCAAGGTCTGTGGTTCCTTTGCATGGTCAAATGGGAGCTGCCTCTTTTATTGACCACATCTGTCAAATTCTCAACGCTTTGGTTCTCTGACCTTCTTGAGCGCCTCAATCAATACTGATTTTTTTTTTTTTCCTTGCTGGCTTCTGATGTAGCAAACGTAAGAAATTTCAGGCATCACTTGGATTTCCCCGATATTAGAAGGAGCTATTTATTTCTAATGTACAGAATTCATATGTCTTCTAAAATATCACCCAATGTATCTGCAGTACAGCATTGTGTACTCATCAGAAGCCATTTTTAGCAGTAGGAGACTGTAGCTATTTCTGGTAAGGAGACTAAAGGTGGCTGATGATTCTACTATTCTTAAAGCAGAAGAACTCCTGTTCTAGGGTAACAACATTTGTCAAGCAGGCACTCCAAAAACTTTAAAGCTTTTGATAGGAATTTCAAAGCTTCATTCCTATCCCGACTGTGTACAGAATTAACTGGTGCTACATTCAAACGCTTTCCTTTACTTTGTACCTGTCCTCTACCTGTTTTCTTCCTCCTGCCTTCAAAATAAAAAGGATTCATTTCTTCTCCCAACAGACTAACTTTTGAAGAGGAGATGGTGTAACTGCCTTTATGTTCCAAACAAAAGAACAGCAGCATAGGAAGATGTTTATCCTAAGCCTGATACAATCCAGCAATTGCCTTATGGGGCTCACTTGTACAGCAATGTTTTCTGTACAAAGGAATAAATAAAATTTGAGATTGGTTAGGCACAAAAAAAATATTATTACTATTGCTGGGACTACACCCACATTTACAGTAGTAAGTAAAATGGTATGAAAGAAAAAGCTAAGGCATGCATTATTGGGTAATTCTGAGAAAAGAAAGAAGCCAGTGGAGGGAATTTTAGTTACTATGGAATGAAATGAGCAACATACAACTTTCTTTCTTGAATCCCACTTAGGATTATGAAACGAATGTGAATGAGCATAAGATGAACTTTTAACATTTCAAAATAGGAACTCAAAAAATGATCTGCACAATAGATACATTTTCAGTGCAGTAAAAAATAAGCTCTTCCTTGGGATGTAAGAGAAAGCATGGTCTCTGCCCCAAAGTCCTTCTAATCTAATTTTAAAACACAATAAAAGAGAGTGACAGGAGGAAGGAATGCTGGTAAGAATTCTAAGGAGAGGATTACAAGGTCACTTCTATGTCAGGCACAAACTTGTGGTTCTGTTATCCATAATCAACTCTGTATTATTGAATTCAGTTTACCTTGGCACCTCAGTCATGGAATGTGCCACTGACAGACACTGCAGTGGACATTAATGTATCCCCTCAGAGATACAAAGCTTCAATATATAAATTACAAGCAAGCCAAGAATTCCAATTTTATGCCTAAGAATAAAGATAGTTTAATGTGCTGAATCTCAGAGCTCTGATTATTGAACTCCAACAAAAAAAATTAATTCCCCTAAGAATACAAACACTAGTATTTCTTGCAACAGTACTCTCTGAATATTATTGCTTTCCTAAAGATGACTTTAACTTCTATAAATAACTTCACAGAACTCCTGATAAATAGCTGATGTTCTCTTTTGGTTCATGAATTTGGTCAGTTGTGCTACCCTTTTGTTTGTGTCATCTGAAGAGCATTACGTTTTCATTATGTGAAATGCATAAAATGTAGCTAAAGGTACTCAGGAGTCAATAGCAAGGTCATAATTTACTATCAGGATTCTGCTGACATTTACAGACCATTTAAACTTTGTTCTTCTGCTTTATAACATCAGCGTCAGCACAATCCTTGAAGTGCATCACTGCCTGCAGTGTGGCTGTAATGGAACTCATATGAATAACCAGCAAAGAATTAGAATTCCTGTTTATGATTTATCTATGCACCAACTGTAAACATTCTAGTAAGAAACACTTCATTGTAGAACAGCTGAATGAAAATTAACATCAAGCTAAACCTTTTAAAAAAGAAAACTTTCTGTAAACTGTAAGGCTATAAAATCATGTGAATTCTTCACAAATGTATCAAGAATTAAAGGGGTACCTTTTCTCCAGTGAGGACAAAGAATCCTCTTCTGACACTGGGTAACTAAAAACATGTTTTTAAACAATTATTAGAGGTAGAAATAATATTTTACAATGTTGTAGACCTGTTTAAATATACAAATTGGAATTATTGTTCTCAAATAAAACATTAATGAAGCCAGAGAATTCTTTTCATGTTTATATTACTGTTGTAGTTCTTAAAAAGTGTCCTACTTGGACAGAATTTGGTACACCTGAACCATCTGTTGGTGGAAGGTAACCCATCAAAAATACTGAGAATATCTATTGCCATGAAAAAAAAAATAATACTAAAAATGTATCAATATTTAAATATATATAAATACATAAATTTTTCTATAACTATATAAAACTAAATATAAGTATATAAAATGTATACAAGATTTATACTGTATGTATTTGTACCAAATGTAAAAGACTTCCACAGTTACACAGATTCCTCCATTTTTTTTCCTCTTGGTGCTCGACTGATGGATGTTCATCCTGTGTACTCTGTGAAAGCAATCTGAGTTAGAGGTTATATCCTAAAGTGAGGGAAGGAACTGCTAAGCCCAGAGGCAACAGAACAGGAGAGGAGCAGGAGTGGAAGCTGTTGGAGCAGGAGAGCAGGGATGATGACAAAGCAGGAGAGTCAGAGAGAATCATGGTTTTAAAACAGAGCTAGAAGGGATGAACGCTGAACAGAAAAGCCAGGTTTTTAAAGAAATTCTGAATTATTTGAGGAGATAATCAAAGTAAGTCTCACAGTCAGAATACCTTCTTATTTAATTGTCTTGTACTAATGAACTGTCATAAAAGAGACTGAGGTACCCTTCTCAGCGAAGTGGCACAATAAACTGATGTACAGTACAGTGTTCATGAGCCAAATGGTACTTTTAGTAATCTGATCTGGATTTATCACTTTGAATAGCATGTCACATAACTGCTGCAATATAACTTTGGGGTTGGAGTTGGTTTGCAACTAATTGGCTTGGAGTACAGCTAGAGTATGTTCACATCTGCCTGCAAAATATTGTATAGAATTACTCCTAGGCTGCTACACCTGAGTATCCAAGAGACATTAGATTTATTGGCTATACACTCTTTCTCTATTACCGTCTGGTATCTGTGTCAGTGTTTCTAACATCCTAGTTGAGATTAAAAACAATCATTTCTGGAAGGAAGGCAAGGAAGCTCATCCAATAGCAGCTCCCAAAGCCAACCAACCTCTAAGCCTAGTTGCAAAGTCAAAATCAGGTCATGCCTGCATCAGGCTTGCATTTATTTAGCTTATAAATTTGGTTCTCTAGTGAAAGCAGACATCTGCTTGTATAAGAAGAATCCAAACAAAGAAATACCTTTCTCTGCTACGTCACATACTCATTTTCATCCTGTTGTATCTCGATGCAGAATTTTTCTTTCAGGTTATTTTTCAGTTTGGTTTTGTTGAATTGGAAAGAAAATAGCTCTTTCTAGTCAAGAACTTTGATTACATTGTACTTTTATACTTGAAGTGTGGCTTCCTCAGCTTCCACGAGTATGGCAATGAGAAATGTCAGTTCATTCCAGACAATGAAAAGAGCGTTTCATGCTAGCATTTTCCTCACTACTAGATTTCTGTCTAATGCTTCTTGCAGTCCCTTATGTTTGGATCAGAACAAATTTTCCGTTTCTGTCTGCCTTGCCTTTTCATATGGACTTTTTGTCACTGACCTTGGTAGTTCATTTATTGACCTCATTTGACCCAAAGTCCCAATCTGGGTTCTCCATCATTCCAACTCTCAGTTTTAAGCAGAAAATCTATTTCTTTTATGGTCTTGGTACACCTTACTTCTAACCTCCAGATGCTGTAACATGCTCCATACTGTAGCATGCAGTAGGCTTGTCCATTTATGGCCTTGCTATAAAGCATATTTGAAGCTTCTTCTTACATGAAAAGCATACTCTCTGGCATCTTTTAGGAGCAAAAAATCTGGTCATCTTCACCAGTCATGAAATAACCTGTTGTTTTCCCTGATTATAATTGGCTCCAGATCCTGTAATGCAGTATCACCACTTATGTTAGCTCTTTCACTTTTCTTATTAGCTAAATTAAAAAAAAAAAATCCATAATAATGAAATATATTCTTTTCAGTGATGTCATTTAAATGAGAACTTAGAATGCAAGAAGTGTCTCTTGGAAGTTGCAAGCTGAAGAAAACTTCCAGAAAGATGGAAAAGCAGGGGAGTTTCCAATACATCCTTCAGATGAATGACTGGTTCAGAATATGGAGAAGAATTATGTCAAGGAGATCCTATACCCTCTAAGTTTTCACACAGGCTTCTTCCTCATCCCACTATTTCTAAATTTTATATTAAGGCTTCCAGTTTGATGATTTGGCATTTCAGTCTCTAATATGCTGATAGATTGAGTTCAGCTTTCTAAGCAACCTTGTAACTGCAGCAGTGTAATAACTGTAACTATAGCAAAGCCTCTTTTGCTTGGAGTACTGACAGTCATTCAGATTAGTCCAATTGACTGGTTAATATCATACCCTCATTATGCTTTCTAAAATGCTTTGAGCTGTGGATAATTGCTTGTGGTTCTGGAAAAGAATGAAGTCTCTTTCACAACTTACTGGTTTGGTGGTAGAGGCTGTATTTGATTCAAATTTCTATGGGGGTGTCTAACAAATACATCAAAGGACACCGAATGGTGCTGCTTCTGTTTTAGTCATGTTTTTTAAGGATTTATTACAACTTCAGTAGGAACATCTGTCAGTTAGGGCTATTTCCATGGGCCCAACCAAAACTGGAGGGCTTGGAAAGCAGTATAAAAGAAAACAGTATTTTTTTCCACAGGCACAAAAGTAAAAACTTCTTTTGTTTCTGTCAAATCTTCTCTCAGAGAAAGGTCTTACGGGAATTCCATTTAGCAGCTTTACTCTTTTTTTTTTTTTTTCCTTGCATGTTTTATATATTTACTGATTATTGTTGCCAAAAAAATGGTTGAGCAGAAATGGAGAGGTAGGAGAGAAAAGAAATCACAATACATACAGTGCTTTTCACAATTTACTAATTTATTTTTTTTTTTACTCCCAAGCAATTCAAAAGAATAATACATACACACACACAGTTATGCATGTACACTTAGTGCCATACCCTTCCCTAATAACTTACTCAAAGTAACGGAAGCAACATAGCATATATACAGGTAATAACAGAGCACTTGCATACACAAACTTAGCAACTAGTTTCAGCAATGAGTATCCACACTGCTCTGAATTAAATAATTGTAGGTTTTATACCCTAGGTTACAAGGATCACCCCATAGGCTAGCCCAGACCATTGTTTTCCTTTCCAGTCATCCTGACCCAGCAGCACACCCAAGCTTCTCTGCTTTGCTCTCTTTGGTTTTGCATAAATTAATTTTACCCAACTCCCAAGGTTGCATACCTTTAAGCACTAGCAACTGACAATTAGTGAGCTTGTGTAAAGACTCTGGGCTTTGGGTATCAACTTTCAAGTCCTCTACCACCATCCCCTCTCTGTACTCCTGTATGCTACATTTTTGTTCTAGGGTCATAGATAGTTCATTCTGTACAGGAAAACAACTTGCTGTTAATACGTGTTAATCACAGAATGGCAGAGGTTGGAAGGGACCTCTGGAGGGCATCTGATCCAACCCCCATGCTCAAGCAGAGTCACCTGCAGCAGGTTACCACATACCTACAGCAGTCAAGAGATACATATAAACCCAGTTCAACAACAAGCCACACAACTGGCTGCACAAAGCTAAAGCTGAAACCAGTTTATACTGCTGTATTATGTCTGTATTGCTCTTGGTAGCCATGCTTGAGTTAGGGTTGGATTTCCTCAAGGCAAACAGTATAAGCCAGGTACAGCCATGCTGTAGGCCTTTGCCCTGGCTCATGTAAGTTGTGTGCATAATCATCTTTCAGAGAAAATGTTCACCCTCCTCAGTCTTCTGTAATAGAATTATACAAACATATAGAAATTTCATTTAAGGAAGATAAGGTCCAGCTCTCTGTACCAGTAATTGTCTCGGGTCTTCAGCAGCAGCACACAATTTTCTCATTCCGCTATTTATGAGATTGGCATTGCTTCTGGAGCCACACCATCCTTCCTGCAAGTGAACTGTCATTTACAGATTAAAAACTGCAGTGTGGGATGATCAAAACACTAATGTGAAAAGTGATTGATTAATCACTATTTGTATACTCTGTCTGCAAATGCAAGGCATCAGAGGCATTGGCAGAAAGCATCTACATACATGTAATCTGAACAGAGTTCTGTGTGGAGCTGAAAGGTTGTCCATATCTCCATAAAAGATTTTTCCTAGGAGTCTGTGATTACGTGCACAGGAAGAACTGCTACAGTGATACAGTGCAGGCTCCTAGGATTAGCAAGTCACTTTGTGGGGGCTGAGACTGGCTGCAGCAAGAATCATTTTTCAGGCTTGGGCCAGACCACTACCGGATAGGAACATCGGTGACAAGCACACACCAATCTGCATTGTAATCTATGCCACACACAGAGGTTTTATATTCCTGGCCAGACAATACAGACCATCACTGGCTCCTCAGTTTGGCTATAAACTCTAGAGGGTCTCCATTTACAAACACATTAAAGGCTTAACCTCAAGATGGCAAACTCCCAAAGCTCGCTAAGATATCCACATACAGAACTGTGTGCTTCATTGTGATTTTCGGACTCTGAACAAGATCAGAGAGCACCTTCTTCTAGACTGGATCTGCGCACTGGCTCATCTTTTCCCTACATAATTAAAAACAACCCAGGCAGTAAGCCCTCTTCTTGTAAGAAAGACCAATCCGTGAGGCAGTGTATGCACATGCTTTATGACAGCACATTGCAGCAAGTACATGGGCAAGCTTGTGGACCTGCGATATGCACAGGTACTGCTCGTTTGTAATCTCCTCAAGCATCTTCTCCATTTCTTATGATAAACATTCTTTCCTCACTCTTTCCTTCTTCTACCCCATTAACCTGTTTCTTCTTTACCAATCTACAAATGACTCTGCAAATAAAGAGTTCACTCTCACACCCCTATAGTGGACTGCTCTTGCGGATGTACTTAGACAAACCAGTATCACACACAGAAAATACTGATTTCTAACACTATAGCTTGCATAGAATGTCAGCGTATCCTAATCTTGACTTTTCAAAAAGTTGAGTGTGTGTTTTTACTCACATAAAAAACCCCAATTTTAAAAACTATTTCTTTTCATAAAAGAAGAAAATTGTTAAATAAGTAACAAGAAACGTTACTATTAACAAGTGTGGGTTTGGTTTTTTTTTTCCTTCTAGCCCTCAGATATAGAAAAAAGTGTAGTCAGAGATGTCAACTATTCTAATCTCAATAAAAAAAAAGCTTTAAGGAAAGTGCTAAGCAGCATCTAGCCACATGCCTTTTGGTGCTCTTCCTACGCATCAGACCTGACTATTTTTCTGTGATTTTAATGGAAATATTTTTGACCAGACACTTGAAGTCCTCTTCTCCTAGTCAGTCCCTGAGCAGTCAGGCAGCATTTCAGCTCAGGTGCCAGAGGCAGGATGAGCAAAGCATCAGCCAAGTCTGCATTCCATTTTTTTGTATTATGGAACCACTGTAAAGAAGGCAGGATTTAAGTGATGATCAAGCTGTTGTGGTTTAACCCCAGGCAGCAACTAAGCACCACACAGCCACTCACTCGCTTCCCCCCCCACCCAGTGGGATGGGGGAGAGAATTGGGGGGGGGAAGTAAAACTCGTGGGTTGAGATAAAGACAGTTTAATAGGACAGAAAGGAAGAAAATAATAATGATAATAATAACAACAATAATAAAATGACAATAATACTACTACTAATAAAAGAACTGGAATATACAAAACAAACGATGCACACTGCAATTGCTCACCACTTGCTGACTGATGCCCAGTTAGTTCCCGAGCAGCAATGCACCCCCCAGGCCAACTCCCCCTCAGTTTATATATAGGGCATTATGTCCCATGGTATGGAATACCCCTTTGGCCAGTTTGGGTCAGCTGCCCTGGCTGTGCCCCCTCCCAACTTCTTGTGCCCCTCCAGCCTTCTCGCTGGCTGGGCAGGAGAAGCTGAAAAATCCTTGATTTACTTAGTCCAATCACTACTTAGCAACACCTGAAAACATCAGTGTGTTATCAACATTCTTCTCATACTGAACCCAAAACACAGCACTATACCAACTCTCAGAAAGAAAATTAACTCTATCCCAGCCGAAACCAGAACACAAGTCCACATAGTTTTACATTCTTGAAAATCAAATGTATTTGCAGTGCAATAGTGATCACCACTGGCTGCACTCTAATTTGCATTATTCTGCCCAGCAGATCTGAAGAATGTCCCACTACACAACTAAAGGAATTTCTTCATAACTGAGAAGAGAAATGCATATAGGTGTTTTAAGACTGATACACCTCTGACTTATCTTCATGTTATCTTCTGCTTTCCTCCTTTCACAATAGGGTTGTACTATACCTGCTAAATATTCACAAGAATATTCATAGCAGGGTATCAGGGTAGCAGTATAACTTATAGCTACTAATGCATTTATAAGGGCAGGCAGTACCCTGGGGATGACCTGTGACCTTTCACTAAGAGAATGACATCTAGTCATGATAGGTTTTTATACCCAGGCGATTTAAACATGTCATTGCAAAAAGGATTTGGGCGGTTGTTAAAAATTTGTTAACATATTCGTGAAATGTAATGAATGAATTATCATTCCATTTAAACAACAAAAAGAAAAGGTTACCCTATTCCTACATGATGCCTCAATCCTTCTGATGTTGTATAAAATATAGCTGCCTGTTTGTGCTTGACAGAAACCAATTTAACAGCTAAGAGACTATAAGGCTTTTCTACTCAGACCAAATTTATTTTTCAAACTTCCATTTCTCTCATATATCCTGAGATCAGGTACTAATAGTGAAGGATTTGGGGTGTTGTAGGGTTCTTTGGTAATCAGTAGTCTCTCACAAAGACAGGTGGCTAAGGGGTCTCTTCATGGCAAGCTGCACAGAATATGACCTCACTGAAAATCTCTGATCCCCAGGCACAACCGGATGGATGCACTGAAAATTATTACATGCAACCTTCATTCACGTACCTGATTCTTTGGCCATACTGATCAGTCTCAATGTGTAATGTGTAGTTTATGGTGACTTTATTTTTCTTAACAAGAAGGGAACAGAAGGTAAGGGCTTTACTGTTTTTCAGTTATGGCCAGTTACATAAAAACTGTCTCCAGGGTTTTTTCACATAAATTTTGTATGTTAAGTATGTAAATATTTAAACATACCTCTTTTGTAGGAACTAATCTGTAGCCAAATTGCCTTGCAATGGGAAATTTCTATAAATAAATATAATTAAGTTACAAAGCCACGAAAAATAAAGCATTAATGAATATTAAATAAAGATGACCTATTTAACAAGCTGTTGACTTTATGCCTGTTTCAGAAAGGCTTGCATTCTGTGTCTGATCCCAGGCTGCAGAATGGGAAGGATGCTAAAGATATTAAGAATATCTTTACTGCTGTCAGAGTAATAGGCTCTTTGTGTCTAGTACTTATAATAAAATATGACACAATCCTCACGGAAAGATTGGTAGCTTCTAAAATTAGGATAAATATTAAAAACAAGTTACATGAAAACATTCACAATGTTTGTTTTGAAATCACAAAACTCTGAGAGGAGAGAAGGACAGGCTGATTCTTCAATTATATAGTTATGTTAATTACATGAGTGATCTTTCAGGAGTTTTTGTCTTCAGAATTGACAGATAAATGAATGGGGCTGTACAAAGACTCTGCAGTGGAGTGAAAAAAAGCCTATCTGCAGAAGCAACTAAAGAAATTTTATAACTAAACTCTTGTGAGATTAATATCTTCTTTGGAATGATTATGATGTACGGTGGAAGAGAAGATAGCTGGTTGCTAGATGCATCTATTTCTGTTTGCTAAATCCAGCTCTCGCAGAGAATACTTGTTGCATTTGAAACTACATGATCAGCAAAGGCAATCAAAAAAGGTAGGAGGGAGAAGAGAAGGAGGAAGAGGTACAGTTTAAATATTCACCTAGATGGAGAGACAAGTGGATCTGGATGATTTATAACATATGGAAACATGGTCCCCTAAGTTATAAGATTTCTTCTGGCAGAGACAGATTTTGATATCCCAACATGGTGACAGCCAACCCAAAGATCCTAGAGCAGGAGATGAAGCAGTAAATAGATGCCCAACATGCAAACTGAAGCAAGTATAAAAGCTGACATCCGTGATGTTACACGTCCTGCCTGGAGGAAGTAGTGTCTTCTCCCTATCTGGCTGGTAGAAACTCAGCCACTATGAAGCCAAGAATACAAGAATTGCAAGGGAAACTGGAAAGAGGCAGAGTAATTATCTGGAGGAAAGAAAGTTGCTGGACAGGAAAGCTCACACAAAGAGAAGCACGAGGGGACAGATCCCAGCACTTCTTTGCTCTCGTTCACTCAGGCTGTAACACCAGGCTCCCCAAGGTCCATCTTACCAGTCCAAAGACTCATGTTCTTTTGCCTTTATGGTGGTCTGACAGGGGAGGGAATGAAATGTGTCTCTCCACCGTGATTCCCATCCCAGGACATCAAAAGCAGTCTGTAGTCTAAGGGTTAAGGAGCTGATGGGGTGGGGCGGGGGGGGAGCAGATGTGGATCATTGCAGGCTACACATAAGCTAGAACTAAGACTTTTTATGTCATCTGCAGATGGTCTAATATTGGTTGTTATATAGCATATGGATATTTCCACCTCCACACAGAGAGTGTCAGCTAACTGCTCCCAAGTCCACATCTCAGGCAACTAAACTTCTCATTATTCCTGGACTGATGTCTTCATCCTGTGAGGACCCTGGTGTGTGCCGCATGCATCAGATTTGTCTTAATGACTAAACTGTTTTACTGCAAACATAGCAAGTCTGCACTCTGTAAGTCTGAAAATAAACTTATCTTTCCAGAATTTCTGGAAATTTCATATCATGCCTCAGTTCCTTTTTTTTTAGTATTCATATTTGAGAACCAAGGCAGAGCTTTTCCATTCTAGAAAAAACTAATTATCCAAATAGGCTGGAACTGGATTTTCTTCCTTAGACTCTTTCACATCTTATCTTGACATTTAGCTCAGAAATATGTCATAACAGCTAAAATAGGACATTGAGGTGAGAATATGTGAAGTCTTTCAAAGCTCCTCAGTTCTCCAATTATAACTGCATTGTTGACGTGGCTAACTCGGTTAATGTGTGTGCCTCCGCTTTCCTTTACTAGATAGAAGTTATAGGCTTACCTGTATTGTGAAACTGCTGCGTGTGAAGTCTTACAATACCTGATTATAAATTGCTTTCTGAGAGCTTCATAAAAAGAGTGGAACTTACAGCTAGTGCCAGGAATGATTATTATCATTAATAACAATGAGATATGCTATGCTGTTAAAGCAGTCATTTTTTCCCCCCTTGTTGGATTAAGAAACATTTCTGTAGTCTTTGTGTGATCAGAGAAATGGTGAGCATTTTGGGATCCTTCAGGATGAAAAGGACAAATAAAAAATGTGACATGAATCATCACAGTGGTAATCATAGCATTAAGTATTCATTAACTGAGCATTCATAATTGAGTAGGGGGGGAAATTACTTTGTGCTACACTCCAAGCTCAGATTTGCTGCATGTTGTGAATAGGGCAGAACAAGCTGAGCAGGCAAAGCCAGCAGAGGTATTCTAAGAGGTCTGGCTTTCTTTTCATTGATTGCTGTCCCTGACTTAATGTCATCAGGTGCATGGTGATTTACAATATACTGGTGATAAAACAGAGGTATGCAAGTAGAGAGATAGCGAGCGTTTTTTTTTCCCCCCTGTTCATCCCTACAGTTCATTTCTTGGTTAAGACAACACCATGGTGACAATCAGCATGCAGCAGAACGTAATGAAAGTGCAGAACCGTGGGCAGATTATGCTGACAGAAAGACGCCTTCCTTCGTTGCACTGTAAGTGATAGTCTGTCAAACAAACATGAGCCAATGTTTTTGAGCTCTGTCTAACAACACAAACAATTCAGTCCAAAAGCCTGAAAAGCTCTGATGTTCAACTGAGGGAAAGTTACAACGGAATTGTAATGAGAGATGGTATATTTCTACACCTCTGCTGAAGATGAGAGACATACCTATTGCCATAAAGTTATTAAACAAGCTGAAAATCCCAATGGCTAGTATGCAACATTATTGAACCAGAAGTTCACAGTTATTCTTCTTGCTTGTTTGTGTGTTTACTGTAGAGGCTGGAAGTTTAATAGGTTTTTTGAAAACACCTAAAATCTTCCATAGTGATAAAAATATTCACAGTCCATTTTCTGTTAGTTTTCTTCATCAAATTGGAACATTTACTAAAGATTTTAGTAACAACATAAGTGTGCAAAAGGTGCATACTTATAATTAAAACCTAAAAGGGCATGCAGGCAGAAAATTTATTTTTAATTATAGGAGAGTATTCTTCAGAAAGTGTATAAAAGGGAGCAGAATATGGTGGTGAGTGTCCAGCACAGATAGAATTCTGCAAAAGTAAAATACACATTTTAAACTATACCACGTAGTCAACAAATCCTAAAAGAGAGAAAATTAAAAACACTGTAGTGGTAGACAGAGTATCACACATTGGTGATGTGAAAATGTGAAACTACGAGAACAGACAGATTAGTGCCTAGACTTATTGAGCCATTTAAGTAATCTTAAGACTGAGATCCTCCTTTAAGATAACTTATAAAAAAAACTTCTATAGTGTCTCCATGAGCGATCATGCTAGAACCCATGCAGTTTAAGTAACAGTACTTTGGGGACTTGCCAAATTTTACCCCAACTATTCTTCTATTTTAATCCCAAATTTTAGAATAGACATATCAGAATGCAAGGCCTCTTCAAGTCAAGTCAGGAAGTTTTGTAATCAACTGTTTTGATTGTTTCACCTGCTTCATTTTTTTTTAAATCTATATTAACAAACAGAAAGTATTTATTTCTTGTTATTTAAAAACAGAGCAAACCAAACCCACACAAATATTTTTTACCCTACTGATTTATTTTCCAACTCTGCCTGAAAGTCAAGGCAAAGCAAGGCAAGGCAAGAAAAATGGACTAATTTCCTAAACCTACAGACCAAAAAAAAGCAGTTTTAAAGGTTTTTCACATACAGGCACAGTCTCACAGCCATCGTGTTTTGAGCTGGGTCTGACTAAGTTTCCTGAGATTTGCTACTTAGTCTAGAAATGGCAACGTTTTTGCATTTAGCAGGAGACTCAAACGAAAAGCAAGATCTTCCAGAAAGAATGATGCTTCAAAGTGATGGAGTATCAATTACATCCCCAAAATTTTATTCAGGAAAAAAAAAATCAACAGATTCATAAACTCATCTCTTAAAAGATCTTGGAACAAATAGCTGTGGAGTTTAGCTTGCATTAAAAAGACCTTCTTCACTCATTAAAAATCCATTTCATTTACATTCCTGTGATGAAGTTTGTACTTCTTTTTACTTGGTAAGAATAATGTTTTTATTTGTAGACAGCATAAGATGGATGATGTCCTTAACAATTCAAATCTTTACTTTCAACTGCTATTGTAAATGCTATTATATGGATACGTCAGCAGGCTATATTTTGCAAAGAGATGCAAGAG
>JANXJC010000013.1:19372648-19393921 GCA_027564655.1 Leptodon cayanensis
CTTTACTTTCAACTGCTATTGTAAATGCTATTATATGGATACGTCAGCAGGCTATATTTTGCAAAGAGATGCAAGAGAGAACTGCCTGCACACCAGCACAGTTGAATCAGAGCCAGCTTTAGGCTGAAAACTGCATAGCTATGGCTAGTGTCATACTGATTCTGCACTATTAAAGCCTTTCTGAAAAATGATGTGTATTATCTTGATGTGGATACAAAAATTTGGGGATTTAAGCTGGTTTGCATTCAGGTTTCTCAGTGAAAATCTCAGGGAGGGACAGGATGAACTCATGTCTTCTGGCAAAATCCTGTGTAGATAAGCATAAAGCAGCCAGTGTCTTCTCACTTCACAAATTCAAAAGACTTGAAAAGTTAGTATTTTTGTAACATCATTTCTTTAGGTGCCTCTTCTGAAGGCATTCTTTTGAAGATTGGGTTACTGCTGAAAACTAACTACCAGAGCAAGTCAGCACAGCAGTTTTTTGGTGTATGTTTCTTGTTCATCACACTCTTGAAATTTGCTTAGACAGGTTATTCCACCGCAGATAGTGAAAATCCAAAATCAGGATAAACCCTTTGGTGGTTCCTCTACTTGGGATTTAGCTTTATTACCTCTGCCAAATGACAGATTTTTTTTTCCCTCAAATTCTGCCAGATGACATCATTTCACAATAATTATTAGAGGCTGGACTCTAAAGTTACAGCTATACTAGTGTATAAAATGGTCAAGGGAGCTTTCTCCGTCACAGCAGACAGCTGGCACAGCATAGCTTGTCCTAGTAAAGTTAAGCTTCCTTAGCTCTAAATCAGTGTGACCGCACTTGGTTGGTTCACTGGAGGTGGTCCTTGGCCCATGCTAGCCCCTGGGCACTGCCTGGCACCATCGCAAGAGACAGACTACAGATTTGATGCTGTAGGTAACAAGACACGAACACTTACACTTGTCCTGGCCCTCTAGCTTACTAGTTAGCAAATACCGTTCTTTGAAAGTGTTCGTTTTGGCTAAGTTCAGAATCACTGCATGCAACTCTGCTAAAGCAGACCTTCATGTCACCTGCAGAATGTCTACTGATAAGCTTGTTATCTAGCAAATTCTGCAGCCTTTGTCTGCAGATTTCATTGTTATTGTCACAATGCTCATGTGATTGCACAGTAAAAAAAGAAAGAAACAAAGTAATCAGTGTCTCTACCAAAATAATGACTAGTCATTTGGTCTTCTAAACGGACTATGTGATATATACATGAAAATTAACACCAATTTATTGTGTTGCCAGTTTTTATAATATTTATATACTATTGTTCTTGTTTTCCCAAAAAAAGCTTGTTTTGCCCATGCCAGATCCCTATCTGCCCTAACTATAAGCACGTGAATCTTCACTAGTGTGCAGTGAAAAATAATCTGACGTATTGTTTACTGAATGTAAGTTTTCACTTTAATCCTATTTAGTTTTTGAACACTTAATAATTTAAAATGGTTAAGTGATAAAACTGTGTATAAAAATTATGCTTATGTATGTCAAAGGAAACTAAACCAAAGTAATTTATACTGCCTTTGCCAAAGCTTGAGGTTCTCAAACTGTTTGGAAATCATCAGTTTTAAAAGATATATGACTAACTATACGTTTGATTGCTAAGTCATTGTCTAGGTTTTTCTTCCCAAGAGTAGCTGCAGCTTTATCTGTGCATTCCAGATTCCATAGGATTTTATAAGGAATGTATGCAAAACAAAGTATATCGATTGGAACCCTTATAAATAAAACCAGAAAGCATAACCACACCATACTGCAACATATTTTCTCATAAAGTCTCAATACCCTTAAACATTTTTCTCAGAAGCATCAAAAGCAACAAGCTACAATAGCTACTATATTCCTTACAGAGGATTAACAGTTGCAGATCCATCTTTATCTAAAACAAGATAACAATTATATTAACACATTCTTTGCTTCATGAATACTCACATCGAAGAAATGAAAAAACCCCATGTTTTTTAACAAACAATAAAACATCTAAGATACACAAGCAGTAAGAAAAATAGGGAGAGAGGAAGAAATAAGCTGAAAGCTTTTGTCTGTGGGTGATCAAAACCAAATGCTATTTTCCATAGTAATATAAAAGTCTGCATTAATCAATACCCTAGTCCAATTACTTTTCACCCCCATCTACTGTCTGCTTCAAACATTTTTAATCACTGAACGTCCTCTTTTTAATGATGCAAGTATAGGAAGTAATAACTGAATTTGCATTACCAGACATCCAGCTAAGGATAGACAGCAAAGAGAAATAGACAATCCAGCAAAAGGGCATTTGGAATTGCATTATTTCACTGTTCCCTCCAGCTGGGATTGAAAGTAAGCTACCCACTGGCAAACAGCCATATTTTATAGTCACTTTCCCACTTCACTTCTTACTGAAAAAAATCTTCTAGCTCTCTTGAACTTGTCATTAGTATGAGTAACAATATATAATTGGATATTGATTTGGGAAATTACACCACCTCAAAAGGCATCTACAATTAGCTAAACACCATGTATTTGCAGTAACACTGCATTTTCGAAGTACACAATTTTATTGTTCCCTGCACTAGGAATGCAAGAACAACATTTGTGCTTATATTTTCCCTGTATTTTTCTAAATTTACAAAAATGGAGACTGCTTTTCTTATTTAGACTAATTTTTGCAGTGTTCTACATTGAAATCTTCAATGTAGTTGCAACCCTCAGTCTCATTATGACTGCAAGCTAGCCAACAGAAGTCTGTTACTTTTATAATGATTTGAAGCTTCCTGCAAAAAGACATGGCTGTGATCAAGTCCCCAGGAACCTGTATTGCCCCTCTTCTTGTAGGGATTAGGCAGGAACTGGGGGGATGCTCAGGCTATGACTTCACAGTACTTGAATTTCATTCTGCCTGATTAAAATTCCCATATATATTCACTCATAAAAGATAAGAAGAACTGACTCGGTCAAGAGATTTAAGAAACAGAATGTGACTTATAAGCACGCATCACATCTTCAACAGAAATATAATAAAAACATTGGCATTTTCTGTTTCCAATACCAGCTGAAAGCTATCTTGGCCACATACAATTATTTTATTGTACAGCCAGTATATTTTTAAAATGCATTACTGCATTACTATATATAAAACAGTATTGTATACATTTTATTTTGTAGGCTAGCATAACAGACAACCTGCAGATAAAGCAAGTCTGATAAATTGGCAGAACCTGGATATGTAAGGGAAAACTGACATGTAGAATATTCTTAAAATAAGAAAGAATGGGCTAGATTTGAATATAACCTTGGAAATACAGAGCATATTAACATATCAGACAGACCTCATTCTATCCAAGGTACCAATCGTATCATAAGGTTTTCATCACTTTTTTTTTTTTTTTGCATTTTTTGGAGCTGAAGTGGAGAAAGAAGATTGATATTTTGTTTAAAGCCACTACCTATATAAAACCAAAGAATGGTAGGAGTAGTATGGAAATCATGATGGTTTGGGGATATATGAGCCAATGCTTGTAGGCAGAGGCAATAGCATAATTAGAACAGCTGATATAGTATGACAAACATTGAGAATGGGGAAACTGAGCCACAGGTGGACATAGCTCTTCTGCAAGATTTTAGAGAGTATAACATAAAAACGCCATGAAAACAGTTTCAGATTATGTATTTCCACTATCCAAATGTCTTTGACAGGCAAGGAAAAGGAAATTATTCCAGTGATTTAGATATTGGCATATAAATACCTACTGGAATCAATAAGATTTGACTTTTAGCAGACCCAGACTTACTAGATAAGAATAGAGGAAAGAACAATACTGCCTGACAATCTTACACCCAAATGGTGTTTTAGGATTAATACCTCCTTTAATAGTGTGCATGACAGAGCAGCAGAATAGCGTTTATAACACAGAGATTAATCTTTCAGAGGCCACTCACAATTTTTTTTTTCCCCTGTTTTCCATTTTCCCCATGCTTCTGTGCTATGAGTCACTAAAGTTCAAATCTATGTTCCTCACAGTCTTTGGAGAAACAGTCTCAAACTGTCTGGGAAAATCTTTTGTACACTAACTGTTCCCTAACATATTTACAAAAAGTCACCTTTTGCGGCAAGTAACGTTAAAAGCACTTGTTTCTGTGAAACTCCTCTACAGATTAAGAGACTAGAGTTTCCTAAAAATGTTAATTACTTATTTTGTTGCACCCAGTAAGCACTGGGCAGAAAAAAGATTACGGTGATGTCCCATAAGGCTGCCCTCCCTTTCATAAATATCTTCATGAAAGCAAGCAGCAGTAGTTATAGTCATTGGTACCAACAACAGTTTTATTAATTGGTAGGAACCAATTCTTATAAGGACCATTAAACCATGTTTTATCACCTTGCTTCCTCACAGGTATTAGGGCAATTCCTTGCAGGAAAGAGATTGCAATGAACATGTGATTAATTTCCCTGAATTTTAGAAACTTTTTTTCTCTGTAGTCTCAACGTGAAGGTATTCCAAAAATCTAAGTAGAAACTCATGCTACTTGCCATCTAAATGGCAGATTCAAGTTCCCAGAGTGGTTCTCTTCTATATTTGAAAACTCTACACTGCACATCTACCACCATCTTATAATTGCACTGAAAGCAATATTTCTCTTGATTTTTCCAATGTCCTCTGAAATTGAAATTGGAGGCAAGTCTTCCACCAAATACAGTGGAGCTTGGCATGGACAGGATATAACTATGTACGGAGGTTTCCTTTCATTTAAATGTTATAATTTAGCAGTTCTGCCAACATGGTAGCAGGTATTTATAATTGTTTTACTTCTTGTTTCCTTTTTTCATACATCATATCCTCAGACAACTTTTCATTTTTTCAAAGATTCCAACCAGGTAGATATGTTATTAACCTCAAATATGGAACTTTGTCAGAAACACTTTCTAAAGGAAAGATAGCTTGGTCATTTCATTAGAAAATTTCCATTAGGGTTCAGAAGCAGTTTTATCTGTATCCTCTTTTAATCATCAAACTTGCATGGTCTCCCATCATAACCTCTGATTTCTGGGTTGAGGCTAAAATAATTTCCTTTGCAGGAAATCCTGACACCTGAAGCCCTTGTCATGACATTAATTTAGTTACTGAACTCTTACAATTAATTTATAGGAGAAGAATTTTCTTTTAAAAAATGTGTGTGGGTTTTTTTCTGAAGAATATTCAGAATACATTTACATATTTCTGATGAAATGTATTACTTTGTACCTTGTTCCTTAAGGGCTTTAAACAACATTTCCCTCTTAATTTTATATTTTTCTTCATATTTCAGATCCTCTTGATTAGTATCTAACCTTCCCAAGGTAATAAGGTCACTCAAACAACGAAATGTCTGTTTGTCTTTTTGCTTCCAAGGTTCTACCCTTTCCCTAACGGGCCAGTTCTTGCCAAGCAGGATTATTTCTGTGGGGAATATGTTTCCACGCAAAGTGTCTTAGGAATCCTTCAGTGTTAAGTGGGACAATTGGACTTTACCATACAGTTATGTTCTTTATATTTGATTAACTTAGATAGTCTGTAAAGATGCCTTTATACTCACAATTTTTCCATGAGACCAGAACTTTTGTACAAATGGAGAAGTAATAAAGAAGGAGTGGGAGCTGAGTCCAATTAGCAATACAGCTTTTTGAATGCTGATCCTGGTCCACCCATGCTTCAAAATCGCTATATGCAAACCAGCTTCTCCCTATAGGCTTTGTACTCACAGTTAGCATGACACTTTGCATTAGGTAATTAGATCTGCTCCCATCTGCCTGCTAAAGACCATACAAATGTACTTTTAGATGCTGAAGGAGAGACACCTTTCTGGGGAAGCCTGTTGCTCAGCTCTCTTGTATTCAGCAAGCAGTTCGGAGTGCCATCCTGGGGGAGGGGGCAGGTGTGCCTGACCACAGGAACAGGTTCCTCTCAGTGGTGGTGGTGGTCACGGAGCTCCTCGCCTGATATGCTGACCCCATTCCAAGCTGAATTCCTCCTACCTTTTCACACTGCGCAGAGAAGGCTGGGACACCTCACGTCACGGCACCGGACAATAGTGCAAAGGTGTCCGAGGTGAACAGAGAATAAAAAGGAGCGCTGCTGTACTAGCAAAGTGCTGTGCCCAAGATAATAAACCTAGCCTTCTGTGAAGGCAAACAGGGAGTTTATTTTCAAAATCCATGCACTTATAACTAAAAAGAAGTTCTGTGACTACTTTCTAGTTTGGGGAAAAAAAAGAAGTTCTCCCTTCCTACACCCCCTCCAACAAACCACACTCTACTTTTAGAGATATTCCAAAACTGAAATATTTTCCATTTGGAGTTACTGTTTCAGAGCTTCATGGGAATGATCAGTCAGATCTCTTGCACTGCCTTTGTGTTATTATGAAACTTTCCATCTGTACTTTTTTATTATATCATAGATATTGCCTGTTACTACCGAATATCTCTTCCCCTATCTGATAGCAACAGTAACAGAGATATAACACATAGAAATGTCAATAAGAGAATGGTCTTTACTTCCTGATTCCATCCTAGTGTTTAGATTACTATTACACACAGTGACATTTCAATATTTTACAAGGAATCCTTATGTTAAGGGGGTGTTTTCCCAAAAATGTTTTGGTTTTTTTTTTTAGTATATTTTTTAATACTAAAAATAATAATGTATAGAAAAAAATCAAAATTTTTCAATTAAATTATTTATTGAAGGTAGTCTTTTTATAGCTCAAATATTAACAAAGCATTAAATGCAGGGATGGCTAATCACCACTAAAGCAGTGTCTTCAAAAACTGCAATTGGTAATTTTTGCATTTGTAATTGTTAGCTCAGACACCATACAGAGCAATATAAATACCCCAGAAAAGACCTCACAAATCAACAATAACAACAACAAAAAATGCAGAACTATCAAACAAAAAAAATGAAATTATCACTATTTTCTTTTTCCTTCTTGGGATTTCCCACAATAAACCTCTTTCTTGGAATTGAGAAATGTGTTAAGCAAACACATTCTATGAAATGTAGACATAGGCCAGTATGTTTGTGTCTGTGCGTGCGTATGTGTGCGCACTAAATGAAGAACAAAAGAAAGTTAGAAACTATCCTTAAACCAGATTAGAACATTTTGTTTGCAGCAAATTAAATGAAACTAATAAATACGCAAATAAGACTATTATTATGTAAATTTTACAGTTTCAATATTCTCTTTGGTGGAGAACTGTTTCAACACTTTCAGTTAAAAATTATAGTTGTAATCATAGATTTTAAGAAAGAATTTCTTGACAGCATATGAAATGTTAGGAAAATATGATTTCTTTATCACATTCCATCTTACAACCACCTTACCAACAGATCCAATCACAACCTAAATGCTATTACAAGAAATGAGTGGAGAAGCTGTACAAGACAGTTACATTTCTTTTAGCTTCAGTCATCATGGAAAACATCCTATGAAATGAATCTGTGCAAAAAGACAAACTTTGTCACTTTCTTTCCAGTAAATCCTCCCTCAGTCAAATCCTTCTTTCTTTCTCACACACATGGAAACAAATACACATGGCCTTTTTTTTTTTCCACTTTTCCACTTAAAGGAGAAATAGAAATACTAATAATGGAGCAGATGTTTTAACAGGTTCTCTTTACTATATTGAAATCCAGTTTACTTAATCATGGTATCTCTTCAAACATTTTCGTAACAAAATTAGCAAGTCTTCATAATCCTATTGAAAGCAGTTTGTCTAAGCATTGTCATTAAATTTTTCATATGGAAGAATTTAGCATTGCCAGCTTGTGCTAGGGTAATGAAGGACAATCTTAGTTCACGGCAGGAATAGTTATAAGTACCATTTGTGTAAAGTTGCAGTATCAGTATTACTCACCTTGAGAACTAAGCAGTCACACTTCAGATATGACAGACCTTCCACATTAAATTGTTACACTGGTGGAGCTTTTCAGTGATGTTCCAGGCAAATCCTATTAGCAAATTTCATGTTGCTAATCACTTTGGGAGATCAACAGATCAATGCTTACTGGCCTTTTCATGACCGTTACTGTGTTAATTATTAACATGAAACGGGAACACAAAAGGAAGCTTGTTGTCTTGTACCCAAAAGCAAAGCTTAGAAGAGTCCTTATTGGAAATCAAATGATACACGCACAAATTTTCAGATTCTACAGGAACAAGCCAAAGACTGAATAGCTTCCAAATTCACTTCTTTTAACTCACTCTTGTCTCGGAATGATAAGAAGGGCTCAACTTTCTCCTTTTTCATGATGGGTAGTGTAGACAAATATACTGAAACTTCAAGAAGATGTGATAGTCTTAAGATGGGAAATAGTATATTTCTCAGTCCAAAAGTGTCTCTAGGATATTTTCTGTAATTTGTATGGTAAAGTGTCCTGACAGGAGAATTAAAAAAAAAAGAAGAGGGGAAAGAAAACACTGCATATTGCACTCTGCATGTTAGAAACCTCTGCAGAATGCCCTGATGTGCTGCCCCACAGAACACAAACTCATCCTGCACACAGCTGATGGGCTCACACTGAAGAAGCTGATGGTGCAGTTGCTGGCAGCTGGCAACAAATGTTGGAGAAAAAATGAGGAGGGCTGCAGCAACAAAGACATTGATACCTCTCTTTCTCTGATGTACTCTGTATGGAATCTGCCTGCATTCTGCACCCTGGAATGGTGTGTGGAAATTGCCAATATTCAGCCTCTAAGGCTACACCTTCTCCTGCCTGCCGTTACAGCAATAGTGGCAAGCGTATGACTCAGACAGAAACAACAGATATTCCTAACAGGAACCTGTACCGTGTAACTGTTCCTATTTTTAATTCAGTTAACATCCAAAATACTACATAGACTCTATGCTCTTTTGCATACTACTTAACATTAAAGCAGATGTGCAACAGGAAATTTGGAATGGGCTCTGAATTATTTCATTCACACTTTCTCCTGGAGGACAGGAAAATCAACATACTATCCCTCATAGAGGAGGATATGTAAACCGCATTAGTAGATGACTTTATTTGAAAATGCTCTCCATAGTGGGACTGGAATGTCTTCTGTAGTTTTGTATTGTCTGGACTACTAAAGCTTGATTTTGCAAGGAAAAACAATGCCATTTCAGTGAGGATGACAATTAACCATGTGATTTTACTGTGTAAAGTCCTACTTATCAAACTGCCTGCAGGGCATTTATTGTAGGAGTTGAGGTCACCAAAGACATTGTGAGCTTTGGATGATGGACAAATGTGGTTATTGAACGTGGATTTGCATAATTAAGCAACAAAGGCAAAAAAAGTAAGCAAAAGAGGTTTGAAATTTTTTACTGAGAAATCACTCTTTTAATTAACTACTCCGAATAATAAAAATGTTGATTGGTCACTGCATGCCTTTGAGACATAAGGTAGAGATTTTATTAGCAAGTGAGTGAAGATTGCTATCAATAGCTTTAAAAGGAAATCAGACATTGCTTTTCCAGCAGCAATTAACCCCAAGTAATAGGAAGTTTGCCCACATGTTAGTCATATAAAGGTTCTGACACTGTTTCTAGAAAGAATAATGAACATGAAGATCTAGAGATCCTTTCCTGCCACTAATGCTTTTAGCTAGCAGATGACATCTGAGGGTCATTTGAGTTTTCAGGGAGAAATGCAGGATGGACCAGAGCAATCAGAGAGGTAAGAGCGTAATCAGTATATGATTGAGATTAATGTGGGAAAGATAATCAGCAGTTTCTGCCTCTCAGGAAAACTGTTGACCTGCACAGCAGGGATTGGATTTTACTCAAGAAGCAGCAAAATTCTCATTTAAGTTTAAACCACCTAAAGGGGGGAGGGCTGGTTTCAGTTCTCCACATACACTTCCTGCTTATCTTCTCAGATCACTATAAGATTTTCAAAGGTGCCTTAAGACTCTAAACACCACTGCCCTGCAATAAAATGTAAACTTCTGTTACCTACTTTAATTCTGAAAATGAATTTTTTTTCAAAGTGTTTTGGGAAACTTTACTTTTATTCTTTGCTTTTCTTAGCCTTCCATGTGGTGACACTGTCTGACTACACAGAAGTATTATAAAAGAAAGAGTGTATTAATAGAGGTATTCTATTTTAGAGTGATCACAACCAGTGAAGAATATGGATAGGTAGATGGAACAGTGGAGGTGACAAACAGAAGTAATTTTCCGTGATTCATAAATGACACATCTCAGACTAAGAAATACCTAAAGTAAACACCTGTGCAAAAGAAATTTTCTGTTCTCATTACAATGATTTCTATCATAACTGAAAAAAATGAGAAAGAAAAGCATAATCTGTACTATAGGAAATCTCTCCTGTATTACAGAAAGAAAACTCTCTTTAAGAAGCAGAGCTAGAAGAGGACTATGGGCAGAATGACTGCATCTGCATACAATTTCACAATTCCAAGAATGGTTGGTACAATCCATTTAGTTTTGAAAACACTTTAAAAAAGTCAGTTAAATTTCATCAGGCAGTTAAATTTCCGTGCCTGTGCAAACTCAGGCATGTCTCAGGCTTCCCAGGGTTGGGAGTCCCATCTACCAACGCCCTGAGGGATGTAATAGATGGTGGGGCTTTTAATGAGGCTACCACACAACTATGGGTGCTGGCTGCACACAGGCATTGTGTTTTCTTTTAAATTATCATATCCCTTGTTTTTTAAAACAATACTTATGCTAGGGTGACTAGCTGAAATTTTTACCTCCTTACTCTGAAGAGATACGAAAGAGTTTCCAGCTCCTTTGCACTCCCTTGAGTGTCCCAGTCCCTTTTTAGGCCATAGGGCAGACATGCCTGTGTACATGCATGCGTGATCAGCCTCCCTGCACTGCAAAGATAACTTAGTGTGCAGCAGACACAAGCTTCACAGAGACAGAGAGGAAGAGCTAGTGAGTGTCCCTGTACAGTATAGTATTCTCTGGGTTGTTTGTGCATCCTAATCTGTGTTCCTAGACCCGTACCCAGATCTTTGCCTATTTATTAACTGTTGTGATTTTCCGCACAATGCAGCAAGAAGGAAAATTGTAGTCATTTTAATTAGGATGCCTTACCATAAGCATACTAATTGTTCAACTAAGTATGATATTACAGCAGCTGTCTTTATTCCATTTCAAAAGCTCTGGCTTTAAAATTTCACCAAGAAATGATATCCACAAACACCAAGTATTAATAATAACCAGTGTGAAACAATTTCGTATTGAATTAGTATAAAGATAAAACTATGCATGTATATCTACTGTTAGGTGGCATGAATTCTATTTCTAAGGTCTACACTGCCGGATATTGAGATATCCAGGGTAGCTCTTGGAAACAGGATACTGAGAGTTACAATAAGAAACAAGAAAGAAAGCACCAAATTGGAAATAATATGCCTGAGTTTTGGCTGCCGTTGTCACTCAAAACATGATAGAATTTCAATGAAACATAAATCCCTTTAAAGCTGCTGTTTCTGCCACCCAGATAAAGTAAAAAAAGAACTTTTCAAAAGGACTGCCAGTGTGACATATAATCACCAGCTACAGCTCTGCCTAAATGGCTGGAAACATAAGACAATGGAAGGTCAGGAAGAAATGTTAAAAGACATTTCAGGTATTGGACTTTGTAATTTATTAAGCGCCTTAAAATCAATATGAGACTTCAAAGGTGCCTGTGACAAGACTGCAGTTCATACGAGTAGAGTATGAAAAAAATCAGCTTCATCTGCCAGAAAAATGTGGACAACATTCATGGGAAGACATTGCAAATGCTAATATACCATAGCTAACCTAGAGATGCAAACAATTTTAACTTCATTAAGGTATGCGGCATCCAAAATTATATGTAATAGAGGTCATTACCTAGGATAAGAGACAGCAGTGTGAGGATCAAAAGGAAGTGTAAATTAGACTTGGCTGTCATTTACCTTCCAAGGAAATGATGGCACACTGGTGAGAAATCCATCCTAAGGGTAGAATCTAAGTATTAAAAGTACAGAAGACCTACAAAAGCTCTCTGAGATCTGCCAAAGCTTAACCTGAATTAGATGGATGTAGCTTATTCCATATAGAGGCAAACAAGTCAAACCAAACATTGAGTGTACAAGCAAGCCCTGCTGTGAATTGAGTTATGGACAATTCCAGTGTCAAATACTGCCAAAAGAGGCAGTAACAGCTAAATGCTGTTACACGTTTAGAAAAATACCAGCAAATTACTAAAATCAAAATTACTTCTTTTTTTTCACTTGAAGTAATGGATTTTTGAATATGAGGGGATAACATTGGGGAAAAAAAAAAAAAAAGCCCAGCTTTGCCAAGAGAACATTGGTCTTTCAGCACAAACATGAACACACTAGATGCTCCCAATCCCTGTCATCAGCCAGTGTTTCCTTTACCAATGCTTTCAGTTTCAGAATCACAATTTTCATGATAATGTACAAATGGGAATACTGAGGCAGATATATATAAAAGACATGGCTGATGTCCTTGGGTTAAAGGCAACACATCTCAGAATCACAAAATCATTTTTATCATTTAAGGTGTGAGGCATATGGCTAAAAGTTGATAGAATCATGAATCATAGAATCATAGAACAGTTTGAGTTGCAAGGGAGCTTTAAAGGTCATCTAGTCCAACCCCTAGATTTAATTGTTTAGATTTCCTCTCAATTCCTTCAAGAAGTACTTCTAAAAAGTGGTTTACCTCTTCATTAAATGAAGACCTGATAATAAATTCATTATCAGAATTGTAGCCGTGCCTTTCTCTGCAATGACTGTAAGGGGAATTAATTCCAGATGCACACATCTGAAGCTAGGTGAGGTGAATCCTCTCTACACTCTTGTCTACATTGGCACCTACAACGCATAGTGTTAAGAAAACCAGCCTAGCCCTTGAAAACTGTATTGTCAGCAGATTGCAGCAGAGTATGGAAAGGACTCTACTGTATTGCAGTAGAGTATGGAAAGAAGGATGTCGTCAAAATGAGAACAAAAAAGCCCAAGTGCTGTCGGCTGCTACTGACATACAGTCAAGAGAAATGGCAGATCCCTGGCAGTAGCTAGGAAGAGTGCCTAAAGAGCTGGAAGAATTTCAGTGAGGGGAGAGGAGAAAGAAGGAGGCGCAACTCCCCTTATTACCAAACCTTTTCCTACCACTCCGAGTACAGCAGAAGCAGTATATTAACACGGTTCTGCCCAGACAAATATACCCTGCTTCCTGTCCTGAGTCACAGCAATTTTAACTTGTGTGAAAGGGCTACCGTGGCACACAGTGATTTAATCTTTTCACACTGAGCTCTCCCTGTAATAAGTAAGCCCAGATCACTGCGGCAAATGTGTTTCAGATGAGGTTATGAGTCATTCTGAGGGAACAAAAGTAGCCCATATTAGTCTCACTGCTGCCAAGTACATGTACTGAGTACGTTTCAGAGTCCTTCATGTACAAAATTCTCTCACCGTCTGCAGCCAGCCAGACCTGTTGTTACTATTTTGCATTTAACAGGATTTCTGTAACCAGGTAAAAACACCTCATTATCTGAAGTAGTCTCAAATAATACATAGGCAATTCTCTGTGTATTAGGTAACATTCTCTAAGATTTCAAGACGTGTCCCAAATTTTAAGAGCTGCCATCTCATTATTTAAACTAAAGATTTTGAAGTGTTTGGTAAGTATTAATTATTTAAGCCTCACAACACCTTTGTGATCAAGTAAATGAGCATTATCAAGGCAATTTCCATTGCTGTCACACAGTTTTAGGGTTGTGATGAAAAGCTGCTCAGGGGTCCAGGCTTTAGAAGACCCAGCTGAAAAGAACTGCAAGTACGTTTATGTAGAAAGCCAAAAAGTACAGAAATTGACCTAGAAGGCAGCTTAATTGTTTTCTATTAACATTCAAACTGAATGGCTTTGTACACGTTTCTTCCCTGAAAATGAACAAGCCACATTTGTAGACAACATTCCTTTCATCAAAAGGTATTTTTCAATTTAGAGGGAAAGATGGAAATGGAACAAGGAAACAACTACAGAAAGGAGATCTATACCTCATCTTCTTTGTAGGGAAGAGGATCAGAGATACAAAGGTGGATAGTGGCATGGATAGGAAACAAGGATCTCAAATCCCCAGCTTTTTGTGCCTCTCTCTGCTTCCAGTTAACATGAGGATAAGTTTTAAAGTGGAGTATACGGTATGGATGGTGTGTATAACTAAATCAACTATTTATGTGTGAGGAAAGGTGTACATCAGCCACTCAGGAACCTTTGCTTATTTAGCATGCTCCATACTTACACATTTGTGTGCTGTATTTATATCTGGTTTACTTATTCTTATGATAAAAGCATAAAAATAGATTAGAACAAGGGTTATCCCTCCATTAAAAGATCTAGTTAAAAATGTTCAACTACAAGTTTTGCTGTGGTCCTCACTGCTGATATATTCCAAAAAAGGTATACTCCGCTTGCAATTAAAGATAGTAAAGAGGATTAGGCTTTACTGCTTGAGAAGTCACAGGGAATACTTCACAGATAAAAGACAAGGTGAGGATATAGACGGCTTATAAATTGCCAGCAGAATTAGCATCATGCAGTATTATTTTTCCATGGCTTCAGTCCTAATGAGCTAATCAAAGAAGATATCACACATTATCTACTTTGTCAGACAAGTTGCTAAAATACAAAATGTAACAAGACCCTGCAGCTGAATCACAGAATCCAAACTACTGAAGGTAATTTTGCATATGTCACTTCTAAATTCTCTTGAACCAAGACAACTATCTTGTGTCTTGTGAGCTTTCATTTAGAAATATTTCAGCAGAAAGAAGTGACAATTCTAATCCTCAAAATGTAGCTTACTTTGGTTAGGAGCCATAATTATCAAGAAAAGGAAGTTAAATTTGTGTATAAGAAAGTACAGTATTTGCTCATCAGTTACAGCATTCATTGCTATTTTTCAGGAATCGTAAGAAAATAGTGGTTTTATTTCACAAGAAAACTGCAGACTTTCATGAAATGTTATTATCTCTCCTGTTCACTTATCTGAAAACTTCTTGGAACCACCAGCCATACAATGAAAAATTTGCGCCTGCAACAGAGTGCAATGACAAATGACAACGATCATACTGTTATTCAGTACCAACAACAAACAATTAAACAGTGAATGAACCTGACAGAAGACCTTTAAGATGTTGCCAAACTCTATATGGATAAACTGAGTGTTTACAGCACATCTAATGATTTCATCAGTCTTAATTGTAACTACGGCTGGGTGAAAAACTCACATGCTCTAAAAGTAATGAAATGTGTCAAATGTTTGAACAGAAACAATTAACTTCTGCCCAAATATTTATTGTTTTGCAAATAATCAGAAACTGGGGGAAATCATGGCAGTTGCAAAAGAAAGTCTATTGTCTTCACAAAAGAAATTTCCTTACACAGCAACTTTGAGCAGTAAACAATTTGAGTACATTTTATATCAAGAGTTTCCTTCCCCCCACTGTAGAAATATTTACAAAATACCTCGCATTTTAAATAGAAAAAGAATTGCTGAACATTGACAAGCTTACATAACATATGTTGCTATTACTGACACATAAACAATACATTCAGTGTTCAAGGTCAGGTTGGATGGGCTTTGAGCAACCTGACCTAGTGAAAGATGTCCCTGCCCATGAAAAAGGTTGGACTAGATGATCTTTAAAGGTCCCTTCTGACCCAAACCATTACATGATCCTATGATTCTATTGGTTGTACTCGATTCCTCTATATAAAATAGGATTATTCCCTATGGCTTGAAAGGAAGCAACACAGAGCTGAATAATGTAGCCATTGAATTGAAGATATAATTTAATAAAAAATACGTATCTTCAAAAACTGTGTGAGCAATCTATATTTATCAGTATTTCTGCATTCTGCTTCAGGAAGACAGAATAAACAGGAACAGGAAAGTATGTAAATGGTGGACTACAGTTACTAGCTATAACAGTAAATCCAGCAAGGAACACACATATACACACAAAGGTGAAAGCACCTAAAAACATGTTATGATTTGTTGTGGCAATATGATTATAAAAGGTTTGCATCAGGTTGAATTACTGGGCTTCAGTGGCTATGTTATTCACCTTCACTAAATCTAATTTTAATACTTAAGACAGGACACCTGAACAGAAGAAAAACATTAAGGATTAGTTAATTGTGTATGCTGAAGAACAAAATTAAATTCATTACAGGGTAGAGAACTAACTGCAAGTTGTCCATGGAAGAAAAAATGCTTCAGGAATGAAGAGGAGTCTCTATGAGCAGAGTATTGGAAAACTGAATTTCTCCGATTCAAAACCCAGTTCAGAAATCAGGCTGGAGATCAGGATGAACAGGGAGGATTTTGGACTTCATGAAAACCCAAAGTCTTTATGAAAAGCACTCCCAGAAATATTCTTAACTATTCTTTACAATTGTGAAGAAAACAGTTCCAATGTAATCAGAAGATCATCCTCTTTACTGGATGGCTCATGACTTCACAGATCAGAAAAAGGACTGGGGCAGGCTTCAATTCTAATGTTTAATGTTTAAAGAAAGATTGGTATTTTTTAAAATTTCTTTTAAAAAGTCTTCAACATATTAGAATTTCCATCTTGCTAAATAGATTCTGAAGGGTACTTTTTTAATAGAAAAAAATGTCATAATGCAGTGGCCTTCAAAGTTTTAATCAGACAACAGTCTTCAAAGTTTTGAAAACCAAATCAATCAGACAATTGCATTCAAAGCTTTAATCAGAAAAAACTGCACTCTTGCCCAATGCTTCAAGTTGAAATGAATGAGTATTATGGCTGTTAAATCTAAAGCAGATGGATCCCAAGATTAGTCCTGCCAATATGAGGTCCACGGAATTTAGTGAAGAAAGGAGATGGCTACCCCAAGTCAAGCAAGGAAGAGGTGGCCCAGGTTGGAAAGTGGAGAATGCTGGGAGATGTGGACAAGAGTCACCTTGTAATCAACACAGGAGCTAAAAAGGGCTCCATCCTGATGTTAGGAAAGCCAAAACCACTTGGAGTTTAATCTGATGAGGGATGTGAAGGGCAACAAGAAGGGCTTGTGCAGGTATATTAGCAGCAAACGTAAGATGAGGGAAAATGTGGGTCTACTGCTGAATGAGACAGGGGACCTGGTGACAAAGACCATGAACAAGGCAGAGATACTCAATGCAACCTTGGTCTCTACTGATAAGATTTGCCCTCAGTAATGCCAGGTCCCTGAGACCAGTGGGAAATTCTGGAGCAAAGATGACTTCTCCTGAGTAGAGAAGGATCAGATTAGGGAACATGTAAACAAGTTGGACATACACAAGTCCATGGGACCTGATGGGATGCACCCATAAGTGCTGAGGGAGCTAAACAGTGTCACCATGAGGACTCCATTGCCTTTGAAAGGTTATGATGATCAAGGAGGTTGCTGAGGGATGAAAGAAAGCAAATGTCACTTCTACCTACAAGAAGGACAAGAAAGAGCCAGGGAACTACACATAGGTCTGCCTAATCTTGAATCCTGGGAAGGTGGTGGAGAAAATCCTCCCAGAAATAATTTCCAAACATGTTAAGGATAAAAGAAGGTGTAACTCTAGAGGTCAATACAGAGGCTAGTACTATTTAATATTTTTATTAATGACCTGGAGGATGGGACAGAGTGCACTCTCAGCAAGTTTGCAAATAATACAAAACTGGGAGGAGTGTTTGATATGCCAATTACTTGTCCTGTCATTTAGAGAGACCTAGACAGACTGCAGAAATGTGTTGACTAGGATCTCGGGAAGTTTTACAAAGGGAATTGCAATATTCTGCACCTGGGAAGGAACAACCTCAGGCACCCGTATATGCTGAGGGATAAAGGCTCGAAAGCAGTTTGGCAGAGAAGGATCTGAGGGACCTTGTGGACACCAAATTGAACATGAACATGAACTTGCAGCTAAGGTGGCCAACAGCTGCCTGGGCTGTATTAGGAAGAGCATGACCAGAAAGTCAACAGAGGTCATCCTTCCCCTTTGCTCAGCCTTGGTGAGACACACCTGCAGTGCTCTCTGTCCAGTACTGGGCTCCCCAGTCCAAGAGAGACAGGGACATACTGGGGCAAATCCAGCAAAGGGCCGTGAAGATGATTAAGGGATTGGAGAATCTGACATACAAGGGCAAGCTGAGAGAGCTGGGGTTGACCCACCTCAAGCAGAAAATATTCAGAAAGATTTGATCAATGTTTACATTCACAGATGAAGCAGGTATTTTGGCTTTATGTGGCAAGGTTTTGGTAGCAGGTGGGCTGCAGTGGTGGTTTCTGTGAGGAGATGCCAGAAGCTGCCCCATGTTGGACAGAGCCAGTTCCAGCTGGCTCCAAGACTGACCCACTGCTAGCCAAAGCCAAACCCATCAGTGACGTTGGTAGCACTTCTGTGATATTTAAGGAAAGGTAAAAAAACCATGCTGTGCAACAGCAGTTGGGAGAGACTGGTGAGGATATGTGAGAGAACCAGCCCTGCAGCCCCCCAGGTCAGTGCAGAAGGAGGGGGAGGAGGTGCTCCAGACGCTGGAGCAGAGATTCCCCTGCAGCCCCTGGGGAAGACCATGGTTATGCAAGTTGCCCCCGTGCAGCCCGTGCACGTCCATAGCGGAGCAGATATCCTCCCTGCAGCCCATGGAGGACCCCACACCAGAGCAGGTGGATATACCTTGAAGGAAGCTGTGACCCTTTGGAAAGCCCATGCTGGAGCAGGCTCCTGGCAGGAACTGTGGCCTGTGGAGGGAAGCCCGTGCTAGAGCAGGTTTTCTGGCAGGACCTGTGACTCTGGGGGGGACCCACACTGGAGCAGTTCGTGAAGAACTGCAGCCCATGGGAAAGAGTCACATGAGAGAAGTTCATGAAGGACTGTGTCCCATGTAAGGGATCCCACACTGGAACAAGGGAAGAGAGTGAGGGGGAAGAAGTGGCAGAGACAAAGTGTTATGGACTTACCGCAACACCCATTCCCCATCCCCCTGCACTGCTTGGAGGAGGTAGAGAAGTCAAGAGTGAAGATGAGTCCAGGAAGAAGGGAGGGGTGGGGGGAAGCTGTTTTTAGCTTTGTGCTTATTTCTCATTATCCTACTCTGATTTGATTGGTAATAAATTATATTCATTTCCCTAAGTCTGTTTTGCCTGTGATGGTAATTGCTGAGTGATCTCCCTGTCCTTATCTCCACCCACAACTTTTTTTCATCCTATTTTCTCCTTCTGTCCTGTTGAGGAGGGGGACTGATAGAATGGCTTGGTGGGCACCTGGCAGGCAGCCAAGGTCAATTTACCACAGCAGGAAGCAAAGGAGACGGAGCCAAATGCTTCTTAGTGGTATCCAGTGCAAGAACAAGAGGCAATGGGCACAAACTGAAATGTAGGAAATTCTCTTAAAACATAAGAAAAAGCCTGTTTATTGTGAGGGTGGCTGAACACTGAAACAGACTGCACAGAGATGTTGTGGAATTTCCATCCTTGGAGGTATTCAAAACCCAACTGGACATGACCTGAAGCAAACTGCTTTAGTTAACCCTGTTTTGTAGAAGGCCATTGGATTAGATGGTCTCTAGAGGCTCTTTCCAGCCTCGGTTATTCTGTGATTCTGTGAAATGCTAAGCTTTCTGAAGTTGAATATAAGTAGGACTTGTGTTGCATGGGAATCACATTGGCTCCCTGCAGAAAGACAAATTTCACTCCTCAGTGTTCAGCTATGCACATGAGCCTGCAGGTTGAGAATATAATTTTAAGATCTTTAAACACAGCTTAGGGGTAGAAAAGTTAGGAAAAATGAGTGACCGTTCTTCTATAACTGAGAATGGTGCATTGTAAATATTTATATAGCAATATACCCATGTATATTTACTTTGCTGCAATGCTGAAAATCCTGTTAAAATCTTGCAGAAAAGTGTCTTATGCTGTTAATATTCAGCAGTTCTTATTAAGTTCAAGATCCTGTCTTGGCTTGTTTTATTTATTTTTAAATAGAGAATATTTTCTTAGCTCTGAGAACATTGCTTGAAGGAACAAAATATTTCTACAGGCAAATAGGCAAATTAAACTCTGGCTTGTGTATACAAAGGCAGGAAATACTAATGCCTCAAAATAACTAAAGCATATGGTAATGACCAGCGTGAAGAGCAAATTGTAAAATAATAATAATAAGACTGCAGAATAAATGTCCACAACCAGCAAATATCTCTAGAGTACTCTTAAATGTCTGATCACAATGAATTATGAATTTTTCCTGGTTTTGTTCTTTTCCCTGTGGAAGACTGGTCACTGACCTGCCTAGCACATGCTGGATGCACTTGCCCAAGGACAATCTAATCACAGAAAACACGGAGGCAGCATGTGTTAAATCCCAACCCTAATCAAGGCTAAAGGGGAAAGGCCACAATTTCTACCATATTTGAAAAATTTAAAGCACTTATCAGCCCTCTGCAGGAGAGGACTCTGATGGTTCTGCATTTGAAAGGGAATAATCACATGGTTTTCAGCTCTCCTGGTTTAGGCTGTGATCATTTTTAAATGTGAAAGTAAAAGGCTACAAGCAAACATAAGTGTGCATATTAGAAGCAAATCACATTAAGTAAACTACTCAAGATGTACTCTGGGGTAAAGACTTGTAGCCTATATTCACTTAATGCACAAAATAGCATAACATATGCAGGCATTGCAGATCAAGTTGTGGTTCAATATGATGAGCTAGTTGTTAAAAGCAGATAGACAGACATCTGAGAAAATGAACACTAAACAGATGCTGAGAAGACTTTTACCACTAGTGTTGTGGTTTAACCCCAGCCTGTAACCAAGCACCACACAGCCACTCACTCGCTTCCCCACCACCACCCGGTGGGATGGGGAGAGAATTGGGGAAAAAGAAAAGTAAAACTCATAGGTTAAGATAAGAACAGCTTAATAGGACAGAAAGGAAGAAAATAATAATGATAATAATAACAATAATTACAGTAATAATAAAAGGATTGGAATATACAAAACAAGTGACGCACAATGCAATTGCTCATCACCCGCTGACCGATGCCCAGTTAGTTCCTGAGCAGCGATCCCTCCCCTCCCAACTCCCCCCAGTTTATATACTGGGCATGACGTCCCATGGTACGGAATACCCCTTTGGCCACTTTGGGTCAGCTGCCCTGGCTGTGTCCCCTCCCAACTTCTCGTGCCCCTCCAGCCTTCTTGCTGGCTGGGCATCAGAAGCTGAAAA
>JANXJC010000013.1:19400679-19435651 GCA_027564655.1 Leptodon cayanensis
TTGGGCCCCCGATGAAGCTGACTTACTGGCTGGAATTCCTTTGGGCAGCTCTTCAGCTGCTCTCCTGCTGACCTGTGGTCCCTCTCCAGGCTCTGGGCATCTATTTCTGGCACTGGCATCAAACTGGTAGGAGTGGGTTGGATTGAGGTTCCCATCCCCCGGCAACTTTAGTTTAAAGCTCTCTTCACCAGCTTGGCAAGCCAATGACCAAAGATGCTCTTCCCCTTCTCTGACAGATGGACCCCTTCAGCCCCCAGTAGACCCCGTTTCTCAATGCAAGTCCCATGGTCTAAGTAGCCGAACTCTTGGCTTTGGCTCCAGTCCCATAACCATTTGTTGATTCACCAGGTTTGACTGGCCCTTTCAAACCCCTTCCCTTTGACCAGAAGGATTAAGAAAAACTACCTGCACTCCAGAGTCCCTTACTGCCACTTCCAGGGCTCTGTAATTTTTCTTGATACTCCTCAGACTGCTTCTGGTTGTATTACTGACGCCCATGTGAAACAGCAGCAGCGGATAATAGTCATGTATTCAATATATATAATGTATATATACATTATATACATTATGTACAATACATGTATATAATACATAAAATATACATTCTATATACAGAGAATGCACTTTCATAATATAGATGCAATCATAGATAAAAGTTAGAGCTAAGAGGGGACTGCAGGAAATCAATTCATGGTGGAATTCCAGAGTTTTAAATTCATTTTTCTTTAAAAAGCTAACCTAACTCTTCACAAAATGAATATCTATGAAAAATATAGTTTTACATCTAAGTATTCCTTCTCCATTTTGACTGCACTTTATATTATAAAAGGTAATGCAAAAGAAATACATGAAACAATAGGTAATTTCAAAAGGAACTATTAATACATTTCATTTATAAAATATAAAAATAGTGTATTTCAACATTTTCAGGACTCCCTTCTCCTTATTCCCCCTGCCTTCAAAGGACATCCTGATAAATCAAAATCAATTTTATGAAGTGTTTTGATCTTGACAGAATTGCACTGTTCTGCAGAAAATGGCCTGACTCAATTTTTGTCTAAACTGTTCTAGTTACAATGTTGAACCTGCATCATCAGCCACAAATTATAAACTGTTTCTGATGAATATTTAGAAAAGATATAACAAAATTAATCTGCAGATTAAAGCAGATTCCTGCTGCCCAGAGACCCATACCAACTGTTTCGTAAACACAGTTACTGAGTCTCTATAAGCCATTTAAACTAATATAATGATAAAAGGTAAAACATAATTTTAACAAAGCAATTAAATTACTATAATCCTAACAAGGACAAAGCTGATGAAATGCAAAAGCATCCTATGCAGGAAGGTACATGCAAATAGACACTTATAGATAGGTCTGGTTAAAATTCTAGGGGATTTTAGGATTTTATTGGCAACATTAAGGAGGGACAATTTTATACCTGTTATTCCCTAAATTTACTTCAGTTACTGTTCAGAGAACAGCTGAACTGCTTGAAATTTGATGTGAAAAAGAAGGAAGAGGAAACGAGGGTTGATAACCCTTCCAGGAAGACAAAATAACAGACTACTTTGAAAGGAATCCTTTGCACGTTCATCTTGATTTTAATTTCTGCAGCAAAACAAGTCATCATACATCAAAGACATATGTATGAGTTTCTCTGGAAAGACTTTTAAACCTCAGTAGAAAAACCATAATTGTTTTACTTTCCTAAATCAGACCAGCATCCAATATCCCTTTGTGATACCTTGTTGCTTCTGTAACACAGCCTCTGTCCCCGTCTCTGGCTTCCTCCTCACCGTGACAAAACTCTGCTGATAACCTAAGACAGGGAAATTCACACATTAATTA
Source organism: Leptodon cayanensis (assembly GCA_027564655.1). NCBI lineage: Eukaryota > Metazoa > Chordata > Aves > Accipitriformes > Accipitridae > Leptodon > Leptodon cayanensis. Next base: position 19,402,532 of record JANXJC010000013.1, read on the forward strand.
TGCACTAATGCTTAAAAAAACCAATAAAATCTTTACATTTGATTTGATAATTATTTAATTGTATGTTATATTACTTTTTTACTTGCTATACTTACATTACTTATTACTTACATAGTTTTACAGTTGATATCAAGTAGATATTCACACAGCTGGGCCCTGTATCATCATCTAGTAGAAAAAACATGTAAACCCAATACACCTACTTAAAGTGATTTTATAATTTTAGTAGTAGCTAAGTGCCACCATCGACATTAAACGAAGGCCCCCAGCTGACCTCCTCTGTTCCACTCTGGATCTCTAAAATGTATTGATTCCAGCTCAAAAGCCACATGTAGGGGGACTGAAAGGTGAGAAGTAATTCTATGCATCAGGCTCAGCTTCGTAATTCAGATGGTGGAGAGGACTTGTGTGGTTGAAGTGCTCGTTCAGTTATGCTGTTCTGCTTTTCACAGCAGTTAAAAGCAACATGGCAACCAGATCTGTGTCCACAAGAACATGAACATTGGAAAGCCTGCCTGTTTTTTTCTGGTTTACACCAAAAAGCTATTCATTCCATTAAATTTTCTCTGGCAGAAGCCAGTAATCTGGCATAGGCACCGCCTCTTAGTTTCTTTCTTGACAGAAACATGGAAGAGATTAACACAGAAAAGCATGGCTCCATACCACTTTATCCCTCTCCAGTGTTTTCTCTTCACCACATAGCAGAAATCTACCTATGGAGTAATGCATCTATACCATCCATATAAAGGCTTGTGGAGCAGTTTATGTCTTTCCCCGGTGGCGTTTCCGTGTATAGGTGTCTGATTTGCTAGTCTAGTGCTCAATACCATGACAAAAAGTATGCTGTTATTGCCTAGGTGGAACATTTCCAATGGTTTTAATTTTCTCACTTTTCAGTTAGAGAATATATGGAGTTACAGGCTAAGATGCGGATACATTAGTTAGATCCAATGTTGAAACACTGTTTTGGAGACTGTTTCTTTCCAGAAACAGACCCAAATGCACTTTGAGCTTCAGAAATGTCCCTTTTGTGTTGCTCAATCTTCTTTTTCCATCTGCTACTTTAAAACTTAAAAGGGTAGGGATATTGTGGGCATACAACTAGACTTGCTTATGCTAGCACCAGTCCCACGAGACGAACCTTCCAAAAATTCTGCCTCTAGTGCCCTTTGAATTCATTAAGGGTTAAGAGCTCTCATCTTTCTGCCTCTGCCTGAGATATTTAGCAAATACAGTGGCAATGATCACAGATAATCAGCAATGTTCACTTTCATAGACAGGCAGCCCAGGCACTGCACACCTATTTCATATTCTGAGCTGTACAGATGTAAAATGTATAGGTTTTGTCTTGCTGATTTTGTACTCTGTTATTCTGCTTGCCTGCAGTTTTAACTGCTTCATAATTTATTAATACCACTTTTCTCTAATCCTCCTTCAGCAAACACAGCAGGGTAGCCTTCATTCAAGCAAAAGTCACAGTAGTCCAGGATTTCTGTTAAACTCTGCACCTACACAAAAATAAGCTTTTAAAAACTCATGGTAGAATTAGATTTAGACTTGGGGGTTTGGGGCTCATTATTCAATACTTACTGAGGCAGAAGTATGATTTTAAACCAAAATGAACTCTGTGAATCTAATAATTACCTTACTTCTGGTACGACTGTGGAAAGCTATTACACACCGGTCTATTATACTTCTTTGTTACACCACTCTACGCATATTGAAAGTCATGTACTTTTTCGTGGAGAGAAAAACTCTTAAGCAGATGCATTGAAAAAGAACAGATGTGTTCACAGAACAAATTTTCCATGCTCCATTTTCCACTATGTGTGTTTGTTTGCTTATGGAAGTAGGAGACATAATTCAGGCAACGGATGGTAAAGGACCTGACTATCCATACAAATCATATCTGTTTAAACATTGACTGGAAAGAACAATTCATTTTAAGGGATTTTTCTTGGGTGTGTTTCTGTGCCTAGAATTTCTATAACCTTCTTCAAAAATTAATAGGCTTTACACCCTCTGGTCACCTTTACAGGGTGAAACTTGCAGTTGGTCTTAGGAAGCTCTCTCCTGTACACCTGCTAATACCGAAGGGCAAGAGACAACCTTCCCTAAGCGTGCTGCCTAGGGAAAGCTTTCATATTGAGAGATGAACCTAGGTGAACCTATCCTACTATTAATTAAGGCTTTTGTTACTCTAAAAATGAATTCTTGAAATAAAACATTTTTTTTTAATGTGCACGAGAAGTCAATAAGTAAACTCCAAAGCTTTTGAGTGAAACTTCTGAACATAAGCTTTTTTCAAAACTGTTTCACCAGAGCCTGGTATTTGTTTGCAAGAAAAGATAAGACATATTGTTTTCTTTATTTTTAGTGGTTATGTCTTTTGTACAGAAAGTATGCAACAAGAATATCTGTCAGAAATTCCAAAGAAAGCCTTCCACTCTGCCATTTATTGAGAAATTCTATCTTCTGCGTTCATTTTAGAATATTGTTAGTTAAAAAGATTAAGTTTAGTTTAATATCCCTTATGGTTTCCTGCAGTCACATAGTAATTCATTACTCTCTGCACTGTTTTGTGATTGATGCTATAAGGCACAATAGACCGGATTAATCAAAGAGATAACACGTAGATTTTCACTTCTTGAATATTAATGAATAACTGGGACTTTTATTCATTGGCATTCAAAAACAGATAAAGAACCAGCAGGAAATCTGTAGTAATGGAAAACTGGCGCCGAATCTCTGCCTTTAAATTAAAACTGGCAAAAACCATTTCTAGATAACAACAGAGTTGAATATTTATGAAGTGCAGTTTGTTTAATAGCAATCTATATCAACAATATATTAAACCAGCAATTAGCAATACAATTACGTACTTGTTTTCATATTTTAATAACTAGAAACATCATTTATACAACAGTGGCCAGTGTGCAACTGATAAACACTGCCTCAGTACAATGCTTCCTACAACTTCTATGTTGGCAGAGAAGCCAGCACAGCTTTATTTCTTTTTCAAGCAACGGCTTAGAAGATACTCAAAAAGCATCTCACCTCGGGTAAACCAAGAAATGGATAAGTAAAATACACACACATTAAATATGATATCCAAATCCCCAATTTGGGCATGCACATTTTGAAACCACAACAAGATGACAATCTATCTTTAGGAACTTCCTTCCGCTCTCATTATTACTGGTGTCAGCCTGGCCTCTCCCTAGCCCTGTAAATGTTTGCATTTCTGCTAGCAGGTATACACAAAATATCCCAAGCTCTCAGTGCTTGGATTATTTCCCTTGCCTGCTTAACTCCATTCAAAAATCATTCTCAGGCTGCACAACAGATTGCTGCAGAAAGATCTGTCCTGGCTGGATTGGGCACCTGCATCCCACCAGTTGGAAAATGACCTGGCTGCATCTATACCTCTAAACGAGTTCCAGGGAACATCCCTCAGCGCTGCAAGTCATTTGTCAGCACTTGTAATTTTAAGAACGGTCTTTAGATAAAATTTTCCCAAAGTCAAGATTACAGCCTGGGCTGTGCTAACAGTTGAGAACTACCCTCAGAGACAGAGAACAGTCACGAGCACATTAAATTTCTTAGTATGAATACAGTCATATGGGCCAGGAACTTGCACTTATTCTCCTTAATTCCAGGAGAAATCCTTAAGCACCTGGGTATTACAACTGATAGGCAGAGTGCATCTGAAGTTCTGTTTTGACTTTCTTTTGAACTTATTAATATTTAATTATGTAGCTAGTATAGAAACTCAACGGGAGAGAAATGCAATGTGAGAATCCACTGATCTGATGGTTTGGGCATGTGGAAGAAAATGGCATTATGTTTTCCCTGCACAGCCCAGCAGGTTAGGGTTTTGAAAATATCCTCCTGGATTGTAAACTGTGCATGCTATCATTAGGTTGTTAGTTATTCCTGTCCTAGGTATTTCATACTGGGATATTTTGCCTACGTCTACACAGAGGAGTACAAACAAAAGTAGACCAGGCTCAGTGTGCCAGGCTCACCAGGTATGAAACCAGCTCACAGAGCATTCGTGTCTATTTGCATCCAGCACTGTTTGCATCAACTATTAGATATCTCCTATTTTGACATTGTCACTTTCTGTGAACCCCTATTCTCAGGGAATGACTTAGTTATGAACCGTGTAAGAATAAGCACACCTGACTCTGGGAAGCAGTTTCTGTAACACAAGAAGGAGTCCACAAGTTACGCTTTGCAACAACAAGTGCAACGAAGCAAGTTCTCCACAGTTGGTTTATCTATCAATGATTTGAGTTTCAAAGATACTGACTATGCACAAATCCTAATGTAAGTAGATTAAAAGCAAAAACAGAAACTGGAGTTTGTCAGCTCTCCAGTAAAACAGCAACTGTATTTCATACATTGAAATACATACTTGCTGATGTGAAACATTAAAACTCCTTTAGTCACAGAAAGGAGTGGACTGTTAAAAAATAAACATGAGTGAAAAATAGATATTTGTGCATGGTGACAGAAAATTAGCTACATGGAAGTTACAAAAATATTTGTGAAATATTTTACAAGCATGGTTATGATATGTGGCTGTGAAAATCAGATTAACCATTTTAAAAAACTGTTTTGACTTAATCAATGTACACATTAGACATTTTTAGTATTCAACCTAACAAGCAAACAGTAACACTGCAAAAAGTAGGTTTTATTTATAACCAAATATTTTCAGTAATAAAAAAGTCATGTCAGAGCAGAAATGCATCCATGTCTTTAAAATGAGCAGTTATTTTCAGTTCATTTTCTGGTTTGCTTAAGAATCCTATCTTAGCCTGCATTAGGAAAAGTGCTTCAAAAATACCCACTGTGATAAAAATGAGTGCCCTTCGCCAATCACTTCATATGCTCCTTTTTGAAAGTTATTAATGTATTTTTAATGTGTTAATGTATTTTACACAGTTCTGTTTAAGTTGCCTGTTTGTAGCTTTGCAGTCCATAAAAAGCTTTAAAAATATTCCATGCTGGACATGTTTGGCAGTTCTCTTCATGTTTTTATTTCAAAACGCTAGAAATAATCACTAGTCTGATACTTAAAACTATTTCTATGATAATGTTAGGAAAAAATGTGGGAGAACATAGCTTAAAATACATTTTTTTTTTTAGGCTGGGATTGCCTGGAACCTCTTAGAATAAACTGTATTTGGCTTGTATTTTCATCTAACTAGCAAGTTCAATGATAAAATGCAGGAAGTGTGCTCTGAAATTTGCATTATTGCAAGGTATTCTGAAAGGACTAAAATGTCCGTATGATTAGGATCCGAGAAGATGAAGCCCTCTTAGTGTGGGGAGGCATCAGTGAATTACTAAATGCTATTTGGGGTTAAAGATACAAGTAAATGTGACAGGTGAAGAGAACATGTTGATGACTGAGAGGTAATGAAAAAAAACTTTTCCAACTCTTGCAGCCCAATAAAGGTTTTCCAAAGAGATAACCATGTGGTAAATATATTTAAAAAATTAAATTCTTTTTAATGAGATTTTTAAAATTCAAGTATCCATCCTATATCAATTTTCTAAAGCTCATATATAATATGTGAATTTTCTTTCATTCTCCAATGAGTTCTGACTGGCCCAAGGAATCATCTCCTATTTTACTTATACATGTTTACTGTTAATAGGTTTAGTACTATGAAAATATTCTACATGAAGAAAACTGAAAAGAAACCTTTCACTTTAACCTGAATCAAAATACTTAATTTCAAACTGACAGCAGTTGCTGCTATATCTCTCACTGCACTTTGTTGTTGTACAATTTTTGAGGAATATTATGTTTCATAGATATGTTATCACCATTTCCCACTGACTATATAGTGCCCCAGAATTTTAAGCATAATAAATTGACAATGCACCATGGGAAATACAGTTTACTCTGTAGTATGAGACATTAAGGACCCAGAATTAAATTTCCCATGAGGCACATTAACAGCTCTGGCAAATGCAGATAATTTCCAAGCATGTAAGTCTTAAAACATTTTTGTTCCATGCACTGTTAATCTGTTTCAACTGTTGCCTTAAATCTGGGTAAAAATATATCTGGAAATACCATAATTTAATACCATACACAAGTCTGCTTTCTTTGAGTGTCTCCAACACTTAGTTTTCCCTTCTTCTGTACACCGATATGACCATATCAGTTTACTAATCTGGAACTGATATGCATTATCTGTTTCTCCTTTATTGAATTTCATTTTTCTGCACATTTTCTTTCCCTATTCAAACAAACCCTGCACCTATTTATATATTGTTCCCCTTTTTCTTTCCTCTGCCTTTCCAAAATTCCCATTTCAGTGCCTTTTTTTTTCCTCCTTGGAATACCCCCTTCTCTTATAACTTATCCCATATCTCTTTCTCTACTCTGTCACTCCCTAGAGTTCTGTTGTTCTTTACCAGCTCCAAGTCCTGACATGATTTTTCCACTTGGTTCAAGTTGAAAAGCTGATTGATTGACATCCAGAATTTAAGACAAAAATACTAGAATACGCCAGTGTATTTCCAGAGGAGACTAACAACAATGAACATGTGAGCGTCCAGATTTTTTCTAAGAGGTGGCTTGGTTCTTTGAACAGAGTTTCAGTAATCTGCAGAGTCCATCATTAATCTGTACAATGTGTTCTTGTATCTTTCAGATTTGATGAGTGTTGATTTTACAAAGAATTAGAAAACTGTGAAGAGTATATGGAACTGAAATATTTGAGCTCATATATTTTGGAAATTGAATGTAATTATCATAAGAATACTTATGGCTCTTAGTTACTTCACAGTAAAGAAAGATACCTTCAATAGAATTCAACATAAGACTTCTTAAGTTCATAATAGCTATATTACAGATCTTTTATAGTTGTTTAAAAATTGACCCTTTGTTTAGATCCGAAAGATGCTTATGATCAAGATCATTTTTCTTGAAGAAATCTGAAACTTTGTATAGTGTTACACTACAAAATAAAATAAAGGTACTTAAAGCATCCAAATAGTAAAATCTTGACAGTACTGTCACTAAATGGCAACTTCTCAAGGATAATAAGCTTGTTGTCATATTTCTTGATGAAAGAGTATTAAAAAATGTGCCGATCAATAAATGAATATCTCAGGTCCTTTCACTTTTAAAAAAAGTGCTGGTAGCAGAATCCATAAATCTACAGGAACATTTGGTGCAGCAACCATACATAGTGGTCCAAAAAATCAGTCCTGAAGTAAATGGACATGTCTCTATCGGCATATAGGAAACATATTTATTCCTATAAGTGCAGAATTTTATCTTACGTCTTCATAACACCAAAGGCTACCTTAAGGAATGACATATTAATTTTTCACCTGTCATGAATATTTACTGATTTCCTGGAAGTCACAGTGACAAGATACGACTCCATAAACCATCATTTCCAGTGGGTCCATCTTCAGTTGCACCACTGATAAACTAAAAAAAGCAATTAGTATGGGAAGAACTAAGACAGTGGAAGAGACTGAAATAACCTTTTACTGTCAACACATTTACTCAAACACAATCTAGGATCTGAGAGTTCTTTAAGTTTATTAACTCTAAAAAGCATTCAAATATTGTCTCGGTTTCTGATCCTTCACATGCATTCGCAGGATAACACTCAGCAAGCAACCCGTTATCGCTAATGACCTAATTACATTCTGTAACTGAAATTCTTGATTTCAAGAGAGAAACAAAAGACTTCAGGAGTAGGAGGTCTCAATTTTATTCAAGGCTGATGACCCAGAAAATCTAGAATAAAAATATCTTAGAGAAGAAAAATCATGTGAAGAAGAGCTCCATGGCAGAGTGAATAAATAACCTCTTAAAGAAAGATAAGAGATACACACAGGGGACAGACAAGAAAATAGAACAGAATCCAAACTGGTCAAAGAAATTCCTCCACTCCATTTGTTCAAGAATTGTAGAAATAAATTCAGACTGTACAAAATGAGACTGAGACAGAAATAACAACGGAAATCAAGCTCTTGCCATTTGCTTTTTTCTCTTGCATTGAGAAAGGGAGTGCAAAGAAAGAAGAAAAATGGAAGGACAGAGGGGGAAAAAATCTAGATCTGGCTCAAAAAAATTTTTTTTTTCTTCCACTTCACTTACATCTACTGTGTTTCAACTTGGAGCAGTCACCAAAATGTCAGGTTTTTTTCCAGGAAAACTCAATTTTTCTTGAAAGACAAGATCTTTCAATTGCTGCTGATTCATGTGACAACTAATGATTGATTCAAAACCCCCATTCAGAAATGAGTGCGATGTTTTAAAGATGCAGTGAAATACATCAGTATGAGGTACAAGCATACCTAAGCATTCGTTTGGCAAAACCAAAACTTAAAAGTTTGTACAGGCAGGTCTTCAAAATACCAAAAGTTTAATTGGAGTGCTCAGAAAACATGACTCTTCAATGAGCAATTTTACTGGTGGTGGTTGATCAAAGAGAAGAAAGAAACTAAGCTCAAGAAAGAGTGACCTTGAGCAAAGGAATGAAGAAGATATGTTCTCAAAGAAGAACTTTTTATGCTGCTATATGGCCTTTTGCTCTTCCAAGTGATGAATACAAATCTGAGGTTAAACATCGTACAGGTATATTTTGGAAACATCCATGTTCACAAGTGGAAAGGGAAAAGGTTGGAGCAACAGTTCATTTCTCTCTGAAGAGAAATGAAGAAGGGACAAAAAAATAATTCTTTTTCTTGCTCATTGGGAAGGCAAGAAACTTCATTTCTCTGACATCCTTAGTGCTACACTATTTTCATTATGGCTTACTGAGATTTAAAGTTCTATTTTTGGTGCAAGAAGAAATTCAGATAAAAATAATTTTTTCATCAGGAAAAGAATTTCTATTAAAGTAATTTCCACTCTTTTTTTCTTTACCAAATTCAGAGGTGCACAGGTAGAAAAACTGTTTACTACATATAATTACATTATTCCTTTGCAAAAGTGACATTAAAATGAAATACGGATTGATGATCAAGGGTTCTGCTTACTTACATTATTCTATTTATATTACATTTCTTACTTACATTATTCTTACTAAAATTACTCTATTTCTGGACCACCATGGACTTACCCCTGACTTCAGTAATGTTGCCAATGGGAACAGCTATCTCTGTAAGTGGCTTAGGGCCCTCTATAGCTATGAGAATCTCCTGACCTGATTAAGGACATTATTAATGTTACTTGAATAAAAGGAACACAAAACACCAAGCAGACTATGGTGAATCATCTTGAAAGACTGAAAAAATAGAAGTTGCAAAATGTTTAATTGCCCCTAAATATGGCCCAAGTGTATGTCTTAGTACCAGAAAAATAAGCAGTTATGCGCTCTTTTTAGCACAGAACATTTTGGGCTATGCTGTCTAAAGTAATTTAACGAACAAGGGCCAATACCTGTCAAAGCACAAGTGTATCCTTTGGGTCAGAAATGACACCTCATGCCTTTTATCACATGCTGAGGGGACATAGTTGGTGAGGTGGTAGGGAAACATCTGAGGGGGGAAGGAGGGTGTTCCACATCATTTCATAGAAGTACAAGTGACCGATAAACACAGGAGTCAATGCCTCTGCATCTCCTCCTGAAAACCACCCCTATGTATACACTGCAGGAACGCAATGCAACAACTACACTATTTTAGTGTAAAATTTATGGGTCAATAGATTTGTTCTGACTGCTTTATAGGTGGAGGAACACACAAAGAGAATGACTGCTGCCACTTGGGCAATGCTGTGAAGGTTCCCTCTTTCACTAAAACACAGTAGATGAGGCCTCTGTGCGTGTGTAGGAGTGGGGTAGTTTTACCTGTTTGGGCACAGAGATTTCAGCTCTGGGTGAAACGGTTCCCACAGAACTTGCCCACAAGTTGCTGCTATTTAAGGAGAGGCCCCTGGCATGCAACTTGGAACAGCAGATCTTGCAACAGAACTTTAATTTTTGGTAGAATATCTGAAATTATTTTAAGTGAGATCAATCAGGGTACAATTAAAGCAATCGCATTCCTGGCAGTGCCCGTCTGCAGTCAACGCGACTGCTGCGCCGGTGTCTCTGCCAGCTGGTAATGGCGCTCCAGAATTCACGCTCACAGCCCGGCTCAGACGGGCTTCCTGCTTCCACATTATAACCGCTCAGAAATGAAATGCATGTCTGTCTCTCTCTCCTTTTTTTAACTCTCCCTCATTTATCTCCATTTTAAGAGCCAATAATGAGATGAATTAAGTGGTGATGCCCTTTCATTTTTCCTCATTAGGGTTGCTGGCTATTTCAGCCTTATCCTTGCTGAAGAATTACTTCAGGGATGCAGCCATCTTGCAATTCCTCTTCATTAAACTGGAGGAAATAAAAGTATGTAAAAATCACATTGTCCCTCTTGTGTCAGCAGTCTGGGTGAAGAATTTAATGGTTATAAATGGGTTGTCTCATATAAAAATACCTCATATGTGCAAAGGTAAACATAACTTTGTAACATTGTATATGCTTTGCTTTTGCTCATCTCTTAGAATGCTACCTAAAACTTTAGGGTTTGTCCAAACTTTCTGTGACTGATGAAAACTTATTTGTTTTCTCAATTTAAAACATGAAGAGGGGTTATACTTATTCAGCACGAGGAAGAATGAGAAACCCAAATGTATCTCTATACTTTTCTCACATTTGAATTTCATTTCTCTCTCTCTAGAACTTTTTTTCCACAGGTAGCACAAGAACAGCCATCTGACTCACTCCTAGCTCTGCTACATTCCTGACGACACTACAGTTAGACACAAGTATTAAAGGTGGAGTATTTTCCTGTTACAAAGATAGTGTTTCATCGAAATAGATATTTTGGAAATAATGTCTGTTTGGCAAACATTTTTTTACAAGCCAGTTGAAAACAAAATTTCAGTTTTTCAAAACAAGGCTTTCAAAGCAGTGCTGACTTCATTTACTATTTCTTATATTATTTTGAGTAGGTTTCGGTAAAAAGTTTAAAAATATTAAAAGTTAAAATATGTTATTATAAACAAATGGCCTGAAAACATACAAATTTTTTACAGTTGTTCAGTTTCGATGTTCTGGAGTTTCCTATGGAAATTCCAGCCAACATTCATTAATAAAAATAATTTTAAAATAGCTGGAACAAAGGATTTTCTGAGAAAACTTAAAAATTCAGTACATTCTTATCACACTCAGAAGTAACGCAGTCATGTATCACACTCCACTGGGAAAAATTACATCTGATTTTTAATATGAGCTTTAAACCGCAGCATCTTATCACGCTGCCAACACGAAAAGAAAACTTATGCTTGATATTCTTGCTCATACAAAATTATTTTGCTGTTGCTATTCTAACACAATGAGAAAGGAATAATTTCTGCAACTCTATTAATTCTTAAGTCTTTAAATAGAAGTACAAAATGAAGAAAAATATAATAAAATCTAACATCTATCATAATTAACCTGCTTGAATGACATTGCATTTATTTGTGTTTAAAGTGCCTTTGTGTCTTCTGTGGTTTTTTGCAAACAAAAACAAAGGGGGGGAAGGGAGAGAGAAAATTAAAAACAATAAAAAGTCCTTCCTTCCTGTGAATAGGTACCATGATCTTATTCACTGTCTGAGCTGTAACAGTGACTAAGGTGCAGAGCTGGCCGTGAGCACTGCTCTGGTTGTCTGGCCTTGCAATGCCAATTGGGCAGTGGAGTTGTGGTCTCAGGCTGCCTTGAAGAGGAGGGATTTTCTTATGATAAGACGCTCTGTCTCTTTTGTTCCTCAGTAAGTATCATCTGTGATAATAAGCAGAGACAACCATTCACAGCCTAATAGGTCATGGTACAAGTCTTTATTATTCTACACAGAGAACAGACTTTTCTGTTCATTAGTGTCACTTTGAGAGAAGACAAGAAGACTCTTTTGCTGTCATTACCAGGGAAGAGCTGAGCAGCACTGCAGTCCTGCAATCAAATGGATGCCAGAATTGCATGAAGCGTATGCCACTAAACCCCGCCATGTTCACCTAAACATGAGTCAGTAATGCTGTCTAGAAGCGAAGGCAGGAAAAAAAATCCACTTTCCTGAGAAACAGTGTTGTGGCTACACACCTTGGCATTTTTAGGAGTTACTGCTGACCATGCCCTCACCCTCCACAATGCCTAATGGAAGTCCCTCACTTTATTTTAAAAGAATGTGTCTGTGAAACACTGTTCATTTTTATCACCTCAGGTTTCATAAAGACTATCCTACCTTCCAGTTTCTAACAGGAGCAAGAGAGATTAGAAAAGCAGTTCCATTGCAAAGGAAAAAAAATAAATCCAACTATTATTACTTTTCCTTAATCTATACCATTATTATAAATTATAGGACTGTTAAATATGGTGTGTCACTTTAATCTGTTATTTCATACCAAACATTATTTGCATATTTTGATTTCTCATTTATAACCACCTATGCTCATTCTTCACTTTTATTTGAAGTATAATTCATTTAAAAGTCTGTAACAAGGATAAGAATCTAGTTTGAAATATAGGCATACTTAAGCTTTATAAATTGGGACTAAAGCAGTAAAAAGAAACATCCAGCATTTTCTTCTTTTCTGCAGATGGACCCTGAAAACATGCAAAGAATTCACATACCTTAGAGCAATAGACATAATTATTTTTTCTGAAACTAAACTATTGGAAAAGGCATTGCAAGGCAAGCAACATTGACAGCCATTTCACAAATGGCTGGCTTTTTTAGGTTTCTATTTTTATGGTGCTAAATCTAGGCAGCAATATTAGTCACTAGCATTGGTCACAATCATAAAGAAATATAGACCCACAATTTCTTAAGTCTAAATTAAGATAACTAAATGCAAACTCTGTCTCTTCAGAGCTAAAATGCAGCAGCTGTTAAACCCAGGGTGCGTAAAGATTCCTCAGGCATCTGTGTTCCCACCAGTTAAAAAAAATATAAATAAAAACAAACAAAAAACTACTTAAACTTCAATAGTTATCATCAGTGATAACTACCTGAGTCCTGACAACGCTGGGCTCTTCATTCTCTAAAGCAGAGTTAACTATGTGAAGCATTTCTTTCCTTACCTTGCTCGCAAGACCATTTTCAGCTCACACACCTCAAAATGCGGGCTGCACAAAACACATAGTAGAGGTGGGTAACAGTCGTATACCTTATATCCCAGGTGGTCCTTCCATAGTGTGTTACAGGTGATCAGACTTACTCATCTCTTCTGCCAGACTTAAGCAGAAGATATATCCCCGATGCCTGGTGTGTTTTACTGGGAAAGTTCTTCTCAAGTCCAGGTTTCTAGCCAACTTTAAGAAAAGAGTGCCTAAATCCTTACATTCTCAGCTCACTTTGAGACCCTTGATGTCACATCTGTCCTCTCCTACACAGATGTTGTTTGCAGGAGAGTAGCTCTCAAGCTGAAGTGATTTCAATTCTCTTGTCATCAACTGAGATCAACTTCATTTCAGTTAATGTAGGAGTCCACAACAAGTTTTTCAGGTCTCTTACTACTTTGTACTAACTCTATTTATAGAAAATAGGAAGAAATAGATAGGAACCGAGGATACTTTACCTCATTCAAAGACAGGATCAAAACCAGATGAGACAAATTACTTTGTGAAGACACCCATTCTCTTCAATTGCAAAGGAAAGCTGGCTGACTACCTTAGATCAAGATTATTCAATTTCAGGTGACTTAAAACAGGTGAAAAAAGGACCAACTGATGGTTTGATTTCAGACTTCTGCTGGGCATCACATTGCTTCATTATAAGGTGGTACCTGCCAGCACTGACAAGTGTATATGATCAAAGCAGGTACAAGCTGCACTTCAAAACCAGGCTGCACCAGTCCCGGAGACTATATGTCTGCTTCAGCTGCGTTTAATATACACCGTTTCTGAACATCCTTGCAGAAACCTATCTGTGGGTGAAAGCCTTCACACATGTTCCCACGGTTGCCTGTCCCTGTTAACACCACCTGTCATCACCTTCACAGTAGCAAGGAAATTGCACAGCAAAATACACACGGAGAATATTTCATAGACATTTAAAGTTCTCATTTAGATTTTCAGCTATTTTTGTGCTGTTAAACCTCCTTTCTGAAAGGCTTGCAATGCACAGGAGTAGGTTTGCAACTGTGAATAAATAAATAACTTTGCCTTTCAATGCAGAATTCAGGCCCACCATCCAGAAAGTTTAGCCACTGGTGTTTTATTGTATCCTGTCAGAAAACATAAGACAGAAGAGTATTCAGCCACAGGCAATAAAAGCTTCTGAGAGGGTTTTTATGTATGATAAAAAGATATCTCACATCAAGTTTAAAGTCATTACAAGTTAATATTGGATATAATGTTTTGAGTGCAGTGCTTGCTGGGATGAGGAATCCATTAAAAGAACTAGCTTTGCAAATTAAAATTCCATTTTAAAGGCTGCAGGTTGCTGACAGAAGTCAAAAGTAACTAAAAGAGTTTGACTCACATCTTCAGATGGTTATAGCATGTCTATTTATTTTCTTGACCAGGTGCTGTGCTTATGTTTTCACCAGTCAGCTTTCTTCAGGCAAAACACCTGCTTAGGAAATGAAATAAATACAGAACATCGGTAGCATAGGGGAGGCAAGCCTTTACTTCATTGGACATGAATCAACATGAAGAGAAAATACTTAAAATTTAAAGGGTTATTACTATTTTGCATACGGTTTTTGACACCACAATAAAGTCCCGCCATCCCGTAACCCTCCATGCCAATTTTGGAAATCATGTATTCAGGTTTCTTCTGGACAAGTGGCAACAAATTTAGGGTCCCGTCCCAGAAGTAATGAACACACTACTGATGGGTAAGGGTAGGAAACAACCATTCCCTGAAAAAAGAAGGCCCAGTTTTCTGAGGCCAGATCATGCTAAACATTTCTCCTCCCATGCAGCAAAGCCAACTTGCCTGATGCAGTGAAAATGAAGAGAGGGGACATTCCAGTAAACCCATAATTGATTTTACTTAGGGAAATGTTGGCATGCAGAGTTCCCCTCCTTCATGTCCACCAAAGATATGCTGCATACCACTGTGGAAAGTCTATCCCAAGGATTAGCTTGAGTAAACTCTACCCCACTCTGAACCAAAACTTCTGCTTGTCTGCCACTTCTAAATCTCTTCAGAGCCAAGGTGACAACCTGTACCATAAAACACTGTAGAGGCGTCTGAGGTGCTCCAAACCATTCTCTGGGCCTAGCATCAGTTAGCGTGGGAGAAAGCACACCAGCACTGTAATATGCTCCTCTCCTCCTAAATAGCAAATGGTCTCTAGGCTGCTTCATTCCCTGGTATAAAAATAACCTACATAATGTGAAGGTATGTCCGTAGCCATTGAAAGCAGTGCAATTTAGGGTGCCCAAATTCTCATAAAGCCACGTGAAACTTTTGCAATATTTTCTAAAGATCAGAAGTAGGCACTGCATCAGGAGCAAATGGCAGGGTTTGGCTGGGGGAGGGCTCCTGGGGTGCCCTGTGTGGAGGTGTCTGTGACCTGCCTGTGCTAGGCACAGCTGATTCCAACCAGAGATGGATGGATGGCACCAATGTGAACTGCCCACCACACCACCAAACGGCTGCAGGCAGGGAGCCTGGGGCTCCTGTGCTCAGGCAGTGATGGTCCACTGCAAAAGGAGCTTGGGGCTTAGGCTGAACGTGAGGAAAGGGAGGAAAGGTGCTTCCATAAATGTTTTCTTTCTTCTTTGTGGTTTTGTGGGTGGGGTTGGTTTTTTTTCTTCTCTGTGCTGGTTTTGGCTGAGATAGAGTTAATTTTCTTCACAGTAGCTAGTATGGGGCTATGTTTTGGAAAACAGTGTTGATAACACGGGGCTGTTTTGGTTCCTGCTGAGCAGTGCTTCCCCAGAGCCCAGGCCTTTGCTGCTTCTCCCCCCACCCCACCAGGGAGCAGGCTGGGGGGGCACAAGGAGTTGGGAGGGGACACAGCCGGGACAGCTGACCCCGACTGACCCGAGGGATATCCCAGACCATAGGACGTCATGCTCAGCATATACAGCTGGGGGAAGCAGAAGGAAGGGGAGACGTTCAGAGGGATGGTGTTTGTCTTCCCAAGTCACCGTTCGGCGTGCTGGAGCCCGGCTGTCCTGGAGATGGCTGAACACCCGCCTGCCCGTGGGAAGTACTGAATGAATTCCTTGGTTTGCTTTGCTTGCACACGTGGCTTTTTCTTTACCTATTAAACTGTCTTTATCTCAGCCCATGAGTTTTCTCGCTTTTGCTCTTCTGATTGTCTCCCCCATCCCACCGGGGGGCAAGTGAGTGAGTGGCTCTGAGGTGCTTAGTTGCTGGCTAGGGCTAAACCACAACAGTCTCTCAATACACAAATCAGTAATCAAAACTTTGTGTTAATTGGTAATAGATTAAATCAAGAAAAGTTCCCCAAAGTCAAGCCTGTTTTTTCCTGAGAGCCACTCAGAGTGGAATTACCTTCGTCCATGGGGGTAATGTAGGCAACTATTCAAGCTCATACAGAAGTCAGCTGGCCTCCCTTCATAGTAGTCATGGGCGCTTCTTAAGAGGACAGGCAGTTAAACACGTTAAAAGTGGTTATTTCTCTCTACTGACTGCGTAAGCGAGTCTGCTGGTCAAATGCAGATATCTGCTTTGTTAAAGTCAGAAGTTAGCTGAGATCATTGCACCACTTGAGGGAAATCCCATTTTGGGCTGAAACATTTTCTTTCTTTGATTTTTGTCACTGCTAATAGTTGTTTTGCTGTTTTTGTGAGAGTCTTAAGTTAGACCAAGAAACACATAAGATTTTTTTAAAAGTTGTGCATCATAGTTCATAATGTCAAGGCTGAATATCAAATTATATCAACTTAAACAGTTTGTAAAACAAGAAAAAAATTATGATACAGTATCCCACACAAAGTGTGTCTAAAAATATTTCAGATAAAAAACTGTTACAGTGTTTATGCAGTCAAAGAGCTGGAGTTGTAAATTACCCATTAATCAAGCTGGTCCTAGACGTGACATGGGAATTAAAGCCATTTTGTAATGCCCCCATCCTGTCTCATTTTGACACAGTTAAATTAAAAGCATGCAGTCAACAGCTGGTATAAACACCAACTATTCCTCTTACTAAACAATATGAAGCAAGGAAGCAACTTTTCAGATTGTTTTCTAAGCCATAATTGTTCAGCTCCTGTTGACAAATTAAGAAGCAAACAGAAGCTAATCACGTTCAAATAACATGTTTCCAAGATGCAAATATCAAACGCTTCCTTATGAAGTATACTTCAGCTAGCAACTGCATATGTTAATTCACATATGTTTTGACTAGAATGTAATGGGAGGATATTCAGCAGCCCTCTACACAATTTTCCCCCATAAGATGAATGATTCAGAAATATATTAATTTTCCTATGTCATTTAGTGTACAGTCATTCAGTCTTTGACACTCAGTGTTCAGTATAAGCGTTATTAAAAGTAAACCACAGTAGTTATGTAAATGTAATTATCAATGGCTCTTGAAATGACAAGAATTAAGCATTTTACCAAGATTTGGGAGAGGCAGGGCCCATTTATTGAAATTCATTGTTATATAGTTAACATAAACAAGATCAGAACTTAAGAGGAGTCTCTGAGTATTGACTTTGCATAACTATTAACATTAGTTTAACAAAATTCTCAAGCATATATAAAGTATAATTACTAGGATCTGAATTTAATAAACTATGCCAAGAGTTTTACCATTGCCTTTTTCAGGACAAGAGATGAAAATGTAAACCAAGGTAGATGGGTGGATTATATGCATATTATTTCTGGACCACAGTAGCTTTTCAAAGTTTTTTTTGTGAATCACCATGCACCATTATGATTAAACTTTTCATGTAACAATTAAAAAAGTGACACTCATGATCTTCTTAACAGTAAGTGGACCTACTACTTTAGCCTATATAACATGTCCTCAAATGTCAAGTGGAGTTCATTTCTCATTCACAGCAGTAAGAATACTGAAACTGTGTAAAAAGTTGGAAGGTAATCTCTTTACATAGCAATTATAAATGTTTGAAACAACAGACTGTAATAATTCTCTTTGGAATTCAATCTTCATACTTAAATGTACATAATATATAGGCCTAAACATATAATTCTGTTTGAATTCCATAGTTACAGTTGGACATAGTTACTTGGACTGCTTACTTGTGCACTGAGATGCAGGCAAACTAGAAATAGAGGTGTATGATTAAAAGAGCCATTAATGCTCATAGTTTATGTTGTATTCAGCAAAAAAGACAGCAAAAACACTTCACCCTTGCCAATAAAAGCTATGAGCACCAAACATTCCTTATATAAGGACAGCAGCAATCCAAGCATTTAGCAACATTCATAAGTTAATGTTATCAAAACAGTAAAGATGTTAAAAATATTTATCTTATTCATTGAGGTATGAGTAAGCAACTTGCATACGCATTTTGTGTTCCCAAATCTATCTGAAAACCATGACCGCAACAGGAATGAAGGACACAATACTCAAAATATGATGTGTACACATAGCACGAATATTTACTTGTAATTTCTCCAGGAACAGGTCAATAATCACAGCTTTTAAATCTCTTGCAGGGTACTGCAATAATAAAGTATTCACAGACTTCTCTGAGGTGGTACCATTAGGAAGTAAAGGACATAGCAAAAGGCAGTCTTGCTCTTTAAGTCAAAAAGAAAAAAAAATGCAGATAAAGAGATACTGGCCTTCTGATTATGCTGTGGTGGGTTCTGGATATTATCACCTTAACGCATCGCTACAGGGAAACGGTAACTATGGTTTTGCACTTGATAATAGAAAAAGCTAAGAATTTAGAAATTTAGATGGCTAATACTAGGTGAGCGTGTGTGATCAGCAAGAATTTGTACAGCTAAATTCTCTGACTTACCCGAACAAGGTCTCTGTACACAAAAAGTCTGCTGGCCCTCAGGACCCCATAACCACATTCTTCTGGAGAACGTTCTAGCTAGTACTGGTCAGCACTGTTTCAGGGACTGGACTTGCCAATGAGTACATTGAACAAGAGTAGAACCACAATTTTAGTAATAAAGAACAAAATTAATCTAAAAATTGTACATTTAAAGTGTATACAAAGCTGTTTAAGGAATATGGAAATTAAAACCCATCTGTTACTGTAAAAGTCCAAACCAACTACATTTTCATTAAGTTCAAGCAAAATTTTAAGGATTATATACTTGTTTTCTGTCAACATTCTCTCTTCTGTTTTCATTGGTGAAACTTTTTGGTCATTGTCACTGAAAGGCCCCTTCGGGCAGGCTATAATAAGAAGCTAAACTATATTGAACGCCATTATTATTTTGGAAAAAGTTTATGACTAAGAAACACTGAAAAGATCTGTTAATGTGGTAACTAGAGTTATCAAAGAGTAGGTTCAGTTTATCAGTCACAGTAGTATTTTCATAATCATAGTTTAGGAGATTTCATTCCATTACATATTTTTAATTTAAAGTGTCACTCATTAGTGGCTGAAACAGCATGCTGACCTGATTAAAAAAAATAATAGAAAATGTAATTATTCCGGTTCTGCTTAAGTAAAATCCTTTCATTTCCAAACAACGTTGTACTGTTGGTCTCCAGATTCTTTCATTTTTGCTAAGGAATATATTTTCAGTTAAAGACTGCTAAAGCCATTGATTTACCCTTTGTGATGAAACTAGGCCAGCAGGCACAACTGCAACAGAAGATTTTTTATTTTTTTAAAGTTCCTGGCAGCCTTGAACTAGCAATTGTTGTTTGTTTCCCTGAACAGGCATACACGCCCTAGAAAAATGGTATCAACAGAAAAGCTGTAAAACATTTTGCTACAAGCCTCAGAAACAATTTTGGGGTTAGTTTTTGCATGAAAATCAAAATAAGGCAAATGTTGCAGACAGAGATTAATGGAATTATAGTTGTTTTGCAAACTCTCTATTTGGTGGACTAAACTGGACCCAGATTCTCAAAGCTGTTTGGAGATGTCTCACTGATTCACCAGGAGGAGAGGCCTGACATCATTGGAAAACAAAAAATAGTCTGCTATTAAAATAAGGATCCTTAAGATCCAGCAACTTCCTGAGGATCCTCAGTCTACGAAAAGCAGCTGACAATGTTTGATTACCTGGCTGTGTTAGAGCAGGTATCCAAGCTACATGGTTACAGCAAGCCCTCAGACCACACTTACCGGGACATTTTTGGCATTTAGAAGCCCCAGGCTAACTGAATTCACCAACAGCATAATTCAGTTGAAAGTAAATGGCTTTCAAGTAGCTGCTAACTGTATTGATGTCATCAGTCTGCCTCTGACAAAATAGATAATAAAATACTTTGCTCCATATTCACAGAAATAGATAGTAAATTAACTGCTAGAATTTGTATTATTCAAGGAGTTAAAAAAGAAGAAAACTATATGGTATTAAATATGTGAATACAAAGATAAGCAGATTAATACAAACTTCTCAACTGATTAAAGGTCTGACAAGCAGTAAAATGAAAGATTTTACATGAAAGACTTTTTTAAAAAAATAAAATATTGAATTTCATGGCATTTGGGGATCTTAAAGTGTAACAGTTCTTTTTTATATTGGAACAGTCTTCATATAGGACTTCTGCTTCTGGTGACTTGTAAACAAATGGAGAGATACCCAGGTATCCGCAGAAAAATTTTGAGTTTATGGGCATGAAGTGGTAAGGTGATGAGCATCTTGCACTCTTCCAAACATATACTCATTTCTGTTTGGCAACTGCTTAACAAAGAGTAAGCAAAAAATTCAAAAGAAGGAAGGTCAGCAGGAAACTTGCTTGGAAACTCAGCACTTTGTAGAAACAAACCTTAGGGCTTTTTGCCATTAACCTGTTTCTGGGGCCACAGTAAAATGCTCGTTTTAGTTTTCAACAGGGAGGTTTAAACAGAAATAAATAAAGCATAAAAGTTCTTTAAATCAATTTAATGTTATAATTGGGGATAAATGCTTAATAATTCAGAGAAAAAAAATTAGTAAAAGAATGAGTGTATAGCAAATCATAGTATGTGCAAATAGGAAACAATTTATCAGTTCAAGGAGAGAAGTAAATTAGTGTTCCAATTATTATATTTGCAGAATTCCTTGATGAGTAGTTCTTCTCACTCTTAGACAACCCAAAATAATTCAATTTTGCAGAGTAAGTTTCCCAAGTAATTTGTGGGAATTTAACTCTAAGACTCAATAAGACTGATGGAAGCCTTATAACTGATCTCTGTTCACCAATATGCTAAAGGTATTTACCTCTGAGATGGTTTTTAGAGGTGTTTAGACCTTGTCTTCAGAGTGATTAGACTCCAGTGTAAGGAGGACAACCTACCCTTGGCAAACATTTGCACATGACAGAGGATGGTGATTTATTTCTCCAAGTGTTGTTTCTCAGCTTCAGTCAAAGGGAAAGTCCACCTTAACTTATCTGGATAATAAACATCTCTTTTTGTATTATACTTCCGGCTTTACCAAAAAATTTTAAAAGTGAATGACCTTTTTTATAAACATATATTATGTTACTTAGGTAAAGGACTTTAGAAGATTGGAACTTCCAAAAGAGTCTTCAGCATGTCAGCAGTGATAACAAAAGTATTATGAGGAGTGTTTTTAATGCAAAAAAAAAAAAAAAGAATATTTCTCCCACAGACACACAACTCCCAGATTGATTTATTCTTCAGCACAAAACCACTTTAGCTGTAAAATGCTTTGTTCCCCTTTAAAACATTTTTAAGACCTTTATCATCAGGAAAGATTATATCTGCCATGCTAAATAAAAAAACCACAGGAGTCAAATTCATTTTAGAGCAAACAAAAGCACACCAGAACTCCTCAAGCATAGAAGAAATAGGATTATATGTTTCCAATACATTTTCAATATTTAAAACACACAAATATAAAGCAAGCCACTTCATAAAGTCCTCATTCTTCAGCAGTGTATGCAGCCTTGAAAATAAAAGGGGTGTCATTACTTTCTATTGTTGCACATTAAGGTCATCCCTCTTATCCGCTTTCATTAAAGTGACTCTAAGCTTGTCTCCCAGGTCATATCAACCACTGTTCAGATAAGAAAGAGAGAAGGCAGCAACATACATCCTAGGACAGTTCAGAAGTAAACAGCCAAAAAAATACCCAACTAAAAAAAACAACGCCTAAAACCTAAATAAGGCAATGGTAAAGCCAACAAACAAAACACAAATACTTGTATCTCTGGGTGTCCTATTTTTCACGTGACTTTGTTTATATCTGCACTGAATATTTGTGCTTGCAAAAGCAAGCCTCAGAGCAAGCTGCACTTTAGGCTCCCTATGTCTGTCCTGAACGCATCCCTCAAGTAACAGGCTTTGCCGGCTTTCTTCAGTTTTTTGCAAGTGGGCCCATGTTGTTCTCCCTCTGAGGGACACCTGCAAATCCGCCTTCTCCCTGAGAACATGTCCAAAACCAACCCTTTCCAAACAGGCTTGTCAAAAATGATATATCACACAGAGCTAAAGGAAGCTGGAACAGAGGCCACACATGCACGTTTCCCTTCCCTACACCTTACTCCTTGACAGTTTTTGACAGTAACATCCAGCTTGGTTGAACGTGGTTTTGCTGGAAGAGACAGGCTGTGCTGTGTTGCTTTCTATAAGTGGATCTCTCCCTCTGATAGAGAGCTCATAATCCATTCACCCCCAATCATTCCTGCATAGCTAGCATTTGTCAGCATATATATACTGGCAGAAGCTAGTATCACTTAAAAAAAAAAAAATTTTTTTTCTTTTTACAGCTAATTTTGGAAGTATAAATCTTGATAAGGTATTGAGACTGCACAAGGATTATACCCCTATGCAAGCACAGGCTTTTTGTTCTTTTCTTCCCATAAAACCTTTGACAATTCCTTGACACCACCATTACAGCCCATTCACCCCTTCTCTCTCTGTTCTCTCTCTCTTGCATAAACACACACACACATAGAGCCCAGGTTGAATTAACTCAATGCATTGAAGAAAAAATGGTAAATAAAGGAGAGAGAACTTGGTACCTGTAACTAAACGGAACACATATAACTTGCCCATTCTCCTCAGTAATGGATGTTTACAGCAACCCAACGATGACAGCTTTACCAACAATATAAAACGCTCAGACTATAAGCTAATATTTTTTCTTCTAATGTAATATATTTGAATTATAAAATTGCTGAAGTGTTTTCAGCAATGATTTCCAGAGGGACTGAGATTCATGTTTATAACCAGCAGTATTACATGGGACTCCTGACTGAATGCAATAAGGTGATAGTGTGTGTCTTGTACCCACCAAACCATTTATCTTTCACTGTATTTCTGCTTTTCTAACTACAAAGCAATGGACTAAATGAGAGGTATAATTATTCCTATCATAGGGAAAAGCAAAAAAAATGAGGGGTAGAGTAGGCACAAATCAATATTCCCACGAGCAAACAATTGTTGTACAGGTGCACATTGTATTAATGAAGAGTGAATATTGATTTATTTAATAGCAGTGTTCCAGTAAACTTTCATAAGCATCAGTGACCCTGGTTTGTGAACTCTTCCATGAAGGCAGATCCCATTATTTGTATGGATTCCTGTTCATTTATAGAGGGTGTCTTCCATGAAAAGCAGTTTAAAGGACTAAGGATTACTAACAGCAGAACAGTTTTAAATAGTTATAATGTAAACTTTTTTCAGGCCATTAAGCTTTACTTCTTCCCACAATTCCTAGGAACCTACAAATCTCAACCTATTCCAAGTCCAGTCCTGAACTTACAAAGATATACAGGTAAACAGACTGACATTTCAGATATTTCCCTGAAAATGCTTTGGAAGCTGGTTGCATTTTCTGTTTGCATGGTCATAGTTCATAACTTTGGATGCAACTTCACTGTTTCAAGACAACCTGTACTCTATTTCGCACATCATTTGAATTCATGAAAAAAATAAATTAGACTAGAAATAGTGAGGGGTTGGGTTTGTTTTGGTTGGGTTTTTTTTCCCTCTAGATTGAAACTGAGGAGTAAAACTCCCTTAAACATTTCTGCAAGAGTACTGAGAAAGAAAAAAAATGCTGCAGTATTAATGTCTTTACAAATATTGGTAAAATACAGTTGTTTTTTTCATTGTTAAAATATAGCTAATATTGTCCATAAAGTCTTTTAAATAAACCCAGCTGTATGCAAGTGTCTTAAATATAAATTTCAACACTGTAGTCCACTATACTTTGATGAAGGCCTGTTACACTTCAAATTTTTAACAATTAGGAAAAGAAAAAATTCTTTTCATTCCTGTTGACTTCAGCTAATATAAAGTTTTATGCAGTATAAATGCAGAATAATATTTAGTGTTCTGGATCTTTTTAAAATCTTGATGTAGTATCAATCCCACCCTTTCTTTCCAAGTGTTCACTTCTAATCAGAAAAGGATATGCCTTTGCTTCTATTCAAGCAGAACAGGTGGACTGAAGATTCAGTTTGCCCTAGCTCTCTGTCAACAAAGTGTCAACCAACACACTAATGTTGCTCTTAATTACCTTACACGGAATTATTTCAGCTTTTATGCAGTAAAAATGGTTGGATTCAGCATTCAGCTAGAGATATAGATGCCTACCGGTCAGAGAGGTGTCTAAGCTTTCATTATAGTCAAAGGCAATCTAGTCAATATAATCAATGGTGAGTGATTCAGCAGACCAGTCACTTGGGCAGAATTGCATTACTTAGATATAAGCAATGGCATGTCATCATATCTGAGATGCTCTAGGGTATACAAGACATAGGAATCAGCAGATAAGTCACAGGACCAAAGGGTGACCTGGGCCCACAGGTCTAGTCTAGCCACAATCAGGATACTGCAAGGTATTTATCTGCAATGTCACCAGACAACTCCAACTAGGCAAAGGAATCAATGCTGCTTGCATCTTCAGTCTAGAGGGGAAGATCTCTCTCCAGATACTATTTATTAAGTCATTATACATTGGCTCATCTGATATAATACTTCAGAGCTATAACTCCCTCTGGTGAATCTTAAAATCTGTTGAATGTCCATGATCTAGTCCTGCTTCCTGCATAGTCACTGGTGGATAATTAAAAGGCCAAAACACAGCTAGTACTCCCCCTGTTTCAGCTGAGATCAGCACAGGACTTGCCAGGTTGATGCTTTGGGACACAAAGAAATTCCCCTGAAGCAGAGTGCTGTCAGCAAGGTCCCAGCACTTTCCTTCTCCCAGGAAGCCAGGAATCTCCCTCCATTATGCTACAGGGATACTGAAGGGAAATTCGGAGGTGAAGTGGTTCTCCATGGAAAGCACTGCTGGATATGCATGAAGAAAGAGTTTCACCCTACTTTTGAATCCAGATAAACCTTGGGTCCCTCTGTAGTTCATCTGAAAGTGACACGTACTTCCAAAAAAAAACCCCAAAACTGAATGCACTTAAGATGTGATTCAGTCTCTGAAAGATGGCTGTCTTCCTTTGGTGACTCCGAGGGAGTTTTGGCAGAGTCAGGTCCTCATTTATTGCCTTCAGCTAGGTAGGATAACTTTAGCCCTTCTGGCTAGAAGGTAGTCAAAGATAATACGATAATACAGGGCAATTATGTTTTCTTATTTCTCTGCCCCCCCCCCGCCCCCAACTAGAATTTTATTTTGGAGGTGCCCATTAGCATATTTTGATGGATACTAAGTTTGAAAGACACCTGTCTAGTTTTGAGACAGCCTTCTCATCTTTGTAGTTCAATAAAAGCTAAGTAGGCTGCCACAGAATAGGTTGTCAGTCTCTTGACAAAGTATATTTTGCCTATAATCCTCAAAAGACATTTCTGGTGATTCTTCTTAGAGAATTTCATTTTACAGCAAATAAATATTTTTCCTCATAAAAATCATAATTGTTTTGACCTTTTGCCCTCTCCCAGGAAAAATCCTCCAATCAACCATGCCATCTCTATTGATTTTTAAAAAGTTAAATCATTTTACTCATAAGGTTTCTTTATAATATCACAATATCTACAAATATATCTACTCTGACTTCAAGTAAGGAGGTTTCTACAATTTTTTTTCAAACCCTAGTCTACAGTCTAACAGAGCTTACCCAGATGATGGATACTAGTCCATATATAAATACAGGAAGGTAGGTATTAAATTGGCCTTTACACAATACCAAAAGCTGTTAGTTAAAAACAACATTTTGGAAGGTATTTTGATGCTGTGAAGCGTTGGAAACGTTTTCTCTCTGAAAAAGTTTTAGCAATAAACAGTTACACATAAAGACAGCAAGAGAAAAACACCTAAAAATTTTTAGACATGCTCAAGATATGGGTTTTTTGTTTGAAGATTTAGAAAGAATGCATTGTACTTCTAATGTAGCATGAAGCTGGTATTATTTTTCCTTCAGAAAAGAAATACAGAGGTGAGTCTAGTATTACATAGCCAAACTCATTTTTCCTGTTTCTACTATGGAATTTAATGTAATTGTACCAGCAATAAGCTTGTCTATTTTTGCTATTTTTGGTGAAGCAAATTAGACAAGTGAAGAGGGAAACTGGTGGGATTTTTCTTTACTTTTGAAATGTTCTGTAATTAACAGCTCAATAACTGCACATCCCCAACCTTTCTATTTTTTTGTGAAATGTTTATTGTTTTACATTTCACTTTCATAATCTTATTACAATCAAGAAAAATATTATCCAATCCACTGGTTTTATAGATATTAGGGAAATACTTCCCTGACTAATTTCATGTTATTTAGAAGATATCATTTTATATCAAGCAAGTACAGATGTGCTATTTTTAAATTACTTCGATATATTTCTGGAAATCTAAGTACTATCATCACAAAAGGATTGTGTTCTTGAACCAAAACACAGCTTTGTATAGAAGTATCTTGCTTTGCTGTCATTTAGAAAAATATGTGCATTAGAGCACATGACTCTTAAACATTTTAAAGAACATTATTAATAATATATAGATTTTATTAAAGAAAAAAGTAAAAGGGAAATGTGAAGTTCCCCGAAGAAAAATTAACAAGACCATCCTCTTTCTGGAAACAAGAATATAAATCCTAAAAGAATTGTCATTTCATGTAATGATTTAGCAAGTCTATTGGCTGTCAGTGAGATAGATGTTTTATTTAAGATACTAAAGAAAATTATTAAACATATCAAACTTGAGAAGGCATAAATCTTTTTAACAGTATTGTACTAACTAATCTAACTAAAAAGCCAAAATTTTTGTCAGGTTTGGAATACTCTGCTCCTCAAGTCACTCCTAAAATTTGTTGTCTCTGCTTGTAAGAACACTGTTTAAATGGCCTAAAGGAGCTCCAGCAGGAAAAGCAATGGACCAAGCAGATAGCACAAGGCAGTCTCTGCAAAAGTAGAACTAAACCATAATTTCTCCTGTCATCAGTACAGAATGGGGAACAGATGGAAGATTCTGCAGGCATTAAAATGTATTTCTACCCCTGTGTATCTGTGACTTTCGAGCTTCCCATCTATACCTTGGTACAGTACTAGTAATGGGAAACAGAAGTAGCTCCAGCACATTAAATGAAGTTGTTGTCGCAGACAGAGAGGGAAGCTGATCATATCTTCCTCAAGAACACATATCCTTGTGCATTTAGTAAACTCATGAATTTGCATTATGTATCTGTCTGATGTTTAGTGACCAAACTACTGTAGTCTTTCAAAGTGTATAATTTTTAGGAACTATTGTAGAAGCCTTATGTGCATTTTTAATACTCCACCAAACTTATTACCCATAGGCCAGACAGGAATGAGAGCATACCTTACTGAACACTAAACACAGTACATACTTCTGACTTCAAATATTTGATAATCTAAAAAACACAGGACAGAAAGGTGAAAGAAGTATAGTACCTAAGCAGAGCAATGTCCACAACCATTAAGTTAGTTCCTTGCTTATTAATACCTGAGAAAGTATCCAGGGCCGGGAGGAAGAAGTATGGTTGGCATAAACAGTAAGAATATAGAAAAATCTGTTCTATAGCATCAAAGGTCCCTGCTTCAGCTGTTTCTGTTCCTCCCAGACAGGGTTTCTCCCAAAGCTGCATGTGGGTGTCCTCTAATAACTCTACTGTGAATAGAAGGGAAATGACCCCAAGTCCATCCTTTTCTTCAACCTTCAGCATACCTGACTCCATTTAACTTATTTTTGCTTCTTTTCAGTATATTTCCTCGTGGCATGAACCATACCTGAATACATGATACTTCATGAATTATGATTAGAGCTATCATTACAAGCATGATTGAACACTTGCTGCCAAGTAGACTTGCCTAGACTTGCAAATTCTTTTTTACAAGGAGATGAGGAAAAAAAACACAAACCCAGGACTACTTACAATTTAGGAAATGACAGAAATAAGCAAGCCTGATTCTACTGTATGTTTTTATTTAACATGGATTTCCTTTTATTTAGCCAAGACTGATCTCTCATTGTTTCAAAAAGTGTCCCTAGCTCCCAATAGATTTATTATTGATGGATTTCACAAGTAACAGTTCTGCATTCACTTTATCCATTCTTCATAATCTTCAGGAAAAAAAAAATGTTATGCCTACTGGATATCCTTCCTCTCTGTGCTTGGAGACACCTTCGCAGAACTCCAGCAGACCAGTGTGGTGAGATTTCCCTTTCCAGAAGCTGTGCTGAGCAACTGTTTCCAGTAGACTGCCCTTATTCTCTTCTGCTCTATGGATGCTACCGTGTTACTGGGGAAGGAATTGAATTTGCAAATAGTTTCACCTGGGAAAAAAGAACGGATGAAAGTTAATTGAGATCACTCATGCTCAAGAAATTTTATTTACAAATATGCAAAGCTGGTCAGTTTAAGCTGCCATGCAAATTGTTTATGAAAGACAGTGGCAATTAGAGATGCTGGAGTAGTACAAAAAGAAGGTTTACTTATTTTTTCCAACAACTGTGTTTCAATCACATTTAAAAATAAGGTAAATGGGCACACAAATTACCAAATTCCCTTAGTCCTGTTTAAAGTCCTTTTTAAAATTAAAACTAACAAAATAACCCTAGGGAAAAATAGACAGAATGGGAATATTCCCTTAACACACTTTGCTTGAGACCTTCATTTATAGGTCTCCAGGACAACTGGCCCTGAAGAAGCTTCATTATCACGGCAACTATGACTGCTATCTCTTCAAATCCGTTGTGACAGCATTAGCTTATTGTTCCAATTCTTAGAGATGAACTACCAAAAAAATTAAAAGACCCAAACAAAAAAAGAAAGCTAAAGAGCAAAAATTACCCAGAAAACTTTACCTATATACAAGTGTCAACTAAATGCAATGAAACTCATTTCTTTCTCTTATATTCCCTCCTTGATATTTCTCCTTTTTCAACAGTTACCTGGTTTAACATCCAAAACTCTGTATTTTCCAGCATTGCTGTGAGATTGTGATGAGAGAGGCAGCTGAAAATGTCTTTAACAGGCTCATTCTGGGTTTGATCTTGCCAGCATGGTGAGGAACAGGATGTTAGACTGCAAATCTGCAACAGGAAAGCCGCAAGTATCATTCGACACCAGGAAGACAGAAGCATAATTTTCTGGTTTCTGCCTTTACTTTTTTCCCTCTTTCTTTTGTGTACTTTCATATTGGTGTCCTTAAGAAAAAAGACTCCCACAAGAACAGCAACAGTAACACATTCGGTCCCCTGCAACTTTTTCCCTTTCACAGGAAGGGAAGAAAAAGGCTTTGTCTACAATAACATCTCAAAGACTGTCATAATAGGTTTCCCTGATAAACAATATTGCCATGTAAAGAGCCAGTACAGCTAAACCAATGACAATTAGGAATGCTCTTGAAAGGACAGCCTTCTTTTACACTCTACAGTTCAAAGCAGAAAATTTAAATATGGGACTAAACATAATTTGCAAAGGGAATAAGAGGAAGTTGGACCTGCTGAGTTAGACTAGCTACCACAACCTGGGTTAACTGTTTAATGACAGTTTTAGCAAGAGAGACATACTAACTACTTTAACATTCTCTGCCTTTTTTTTTCTATTGACAGTGATGTAATAAAACCAATTTCAGCTAGCATCTGTAGGCATTATAACTCATAGAATCATCACCATCTTTCAGTATTTATCAGAAAGAACACTGTGGCTGGCACCCACAAAAATGATTAACATTGCTTATCTGAAATATCCACTGGGACAAACTCACCTCCAGCAACCATTTGAAAAACACACTTCAGCTTCGTCTGAACTAAAGCTGCCAGGGCAGTCTATAAATATTGCTTACTCTTGGCTGCATCCTGAGGAACACTGTCTGTGATTTTACAGCTTTGCTTTCCTCTTCAAGTTCAAACATAGTGGTATGCCTAATGGACATTATCTCTAGAATAGCTACCTTCACATAGCACCTTTTCATCAGTTTCTTTCAGATAAGCCCCATACAGCTCAAATTTACACTCATCAGTTGTTGTAGACCATTAAGATCTTTGGTCATTAACTTGTTGCCTCCAGAGGTCCTATTGAACTGTTTTGCAGTGCTGGAACTTACCCTCCAGGCCTGTAAAACTAGAAGCCCCTGCTGAGGATACAATACTGTCAGCCAGGGAAGGTTTCAGCTGTTTAACTTACTGCTTCAGCAGACAGTGTTTGCCACTAGGCATTCTGATTAGGTCAAGTAAGCAAGAAATCACAGCAAAATAATCCAACTCTCAAGAATGAACCTTTTTTTTTTTTTTTTTTGGCAGAGAAGCTGTATCCAAACGTTCAGTCTGAGCCCTGTGATAATAGGGCCCCTCAGTTATTTTTGGCTGGTACTTGTCCATTTCATGAACGAATGCTTACCCTTTAGCATTAAAGGATCTGTGGAAAGAATAAGTATCTTCTACTGGGGCAATGAACACAGAGGGAAACAGAATGGCAAGCTTTTGGACTCAAGAGCGCCTCAGTGTTCATCAGATCTGAAAAGTGACAAAAACAGGGTAACTAGAAGATACATACAATTTCCCTGAGTAAAATGAAATTATGTTAATCAATTAGATGACTTGAGAGAAAAGGTTAGTTAGCATCCAGTGAGCAAAAACAGAAAGGTGAGAAGCTGTTAGCTCATGTGGAGTAGAGGCAGAAAAGGGAGTTTAACATCAGTATTAGAGGAATGGGTTAGCTGGAAAACTGCATAGGCCATTAAGCCAGTGTCTTTATTGAGCTCTTCATTTTCAGTAGCAAGTAGAGCTATGAATTTCAGTCTGCAGGTTCATCTTTTGAAGGTACTCTATAGGACTCCTTAGAGGATGAGGAGTGAGCAGTCAGAAACAGAGTGAAAAAAGGTTGTCTTACTGTTAAGTGGCTGTTTCTGTCCTTTGCAAATTGCCTGAGCTAGCTCATTCTAGCACATAGCACTGATTTAATTGTAGCCATGTTGCGTTCACAAGGGCATTTGGTCTATCAAAAGAAGTACACCACAGATTGGGCTGAACATTTGTAGGACCTATAGATTTTAATGGGTTTGTTTGTGGGAGTATTGTTTGTAGTAACTGTGGAGAGTGTTGGCATTGCTCTGGCACAGTCTAGTTCCATTTGACTTTTGTTGATATGTGTGAGTTTATTGTTGAATATATGATTGGTAAGGTAAGGCAAGGCATGGTTTAAAAATTATGAAAGGAGTCATTGTCTGAATCTATGTAAGGCAGAATCTGCAAACAGCATTTTCAGTTTTTTACTGAATTGCTCTGCAGACCTCAGTCTGGAATTAGATGTTGTTCTCAAGGGCACATAGTTAACAGGGATTTCTTGCACTTGTGTAGATAAAACTAACTTTGGCAAACAAATGCCTTGTACTTAATGCATCTTTTAAAGTTAAATTAGAAGATGTTACTTTGGAGTTCTAAATTATTTACTCACAGTAGAGTATTATCCTGAGTAATTTAGGAAATATTTAAAAAATTATTTCTTTTGACAAATGCTGAGAAGGAATTTTAAGACCAATGAAACCTGTTTTCTCAGTGATTGAAAGTGAAACTCTTGCCAGTAGGAAGATTCTGTAGAAAACACTATGTATCAGTTAAGCCTAGTTTCTACTTGACAAATTAGAGTTATTAGCAGGCTAATGAGAGACTATAACAGTCTGTAATCCTTACCAGATTGTAATAGCTTCCCAAATTTTCTGTGTGCATTAACATTTAATAGGAACAAACAACTTCGTATTAATAGAAAGTAAACCTGATAATCACAGAAAGGACCTTTTCAAATGATCAGGCAAATGGGGAGCATTGGAGAGAAGTTGTTATTGATCATAATCCATGCTCAGTTTAAGTTAAATATGAGTAAGAATTGAAATTTGAAAGGTAGAAAAATTTTAAGAAAAGTAGTAAATAGAATTTTGTACATGCTCCATTCTCCAGTGTATCCAAGTCAATGTATCCTACAAAGAATATTTACAATTGTGTGGGATTTATGCTTAAACAGTCAAGGAAGTCCAAAAATAATTATTAAATCTGCCTTAGTGAGTTTTATGACATGATATAAGTGTGTATAAAACTAATTACAGACAGGTTTTAAAAATACTTGCTTTCATGTCCTGGAACTTAAAAGTTCAACAAATCCTACCTTACAAACAAACAAACAACAACAAAAACCCCTACAATTAAAAAAGTCAGAGACTTTGATTCAGGTACAGACTAATCTAGATCAGATTCATCCAGAACTTTACCAAATCAGAAGACAAATTATTTATCTCTTTGCATGGTCCACATAAGAAAAACATAAAGAAAAGGCATTCCTATGGTCTGACATCAGAAAACTGTTCTACTACAGGGGCACTAACCATACCAACCTGTACTAGTTTTGTATACTATAGAATTAAATTTCTTCATAGTAGTTTGTATGGTGCTATGTTTTGGATTTATGCTGAAAACAGCGTTGATAACACAGGGCTGTTTTGGTTCCTGCTGAGCAGCGCTTACCCAGAGCCAAGGGCTTTGCTGCTCCTCACCCCACCCCAGCAGCGAGCAGGCTGGGGGGGGCACAAGGAGTTGGGAGGGGACACAGCCGGGACAGCTGACCCCAACTGACCCAAGGGGTATTCCAGACCA
>JANXJC010000013.1:19443011-19460616 GCA_027564655.1 Leptodon cayanensis
GGGCTTCCCACGGGGTCACAGCCTCCTTCGGGCACCCACCTGCTCCAGCGTGGGGTCCTCCCCAGGCTGCAGGTGGAGATCTGCTCCCCTGTGGACCTCCCTGGGCTGGGGGGGACAGCTTGCCTCACCATGGTCTTCCCCACGGGCTGCAGGGGAATCTCTGCTCCGACGCCTGGAGCACCTCCTCCCCCTCCTTCTGCACTGACCTGGGGGTCTGCAGGGCTGTTTCTTTCACATGTTCTCACTCTCTATGCCAGCTGCTGTTGCGCAGAATTTTTTTCTCCTTCTTAATTCTGTTATCTCAGTGGCACTTCCACCATCATTGATGGGCTTGGCCTTGGCCAGCGGTGGGTCCATCTTGGAGCCGGCTGACGTTGGTTCTGTTGAACACAGGGAAGCTTCTAGCAGTTTCTTACAGAAGCCACCCCTGTAGCCACCCCTGTTACCAAAACCTTGCTACAGAAACCCAACACACTACTATATCAGTATGCTGTACTTACTTACAAACATGACAAGTGAACATTTTCAGAACACTCCCTCTTGGTTTGAACATGGGGAGATCTGACTCTCAGTGAGTTCAGAGGTTATATTTTCACACCAACATAAACATTCTAATTTTTCTGACAAAACTCTAATGTGTTCTTTCAGTGGCCTTGTGTCATTAGTCAGGCCTGATTATTGTCTCTTGCTCCTTAAGCCATTGCTACTGAAATCCCTGCAATTCTCAAGTGTAAAACACATGAGCTCAGCAACAAATGGACTCAGTCTCTACAGCATTTTAACAAAAGAAGACTGTCATGCCAGCAGGAAGCAGGACGGTTCCTGTGTATCTATGTATTTCAGTGTATACCATAGTGTGCTAAAGTACTCCAGAGACACAGTATATCGATTCACAGAGTCCCTTGAAAAGGAGACATGCCACAGGACTACAGTGCAGCCTCCTTTCAACATGAGTTTTTTTCTGTGGAAAAAGGGAAGACAGCTAATGGGGGGGGGGGGGTTTCAGCTTTTGATACTGTCTCACACCATCCTTTGGACAAAATGTCCAGCATACAGCTAGACATGTATACAATACAATGAGTGCACTATTGGCTGATGGGTTGGGCTCAAAGAGTTGCAATAAATGGGGTAACATCAGGCTGGTGTTCATTCACTAGTGGTGCTCCCCAGGGCTCAATTTTAGGTCCAGTTCTCTTCAATGTTTTTATCAATGATCTGGACACAGGAGTTGAGTGCACACTAAGTAAGTTTGCCAACAAAACTAAATTAGGAAGCATTGATTCCTTCAAGGGTAGAGAGGTCTTACAGAGACATCTGGATAGATGTCATTGACTGTATGAAATTTAACAAGGACAAATGCCAGATTCTGCACCTGGGATGGCATAATCCTGGATGTATGTGTAGACTGGGGGACAAGAGGCTGGAGTGCAGCCCTGAAGAAAGGGATCTGGGGATTTTGATTAATGGTAAACTCAATATGAGTCATCAATGGTCCCTGGCAGTCAAAAGGGTCAGCTGTACCCTGGGGGGCATTAAACACAGTATAGCTAACTGGACAAAAAAGTGATTGTCCTATTATACTCAGCACTGGTGCGGCCTCACCTGGAGTACTGTGTTCAGTTTTGGGCTTCATAATATAAAAAGGATATAAAAATATTAGAATGTGTCCAAAGGAGGGCAATAAAGATGGTTAAAGGACTAGAGGGCATGAATTATGAGGAGCAGCAGAAGATACTAGGTTTGTTTAGCTTAGAGGAGACTGAGGGGTGACCTCATTGCTGTCTACCACCTCCTCATGAAGGGAAGCAGAAAGGGAGGTGCTGACCTCCCTCTTTGATGTCTGGTTATAGGACTCAGCTGGGTGGCTTAAAGCCATGTCAGGGGAAGTTCAGATTGCATATAAGGAAAAAGCTCTTTACTGAGAGGGCTGTCAAGCAATGGAACAAACCAGGGGAGTGGTCATGGACCCAAGCCCGTCAGCGTTCAAGAATCATTTGGACAATGCACTTAGATATACGGTTTAACTTTTAGGTTGCTCTGTGTGGAGTCAGGAATTGGATTTGGTGATCCTCATGGGTCCCTTCTAACTCAGGATATTCTATGATTCTGTGATTCTGTCCTTCTCAGGCAACCTTTGATGCAGGTTTGGTTAAGAGGGGTTAAGGTTATTTGCTGTCATTACAATCTGTCCTTGCTCAAAGTGTGGCAACACAAGAATTGGAAGGGCCTCCTTCCCTCTGTGGGGCATTGAATAGGTATCTAGTTTAGTGTTCATACACCCAGACACCACAGTTATAATTGCTGGAACCAATAAATCAAAACAAGTCATTTCATGGGAAGCAATGACAAGACTGTGTTCTTAAGAAATAGATGCAATTTGAAATATTGTATCCAAACATCACGATCTGTACTGTTCCATTAGTGCAAACACTCAGGAGAGGAATCAAGCATTTTAGAGAAAAAACATAGATATTTACTGGTAGCAGACAGGTGATATTGCTGTACCTCTAACCTTGGCATATCAACAGGGGATGACTTTGCTGCATTTATAGTGCTTGAGTAAACGTATCTTGGATGGTACAGACATATAGGGGTAATGCTTATTGAACTGGAGAGTCTTTGCCCCTCTGAAATGGCCACATCTCCTTCATCCCATTGCTTCTAGCCTTCCTTGATGATACCACTTAGCCCTCAATCAACAGACAGTAGAGAGAGAAAGACATCATAATTCAACAGTCTTCAGCTGAAATATGTACTTCTTTATAGCCCCCAAACTGTGCTAATGTGTGGCAGGACTTAGACCAGGAATCAATCCATGAACAGTAATGAGCCTCACAGCAACCAGGCATCCAGTGAGTAAAATCCATTCAGAAAACTCTGGGTCTTGACATTTAGCAACAGTTCTGGGTGTTTAAAAATACAAACACAAAGACATACATGCACATGTGCATATGTATCTATATATATGTATACATGTGATTGCATATGATATATGACAATAATAATAAAAAACTTTTTCCAACATCCAGTGATAAAATTTAACAAGAAAAATCATGCTCAAGACCACATCTGTATCCTATGTCATAATCTAAAGCATTTTAGCTAGTTTGTGGACATGTATTTTGTCAAGTTACAAGCAGACAGACACTCAAATAAGGAGATTTAAATATTTAGATTTTTATAAAAACATTTGTTCACTGAGTTACTAACATGCTATATGGTGATGCATACCAGCTACATTTCCCAAAACAGAAAAAGAAAAATCCTGTCAATTGAACGAGTAGATTTGGGTCAATTTACAACAGTCACCCTGAACACTGAAGGATGGGAAATCCTTCTGGGCATGCATTTGCCTTCAAAAATGTTTGCAATTTGTATTTAAGTGGTGACAAGTGATGCATGGATGAAAGAGCAAAACATCCCTTTCATGCTCAGTGATACATAGAAAGATCATATACACATTCCACAAAAGTTATTGCACATCTGTGCTCTTAAAGCTTGGCTTTCAAACCATCCCAGGATACAAAACTATCTTCAGAGAAGAGGGGAGAAAAATGCACTTGCATTGTTTTAGTTTTTCTCCTATGCCTGTGAATGTTTCTCTTTGCAGAACTGCAGCTAGCCACTGTTACAAAGATTAAGGACACAGTCGCCAAGAAATAAAAGCATTAAATTGAATGCTTCTGAAGTTTAATCCATGCACTGTTTGCAACACTCAAGTCTTCTATCACACACAATGCGCACACCTACATCACACACACCCATCAGCAATGGATAATCCTTTCAAACAGCCCATGCTACAGCAAAATCACTGAGAAAATGATCCCATGCATTCAAGAGCATGGTAGGATTCCCACTCAGAGCTGGTTGACCTTTGCCCAAGTTCCAGTGGTATGCTTTTGAATGTGTGATTTTTAAAGGCTAATTTGTCATCGTGAGGAAGACCATGCTGCTGACAGTAAATTTATGAGCTTAG
Organism: Leptodon cayanensis; assembly: GCA_027564655.1. Classification (NCBI taxonomy): domain Eukaryota; kingdom Metazoa; phylum Chordata; class Aves; order Accipitriformes; family Accipitridae; genus Leptodon; species Leptodon cayanensis. The sequence continues at coordinate 19,446,988 of JANXJC010000013.1, forward strand.
AAATACTGCTCTGCTTATGCTTGAAACCTTTACAAGCAGCTTGTATCAAGCATTTTAGGGTTTTTGCTATTGCACATTAGTTTAGATTTTTCTTCTCTACCAGAAGAACAGGCTACCAGTGAAATCAAGCAGCTGCTTAAAGTGAAAAATAGCTCATGATCTATGTAATCTGCTCCTTCCATCTGACTTTCTTCTTAGTCTTTGCTTTCAGAAGTAGGCTGATCTATGTGCATCATAGAAGATTCAAAATCATGTTTACTGACTGTAGTGGGCTTAAAATCTCACGCATAAGGTTGCACTAAAATAAAGCTTTGGGTTTTTTTGTTTGTTTGTTATCACAATCCCAGGACAATTCAGTAAGCAACACAATCCGACTGGCTGCATTATTGCGTAGAAAATGCTAGCATGCATTTTATTGCTTGTTTTGAAGAATAGCAAATTGTGCTATTTGGAGCATTCTTTCACTGTAGTATCTGATCTCCATTAAAAATGTTGCATTGTCATAAATATGGCACCTGTCAGCTGGCCCAAGGTCATGCAGTGGTATTTTGCATATGGCTGCATAAAACTATGGCACAACTTTTCATAAGAATATGTGAAAACAGGAGCAGAAATGCAGAGAAAATGCAGCCAAAAACTTAATGAACAGTTTGCTTGAAACTATACTAACTGGCAATATCATCACTTATCAACTCCATAGTGAATCCAACCCTGTGCAGATGGGTAACTGGCTGGATATTTGATTTTCACAACTACGGAAAAGATTGCATTGTTTCTCAAAGATTTTTGCTGTTTCCCCTCTTGAAGAGCTTGATGTGTCTCATTATATATATTTCTTAAGCGGTAGTTTTCTGATTCCTAAGGAGGTTAAATGGCACGATGGGCTGAGCACAAGGCCAAAAGCCAAAACTCCCAAGCTCTAAAGTTGGCTCTGACACCGACTCACTATGTGGTTTGGATTTAACAGATGCCATTTTTCCCTAAATGAGGGCAGTATTATTTAAGAACCACAAAGAGAGCAGCAAGGGATAATTATTATTTTACTGTGTTTTGAAAACACAGAGCAGCAAATCTATCCACCGAGCTAGGCATGACTCGCTGAGGTTTTCAGAGTTTTCCTCGGTAGTAATGAGAGGAGACAGATTTCGCTGGAGACCGTGCCATCAGCAGAAGGAAAACCAGTTGCTAAGGGAGGGCGCATGTGGGAGCTGTGGGATGAAGCCCACACTGAGGAAAGCTGTTTCATTTTCTAATCAGGGTGGAGACAACCGGTAATTGCAGCAGTCTGAGGGGAGGGCTGCCGAGGAGGCTGTGCCTGACCCCCACCCCGCTCAGCACCCGTCTCCAGCTGGCGGCTGAGAGCTACCCAGCGAGAGCAGGCAGACCTGGCCCCAGCAGGGAGGCCAGGACGGAGCAGGAGCCGGGAGGGAGCCGGCAGGAGCAGGAGGCTGCAGCTGGGTGAGCCCCACCGAAGCGCAGAGCATCCACCACCAGTGCCGCCACGGGGCAGCCTGGCATCGGTCTGGCCAGGAGCAGCTCGAGGCAGCTTTGCCAGCTGCTTCACGGACATCTGCTCCCGGCTCCCGCCAGCACCGGGAAGGCGCCGGTCTCTATGAAGAGCTTTATCAGCCCAAAGTCCACAGATTATTTTGGTCCTGCATCAGGGCGTGGAGGGAGAGAGTCACCAGCCAGCAGTGCTCAGGCCAAGTGTGAGCCCAGCCCCTTGATTTGCTCCTGCCTTCTCACCGGAACACAGCGCTCAGCAAGTTTCCCCTGTACAGGATAAACACATCAGCCCAACACCATTTTTAAGCTCCCAGGCATGATCTGTGCCATTAACACTTCCTCCAGGGTGGGAGGTGGCCAGGTAGGGGCAGAACACCCCGGTACCAGTGGGTGAACTGCCATTAACCGTGTGGTCCAGCAGGCCTCTGCTAGGTGGGCAGGCATTTCAGGGACAGACAGCACATGCTTTCAGTCTCAAGTACAGCTTTATTTGAAGTTTATGTGGACTGCAGGCAGTTTTCAAATATTTCATAAATTAGTGAAAAGTAGCAACAGTAAAAGCAGACTTTTCTGGACGTGGCCGTAACTGCTGCATCCTCTGAGCCCACTAATGAGATCCTAGGGCTTAGTCCCTAGTCCCCAGGACTGCTGACTTATGCTAGGCAGCTTTGTGGGAATGCTTTCTGGTGGTATTTCCAATTAAAACTGATGAAAAAAACAATATTGGGTGTTTCTCTTCCTCCCCACAGTGTTTCCCAATCAGAAACACTCAAACTGTTTCACTAGCTGGGTACATGTTAGGAAGCTGATACAGAAAAACACGAAATGCACTGAAAAATAGCAGCAGGCTACAGTATTAACTTTAAAGCTATTAGAAATCAATCAGGACTTCAGCAGGGCCCGAGGGGCAGACTGATGTAATGGAAGGCAGTCTATTAAATATAAAAGTCAATTATGCAACAAGTTCAGTGCTCCTGTCCTCTTCCACAGAAAATTAAGGCAAAAGAGACCACGCCAGCTTAGACCCTCATCTTGTCACAGGCTCACAACCTGGGGGCTCATCTCTGAAAACTGTGGTCCCATGGGTAGATCCAAGCAAAGGACAATCAGGCTGGCATTTGTAGGAACATATATGCAGAAAATAGTGAAGGTAGCTACCATCAAATCAGACATCCTGGTCTTGTGCTTGGGGATGGTGCCTCAGTGCTATTTGGAGATCACTTTAAAAACTCCTTTAAAGTGCAGTGCCACTGATTATGAAAAAAAAAAAACATTTACCAATGCCACAGGAAAGCTTAGGGAAAAAGTACATCTCAAATGTACTTAAATATTACACTTCTTAAATATTACCTATATATTCCCCTCTCAGGGAGATCACTTCTCATTGGCACTTAATAACGTACTACACATATATAAGGTCATAATGACTTGTTCCTTAAATCTCTACCCTCATGCAAAAAGAACTGGCAGCTGATGGGAAAAAAAATTCTTCCTCCATCCTGAGTCTGTCAGAAAAGCTTAATTCCAGCATCCAGCTTAGGCAGAAAAAAATCCATATGACAAGAGGCAGAGGTCAAAGGAATAAAGGGGTTGTTTCTACTTGCAGTCCCCTGATAGCAGTGCAAAACTTTTAGAAAGCTGGGCTAGGTGAACCTCTTAGTTTTGGAAATGTCATTCAATTCAAGCCACAGAGTAATTAAAACCACGGGAAGTGCTACTTAGTTTTCTTACAAATTCTAAGGCAAAAATCCTTTATTTAAGGAACTATGTCACAATTTTAAGCAAGAAACATACATGCTGCCCTCTTATCTTTTCCTGAACTATTTTTCTTACTCACCTCTTTTCACCTCTTCTTCCGCTTGTATTGTGTTCATACATCCAGAAACACAGTATAACCATGCATCCAGAAACAAGGTATATAACATTTGCACATGCTAGTTCTTGGTCTCTGAAGAGGAGGGTTTAAATCATCTTTAAAAAGAATTCCAGAGTGAAATATGTAAACCCACATACTTGCTTGCTCTTGGTTGATATTACCAATGCTGGCAAGAGCCATTACTCAACAGAGCAGATTGAGTCCAGATTTAGAGGAAGGTGTATTAGCACTGTAGGAAAGCCTGAATGTTGGGTTCAGACTAATCAGGGAGTAACCTTCTGGAGTAATGAAAGTCACCAATTTCATGTATATGTTAAAATACACCAAATCCTGAGAACAGTGGAAAAAGCACATCATTGCATTTGATCCTATTGTGCACAAGATTTTATACCGTGAGAACACTGTATGGTTAGGGGAGAAGAGGAACCTAAAGTGCCTGAGAGGCACTGTAATGTAAATGCCAAGGGTAAACTGGAAAATATTTGCAACTCACTATTGCCCTCTAGTGTATACTGTACAAGCATTTATGGTAGTTTGAAGTGATGAAGGGGAAAAATTTTGAAGTACAGCTCTTTGTTTTAAACTAGAAGATTACTGCCCTTTCCAGATAATTGGAGTTTTGTATAATTTCAAATTAACCTTGAGACAATCTGGATTAAGGAGGGAGAGGAGGGGAATTTGGAAAGGTGATGATAACACACCATACTTTCTCTCCCTTGATTTTTCAGAGAAGAGACATTTTGCTTGGAAAACATTTGCTTCACAGACCCTGTGTCTTCTAATTTAGTTGCATGGTGTGGCAACAAATAAGTTGTTTCCTGACTGTTATAAGGCAAGACAAGGCAGCTGAAGATATTAATTCCAGCATGAGATAGAGAGTAAGGGAAGATCTGTTATTTTAAAGAAATAAAAATTTGCCCATGGTCATTTGTTTTTTATAGATGTATTTTTTTGCACTTAAGAGTATCTAGAAGGATTTAAAGAGGATTCTTTAGACTCCAGGATATGTAAAACACTAGGATGATAAATCTGATTGAATATTCCTGAGAACGATGTTCCCAGAATTCTTTATGTACAGGGAAGCAATAATGCTGTAAGTTAAATAAATGGAATTTTTAGCATAGAAAAATATGTCTAAAAAGATAAGAAAATTATTTATGCAATTTCCTGTATGAAATCTTATGATTACTACAACTTAAGACGAGAGACTGAGAGAGAATGGAAATAATTAGTACATTTAAGATAGGATGGAAAAATATGCTTAGAAAAAAGATATTTCCCTTGCTAAGTACTTGATTGTGACCAGTCTCCATGTGATCTTGAATATAGTCTATCATGTGGTTGTGCCAATAAAAGAGACTTCCAGATCCATTTCTATGAACTATTGCTTGTGCCACCTGCAGCAAAGCTCTCTGCTTTCCCTGCCAACATTAATACTTTTCTTTTTTTGTTCACTCCCTGCACGGTTGTCCGGAGCAGGGAGTGGGATTCAGCTGTTCATTCATAGGCATGTGCAACATGGACATACATATTTTTGTTTGCCATCAACAGTCTGTGTTGTCAGTAAAAACACGTAAGTACTACGCAGTGTGATTTACCTTACTTTTAAAGAAAGCGTAGAAGACTCAAACCTTGGAAAGGCCCATGCCTGAACCTAAGGTGATGAGCCCATGCTTAGCCATCCACATGGAAGACCTCTAAAGTCAAGCAAGATGAGTCCCTGAGCCTGGTGTCCAAATAGCAAGGCATGCTGAAGATCCACCTTGCCTTCAGAGCAAAGAAATTCGGGAAATAAGCTGCTCCCCTCTTTCCCCTGCTCTCCTGCACCGATACGTAGTTTGAGCTTTCTTTTACTTCCAGCTTTACTCATCCAAACTGCCTCCTTCAATGCAGCTGTCCACAGCCAATTTCTGGAATCTATTTAATCAGAGTCACTTAGCCAATGCAATGATACTAAGCCTTCATTCTTTCAAGTATTCTATTGTTAGCATAAATCAAGAGCAAAAGAACATTTGAAACCCTGAGGACTGCGTATTGAATGTCAGACCTGTGTGATTTGATGAACTGGGATGAAAAAAATCCCTCAAATGTTAGAGTTTATCATGGGGCAACTGACAAACTCTTAGCTTAAGCACTGCTGGCATGGCATTATCATACTGACATCAATTGCCACAGCAGATAAAGTATGTAAGTTTGACAAGTTCATTCTTTCACAGAATCTGATTTGATAATAATTATTATTTTACAAGGACTAACCCGTAGATGAGATTAAAATTTAAGCAGACATGCTTTGCTCTCTCATGCTTATCAGAGAATATCCCAATGTACATTCAAGGATCATAGTGAATAGCATATATAGACATTAATTTATTCATTACTTGAATCCAGGAAAAACAGTTTTATTCTGAATTTTGGTCTTGTTTGCCTGTCCTCCAAAAGCGTGAGGTGACTATATTTACAAACCAGCTGCATTACTCTGAGTCCATACAACTGCACTTCCATTATCCACGTTTCCATTGCCTATGGAAAGATGAGTTATGCTCGTGCTTAATGGAACAACAGCAAGTCAGACTCAGCAGGTATGTAACCACAGTTAAGGTACTTTCAGATTTGAAGTAGTTATCAGAAAAAAATGTTACCTTGTCTGAACTACACTGTGCAAAAAAATCACAAGAAAAAAAAAAAATCTGTATTTAAAAGAATCCCTAAAAATAAGGAGTGAACTTTACCTTTTTTTAAGCAAGTATATACTCTGTAACTGGATTTAGAGCCCAGTTTTCAGCACTACCCTTTTGTAATCCAATAGAAACACTCAAAGCCCCAGCTGAGATGAAGGGTGTACTAAGTTACATTCATAGAAAAACAGAACTTACCTGAAAAGCTCTAATCTAAATAGAATGAAAAAAAATATTTTAAAAAAGAGTGTTTTTTCAAATGCTGTGTTCCAACAACCTCCCTCTTGCTAGCAAGCTCTCTGCCTCCAGAAGAAGGTGTCCACATTGAAATTGTGTCAGAAGAATCTCTCCTAGGTCATTCTAACTTTTGAGTCTCACCCAGGGACTCTCTGTGAAAGTGCTGGCTGGTACACGCTAAAGTCATTCCAAGGAACCCGCTAGCAGCTTACAGACACAGAGGACAGAGTGTCGGCACTGAGAAATGTCCTACACACACACCTTGTGATAAAGCATTGATAGAAACTTCTCAGCAAACATGTTTTTGTCAGACTGCCCCAGAACCATTCCCAGGGGAATCAGGTTCCCTATCTTTAGAGTTCAGACCCAGGTTGGATTGGGAATGGTGTTGTGAAACTTGACTTGAAGAAAAAGTTTTATTTATTGCTAACCTTACTATTTTCCACACAGCAGGAAAATTTGAAAACTGCACAATTTATTTGCTTTGTTAGTAGGGTGAGAGGGAGGATTTCTCTCTGCAGTAAAGCTACTTTCAAAATTTCCAAATACATCACAAATCAGAAATTCTGGCTTTCAACTGACTCTACTTACAACCAAAGAAAAATGTTGAGCAGTGAAATAGTTGCAGCAGGGAACTCATTCAAAGGCAAACAAGATGCCATTATGTGACCCAAGAACAGAATAGTGCTCTGATTCTTGATGAGAATAAGAAGCCAAGAGAAGGAAGGAAATTTCAAGGTGTTTCAGAATCAAACATGGTTTCTATTCAATTAAATTTCAAAGCTAAAATCCCAGCCAATTTGTTTTCCATCTACTGTGTGTTTTATACCATGATGCCATATGCTACAGTTTGGAGTACTGTCTCCCTCAGTTGTCTTTTAATTGGCTTGACCTATGGGAAAGATGGCAAGAAACCAAGCTAATTATACCAATTCACCTCATGCTCTATAAAATCTGCTATAGAATGACATGTCAGGAGAAAAAATGAAAGTGAAGCAATAGTAGAAATGAAATGACAGTTTATTCACATATATCTACATACTGGACCTTGCTTATTGCACTATCAGCTTACGCATTTCTAAGGATTTTATTGACAAAGTGAGCAGATTCAAATTTCAAACTACAAAGTAAAACTCTGGGAAAAAACAAACTCATAACATTTATTCTCCTTAGAAGTCTTTTTAAAGCCATTAACAGTACTTTCAAAATGAGCACGCCCCAATCTAGACTAATTAGCTGATTTCAGATTAAAACCAGATTCAGTATTTTTATACCTTCTACTCATCATGCATCAGTATTACTCTCCAGTTATACTGCTTTAAATTGAAATACCATTTCTAAACTGCTGAGAAACTGGGAGTTGATGTCAAAAAAACTGTTAAGAGCACTAGGTGACATGAGTTAGACAGTGAAGTAGATATCAGAGCTGTAAGAAAGTCTTATTCAAAGCCACAATTGCATGTCCCATATGTCAGTAAAATAAGCATCTTATCCCAACTAATGTCATATCCACTTCATGGACTGATATTTGAAATGATGAAGAATGGGAAGCTTGTGAAATGCTATCCCCAGTACACTTGAGAGCTAACGTGGAGTGCATTAGACGTAAATGGGTAGTATTTTAATGACTACCTACACTGAAATGATAAAGTCTCTTACCTAATTTTGGCCACCTAAAAGGTAGTGGTCTGTTTGAGTTCCCTAGTCTTTGTTAGACCAGTATCTCTCCCTCTCTCTTCATTGACAATGGAAGATGTCTGGATGATTGACTTAACTGTCAGTGACTTGAGTTTGGTGAAATGAGCATCACTTTAAATCCTAAAGATTTAATCCTAAAAATTAAAACCTTGGAATACATTCCTGAGCGAGTTAAGCAATGTTTTTCAACAAATAGTATACATACACAGTTGCTTATTTGTTGCATCCCTTCTATATATTGGTTTACATGTACGAAAGCGCACCCAGAATGCATTCAAATACATGCCTACAGTTTCAAATAGTTTTTTCGAATACATTCCTAATTGTATCTTGGTTTTGTAGATAAGAGAATAGCCTACTAACAAACCCACTTAAACAAAATAATTCACAGAATAACTATAGAGGCTTAATGAAACCACTGGAAAAGAATTAATTAACTGCCTCCACTAAACAGTTCAACTTAAATGCAGCAAAGTGCTAGGATATCTGTTTAATTTTGACAACAGAAATAAGCACTGCTTAAATAGTCAAAGAAAAGTCAAAAGAATCTCAGCCATGCATAGAGTATATCAACGACAATGTCGTGTAGAAACACTATTGCTCTCTTCCATGTCATTTCCTCAAGTCCTAGTTTTTCATTTTCAGAAATACAGAACATTACCAGACTTCAACACTTCACAGGATTTGATACAAACTGAACTGATGTGCCAATTTGGCTATTTTAGTTTTAAATTTACTAACAAATTTCCATTCTGATACACTGCTTGCCAAAGTCAGTATGAATCTTTTCGTGGATTACAATGGCACTGTGTTAGCCCAGTCCATATTTTAAGTTATATATTCCAGGGTTTTGGCACAGACAACTGAACAGAGATGATTCCTGCAAACCAGTTATGAAATGGCCTTGTTACTGTTACACTTTTATAGTGGAAAGAGTTGAGCAAAAATCACCAGTACCAATGAATCATAATAGCCTTATATTTACTTTTTCCATTTAGGCAGCAGTTTACTCCAAAAGCAATTACAGGAAATAGGCCTATCTTAAGGAAAAAAAAAATTAAAAAAGATTGAGTAAACAGATACATTCTGTGCAAAATATTCCTCTTTCTCTTCACTCTGTGAGAACACCTGATGGGGTGCTCTGTAGAGATGGTCTGCACTCTGCAGACAATAATCTGTAAGGCGCTCACCTGAGGCACACCTCTTGTCTGAAAAAAGGAGAGCATTCTGCAGTGCCCTTTGAGCACCCTGCATAGCAGAGCATTCTCACAGATGAGCCTTCTTCACCCTGACTCCTCCAAAAGAAGATACTGGAGCTTTATTTGACCACATAAATTATTTTTGTTTGAAAGTAATATCACCAAAGAAACTTTTTTGGAATTTTTTTAAAATCTCAGGCTCAGCTATGACTGGCTGGGGCTTAATATCTATTGCTTTCTTACAGCTCACCTAGAGTCGTAATCATCTTATGGCAAGATCACAGCAAACCGTTGCTAAAGACCATTATGATACCACAGATCTAACACTGCTAGAGCAACAGAGAGTGAACTTCTAAAGAACGAACAACTTGTTTCCATGTAAGGACTTTCAGCAATTCAGCATGCTCTAATAATTTGATCACAAGCTGTTATGTTACGTGCAAGAGTCCCTGGGTGAAATTGTGTAGTTTGGGTTATGCAGAAGTTCAGCCAGGATGATCATAATTGTTCCCTGCAGCCTTTATATGTATTTAAAAAAAAAAAAAAAAAACAAACAAAAAAAACAAATAAGTAAATAAGCAGCTGAAAATGCCATATTTAGGAGAGGCAGAATTGTTCCTAAATCTTGGTCTTTCATTTTGTTTTCCTCAAGTGCTGTTCTTGACCTAAGATTACAACTTCTTTGACTGAGCTGATATGATCTGGCCAATCATAACGTTCTTTTCTTTAAAAAAGAATCAAAAATCATAGTGATCCCATAATTTTTAAGGTGAATTTCAGGAAAATGAGATGAAACAGCAGCAAGTCTGAACTTGAATGTGAACTAAGAGTTTTTATTTTTCTTTACATAAGAAACCCTTCTGCCATGCATACATAACAGGTCTTTAAATAACAACTGAAACCGACCATAGAGCAACCACCCATTGAAAGTTGCTGCACCGGCCTACTGAAGTTTTAAGGCCTTTAAGACCAGTGTACCTACGAGAACATGGAAACAGTTTATTTTAATATGCAAAGTGCAATTGCTGTTCCGCAATGTAAAAAGCAGAAAGGTAGTGCATGACAGCTTGGGAATTGAAATCTTCAAAATACTATAGCTTGCCAGATTTTGACTTCCAATATGAAATTATTCTCTCCTTTTAGTTTTTAAAATAATTCACAAGCACAAGCTTTTTCAACTACAAGTGAATACTGACTGCAAAAGTAAGCATTGCAATAATAAAATTAATGTAAGAAAATTCAGTAGATCTCTCAGAAAAAATTACATAAATAAACATCAAGTGAACTACTTTTGATGTTTCCAGCAATATATTACGATGTTCATTTATTTAGCTATAATTCTGAGAGACAAAAGTGAAGAATATGGAAAATTCATCTGGAGTTGTTTCCGTGTGGGAAAGGGTATGTACTTATTGAAACAAGTCAGTCCCAGAGAGGATGTGAAATCTCCATTCTTGGAGATACAAAAAACTCAACTGGACAAGTCTCTGGGCAACCTGTCCCGACATTGAAATTACTTCCGATTTAAGTGGGATTTCTACTTGTTCACAAATTACTTTCAACCTATATTATTCTACAGTTCTAAACACGTGGAAATCCACACTGACCAGAATTCTAAATGGAAAGAAAACTATAGTCGAATAAATTCTGTGAATCTGAATTTCTCCCTAACCTCCTAGAATGATTTAAAAGACAGACTTTTTCTCCTTTTCTTACTGGAGAGGCCTCCAGCCCTGTATCTTCAAGCTGCCTTTTACAAAACAAGGTTTTAATTTATAGATGTTTAGTATTAGATATCTCTAGTCCACTTGAACAAAAAAAGATTGAAAAACAATTTTCCATCAGAGGAAAAAAGTGTTTTCCATGGGAAAAAAAATAAGAATTAAGTGCCAGCATGTGTTTATTAATGCATATTTGCAAATGCAGACACCACAAAGCTGAAATTAAAATAATGCTAGAAAGAAATACTTTATCCTAGTGGATAGTAACTGTTGTTCATAGTGGGAGAAGAAAGATGAAATATTGGATGAGTAGGGAGACAATGCTGTGCAAAAGACCCACTATATTTGCACTGAATTGTATGGTCTGTTTCTGCTTTCATGCAATGGTGTGTATAATAAAAAATGGTTGCCACTGAAATTTGATGTTCCAGCAAGTATGAGCAAACATAGAATGTGATCTGGAGCATCATTTGTATTGGTGAAATTCTTAGCTAGAATCCCACAGAACTACAAGATATTAAATAGATTTATTGCCTATCAGTTTTCTAGCAGAGGGAGAATATCTGCTTCTCACAGTGAAGAGATGCACTATAAAAAAAGTAACTGTGATACTAAGAAATCATCATTCAGCCAACCTAAAATAAATGATAAATTCCCTTTGTGGCTGATTTTTATCTGGCTGCACCTGATGGTAAGAGTTTTCACAGGCAGATACCCAGAGATTTTAAAAGGAGAGTAACTCTAAACAACATTTCCTGGTATCGGTTTAACCCTGTCCTTCCTCTTCTCCATTTTTCCAAGCTGTTGCATGGAAAAGAGAAAGGCCTTTATCAACTTATCTTGAGTCTATAGGGAACTCCAAAGGTAAGTCGGGGAAAACATAGAATATAAATTTTCATTACCATTTTATACCTTCAGCAAAGTAAAGGTGGGCACAGTCTCTGCTATAAATTTCTGCCACTTTCTGGAGTTTCACAGTCTTCAATAAAGCGTAAAGGACTAAAAGGATCCTGATGTCCTACAGCATGTGAAAAATATGATTCTGCATCATACTTCTGTGAGTAACAGAAACTAGGGGAAAGACCCTTGCACACTCTGTGCTAACATAAAACCTAAGCACAAAACCAGATCTCTTGATTTTGCAAGTGAACTATAAAGGACATCCTCTATTAAACAAACATTTACTGCATAGCGGAGTTATTGCATTATGTCATGATAAAGCATTCAATAATTCATCCCACTGTTGTTTTTCCAGGGTCTATAAATCAGGCATTACAGAAGATGGAAGCACACCAATAGGCAGGTATAAACATCTTTTAAGTCCCATAGGTTAAATATGAAAGACACATAAATCTGAAGTAGTAGTCTCATTCTCTTAACATAAAACTGGTGTAAAAGGCTTATTCTTATTTAAAAGTTTTATACATTTTTGTATCAGTGCAAATAACCAAAGAGCAGCAAAGTAGCAGCCATTACTTTACTATTCTGAACTCGTTGAGTATTTTTTTTTTATTCTGTACTCCATAAGATACGGTTTGTTTTTTATGTGTGTCTCTTGGCTGCACATCTGTTTCTCTTCCTTATCTTTTCTACCTTTTTTTTCTTTTTGTATATAGATATTTTCCTATTCCTAATGGATTTTTTGAGTGGGATGTGGAGTACACTTCTCAATATAAATTCATTTGCTGATATTGAATTTCACATCCTTTGCCTTTCCTGAAATGTGTTTCTTCTGAGAGCTGAAATTCATTTTTACTGTGAGCACAAGTCTGTTGTTTATAAGGGATTGTTGCCCCCCACCCATGGGAGCTATTGTCTGTGACAGTGAGCATTAGGCTTTGAGCAATTGTACTATGGGTTCCAGTGAAACTGTGCTCCAACTCTTACTCCGAAGTCCTCAGGGTAGGAAAATGTAGAGGCACTTAGGTCTTCATATAACAGATAAAATATCTTGTAAATAATGAAAAGAACCTGTACCTTTCTGGTAAAGGTGTGCAGTCAGAGATCACGTCCAAATTGAAGTACAGCACATTTCACATGAAGAAAAACAAGGAAAGACCTACATTTGACATGGGGTGATTCTTTGTTAATATCTACAAGGAGTCACCCTGAAGCTGAAGGGCAAATCTAGTACTCCCTGTGCAAGAAGGGAACAGAAAGGTATCTTTGTGTAAACCCTAGATCCAACCCTTTCCCTCTTTCGCTCATATTTTCCTTTTGAATTGAATATGTTCATTAATTTCATTGAGAATTTGATGTGTGTAAGGTTTGGTAATGTTGCAGTTTAAGCCCAGCTGGTAACAAAGCACCAGGCCGCTCGCTCACTCTTCTCCCCAGTGGGATGAGGAGGAGAAAATATAACAAAAAGCTTGTGGGTCAAGACAAGGACAGGGAGGGATCACTCAACAATTATGGTCACAGGCAAAAAACAGACTCAAACTTAGGAAAAACCAAAACCAATTTAACTTGTTAACAATCAAATAACAACAGGATAATGAGAAGCAAAAACAAATCTTAAAACACCTTCCCCCCACCCCTCCTTTCTTCCCAGGCTCAACTCCACTCCCGATTTTCTCTTTCTCCTCCCCCCCAGCAACGCAGGGGGACGGGGAATGGGGGTTGGGGTCAGTTCATCACACGTTGTCTCTGCCGCTCCTTCCTCCTCAGGGGAGGACTCCTCACACTCTTCCCCTGCTCCAGCGTGGGGTCCCTCCCAC
>JANXJC010000013.1:19465386-19483067 GCA_027564655.1 Leptodon cayanensis
CACCCACCCGCTCTTATACATACACGCTCTCGTGAAGCCCCAAGGAGCACCACACACCATGAGAGTAATCCAGGTGAAGTTTCCTTTTCCCTTGCCTCTCAGAGTCTTAGTCCCAGCACGGTTCCCTCAGTGGTTTCTCCTCCATCAGCAGCAGGGGACTGAGGACAAGCCCCCGTTGTGGCTGCTTCTTTGACAGGAGTGCTGGCTGCTACCAGTCAGACATACACAATATCCTTAGTGTGTGGTGAGAAAGATTACCCAGATCAGCAGTATCATAATACCTTTAGCTCGTCAAGATAACAGTGCAGAAAAGAAAAAGCAGTGAAAAGTGAAGAGCAGACAGTTGCTGCCCTGAATATTTATGAATGGAAATCATGACCAGAAGATTTTATTAATTCCTGAAAAATTAGGATATTGCTTGAAATTTACTTTTAATGCTGAAATATTCTATTTAATATTCATTTGCAATATTTTTTCCCTTTCTTTCACTATTATCTGGTAAATTGGGGTAAAAACCTTCAAACAAAGAAAGAATTTTTAAAAATCTCTTTTCTCTCACACCAAACTGAAGTAAATCGATTTCACTGTGGTTGGAGGTGAACACATTTAAACTTCACACTTTATACTTACATTGACTATAAAGATTATTGTGCTTTCAGGGTCATTTGAAAACAAGTGCTTGTGAAAGATAAAATTTATGAGGGCTTTAAAACACACTGTGTCCCATGAGCTGCAGTAAATAGTCTTAATTATTAAATGACAATCTCGAACATACACACACAGCTAAGCAATCTCTGTTAAATTCCTAGCCAGCTGAGTTAAGGTGCAGAGATTTGGGAAGCACACTGCTTTTTTTCATACTACAGGACAGAGACACAGATTTATCCTACCTGTACATATTAACACCTCTGTACCATAGATTTCAATTTCAAGTAGAATAGCTTCATCTGCTTTCTTTATCTATCCATTCTTCGATATGGGGGAGAAGGGGAAGGAAATTTCATGCAAAAACCTGGCGTGCAGCACTGAGGCTAAAACAGCAGGTACCCAAAATTAGTATGTGTATTGTTTTTAAAATGCAGAAGTAAAACTCAATTTCACACTTAGCCTATTTATAGCCATATGCAACTGGTATAGTGTTCATATCATGACAATTACTTCATTACTAATACAATACAGACCTCTGATCTATGTTAATACAGGTAGTCCTGTATTGTTATGCTTTACTGTATTTCTGTGTTGCAAAGAAAGCACGAAGCTTCAGTGCTTCCTACAGCACAGTTGGTGACTATCTGACAAAGTCACAGTCCCTCTTGCACATCACAGTCTGCTCTACAGAGCGTGGTGACTATGAGATTATGATGATGTAATAGAGTCATCCTGACTGCACAGTCCTTGGATCTTATGTTTCTTTCCAGATGTTTAGTTCAAATCTGTATATCTCTTCATTCTCAATGGCTTTAAAGTAAGGGTATGGATATATATTTATTTATTTTAGTGCTTCCAAGCAATTCTATAGGAGAGAGTGGAACAGTTCCAAGGAACTAGAAGAAAAATGGCCAATTATGTACTGTATCTAGAGTAGGGGTTTTCACTGATGAGGTCTTCTCTGTAGCATTTTCTTCCTTCTTTCCAGTGAGAGAGATTGCTCTTGGGGCTGAGGATCACCTTTGGTGGCTCTCTGCTTCAGCAGCTTGACATGGCTTAGGCAAAATAGAAGTCACCAGTAATTTTCATCAAAAAGAAAAAAACAGACAGGTTTGGGTTTTTTTTTTCCTCCCTATCAGTGTTTTTTCTTGGGAAAATTGAGCCCATTTTTTGTTTATTTGCTTTCCTCTTCTTTTTTAGTTTTAAGTCTCTCCAAATTGTTACTGCTCTAATATCTTCTTTCCTAACTGCCTTTCACAATAGCAAAGTGGAGAAAGAAAACAGAGCAAAACAAAACAAAGTGGTAAAGGGGAAAGAGAAAATGGAAACCAAATTTGGAAAAACATGATCACAAAATGGAAACATTCAACTTTTCTGCATACACGTCAAGAATCTTGTTTGGTTGGTTTTCCCTTGTCCAAAAAACAAACATGAGCCTCGTTTGACTGATTTATACTGTCCCCTTTCTGTTGTGCAACATACATTTGGTTGTATTTGTGCCGTAATGAGACAATATGCCTCAAGTTTCTTATTCAGGGAACCGGAGGCACATGACTTCTGAAAATCTCTTAGACATTCATAAGAAGATTGCCTGAAGTTTGAGTATTCCTTACCCACTGCAGAAAAACTTGGAAATACCTTGGACTTTGCTTTGATACAAGTCTAGTGTGTGTTGCTGAAAATTAAGATCTTTAGGACATTTGTTTCTTTCTTATGCATCCATAAGGAGTAAGTTTACTGCTGTTTCAATAAGAATTAATTAATCTCCATAAGAAAAAAGTTTGAAGGTCAAAAGTAATGTAAATAGTTTAACAACACTTTAGATTCCTGTGTATTCAGTAGAAATAGGGTCCAACTAGCTTTGAGTAGCTTAGTAGTTTGTTGTCTGTGCACAACAATCATTTTAAACAGATGCCTGCTTAATACACCTATGATGCTAGAATAAATCTAGCATCCAGCAATAATTCAATGTTGGTTTTAACACCACCACCCAGAAAGTCTCATATGGAGCACCATAAATGTGCTAGTGACCTTATACTGTATTATATCATCTTATAGTAGATCTTTCTACATTTTTATGTGATACAAAAATCCAATGCTATAATGCTTTGGCAAATTCCCACTGCACCATATTAGTTCGATATTTCCATAGTGGTTATCTTCCCTAATATTAAGCAAAAGCCCTACTGTGTCAATATTTTTCTTCCAAAATTCTGCCAAAATCTCTTATCCAAAGATAGCATTACATTTGTATAAGACTGAATAGTTTTGAAAGTTTTGGAGGTAATCTGAGGATTAAACATCCATAGAAGCAAATGTGAGAGGAAATATGTCAAATAATTCATTTTGACCATAGGTTAATTCTTTTCCTTGGCTAAAACAGCTTACTTTTTTCACTCTCAGAATTTTTTAAAACCTTGTATACTTTTCAAAAGCTACTTCTCCTTCCTCCCCCCCACTGTTCTTCTCACAGAAAAAAGAAATTGCAGTATTTGATTTCATCCCATCACAACCCACACTCAGTAGGAGCAAACTAAGATATGTTCTCCTACTAGACAGATCTAAGCAAATTGCCCATCTCCCTTCTCACTGCCTGTAAACCTTTCATTTTTATTGAAGTCACCCTCCAGAGAAGTTTTACAGGCGCTGTGCGGTCTTTACTGCACAACCACACAACTCCTGCTGTAACCAAACCTACAGCTGGCCAGGGGCCCTCCCCAACAACAGGTACATTCCCTACAAGGACCAACAGCTGCTCTCATCAAGGTTAAATTCCCTGGTACAGTGGCAATAAATTAGCAATTTTGTGGTCTCCTACATGTAAAAAAAAGGAGACCACCAATATCTACTCTGTTCCTTTCACCTATGCAATGTGTTGGGGGGTACCACTAATTTTTTGCGGAATTTTCCTCAAGTATGGTGTTTGGGTGGTTGTCTGGTCCATCATTCCTCCTGACAGAGGCAATAGGCTGGATGGAGATATTAAATAGGCCAGGTGCAGTCCTCAGGTTGCCGTTTTGACCTTATGAGATAATGCTACGTCATGAAGAGGTACAGATGTGAAACAGTCCTTGGATTCAGGGTCTATGACTATATTTTCTGCTTATGAAGCCTCCAAGAGCACCTTTGAGATTATAAACTTTTCCTGTCTATGATATGTTTGGGGTTTTTTAAACCTTCATAGGGAATTTGTGTGTCCTAAGAAAGCATGAAATCCCTAGGGAAAAGTTTTTGGACACGTAACCATGAAACTCTGCTAATACAAGGCAGTGCATACAGTAAAAGCAGAGAACCTCTTACAGACTTTTTTTGACACAGGAACAGGGTGTCTATCAAATTCCTTGGCCACAGAGGATTCACACACTAACTGGCTAAGACAGTTCTTACACTTGTTTCTTAATAATGCCTTTGCAAACACAATCAGCGTTCAAATTGCTTTGGCACCAGAACAACATGCAGAAATGGACGGACAAGCATAGGTATGACTCATAGTACTTCACAGAAGTTCCCTATCCTAGAATTGCCAGTAGATTAAAATCAGACTATATCTCCTTCCTTTCCTCAGCCATTGCTACGGCCTAAATTAACAACGCCAACATGTTGCAAGTTGGTAAGAGGGAGTAGGACCCTACTCAGTATGGATCACAAATGGATCATCTCTGTGTTGATTAAGGAACAGCGAGTATTGGGTCTGAGCACCCATTAGAAACTATTCTGAGCTGACTGAATTTTCCTGTAGTGGAAAAGCACAGGTTCATTTAGCAACCTCAAGGCATGTCCATTTCCAGCCCTGATGGACCTATATAGGTCAATACTGATCAGCCTTTGCCTGACAACCCCATGTATTCCACTCCATACACACTCTACATTCAGGGGTTGAAGAGAGTGGGCCCTAGGGCATCTCCCACGCATGTTGCCTGGTTGCATTGATACTGGCTTCGTAGCGAGACTTTAGTTGCCTGTTTGGTAACCATGACTGCATTCTTTGTAGATCTGTCAAGCCCACTGTTAACAATGTCTGCTAGAGGTTATTCCATTCCTATATAGAAATGTCTATAAAGAACTATACAGCTTCTTGCTACCCAGTGAATAGGCTCAAAACACAATCTATAAGTATTGTCAGGATTGTAAGGAGATTTATGGAAGGGATCACTTAATGTAAAAAAAAAAAAACCAAACACAAAACAACAACAAAAAAACAATTCTGGAAAACAGGTTACAGACCCTACAAATAGAGGGGCAATTCTGGAAAGATGCAGGAAAATAATGCCAAGTACCATGCAAAATATTCCAGGAATCATGACCTTTTATGGAAAGACCAGACACTGAGTTGTAGGTACTTAAATTTTTTTTAAGTATCTACCTTTTTAAGGAGTTTTGATCATAAGTTTTACCAAGGGAATCTGAAGACAGGGCCCCGGGCCTCCCATCCTACCATATTAAACAGGGAGACTCCAGCAGCAATCAGCTTGGTATTCTACCATTTTAACTTTTCAAAGAGAGACATAATGTGCAGCAGTGTACTGATGGGATGAAGCTGGTACCACTGCATCTGCGATACCAACCTCAGCCTGTGAGAGCTCTCAATGGTTTCATCTCAGTTCCTCGAGTGTACTCTCTCTCAAGTGTTACAGCCTAACAGTGGTATAGTTTAGCCCAAGCAAAATAAAATTATCAGCTTTCTTGACTGTCATCAACAGCTTAATACAGAATTTAATTTGCTGAAGTAAATGTTAGAGGGGGTTTGTTTTGTTTTTCTCCAGTGTAGCATCACAGACTAGGATATCATTGATTTGCAGCTCTAGCCACAAACAGAATCTGTTAAGATCAGAGTTGCCATAATATTATTAGTTTCAGTTGTGGGAAGTTGGCATGGGATTTACTTTTCTGTAAAGGGACACTAATTATCTCTTGTATCTAGAGTTTTAAAAGCATTTTCAAATATGTTGCTAAATAATTACATATGTCAACAGTCATACAGCAGATAACATAAGAATTAAAAATGTCTATCTACTATCAGTCCATTTTGCTCACTGCAAAAGAGCTGTGTAATACTCAGCTCATAATGTGATAATCCTGACCCAGAGGAAAGAGAAGAAACAGGTGTTTTATGTCAGCGTGAGAAATATTTTTTTCTTACCCATTATGTTATTAGTATAGATTCAAAGGCACAGAGATGATAATTCTGGCCTGGAAAATGAAATTCTTCTCCAGGGACACTTTTCAAACTGATTTGCTCAATCACAGCTCTCTCCTGCTACCTGATCATGGTTATGGTGCTTTAGAGTGTCTAATCAAGAGATGATTAGAGATGATGACATTAAGGAGGTTCAGGTTTAGTGCCATCATGGTGGCCAATCACTAATGAGATTGTCCAACCCAAAACTCAGGGGACCTGTGTATAAATCTTGTTATTTACTAACCCTTCATGTCCTGCTATGAAAACAAAACTGATGTGCTCTTAGAGTGTACAAATGCACATTCTAAGAATATTTTGTCTGGCATAAGCATTAACATCTCCAAGACAATTCTTTCAGTCTGCTTTTAGCTTTATCGTGATTACAAGTGTTTTCACACTTCCAGTGATTTGTCACTTAATCCGTGTTTCATATGTTCCGAACCTAAAATAAAACCTGGCTGTAGTTTTGTAAATATCCAGATGTCTAGTAAAAGATGCCTTCACAATATTTAGAGCCCTTTGGTTTTGGAAAGGCAGTCTGATCAGGGAATTTCAAATTCTGAAAGTTATTCAAAACCAAACTAAAAAATCTCCAAGCAAACAAAGAGCTTATTATAAAATAGCAACAGTTTCCCCTTCTTACACCGTAAGACTAAATAATTTTTTTCCTTGCGATTCGAAACTAATAATGTCACATCTTTGTTCATAAATAATTTTACCTGGACAAATCACAAGTCTCAACATCTAATGGTTCTCCTGTTTTCTGACTAAGCGTTACATGTTCTGCTTCAACTAAAGTGCCACAGAACTCAAGAACTCTTTCAAAGTCCGTTTAGACAGAAGGAATGAATAACAATTCACATTGATTAATTAAAAAAGATTCAGAGTCATCCAGCTTTATTTACTTAGCTGCACTGTACATTTTTTCTTTAGAACAGAGTACAGCATTTTTACAACTTCCTCCAGGATTTATCTGTAAACAGGCAGTTTGCCATTCACATTCATGGGTGGCTACATTCTGGTCATAGTCACTCTGTCGTCAGTATAAGTCCAAGGATGTCTGCGTGTCGTGGTTTCAGCCCAGCCGGTAACAAAGCACCATACAGCCGCTCGCTCACTCCCCGCCTCGCCCCCGGCCCTGGTCACAGTGGGATGAGGAGAAATATAAAGGCAGGCTCGCGGGTCAAGACAAGGACAGGGAGGGATCACTCACCACTTACGGTCACAGGCAAAAGACAGGCTCAACTTGGGAAAAAAAACCAAAACCGATGTAATTTACTACCAATCAAATAAAAACAGGATAATGAGAAGTAAAAATAAATCTTAAAACACCTTCCCCCCACCCCTCCCTTCTTCCCAGGCACAGCTTCACTCCTGGTTCTCTCTCCCTCCTCCCCCCCAGCAGCGCAGGGGGACGGGGAATGGGGGTTGAGGGAGGTCTGTTCATCACACCGTGTCTCTGCTGCTCCTTCCTCCTCAGGGGGAGGACTCCTCACTTGTCCCCTGCTCCAGCGTGGGGTCCCTCCCGCAGGAGACAGACCTTCACGAACTTCTCCAACATGAGTCCTTTCCGTGGGCTGCAGTTCCTCACAAACTTCCCTGGTGTGGGTCCTTTCCGTGGGCTGATCTTCAGGCACAGACTGCTCCAGCGTGGGCTTTCCCATGGAGCCACGGCCATCTTGGGGGGCCCCCGCTCCCCCGCTCCCCTCCATGGGCTGGGGGGGGACAGCCTGCCATCTCCCCACGGGCTGCAGGGTCACCCCCTCCTCTGGCACACCTCCTCCCCTCCTTCCTCACTGACCTCAGTATCCGCAGAGGGGTTCCTCTCACATCCCACTCCCCCCACTCACTGCAGGTTCCCCTGCTTAAATCTGCTCTCCCAGAGGCGCTACCACCGTTGCTGATGGGCTCGGCCTGGGCCAGAGGAGGGTCTGACTTAGAGCCAGGGAAACTTCTAGCAGCTTCTCACAGGAGCCACCCCTGCAGCCCCCTCTCCCACTACCAAAAAAACCCACGCCACACAAATCCATTGCACTGTGTTTTGGCTAGAGTAACTGAAATCTGGATCTGGCAGAAGATTTACCAAATTTCAATTTAGTTAGTTTGATTTTTATTCTGCATTATCTCAACAAAAAGCAAGGTAATACTGAAAACGTGTAAGAAAATATCTGTAGCTAACATCAACTTTCCTCTGAGGAATTAGTAGTATGTGATCACCCTGTACCCCTACCGTCTCAATGAGAATCCCCAAGACTGCTCCTTTTCTAAATTCACCAGAGCAGAGCAAGATCATGTGGTGTTGCTGGTCAAAATACTTTGAACAGAAGCAGTCTTGGCATGATAATTTCATCATTTACTATTTAATGAGAGGGAAAAATATACTCAGGTATATAAAATATACTCATTTGTCCTGGCATCATGGACAAGGCCTGTTGCCTTGGTCTATGCTTGTTGTTTGCAATTGATCATCAGGTCATATCAGGTACTTGTCATTCATAGATGCTGCCAAAGGGTAGGGTTTTTTCCCATGAGGAGTCAGTTAGTATATAACATCTATGTGAAAGCCAAAGAAGCTTCAAAAGGTGAACCTAGAAATGAGAGTTGAAATTTAAAGCTAGCAGATTTAAGATACTTCAAAGACTTGAACCTGTTATATGTAATGGTTTGCAGAAGTGTCTTTTGAAAGTAGTTTTCCCTGACACTTTTGGGCTGTGAGTGAAATCTCTTCGGTTTATTATTTTCATGATGTTCAGATTCTTATCTGATACAGTGTGAAGGATTTGATCCTCAAAAAAGTCCTGCAAAAGTAAATAAATCAATCTCCTGTGATCAAGGGTAGCTAACAGGAGCAAAAAAGAAAGCAGTCGGTACTTAAGTTCTGCACTACAAACAGAGAATATTTAAGAACATAAATGAAAATGCAACAGACGGGGAGAGAAAAAAAATAGAGATATGATTTTGAAATAAAAGATAAATGAAAACTGCACTTAAAATGAAGCACTTAAACCAGGTTAAAAAATTTAAATACACTCCCCTGAAAATAACAAAGAGCTCCGGCAACAAAATTAGAACCTGATAATAGTCAAATTAAACTAGAAAAAGAACAGAATGAAAATACATGAAATAAATAGTGCTTTAGAACTAGAGATCAATAAGTGAAAGAAAAATAAAAGTGATATACCGCTTGGTAAAACCAAAGATACTCAATTTGTTGTAAAATAACACTATACAGCAATAAAGCCATACAGACAACAAAAAGAACATTAAAGTTATCTGTATTTGAGACAAGGATTCAGGCCTCAGGTGTTTGCAGGAATGGCTGCAACAAGATTTTAAGGGGTTTTCAAACCTCTAATAGTTTTATTTCCTTGCTTTACTTATTTTTACACAAGCAGTTGCAAAGTGATAAACTACAGGATAAGCACAAAGTGATAATAGAATTTGATAAGACAGAACAAGTTCAGTGCAGTACAATTCGTGCCAGATGGTGAAGCTAGCAGAAGTTACAAACAAATAAAAGATTGTTCATTCAAGTCCAAAGCTGACCTCCCAAAATTCACAGGAGGAAGGTCAGATAAAAGGAAGAAAACATCTTTGCCCCATAGCACAGTTTGACATGAGCTACAGTGCAAGAAAGGTCATGCCTAACCTTTTACCTGTCATCTTCCACATTTATTACTTGGCCATATTTTGGCCCAACACCAAGTCTGCTTCAGTTCTAATATCTCAATTGAGTTGCTACATCCTCTCATTTGAAAGCTGTATTTCCCCTCTCTTCCACCATTGTTTGATTCCTCCTTTTCACAGCAGGGAGGTAATCCTAGTCCAGCCCTAGTCCAAGATTTACTGCAGACCACAGCTAAGCCCTCAGGGGATGAAGAGGGGAGAAGCAGGAGGAACAGCAAAACTATCAGAAACATAGAGTCATTCATTCTTGCAACTCACCGAGATTACACAAGCCCTAGGCCTGATTAGTTAAAACACACAGAATTCTATTGCTAAAGGGGAATTTTTATGATACAGACCTCCTGCCCACAAATAAATACTTCAAGACTATTGATTGGCATCAGAGACCATCATCTGGTACAGTTTTGACATTTCTAGTCTGAGCAGACTTCAGACTAGCAGCTGAAAGAAAAGAGTCTTTCTTATTGCATGTCAGCCACGCACTTCCCTACAGGCAGGATAAGATTTGCCAATACTTCTGTAATACATTCATGGGCATAATAAGAAAGAGTATTACTATTAACTGGTCACAGCACTGGCTTCACGCTTACTAACTCCTCCGATCTCTTCTTTCTCTGTTCCTAATTAGCAGAGGACGCTTGTTTGTAGGCTTCAGACTGGAAGCAGTCAGTCACCCTCACATCCAGTTGGGTGCACGGCAGTAACTGCTGCAGCTGCAAAGCCACCATTAAAGTCAGAGGTGCCTCCAGCCCAGAGGCTTGCTGCAGCTGTGCCGCCTTCTCTCAGCCTGGCTGCTGCAATGCCACGTTAAGCCTAGCTCGGGTGACTGCTCTGCTTCCACAGCTCTTTTGTAAAGACTAAGGGCCTGACTCCCCATTGCCTGGGGCGGCATTCTGTCATTTACCTCTATGCAAAGTGGCTATAACGTACTGTTGGAGCAATATATGAGACAGGTGAAAACTGCTAAGATCAAGCTAGCAACATGAGATGGTTTCCTCTCAGCAGGAGACTTCAATAAGACACTTTCAATTTAAGTGTAAAATTCACTGCCTTTTTCTGTACCGTAGATTCAGCAGGAGCCAATTCTTTCACAAGCAAACCTCTAAGTTGATTTTTTTTTTTAGGCTTCTTGTTTTCCTCATAGCCCAGCAAATACAATCAAGGCTGTCGCTGTGAAGGTATCTTACCAGGCTTACCTGATTCACACAGCAGGCTACAATGACAACAACAAGAGATCTGATGTGAAAGCAGATGGATTCAGAAGAAAGGAATAGTAATCAAAAATAAAGTTGTTAATGGAAGGGGAGAAAATCTTCAAAGAGCTACGGAAGGAAAAAATGCTGGTAAAGAACAATTGAATTGTTAGCTTTAATTGCAGAGGAACAAGTGAAAAAAAAAAAAAAAAAGACTATTGTCTCCCAAAGATGAAAATGACACTCCTCCTGCCCCTTTACATATTGTAAAAAAAATAAGCCCTTAATGGAGGTGGTAAGATGGATCAGCAAAAATGCAAGAAAAGGAGGCAGGACCATCAAAGTGGTAAAAAGGAATGATGCAATGCAGTACATGTTTATGGCCCGTAACCTTTAATGGCCCAGAAGAGAGACATACCTGATTCCTTACTTATGGATTTGTTTCTTTTTTTATGGCTGCTAGTTCTCCAGTTTGTTTCATTTCCATTCTCTGTAATTTCACACAATATGCCCTTACTACTAATTTTATAACTGAGTGTTTTTGGAGGGTATTTTTGTCAGATGTAACATCTTGTGGAAGGAGAATACACAGCTTGAAAAAAGTTGTGGCTCTACAGCATCTTCCCCTTTACCTACAGGGGTAGGAGCTGTCATAACATACTGTTTGGAAAGCCAACAGTGCCTAAGCTCTTCAAACATCAGCGATGCTATGTATCCAAGCATGTCTGAATTGCAGTCAAAAGCAAAACCATACAAGCTAGCTTTGAACTAGACAGCTTGTGTGCCAACAGCAATGTATCTCAGCATCACCATGGTTCTTCCTTCACTACTGCAAATGAATTTCCTGATGTGAGCTATATGAAGAGAATTATAGAGTTCAGCACACCTGTCACTTCAGCCTGGGAAATATTAGTAATAATAGCATCTCTTTTGTAGTAGAATTAGTGATGTGTAAGAGGAGTATGCTGCATAGAACAGACCGTTTTAATTAATCTCCATGTTTTTCAGGGAAAACTTTTCCTTGTCTAAGCATCAGAAAGACCTGCTCATTATATTCGATGAGCACTCTATCCATCCATCCACCTGTAGACAAGAATATCTCACAGTACGATGCATTTCCATCACTCTCCATGGAATCCCAATATTTGCTGTTAATTTAAACAGAAGGCGGGACCCATCTCTGGGCAAATGGTTTGGCTTAGCTACATCCACACTGCACAGCACTTAGTATGCATCTTTCCCTGGGCCTCGGTCACCTTAAGACATGCTTATCATCTCTATATGCTTTCTTTGCAGTCGAACATGTCCAGACTACTGAGAAATCTGTGTTGCATTCTATCAGTGTTTCACTACTTGAAACTGGAGGTGTTCTGGAGGCTCTGGGCTGTAGCCTGAGTGTGGGCACATGGGAGTGCTTGAGGATGCCAGTCTTGCTGGGTTACTGTTGGAGGAGTCTACAGGGCAGAATTGTTGTGCTGTGTACCCCTCATGGGCAATGTGAGGGCTCCCTGACAGATGCTGTCCCCCAAATTCTACCCAGACATTGTCTCAGAAAATTCTGGTGGGGGCCAAAACCATGACTGGGAGCATGATAGCAATTAAATAACATGCATGTTGACAGAACAAGTCCTTAAGCCCACTCCCTAGATCTGGTTTATTTAGCAGTGTAAATAAAGTTTTTGATACACACATTCCTGACTAATTTTTCCACTTCTTTTGTCTTGTTCTTTTATTAATGCCCCAGGAAAAAGGGATTGTGCAATGCAATTGAGTCAGTGGAATCTTTTAACAGGACCTAGCAGTCAGCAAAGAACATAATAAAGAGAGGAAGCAAGTATAAAGAAACAAAAACCTGATTACAGTGAGACATTACATGCAATTAATGATAATCCAAACCTGAGAAGGAAACAAAGGCTTAGATAGGCATGGCAGCAATACTTCCAGTGATGTGGTGACCTATTCAAACACGCAAATTATTCTGTCTCCAGTGTCACAGATCACTGTTACAGCAAAGCTACAAAAGATGTCTTAAGGTTTGGGGGCTTGTTTGCTTTCATGCCACTCAAGAAAAAAAAAAAAAAAAGGACAAGCTGGAAATCCAACTGCAGAAAGATAATAACAGCTACCTTTTACTGACAAACTGCTCTAGCAGTTCAGATGGGTTCCTTGCTGCTTTGCAATTAGTTATGAGGTTTTGAAGCCCTTCTCTCCTTGCAGAGAAGACACAATGGAGATGATGAGGGCTAATTTTGGTGTGTGAGCCAACACTACCATTAGTGGGCTCTGATGCAGTTGCAACTCTGCTAACTATATCTGAGCACAGATCAGTCTCTGGCACAGAAAACCTGAAGTAAGAATAAACGTAGACTATAACCATATTTATAAAAACACCTACAAAGAAACTGAAAGCTAATGAATATGTGCAAAAAGGATGTGCCCCATTTTTCTAGGAACATTCACGTTACAACTTATTTTGCTGCAGTTCGTCTTCAAGTAAATGAAGGCAAAGTCATTATCTGCTGACCAGTATAATTAAAGAAGTGATTCCTTTAACAAGTAATTGGTAACAAAATGCCTAACCAGTAATCAGAAGCACAGGCCATATGTTTTTAAATATGACCAAATCATTTGCATAGAGTTTATGTGCAATAAATTAAAGCCAAATGAAAAATCTGCTGACAGGAAATAAGTAGCAATACGGGTAGAGCGATATGTTAAATCCTTCAGTCTGGATCATTTAGGTAATGTTCCATTCATTTTAGATTCATGAGTAGAAGCCTTTACAGATTGGGCATGCATACCATAAATCTCAGGTTGTCCATTATTAGGTGGCATTCTGCTGTTTGCAATTGTACATGTTTACTTTGTGCATAATTAACTGCATAATAGCTGTCTGTGTTCTGCACAGAATTTACGCTCAGGCTCTCATCAAAACAAATGACTCTAGAAAGTAGGGCAGTTCCATTAAGCTCCCCACAATCTGCATTTTCTAATATTGGTTCTCAGAAAATGGAGTTGGATCCTGATTTTCCAACTGCAATCAGAATAAAATCCCGTCTTTCAAAAAGCCCCAAGTTTGTTTTTCAGGGTATTTTATTAAATCTCACAGAAGTAGTTCGAACACCAAGGGGTGGAGACAGAGCAAAGCTGAGAATACCTAACAGAAGCTGGGATGGTACATTTCCATAAAAATAATAAGTACGGAGCAGATTTGGACAGGCAATTGATCATTGCACAGCTCCATGCTATGGATCAAAAACTTCACCCTGCAGTTCTTCTATTTCTGTGCACGATTACCACTACTAGGTCAACTACTTCTGCCATACAGTTTCTTTATACACTGTATGTCAGCAAAAGCTCCCAGATTTCTTTTTCCATAATGCAAAATTGGATGGAGAAGAGAAAAAAAATAAAATAAAATAAGGCTGAAAGAAAGGAGGGAAAGCTGCTAATAAAATAAAGTCAGGCTCAAAGAAAGAGGGAAAAGCTGCTAATATGGAGGCCTGCAGCCACAGAATAAAATGAGACAAAATATGGAGAAGTGGTGAATTTGACTGCTTCATGGAACTGCAAGCTGATGTCTCTATATTTTTAAATTATCTAGATGCTACATAAAGAATATTTAGTACAAAAGCAGGTATGCAGTGAATATTATTTTACAGCTGATCTGCTGCAAGAAGAAAGTGTTTTATAACAGGAGTTGTTTGAAAAGTGATTACTAAAAATGTGTGGGAAGAAATCTTATAACCTACCCTTATGCTTGAAGGAAGTATTGTGATAAAATGTGACTATCATGGTGCAGAATAATATAAATATTCATAACAAATAAAATCTCTGAGATTGGGCAGCTCTAAGCTAAAAAGCATGAAGAATATAAATGGCCCACTAATGCTAATGAGCTTCCATTTTTCCCCCATGAAATGATGTAGGGCTACACTTGAAGGAAAAAAATTAAATACAAAATTAATTGCAAAGATAATAACATGAGTTTTATATAAATTCATTTGTTTCTGTTGTTTTACAGGTTACCATAATGTAAATTTACATTTTTTTCTTACAAACAATTATACGCTACATTCACTTGGGGTGGGGGGGGTTTGCTTCCTGGTTTTCCTTTTTGTTTTTCAAAGAAGCTGTGGTTTCTTTCAGGAAAGCGGTGGGAGGAGCTTTTTTAAATTATTTTTCTAATTGTTTTTCTTGGAAGGGATCTCCCTCAGTCCACACCTACATCTCCCAGAGATGTTTGGTGTATCTGATTCGTGTAATGTTAGAATGTAGCATTTTTTGTTAGAGGAAATTTCAAGATCTTGTGAAGCAAATGACAGTGCCTTTCCAAAAGTTGTATCAAAACAGATATATATTTCTACAGCCTGGCATGGTTTCCTTTAATTTTTTTTCAAATTCTTCACTACTGAAAGTACATATCTAAACATATCAAAATCAAAACCGAAACATGCTACATTCTGCAAGCCGATGTCTATATGTTCTTAAATTATCTAGATGCTATGTAAATAATAATTAGTACCAACATAGGTATGCACTGAATATTATTATACACTGATCTGCTGCATAAAGAAAGTGCTTTATAACAGGAGTTGCACTCAGTCCTCATACTGATTAGTCCCAATGTATTCTTCTGCTCCCTTTTGTTTTTGAAATACAAGAGATGAGCAGCTAGCAAGTAAGTTTCTACTGCAGGACTTTCCAGGCTGAGATTTATTTATTTCTTCTCAGCTCAGATGTTATAACACTGCTGCTTTATACCTTACCTTTCAGCAAAACACCTCATGATTAAAAACTCCTTCTGTAGACCCTTGTTTTGTATTCTTTTCATAGATGATTTATTAACATATACAGATACCTAAATTTAATAAAAAGGGTCATCAAAGGCTGTTAAGCACCCAGTGGAAGTCGATAGAAATTTCTGCTTATTTCCCATTTATGCCTTTGAGAATCCCTACTCTCACCCCTGCAAGCACCATTGTACAAGTTGAAATAGAAGTCTGTATTCATCAAACAGCTACTCCGGTAGAGTCATCCTTTTCATTCACAAGCCCCCGTCATCTTTCTTACAAGAAAGGGGGGAAAAAAAAAAAAAGGAATGAGAAAAGAGATGGAACTCTTCAAAGAGAAGTAAAATAAAACTTTAGACATTAAATGCCACAGGGACCCACGCGTGTCTGAGGGGTACCTGTATAAAACCATGTGCAGCTCAGAGTCTTAAGTAAACTCTGCCCATCTCAGCTATGATCAAATCCAATTCTTCACTTTGAACATCTGCTGCTGGAAAGCAGCACAGCCTCCTGGTTTTCAGGAGGCTTGTTCATTTTCATTAGTCGAGCACTTGGTTCTTTTTAACTTGTGTTTGCTCTTGTTATGGTTAGTAAATGAAATTAAAAGAATGAGAAAGAGATACTTCAGGACTTGTATTACCTTTATAATGTTGATGATCTATAGCGCTGTATTGAAAAGCATCCTCGGATGAGATGAGAGCATTTACTAATGAGCTTTTAAATGTGCATAGAAGAAACAAAGAAAATAGCATTTTCTGTTTGGCAGGCTTCTTTTTAAATAACGGCTGGTGATTTCAGGGTTAAAAACCTTTCCCTTTCTTTATAGTACTCAATGGTGTGCAGGCTGCTCCTCTGTAAGAGCTCCAGAGATCTGGAGAGGATTCTCCTGCAGGAACAGAATTGTGCAATCTGGCACTTTCTTGTACCTGGAAGTAAGCAGTGAATCAGCGAGTGTGAAGATGTATGTCTACAGCTCATAGTTAGTCGAAATTTAGGTAGATTAACTCCTAGGAATGGCCACAGAGGGGAAGGATAAGTCTGAGCAGCTTCAAAGAGCTGCCTCAGACTTTGGCTATGGTTTGTTTTGTCTGCAGCAGCCCAGGACAAAGAGGGAGTGAGGACTCCTCAGCTCCTCCTTGACCCCCTGGGTTAGATTCCTCTCACCTAGCTGACGATAGTCATTGACAGTACAGGCATCTACGTATGCGCTGGTAGAGCCTGGTTCCCTCCTGGGCAATGGAGAGAAAGAGGTGCTTCTGAGGTTCAGTGGCCTGTTTTAGATAGTTCCTGGGGGATGAGAGGTTTTGTACCCTAGACAACCTCTTTCTCTGACAAGGAAGAGAACCTAGACAGATACCTCGGTAAGAAGCACCCGCACTGCAGATGTCTATAATTTGGTCAGGTGAATCCAACCTTTTTGTCTGCTCTAGTTCTCAGGATCCGTATTAGTGCTGTTCAAGGCCTTGACTCTAAGCAATTGGTTTTCAGCTGTTGTAGCTCTCCAGCGCAAACAGAAACAAAGTTTTTATCTGTAAACTTGCGGAGACAGAAATCCTGCAGCAGTGCAATTTAATCTGGTCTGGGCGGCTGAATCATTTTAGAAAAAAGCCTGGATCGAGGTTCATAGTCTGAGTAACTAAGCAGGTAATATCTGACTCTTGGCTCCATTTTTTGGAGCCTCTTCTGCCTGGAAAATGTCTATCAAATTTTAGTCCTGTTACAAACTTTTCCTAACAACTATGTTCGCTTCCAGGCTGGTCTTAAAATCGGTAGAAGAAATTCTACTAGAAATTCTGGATTCCATAAAATCATAATGTCTTGGTGTCATGGTTTAACCCCAGCCAGCTCATTCACTTCCCCCCACCTAGTGGGATGGGGAAGACAATCCAGAAAAAAAAGTAAAATTCGTGGGTTGAGATAAGAACAGTTTAATAGAACATAAAAGAAGAAAATAATGATGATAATAATAAGACTAATAAAATGACAATAATAATAATAAAAGGATTGGAATATACAAAACAAGTGGTGCACAGTGCAATTGCTCACCACCCGCCAACTGATGCCCAGTTAGTTCCCAAGTGGCGATCCCCCCCACCCCCACTCCGCCCAGTTTATATACTGGGCATGACGTCCCATGGTATGGAATACCCCTTTGGCCAGTTTGGGTCAGCTGCCCTGGCT
>JANXJC010000013.1:19483167-19516482 GCA_027564655.1 Leptodon cayanensis
GGTATGGAATACCCCTTTGGCCAGTTTGGGTCAGCTGCCCTGGCTGTGTCCCCTCCCAACTTCTTGTACCCCTCCAGTTTCTCTCGCTGGCTGGGCATCAGAAGCTGAAAAATCCTTGACTTTAGACTAAACACTACTTACCAACAACTGAAAACATCAGTGTGTTATCAACATTCTTCTCATACTGAACTCAAACCATAGCACAGTACCAGCTACTAGGAAGACAATAACTCTACCCCAGCTGAAACCAGGACACCTGGTTTTTTGTTTTATTCACTTTCATCTATGCAAATGTACAGTTTGTAGGCAATAAGAATGAAGTGTGCATCTCTATTCACTAGGTAAAAAGTCCTGTTCCCATGTGAGCCAGCATATTTTTCAAGAACAAACAGAATCATGAATGTTTAACATATAAAAGTAGAAAAACACAGGAAATAATTGGATGTAAATTTATGTCATCTCAAACATCCATTATAACAGCAGACATTTTTTAAATGAAGTGATTTTACATCCTGCATGTCTAAGCCATAGAGGTTCCTATTTCTCTCCACTGGCTACTATTTTTCTCCAGTGAGAAAATCAGGTGAAGAGACCTAATCAAAAGCTAAGCAATATGAATGCCGCTATTCCTGTTTTCTGACTGAGTTTTCAGTCTTGCAAATCGTACATGTAAATTCAGAGCTCAAAGCCAACTTCTCTGGTGAGTTGTAAATATTTACAGTTATTATCTTGGATATCATCCTGGGTCACTGCTACATTTACCCTGTTGATTTTTCTTATTCTAGGATTTTGATCAAAGATTCTATTGGGAGAAGTCATCTTCCACTCTGCTAGTTTTGCTTATTCAAGGTAGCAGGATGTTTTCTTATGGTAAAATGTGTTCTTGTCTTTAAACTGTGCTATGATCAGAGTAAAATCCCGAGGCTGGTTTTCTCAACAAGAATGCTAAACTGATACGTGTGAAAGTGATGACTGCTTAGACCTATATTCCAGAATGTGTATATAGGTGCATATAAAACAAGTTATATTTAAACTCCATGCCACTGATTTCTCCTTTAGTAGGAAGAGAAATTATAATGCTCTGGGCATTTATAAGTATTCTGCAAAGGATTAGGTTATGAAAAAAAGCTACTAGCATTGACATTCATAAGAATCATTTCACGATGTGCCTTCCAAAGTATTATGCAGAATTTATTTAATGTCTGATGCTTTTATGTGACTCCCCCACACTTTGTAAATTAATTTACTCATACAGGCATAGAAATTGAGCACTCTACAAGTTATCTGATATGAAGAATCTATGAAATTTGTATTATTAACAGGGGTCATCTATGTCTGTTTTTCACAAAGGCATGCTTGAATCCATACTTAGAGCTCAGTTTAAGTTGTTTTGAGAACATGGTAGCAGTTAATACCAGAAAGGTATTTGCAGCAGCAGGAACTGTTACAAAGCTCACTTGAGCCACTTCTTCAACTACTGTTTATAAACATCAAATCAGGAAAATAAAAGAGCATACTTAGTTCCACTGTAAACACAGATGCTTCTCAAACATGCTGCCTCACAGCTAGGTTCACTGAGGCTGAAGGTGCTTTTCGTAGCCATAACCCCCTAATTATTGCACAATGACAACACTCTGATGTCCAACAAGCAATTTCTTGCACACCTGTAAAGTCAGCCCAAGCCAGACCCTATATTAATCACATCACTAGTATTGACTGTTTCATTTATTTTCCAATCTAAGTGTCTCAGACATACTTGAATGAAATGCATGTCAGCCCATAATGCCTGGTTTTTATTCAGTAATAGGAACGTCAAATGTATAGTCTGCAGCAATTTATGTCAAACCAGTGTCATGTTATTTTTAAACTGTATTTGGTAGGGAGATTGAAGTGTTGTGAATAGGGCTATCAGTCTCTCTACCACTTACAACATCTTTGGAGACAATTTTCATCACATTTGAATAATGTTTTGGCACAGGAACACTTTATCTGTAAGATCTGGAAGCAGCACTTATACACAATTTTCTTTCTTACATTTATTGTGTCCTATATATTCTGAAAGAGTTAGAAAGAAACATGCCATTTTGCTTTCTGGCTGGCTGGAAGTTCTGTTAGTGCATGTCATCAGTAGGGCAGAGAGACTACCAGAAACAAAACTAGGCATTCTGCAATGACTTATCCAAACACACAGTCAGAAACAACAGCACCTCTTCCCCAAGAAAGAGAGACTATCATGTTCTAACATTGGTAGCTGCTACCTCTGTAACAGTCACAAAAGGAAACTAACTTTACTGTTTCCTGCAGCCTACTAATGCATATTATATGTAGCAGAAGATGGAGTGCATCCTAAAGAGGAGATTTCATTGATGAAAGAGAGAGAACGTCTATCAAAACCTAGTGAAGACCTCTCCCTAAGGTTTGGTGAGACCCTTTTGTACACATCCATGTGAATTACTACTGACTGTATTCTGGTCTGCGCAGCAGTCAGGGGCTTATCTGCAACCAGTGGTAGATCACCATGACAACTTACATCAGCC
This sequence comes from Leptodon cayanensis, assembly GCA_027564655.1. Taxonomy (NCBI): domain Eukaryota; kingdom Metazoa; phylum Chordata; class Aves; order Accipitriformes; family Accipitridae; genus Leptodon; species Leptodon cayanensis. The sequence goes on from JANXJC010000013.1 coordinate 19,485,705, forward strand.
TGGATGTTTATGGTTTGTTGTTTCTGGTAGAAGTTTAAATTCTGTTCCTTCCTCAGTAATCATAACACGTGAAGACTGAACTAAGAGCCTATGTATTTATCTTTACTTTCTGTCTACTATTATATGTTTTTTCTGATCGCTCTCATTTCAGCTTACCTGTCTCTGTCATATGCTTAACTTGTATTAAATTTCCACTAACAATAATGTGAGTTAGGCATTGCAAAAGGAACCATGAAAATGAGAATAAAGAAGTTGTTTTTAACTTAGAAACTTTTATAAGTTATAATACTTTAATGAGACATCACTTATATAAAGAAAGAGAAAAAGAGAAAACATGGTAAGAATATAGCTAACACAAATCTGTTGTATAGTAATTAGAATTCATGAACTGGTTCTTTCTAATGAAACATTAATGAGTCATCAGTTGCACAAGCCAAATAACAAAAACTACAAGTATAAAAAAGAAAAAGTGCAAATTACTCTGTTTTAATTGTTGATTAATTTCAATTTCTCCTACTGTTGATGAATTGCTATTATAAACAGACTGTTTCTTTCAGTTTATGGGGGTTTTTTGCTAATTCAGCAAAAGACCTTTTCTATTTTATTTTTTAATATAGAACTCCATCTCTTAGAATTAGTGGAAAGTGCTCAGATCAAGGGAAATCAGTCTGCTAATCCCAAGGATCCTACTCTGCATGCCATTCTCATCTCCTTACTAGAAATGGAATTACTACTATTTTGAATGAGGTGGGCGATGCTTCCCCACATTAATCATCATTAATCACCATTATTTTGCAGTCAGAAGAGTCAGATCCCATCCTTCACTTCTGTTTTGACACATCCCTGAAATCAACAGCTTTGAACTTTCAATGTTCAAAATAGAAATTTAGAAGAGATAATATGAAAATTTTAAAGTAACACTTACCTGTTCAAACATGTTTATTTCCACTGAAAACAGAAAGGAAACAGGAAATATTTAAAGTCTCAGTATCACAATGATGTGCTACCATACACAGGCTTATTTTGAACAGTGAGTATTTATGCAAAAGCAAACTGTGAAAGGGAATGAGAGAGCAAAAGGTCCGTCTAGATCAGTATAGTCTCTCTGACTGTAATCATGGTGTTATGCCTTGTAAGTGTGAAAATGAGGCAAGCACGTCTAATGCTTTTTATCTTCAGCTATTTTCACTTCAGTTCAGTTCCTGATTTAAAGAGCTGCTTTCCTGTGATAAATACAGCTACTAAGTTATGACTATACAGAAGGCTACAGTATTCTCTAGAGATAACAAAATGACCTGTCAATAAGCCAATTCATCTATCAAAAGTAATTTAGCCTATGCAGGAAGCTTTGCATAGGTCAATTTATCTTGATTATCACTGAATTATGTCATATGTATCTGGGCCAGATTACTTCTGCTCTTGAAGTTGGCTAATTTAAACCCAGCTCTACATAAACATGTTATTACACCACCTGCAGAATAAAACAATGTGGTTTTTTGCGGAAATATTGCAGTTTGAGGTTGATGTTCCACAGGTAGGTTCACCAACGCTCAAACACATGCCTAAAAAAGACAAGAGTTTCTTGACTTTCTCTATTGACTAAGGAGGAGCCCAAGCCATACCTCTTGGACTTCTAATGAGTAAAGGTTGAAGTGAAGTGACACATATCCCACCCTTGCCACCTCAACCTGTGTCACTGTTTTCTAGCATAGTTTTCTAGTCTAGTTTTCTAGAATGTCTAGTATTCTCTATAGCCTTTGTTTCTTGGTGGGAGGCAGAATATGCTGGAAATATGAATGTGGAAATTTTTGGAGCAGGGGGATCAAACTATATTCCTGGGGATCACAATGTTTATTGCAAGGGCAAGCCTAATAGTTTACCGTAAACTCAGCCAAAGGTATTTAATAATGAAACACACTGTTGCTAGCACACACTCTCTGTAGTTTCACCTTAGATTTTTGACATATCAAGATTCTAGAAAAAAAGTTGTAATGTTGTTATCACACATATTTTCTGCCCCATTACTGCAGCTGTGTTAGAGATATAGACACAGATCATGTCTTTGATGGATTGAGGCATTGACATTGCTAACATTTAGCCTTTTCAAACCCATTTAAAAGAGATATAATTAGAAATCATCTCAGCAACTTTTACTGGTTCATAGCCTGGACTTAGGGCAAGTAATTACTGACTTAATTTTACTGTGTTTTCTGAAACCACTTATTTAAATGAACATAGAGATTCTCTTCTCTAAGGACACTAATATTGTAGATATTATATGGCTGATCAAGTTCGCTAACTTGTTGCTGAGGGTAGGAAATTATTTCTGTGAAACCAAATAAGCAATTACCTAAGCATGGTCTTGGCAAGGTACTGCACTGTTAGAGTTGTTATCCTTTCAATGAGGTGTTACAGGGAAGTCACATCTGCTTGCTTCTCTTGACAGATGGAAGTCAAAAGACCCCCAGTAGTACTACATTCACGCTAATCCTGGTGTCCTTGCCAATGTTCTTTTATCTATCAGTCAAACAAGACCTGATCCTGGGTCCTGTAAGCTTGAGCCATTGCTGAACATAATGCATATTGCAGTAGGCCACGTTGTCATTGCACAACCTTTTTTCTAAGCTTATTTATTGAAATATTTCAATGTTATGCATGCAAAATTGATTTTGCAGACACACCTTCGCCAAAACTACGTATCTGATCATTTTGAATTTGGAGACACTTTTGTTTCCACTCTTTAGAAACAACTTTCTTGGTCAAGTCTTTAGAAACAATCTTCGCATAAGTAATTTCGGGAACATAATCATTTACTTGCTCTTTTGTGAAATGGGGGTGAAATCATAGGCAGACCTCTTGAATCTGTCCTTGAATTGTATGGATGACCGAGGATCCAGTCTGTGGAGAACTGCATCACGATCTGAATTCTATGACTCAAGACTGATTTCTAATGTAAGTCAGCCTGTTCTGTACCCCAGCATGCATAAAATGAATAAAGGGCTGTATTTACTCTTATCTCTAAGTAAAGCTTCAGCTCTTCACTCTTTTCTAATATACATTTAAATTACTTTAAGTCCTCTTTACGTTCCAGTCTTAAACTGATACTTGATTTATTTCTGCTCTGTGTGGTTTGTGCTAAAGGAAAAAAAAAAAAAAGGAAAAGAAAAAGGAAAAAAAAATAGAAACTTCATTAGATATTCACTTTGACATTCTGGCCGCAGAAGAAATAACATTAGTTTCATACTTATCCATTTGTTTTTCTCTTTTAGCTGGAGTATCTCTGCTTATAATTTTCTAGGGACATGTGGGCGACCTTCCAGTTGTGCCATTAAAATCCGTTACATCCTAACAACATGCTAATTAATGTTCTCTGATGGTTCTGCATGTAAAACTGCGGTGGAAAATGTGTCCCAAAATTAAAAAGTTTGGAATTCAAAAGCAAAAGTCAAGTAATGTCTCTTACTTTCTTCAGTTGATATGAAACCCCAGTTGAACACATCTGCAATCATATTTAAATAATAATAGTTTGAATTTCAGAAAAGAACACATAAAGCGTTTTTTAAAGTCAGCTCTCACAAGAAAAGGGCTGACCACTCATGTTGCCTAGCAACTCCATTTTTTTACAGGGAATCCAATATTGGATTGTAATGATTTGGGGAGTGCCAGTTAGAAGTAATAATTTGCATGAGAAAGATTTTAATGCCCGTTCTCATTAGGTACTACATCTCTTTACTAAAATTGGTCAGCAATAGTCCAGAGTCAGCCATCTGCCTGGGCATGCTTTTGTCTGTATGAAATGGCAGGTGAACATCATACTATCAGCAGCGTATTGACGGAACAACAAAGTGGTTCAGAAATTAACAGGGGAATAAAATAGAATCTTGCTTGGGTTTTCACACTGCTAAGATAGTAATATATTGCACATTTAATAATATGTCCCATCTGAGGATTTCAAAGACCTTAATAAGTTAGAAATGAGAAATTATCACATCAGTCCTCATGGGCAGGGCTTCCACTGATCGCTTCTAGCATTTTTTAATGGTTTTTTCCTTTTACAAAAATTTTTATACTGGTTTAATTTTCCCCCACTGCCTCTCCTTTTTTTTTTTTTTCTGTCTTCAATTTCTGTAAAGCACTGATAATTATCACTTGGGATACAATTCAGGCATTAAAATTAACATTAAAATTTAAAAGTTATATCTGCTCCAGCTCTGTGTTCCTATGTAACATTTCTGTGGGCAGAGCTACAGGCTGACTCAGAAACAAACTTACTGGTAAAAAACAGGCCCTGGTGGGTCATTGCCTATTTTGTTTTTTTCCTGGATGTTAGATTTGTGTTTGAATATGGGCCTTTAAGAAGCTCACAAAGACAAAAACCACAAGCACTTCATCAACACATCCAAATTAATTGACTATTTACACTTGCTGAGTTCTGACTTTTTATGTCAAAAATGTTAAGGTGAGTTCTGTTCATGAAGCTTTGTGTTTCCATCCGTCTTTTTTCTCTTAAGGAATTGTATTTATGGACCTTTTAACCATCTCTCAGAGGAATTATTACACTCTGATACATTGTAAACAAATACCATTTTATAAGCCTACAGTTCCTGTTTATGATGAATACAAGCACAGCAGAAACCAATTCCATCCAGGCTGTAAGAAGCTGGTTTGGCTTCTTGAAGCAGTGTTTTCTTCAATCATGAAGTACCAACTAATACGCTTCATCGTAAGCTTGCGGGTAACCCCACCGAAATATGGCTTCCCTTGAGCTCTACAGAACCAATCTTCGATAGAGGCTAGAGCAAGACTGAAAAATGAATATGCTATTGTACACCCATGGTGTTTCTTCTCAGCTAATAACAGTCTATGGCTGAAGAACATACCGAGTGAAAGGTTATAGCTGTACTTCCATATTAAATAACCCCTTTTAAACTTCTCTTCCATTAATTTGTCTTACTGCTTTCCACTTTCTCACTTATACTTGTAGCTTCTAGAGTGACAATGGATTCCTAGTCTTAAGCCTGTTATGTAAAGAAGGAAAACCTTTTGTTTAAGTCTGCTGCCTGTTAAGTTCCTCTGGTATTTTCTGAATCAAGAAATAGTCACCATTCCTTCCCTGCATATCTTTTGCTTGTCACTTCAATATTGAGGAAGAAGTAGTCACTACAGACTAAATAGAATAATTACAAGTGCTACATATATGGTTTTATAGAATCTACCATAAGATCACTTATTTCTTTCCTGTGTTAAAGTATCCTCTATTTAATGTTTGTACAGAAATCATTCCATACTTTTAATTGCATCTGCCGCTATTATCTTTACCTCTGTTTTTGTTCTACTGCCTCTTCTTTTTCTTTTCTTTTTCTTTTTTTCTCCCCCCATGGAACCAAAGTCACATGAAGCATTCAAGATTTAGTTCACCATTAATTTCTGTAATGACATAACTATGTTTACTTGTTTTATTCCTTTCCTAATGAGGAATTCTCAAATTCTGTTGCCAAGTTGACTGCTGTTAACTACTGAACATAAAAATAAGCAGGTACTTACACATTTACTCTCACGCATCAGAGTTCAAGGACCTTTGTGTATATTCTAATATCAGGAATAAAAGAAAAAAGGCTCTGGCTAATTTTGATCAAGTGCCAATTTATAAAGATCACATACTTTAATATTTTGAGATCATTATATTCCACTTGATATGTTTAAAATCTTAGTCTGTGAAATTTGGAACCACTGATCATCCCACGAGGTTGTTTGAACTCAAGTCCAGAAAATATCACAGAGTATCTAAAATGCTACACAAGAAATGTTGAGCTGGTGGCAGCTGAACACACAGTCCTGTGCAGCTGAAACATGTTCAGGGATAGGTATTTTAGGGGGTAGATTGAAATTCATCTGTGAATACCTCAGAAGCACAACTAAGGCATTCATTATTTTGACTGAAAGGCCTGATGCTGCTGAATGATGTAGTCCAAATATCCTATCACCGGACAGATGGATCATTAAGGAATAGGATGTGCTGATGATGGAGGACATGGCTAATCTCAGAAGAGATCATAGTAAGTGCCTTACTACATGGCTTCCATTCATCATATTCATTGAAAAGATCAATGTTATAGGCAAAGAAGCACCATCTCTGTTTTCACTGTATCAGGCTAAGCCAGCTGTTAAAATACCAAGTAGTTATTGTTTGTATCTTCATCTGCATGCTTTCTCCAGTGACGAGAACAGCCATAGCTTCAGCAGTTTATCTTCTTACCATAGCTCTCACCACAACTCTGTGATGCATTACTCCTTTTGATCTGAAACTTTTTTTTGTGGGAACTATTAGTAGCAACAAGGATCAAGTTCAAATACATATATATTCCTTTCAGAATTAACAACTGTACCACTTTTCGGCTCTTGCTGTCAGTGCCCTGATTTCAGCTTCTTTTTCTTTTCCTGCGCCAGGGTTTTGGCTCCCTGGGCTCAGGGACAAGTCTGGTCCACAGAGAGGCCTTAGATCAGTGAGCTGTGTGGAAAGAGCAGTGTAAGATAAAGCAGTAAGAAGGAGAGACATCACTCTCTTTGTTCAGAAGATGCATTTAATCCTTAGCCTTCGCTCTTGGTTATTTCCTGCACTACAGCGCAGCTATGCCCTTGCCTGGCCACATACCTTGGTGACCCAGACCCTGATCCTCACCTGCAGATCTGACTGCCAGGCTTTACCTCAGTCAGTCCTGTCTCATCACTAGAGACTTGTCTGGCATTCACCAGACTTTTGGCTGACCCTGCTTTACTCACCTTGTCCCAGCACAGGGGCACTGCACCCTTGTCAGTGAGAGCCCTGTCCTGCTGGCCCTGCCGTCACCCTTGGCCCCCAGCTCCCCTCCCTCTGCAGAGCAGCCTCCCTCGCTGCTCCCTGCCAGTCACCTAGAAACTTGGGTGAGCTAACCACTTCTTTGAGCATTCTTAATTAGGCAAGTTTTTGTTTAAAAGGAAAGCGAGACAAAACAACTATTCAGAAAAGAGACACAATTAAATGTGGTAGCAATAAGTCAATCCATGTGCATATAAATAGAGGCAAAATGGTTAGCACGTTGATATTTGAGGTATAAATACTCTGCCGCTGTTCCCACAGCTGAGAATGTGTATATCTGCTAGGTATACGTCTCCTTCACACAGCATTATGATCTTTTGGTGCAACTCTGTCATGACTTGCTGTCACTGGTTAGCAGTGCCCCGAAGCCCACGGATAGTGAAAGCACAGCCAGTGTGTTTATGCTGCTATACTTGGTGTCACCTCTGGCAATGAAGCTGGACTCATCAGTAGGTGCTGGCAGAGAGCTTTCATCTAACATATTTATGCCACATTGCTTCCAAATGAACACACAATGAATTTAGATATAATCACACCAAGACTGTGTATGTGATTATATTTAAAATAGGTGTAGATATACATATATACACATATATGTGTATACATGCATAAGCAGAAAATTTTAGTATTAGAATTCTAGTATTTTTTCTTTTTGAGTACTTTGAATATATTTACTTCATCCTCTTAGGTCTCTTTGTGTCACAAAAATAATCATTTTCTTTGATCTGGCAAAACAAACACAACAAAGATATATATAAACATGTTTCAGTCTCTATATATCATTATCATTTGGGTGGATCAACTTAAAGTAAGCAAGGACTAAGTCAGCTGATTAGGACAGTGTACTGCTTCATCTGGGCTGATCTACAAGGGGATTTCATGATGGTTTCTAAAAAAAAAATAACATTTTATTGTAACTTATTTTTATTTCGCATATTAGATTTTCTGAAAGTTCATGTCCCACCATATTCTTTACATACCTCTTTCCCTTCAGAATTAGCAGCAAGTTCAGGTCACAGTGCAGTTCAATACAAGTATCTACCATGGATGAGTTTACCTGGACATCTAAATGCAAAATTTGACCCTCTAATGTCCTAGCTTATGATACAAATTTAGGTATACCGTGATCTTCGGATCCTAAAGAATCATTCTGGCTGAATTTGACATTCAGAAAACAGTGTCAGCATGGCTCACATGAAAACATTTATGTTTACTTCACCTGATTATTAAAGCAGTCCATTGTAATAGACTGCACAGCGCATGTTTTCAGCCTATATATCTAGTGGCAAAGCTTACGTACAAAAGTACTAGATATTTCCTAAATTTAAAATGCTGATGAATAAAGGTACATTTAGCTTCACAGAAGCTTCTTTTTACATGCCAAAATTTTTAAATGCATTACTGGTGTGTCTTTCCAAACAGCTGTGGCACTAGATGTTAAGAACCCAAAGAACATTAAATTACATAGATGAATGCACATTGTAAGGTTCATAATGATATTGTGGATGGTTCCAAACTGTGTAGGTATACATTATTACTTAGACCTCAGTTCCTCAGAGTGGAAGAGCCTCAGAATCCATTTTCTGAGGACAAGAAAACTTTTTAATAATATCAACCACTATTTACACATTGCTAGCTGAATTATAAGAAAACACTTGCTGATCAAAAAGTGACAAAGATCATCGTGTTCTGTCCTTTATATGTTGTTTTCACACTAAAGTGTCAAGCACCATACAACTTTTTTTACATATCTCACCAAAATCTTTAGGTTTGGCTTTGGTATTTCACATAGTTAATGCCAACATTTTTACAGTAGGATTTCTCTAGAAAAAGTTTAGAGGACTGGAACAAGAAGAAGAGATGTAACTAAGACAGATGGTAAACCTGTCATTCTGGAATGTCATCAAGTGAACATGTTTGCTTAAGCATAAGGTTTTGTTAGGATTTTGTTAGTTTTGGACATTTCAGAAATGTTAGCCAATTCAAATAAAGGTGGAAGATTCTCACTTATTTCAAAGAACTGTCTAAGCAGTGACACCAACATTCCGGGGATTGCCTATCCCCCACCTCCTACCCAGGTGAAGTGAGAAACCAAAGAGCACCCTCTTTTGTAATCAACAATAGCTCTTGAACACTTTTCTTTTCTGATGCCTCACCTCCTGTTGCTACTTCAGTCTACTTTGAAATCATATTCCTATGTTCATGACAGAATAAGTTGTCTTGAAAACACTGAGGTTCAACAGTTATTTTTACAACCTTCCTGCAAACGTGGGATGAAGAAACACTCATAGAGCATGTAAATACAGCTGCTGTGGGCTAACATGGGGGGTGGAATGAAGGAAGTGCCTCTATTGTCACCTTCTATCACAGAAATAGATATATAGTGTGACTGGCAGGGAACCTACTGAAGGAGTAAAAAGAGATCCTGGACTGTAATTTACCACTGCTCACTTCACCAACTATGTAAACTATTGCACAGATCTCCAAACAGATATACTAAGCAGATACTTAGCAAGCAAACTACAGAAGTATTAATGCAGTCTCTCTGCCAGTCTAGAATCTGCCTGCAGTCCCGGAGTCACACACTACAATGGAAAGCTCTGTTATTCCCAATCATGGCTCCAGAGAAGGTCTCTCCACTACAGTTGGACAATGCAATGATTTGTCTTCCAAAGCAGGCTCCCTTTCCTGTCAACAAACTGAAGATGTTCTGATTCACAACTCCTGCACAAAGGGAAGCCATTGCTTTTCTTTGGAAAACTCCTCTGGAGCTCAGTTGTCCCTGATTGTAACTGTCTCTCCAGTGGACCCTAACATTAATTTATCTATGTTTGTATGCTTTAGCTTGGTACAGTTAATGTTTTTCCAGTGGATGTAACTTCCTTCAGGATGAGATGAACTGAACGAAACCTGAGCCAATATCTTCTGAGAAGCAGAAAAAAATGCTTTTATGAGAGACCACTTGTGTTTTAGTCTGTGGGTAATTGTGGTTTTTTTCTGGTACATTTTCTAGTTGCTGAGAAAATTATATCTTTGCTTCAAAGATACAGCAAAAAGTTTCTCAGTGAGGCATTAGTCTGGGTCACTGACAAATATATTCCCAAACTTTACAGTGTCAGTGTAAGCTCCACACTACTGTTACCAACAGGCTCCTTTCTTATATGAACTCTGGAAAAAATGCATTCCTGATTCTCCTCAAACACCTCTGCTCAACAACAGGTATTGCTTATACTTTTCATGGTTATGGCTTCAGCTCACGAAAGATTCCCTTTTATTTTAGTCTTTTTATTTTCTGACTTCTATGTGCAATTGTCCATCTTGTGTTCTGCTTTTTATTTCTCTCAATTAACAATTGTGTTTGGAATTTTCAGTCACATGGGAACTAGGTACTCAAATCCCATTAATGTTCAATTAGACAGAGAGTTCTAACGGAGACCCAGTGAAAGTCTCAGTCATTATTTTTGACCCTGTTCTAATCTAACACAAGATGACTCATTCTTCAACCTTAAAATAATTTTTTTTTTATTGTTCTTCCTTTAATAAATATTGGCAGGACTGTCCATTTAAATCTTAACTAGGCACATATTTATACCATGATCTCAGTGATATTGTTGTGGTTTTTAAGTGTTTTATCCACTCTTTACAGACAAAAGTTGACTGTCAGATAATGCTGTTATTATATTAGGCCTAATTAGTCCATACAAATTCTTTCATTTCTTTCTAGTCATACTGAAATTATTGCAAGAAATCCAAAATTTACTTCAGTAGAAATCACATGGCAGGGTTAACGTTTCCTCATTTCTTAAGGTAAAGAAGTCTTCAATCCAGGCTGATGTCTTTGTGTTGTTTGCCTTGAAGAACACACAACAAGTAAGAGATGTATAAAGAAATTTATCAACCTGGATCCAAAGAAGTACTCTTTCAAAATAGCATTTTATATGTATTTTATTTACTTTACCTACTTACTGCCAAAATACTTCTTTACCTTACTGTCCAAAACATTGAAGTATTGAATTCCTGGTGGCTCTTTCAGTCACTTGTTAAATTTGACTTTTCTCAAATATATATCAGCAGTTATTATCATATTGCAAGTCTAAAATTATATAAAAATAGTAAATAGCTAAGTAAAATCCATCCTACAATTTCTTTAGCTAAACGGACATCTCATTTCTTCACATTTCTTTCCAAAGGAGTTTTCAGGATAACAGAGAATCATCGGTGTTTCCTCAATTCACTTCATTTTAATTAAGAACTCGTTTCAGCCCTATCTTGCCCAGCTTGCCAGAAGAAAAAAAGAGAAAAAAAGGAGGAAGTCATTAAGGTCGTAACAGAGAAGTTTCATATTGCCCTTATACATGACATAAAAATATTCTTTTTACCTCGCTGTCTCTTTAAGAGCAATTACTTTCACATTTTTTTGGTGCCTTTTCTAAGCTGCAGCCTAAACTTGAACCTATTCTCTCTAATCAGCATAACCATGAGTCCTGCTCCTATCACTGTTATTCATTGCAGCTCCCCTTTCCTTTCGATATTTTTTTTGACTGCTTCTGAAGAACACTAAGTGCATTTCAGTGCTGAAATCTTAAAATGTAATAAGAAATACTGATTTATTATTTAGATTGTTCTTTTCATCTGGAAAACCACTTAGTTGAATCTTATTTCTGGAAAGAAGTCGTTAATATTCTAGGACAATTATACCTGGAAAACCTCCCAGTGGAAGTACTATTTATGAGTAAAAACATTATTTTGTCAGTATCGCCGATTTCCAAAACACAAGCTTTGTAAGCATTTTTATTTAATCTAACTATATTCACCACACAGATACTGTTGGTTACATGTAGGATTTTTCTTCCCACAGTTTTTGGTGACAAAGCAGATTTTTTCATCATAAGCCACTACGCCCTCTCCCTCTAATACAAGCACTGTTATCCCTGTTCAGTGTTGACACAGATGGCCAATTTCTGTCATACACAAATTTAATATATTTCCCATTGTCTTTCCCGTTCAGCAGGCCACACACAAAGTACTAGACAGTGTGAAATACAATTAACATTTTCCTTGTGAGAAGGGACAAATAGCATGAACGTATTGTACTTACTTACTTACTTCCTCATTCAGAAGTTTCAACAGCAGACTAATCAGGAGGTCTTTTTTAGTCAAAGAGGTTGTTTTGGGTGCCCATGTCCATGTGCTGGCAGTGGGTGGGCTGCAGGGTGGCCTCTGTGAGGAGAGGCCAGGGGCTGCCCCATGCTGGACACAGCCAGCTCCAACAAACCCACCACAGGACACAGCTGAACCCTTCAGCCTGGTGGTAAACATATTTAAGAAAGGGAAAAATGCCACACAGCAGTGAGAAGTGAGGAAAAAAAACAACAATACTGTGAACACCAAGGTCAGAGAAGATGGAGAGGAGGAGGTGCTCCAGGAGCTGGAGCAGGCATTTCCCTGGAGCCCATGGAAGTTTTGGAAGTGACCATGGTGAAGTAGGTATTCCCTGCAGCCCATGGAGAGGACCATGCCAGAGCAGGTGGATATTTCCTGAAGGAACTGCAGCCTGTGGAGATGAGTCCAAGCTGGAGCAGGTTTATCCTGAAGGACTGCAGCCCATGGGGAGGACCCACACTGGAGCAGGGGAAAAGTGTGAGGAGTAACGAGCATCAGACAGGAGCTCAACATCTCATTCCCCATCCCCCTGTGCTGCTCAGTGGGGGTGGAGGAGCTAGAGGAGTCAAGAATGAAGGAGCGAAGTTGAGCCTGGGAAAAAGAGGGGTTGAATGAAGGCATTGTTTCAATTTGTCTTTGTTTCTTACTCTCCAAACCTATTTTAATTGGCAATAAATGAAATTAATTTTCCCCAACTCAAATCTGTTTTGCCCATGACAGTAATTGGTAAGTGAAATGTTTGTCTTTATCTCAACCCATGAGCTTTTCCATTTTATTTTCTCCCCGCTTCCTCTTGAGGAGAGGGAGTGAGAGAGCAGCCAGGTGGATGTCTGGCAGCCACCCAAGGTCAACCCACCACAAGCTTTTACATGTCCTTGGTCCAGGGTACTTACTAAAGTTACAAACCCAGTTTACGAGCAAGTTTGTAGATTTTTCCCAGATCGACAGATAGCTTATTCTTTAGGAGCCAGAACTTTCAGAGTAAGTCGCAGGCTCTTTCTTTCTGCTTCTGAGTTGTTTTGGGTTTTTTAACAAGTTGGAAAGTTGGTTTGGGTTTGTTTAATTAAGGCTATTTTGAATTATACAATGTTCCTTTATTGCTGAGTAGCATTATGTAAGTACATAGCAAATACGACACATTGTACAGCAGTGATTAAGTAAGCATAGTGTGTTATAACGAACAGGTTCATTGTATTAGCAAAGGGTAATTTTGCACATGCTGATGTATCACCAATCTGCAGGATTTTGTGTGTCAAGAAATGAGATAGTTATGAGCTTCTCATTTTTACTACTTTATCAAAGTGCATCCATTGGAACAGTGCATACAAGTGGAAACCACTTCTACTGGAATGTGGCAGTATGAAATATTATTCACTAACCATTCCCATTACTCATGTTAGATAGAAGCAGGATGGCATCAAAGGAATCTAACTGCAGAGACTCGAGTGGTGAATAAAACTAATTAGAGTCACATTTAATATCTTTATGTGGTTTATGTCAAACTAACAGTATGGCTGTACTTCCCATGGCAAGTAATAGGTCTCTTAATTTTTCCACAATAAATCACTATAGTTCTCCATCTCGGATAATACTTGAATAACGTGAAATTACAAGAATTTTGTTACAGAAGTATTTTAATCTTCTGTCTACCTTGCCAGAAGGAATGTTAATGTATAAAACCAGTTTTATGGTTAATATTTCAATCTGAGGTGTGAGATAGTAATAACTTCTATTTTCAGCACCAATATAGACTACATAGATTACAAAAAGAACCATGTTACTTATCATGAATAGACTAGTTTAAAAAAAACCTCACCAGTAATAAAAGAGAGGGCTTTCTTCCATTTTCTTTTATATAGGACTGATCCTATGGAAATAGAAAAATAATTCATCAGAATCAATAAAGTCATTCTGGGTTTAGACCATTACAAGTCAGAGCAAAACTTGGATCACTGAGTATAAATACCAGGAAATAAAACCCAATATTTTTCCTCATGCAAATTCAGGGAATCTAATTATTGATTTTTTAATAAGGATAGTTTTCTTATGTGTAAATGCCTACAAAAACAAAATCAGAAAGGAGTAAATATGCCATTCAGTTCCTCTCTGTAAAAATACATGATATATAAGATACATGTGAAAGGTGATCCCAATTTACCCTTGGAAATACAAACCTGTTAAATATTATGAAGGGATTATATCTACCTCAAATTAGGCACATTAATGTTAATCATTTGTATGAAAGACTGGCACCTCAAATCCATTTTAAAGATGATGGAGAGAAATAGGCACATTGAATCTATCCTAAAATAGGATAGAAGAGATGCTCAAAATAGGTGAAATGAAAAGCCACGTCATTATTTTTTCCCTTCCTGATTTAAACCAAAGACTAAGAAGGCTGATTTGAGTTAGGTGAGACCAGTTAAATCAGATGAGGTAAATTCCGTCTTATTTAAAAAAAAAAAACAAAGCCATGCTCACTTGGTTTGTGTTTGTTATAACTTAAGGAGCACATATATAAACAAGAGATGTCTGGCAATGCCTGCTTGGAGGTGGGTGGTGCAATTTTCTTTTCTACCAACAAAGATGGATCAAGAAGATGATGTTTGCTTCCAAGTGCAATTTTTATCAGCAATGACAGCAGAGCCTTCAGAAGAGCTAGTCCAGTTTTACTCCAAAAGAAGGAAACTGCAAGTCAAAATTAGTTCCCATTCATTTAAAAATGATGGAAAAGACACCTATATGCAGATATATGGCAACTAGGGCTGTTAGAGATCTTTATTTAATAGTGTTTCTAATTAGTATTCCTATTTAGCACTAGTTAGCATTAATTAGTATTAATATTTACTACTAGGAATATTAAATGTCTGAAACATAATCAATAGAATAAAACCAACTTGCTCAAAATTCTCGCAAAATCAGAAAACAATGTATGTTTATATCTGACCAAATTTTGTTCCCGTTCTAATTACATTGATGAATGTTGTAGATCAAATCTTCCTCATTTAGAGATGCATTATCATTATTGGGAGGGAATTTTCTTCTGTTTCCTTGTGTTCACCCACACACATGTAAATATGAGCTTTTAAAGTGTTTACTCCTTATAAAACACTACAATTGTGCATTTCATTGAATACACAAGCAAGGAACTAACACAGTTGCTAGTTATGTATGTGCTAAAGAACTGTCACATTATTTTTAGCATCTTTCAACGAGCTCCTGCATAATAATTTGCACGTCAAAATGCCTTATTTCAAAATTGTTAACTTCTTAGAGTCATTTATGTTCCCTAATGAAAGGTACTACTGATGTATTCCCAACATACAGAATTTAAAAAATCATAATCTTCAAAATATCAGTTACATTTTGCAAGACAACTATATATAAGGTGTATGGAATTGACATTTTAAAACAATCAGGAAAATTAATTGCAAACAGCTGATTAAATATAGCTTTAATATATAACTAGGATTTAGTAATGTCCAATAAGATGTTTCTGTATAGTCAATCACTTTCTAGCAATTATTTAACATCTTATTCTGTTTTATTGCTTACAAGTTACTTCTTTTCTTTTTAAATGTATGAGGCCAGCTTTAGGAAATTCTGCATTTAAGATTGAGACACATATATTTCTACCAGCAATGCTGGAAGTTGAAAAAGCTCATCCCGTAAAACCAAGAATATGTATTTGTTAGTAATGAAATTGATATGATGCTTTCTTGCTGGAAGGCAGTAAACAGCAAGGTAATTTAATCTTCCAACATTATAGGTGAGACATGCACAAGTCTTTCAACATATATTTGCTACATTACATTATTTTTTATGGAAAAAACTAAGGGATGCAGTAATAATTCATAATAAGAAAAACTCTTGTCTCCTTAAGAACTAGTTTTATTTCAGCTAATGTTATTAGCAGAACAAGCTTGTTTGGAGACATATGTAGGTGCCTTACTTTTGGATGTGTTCTACAACATTGTGGTACAAGTGGAAGGCTTTTGAAAACATATTCTTACTCATACATTCAACAGCTAGGCATGAGATCTTCAGAAGAGAAAGTCAGACACAAAAGTCTACTTACTGTCAAAAAAAAGCCCATAAAACCACTAAGGGAAAATACCCTTTCAAAAAGTCCTTGAGTATTTAAAGTAACAATATCACGTTTATTAACCACCACCTGGGAACTAGCTAGTTTTCTGTTTGCTTGTTTGTTTTGACATTCACCCTACTGAAAACTGCTTCAGAACCTTACTGTGCTCTGGAACAATTCAAGCATCCACTGTTCTAATTGTCTTTTTAATGATGCCTCTCACCTAACAACTGAAATACACTTTGGTCTGATTTCTGCTTTGGCTAGATATGTCTTCAAGCAAGTTGGCACATACTGATCATTTTCAAAAACCGGCTGCCACATGATAAAGCCTACTGGAAGACTTTCGAAGTCTACAAAGGAAGTAGCTCTAATTTCATTCCACAGTTCATGAGACTCTAGACACAAAAGAGCCAAGTGAAGACCCCTGATATCTATCTTTGCTGATGAGTACTGCTCTATGCAAGATTCTGCTAAGACGTTGCTCCATAAAAGGATCAGCATTCTGGAAGTAAAAACCCAGTCTCCCACAAAACCCACAGGAACTCCCATGTGGGGCCCATTTTGTTTGAGTTTAATGTAATTATCAGATTTGGCTCTTTATTTCAGCTTCACTGTTGTGTTAAAAATATCAAACTGGGATTACAAATATAGATGATGTTCTCACAGCTAGGCAAATCGTAGGCATGAAGACAACTGAAGACCTTACAGAATTAATGGAGAAAAGACCAAGAACGGTAAATGTTGGCCACGTCCTTTAAGTGCTGTATTTTTATGATTTCTTATCAGGCTATTTTTTTCTTCCAGTACCAGGAATATGTGACTCATAACTGGGAGAAGAGAAGGAGCAGAAGAAAAGAATAGGTAGTAAATAAGTTGGTTTGCCACTTGAAGATGAAGTGCACCACATCAATGCAAAGGTTAACAACCCTTAACACAGTTTGTCTACCAGATGTACGTTTTTAAAGTATTAGGTGCTTAATGGTGTCACTGACAGTAGATTGCAAAATTGCATTCTGTTGTAGAAAAAATATAGAAAAACCTTTTCACTTGATGCTTAAAACTTTGTTTTCTGGCAACCGTAATAAACTACCATCTGCAGATGATTCACAATGTGATTCACCACAGCTTGTGCTAGGTGAACAGCAGCACATCAGAATTACTCTTTAATCAGTTAATTCAATCTCTGTTTAGCAATATATTGACTTTATGTTGCTTTTTTGACTTATAAATCGTTATTACATAATACTGATCCTTTTCATACTTATCTGGTCTGCTCTATGTCTGTACTTTTTAACTATTAAAGATAACTTAGGCATCCATTTTTTTGCCATTTATATCATCATTAAATATGATTGATAGAAAGCAAGTACCTAGTTAAGACTGAGATTAAAAGTTTTCTCATCTTTTTGTCCTTTTGTTTTTGCTTGGCCATTATGCACACACATTGCTTTAAAGAAGCACCTCTTGAAATGTCTGGAATAGATCTAAGCAAGAAAGAGGAAAGGTAAGTAGCAGTATTACTATCTCATTTTGCAAATAGGAAACCCAGAAAGATTAACTACTTTGCATGGGGTGTCATACCTCAGACTAGTGAGATTCAGTTCCTTCATCACAAGACAAAGCCTCTTTGAAATTCTGGGGTTTCTGGCATTTGCTTCTTCACAATGTCAACCCTCATAAACCAGTTCTTCGGTTGTAAGGAAAGTTTAGTGGATTTTTTATTCTTTTTGATGGGGAAGAGATTGGTGGGGGTGGGGTTTTTCTACTGTTGTGTGCAGTGAGTCATAACACCCTGAACACACTCTGGAGTAATATGAAACAAATGTTAAAGTCAGTGTCATGAGCATCATCCTCATCATCTAAAGTATTAATTGTGTTTAGGGTAGTGTTAGAGAATAAGGGAGAACTGCTGGCGTCCAGCCCTGCTCCCACAGAATTTTTCACAGGATCAGACTCAAGCTGTGCAAAGTCAATTCATTTTCCTTTTCTCATCTTGTCAATATTGACATAAAACTTTTTCATAAGGAATATGAGACAGACAAGACCTACTAATTGGGTGGGGGCGAAAGAGGAGGTCTTTCATTATCAGCACAAGCTGTGCTGCCTCATAAACAGTGAGTGATCAAATCTAATAAAGATAAACCCTTGAATTCCTGCTGCTCTACTGCAGCAACACACTGTGAAGGCTTCAGGCACTGGTTTGGGGGAGACTGAAACCCAACATATGGAGGGACTGCCAACAGACATGCAGGAGAAAAACAAAGCTGAACTCCTGCATCTCTATTTCCTGCTGCCTCTCTCTGACCTTAGGCTGCAAAGCCATTTCAGATGCTGATTTTTAACAACACACCAACAATGAAAAAAGAGCCTTAAAAATCAGTCTTAGCATACAAAGAGACTCTCTTTAAAGAAGACAGAGAATTTGATATGGGATAAAATGGGACAGGGAACTTAAGGTAGAGACAAGTATAGAGAAAGGATGATTAACTGCCTTTTCTCTACAGAAATTTCCAGATTTAGGGTTCAACTGCCAGAACTCCTGTATGTATGCAAAAAATCATATTTCTCATGCTGATACAACATTTCCCTGAGAAACAGGGTATTTTTCTACCATTTCTGTAAGGCATAGACTGCATGACACCCTCCAAGATATGACCGGGAGGGACCTGATAACTAGCATTTTGAGAGCTGATATGGTTTCAAAATTTAATTTAACCAGTTCTAAGTCCCTAACCATGATTGATGGAAGGAAGGAAAAAAAGAAGGAATCTCAAAAAGATGCAAGAAGGAGATAAATCAGGATAAATGTATGGCCTCTGCAATTCCATCTGTATTTCAATGGGAGTTGTAAAACTGGAAGTTGAATTTTAAAAAATTAAAAGAAAACACAAAACAGAAGGAAGAAGCTTGAGCATGGTCATCTATATAATTGCACCAAAACACAGGAAAAAGTTTAGAATGACAAAAGTGTGATTCAAGCTGGATATCTCTATTCATAGCAAAGCACTGAAGTAGATTATTTAGCAGGTTAGGAGGTCTCCATCATTGGAGGACTTCAAGATACGCAGAAAAAACAGCTGACTGTAATGATACAGGGACAGTTAATCCTGCCTTCAGAAAGATGATCTGTTTGAAGGTTCCCTCCACTCTGATTCACTAAGACACATTGTTTATTAAATGCACTCTTTTCAGAAAAATGTGAACATATTTAGTGTTGTGCCATGATAAGGAGTCTGACTGCATGATGTGTTTAAGTGGGCACAGTTGCCTTCTCATTAAACACAGCAGAGAAAGGTCCAGCAAAATGGAGTTCTATTTCTGTTACCTACCTTTGTCTTCAGTTTTTTGTTATCCATCAGCCTGTTCATGATGTTGTATGAGCAGCAGTAACACAGGTCAAGTGCTTATTGTTCAATTTTGTGAGCCTAATAACTAAATACCTCAGTCTGAAGAGATATGCTTTTGTATAATGCAAGGAGGGCTTCTCCACATGAAGAATTTCATGAGAGAAGTTAAAAATGGTGAAATACCACTACTTCAAATATTGTAAGGCACTTACAAGTGTGTTTTTTAAAATGTCTTTGGAAATAGTCACTCACTGTTCTGTGTTATGGAATAAGAATCTCACAGTTGGCAAAAACAACTTTTAAATGCAAAATTTGTTTTCCTCTGTTACTGTGAGAAAAGAACGAAAAGCCTTGGGGTTTGAGTTTTGGGGTTTGGGTTTTGGGGTGTGGTTTTTTTTTGNNNNGGGGGGGGCTGCAAAAACAGCTAAGTATTGTCATGTTCTCTTTTTAAGTTAGATATGAAGATTTTACTTCCAAGTCTAATAAACCTCAATCTAATTAAATTTAAGGGTAAGCAGAAGAAGGAAGGGACACTAGAAAAAAGCCAGACTCTTGAATCTCAATCAAATTAAAATATCTATATTAAACTGGCTTCGCTCATCCTTAAACACTGGTACCTATTTATCAAGTCTCTTTCTACTAAATACATCAAAGAAACTGGAGCACTGCCAAATCTAGATACATTAAAGCAGATATACTTGACTATACTGAGACAAGAGATAGAGGATTTTGTGGGATTTTTGAAAGAGATTACATCCACTAATGCCACAGAAGATTTACTTTTACATGATTTACATTACTACAGAGGAGTGCCAGATGAACTAGTAATCATTGGACATTTTTTCTAAAGTGTCACAAGAAACTCTTTAGCAATCACCTGGAGAAAAGTACAAGTTCAAAAATTTGTCACATACAGAAAATGTCATAGTATGTAATGAAAAAACATAAAGTTATTTGTAGTGTAGTTAACCCTGTGCTAACCCATCACACTACAAACTTGAGCTCTACTCTACTCACTACCTGTGATGTCCTGGACACCAAAATGTACAACTAATGCAACAGCTTGTGTGATGTTGTTTGTTCAACAGAGATGAGAAAGGGTGTGAATTATGCCTGAGTAGAAATGCTGTAACCTTAACAAATAAAAATAGATTCTCACCTGGCAGAAATCTTGTTAATTCTCCCAGGATTTGATGCCTCTTTTTACTGTAGGCTTTTACTAGTTTTGGATCAGATCACTCCTCATCTTTCATGTTGCCACAGGATTGCAAGGAAAGAAAGATTCATTAAGGGAGCAGAAAGAATGAGAGCAAAGGCAACATAAGGTAGCTCAGAAGCAAGTGCTTTGCTAAGAAAGAGGCTGCCAGGGCCCTGGGGGCACCAACAGGCCTTGCTGTCCCTGCCCAACCCCTCCAGGGCTCCCCCAACCCTGCCTACAGCCCAGGACACCATTCCAACTCCGCAGCTCTGCTCCTGGCTGGGACGGTGGGACAGGTCCTGACTGCCATGGCCTGCCCTGACAAACCCCCATGGGAACCCCCCACTGCTCTAGGTCCTGAGGGAGTGCCTGTCCCCTTACAGAGGTGAGAAAGATCAGGGTTCAGGTTCCATTTCCCAAACCAGATTGAGGTATCTTGTCCAGTTACAGTTTACAAGGTCAGGAAAAAAGATCAGAGACAAAGATTTGCGCACTTGACTGTGAGCCCCAGCCTCTACCTCACACAACTGTGCTGCCTCTTCCCACTTTCTCTGTTTTCTTGCCTTCAGTTCTCTGTTGCGTAGTGGTTCAGCAACAGTATCTAAGAATTAAAGATGACCCTTTTCCTAAAACCCACAGTACAGCCTTCTGTATTTCCTTGTTTTCACCATTTCTTGCAGTCTGTAGGAGGGATGCTCGCTGCTGTGGACCCTCACTTTCCCCACGCGCTGCACAGTGCACGGAGCGCAGGGTGCTGTTGTGGAGACGGCTTGCTCTTTCCTCTAAAAACACATTTTCTAACATGACAATAATATGTCAGCCAATGTCTTGCTCAAAACATGACCTAATATTCAATATATCCTTTATCAGGTCTAGCCCAAAAATCAGTGTTTCCCAGTAGAAGAACAAAGCACTGGGACACAGATGTGCAGTTGGTGTCAATTGTTTTAGATCTATTAAGGATAATGCTATAAAGATCAAAGCAGGATATAAATTTTGCCACCCCACTCTGCATGTTTTAGCTATTATATCTTCCGTGACCTTATTTTAAAAGACAGTTCAGCTTCTAGAGAAACTACGGATTCTAACTGTATTCCCAATTTTAAGTGAAGAAAGAGATCTGAAAAGAGCGATTGAAAGTTATAATCTGCATCATTCTTATACTTGCATTTACATATGAAGGAATATATAGCGTATAGGGTCATTGACTCAGTTTGGGGATAAAAGTTTGATTATACATAGGTTCCTTCTCTGAACAAAACATTTATATCTAAAATGTTTTAACATTGCATTTATTATTAGTATAAAGCCTTGAACCTAAATACCACTATCATTTGAATGCACAAATTCAAAAATACACAAACTTATTTAAACATGTTGTTAGATACTTCAACTCAATCTTAAATTCGGATCCAACCCTTTCTTGGTTAAAAATAATAGATTGCCAATAGACCTTTAAATTAATTCAATATGATATTATTAAACTTGTTTAAAGTGGAAAATAAGATAGTTGAAGACATATGTATGAAGTACTTTACATATAATCCTACTTCATTATGGTTTTGACCATCTTTTTAAGATGGGCCCCATTTCAGTCTGTAACTCCATGTTTTCAAGATAGTAATGAAAACAAGCTTCCAAGTAACAGTTATTCACTGGATGTATTACCTATTTCAGAAACATTTGTCTAAAAGCCCTCACTGAAGCCCGTATACCACCCTCAGACAGTAGCACAGTGCTGCAAGTTTTACAATTCCCAAACAGAATTTGATGTGTCTGTTCCCACTAACTCAGACTGAAGCATCAGGGAAAAAAAATACCAAAGCACTAAGGTTGAGATTTAAGGAAAAACAATTTATTTTCAGATCAGATACCTACTGCTTCCAATTTAGATATGGGATAAACTATCTGAAATGAAAGCAGCAGACTGACATCGATAGTTTTTCTAAACTCCTCTAATTACAACCAGCTAGTTCAGTGCATCTCTAACCAGAATTACCTCTTCTTCTTTGCCTGACCAGGGTGACCTGACAAACGGGAGGGGTGCATGTTGTCAAGGAACATCACAGCTTCCAGATGAGGAATGAAGGCTTTGAAGAAACTGTGAACACCCTCTGGGGAAGAAATTAGACTTGTGAACTTAGAGGGGAAAAAAAGGCATACAAACAGTTTAAACAAGAACTGAAGACAGAGGTCAACAGGGATGTTTCCAACTGGAAATCACCTGCTGGGGAAGAAATTAGTTTTGAACACCTAACACAAATCAATGCAGTAGAGGGAAATGTTTTAAATTATTCATCTTTGTCAGGAAATCTTGGTTTCTATCTTCCATGGCCTCCTCTACTCAAAGTGTGTTACTGGGAAAGTATAACCTGAGATGAACTGCAGTCTAATAATAAGAACGTAAACGTAAGAGCAGAAAAGAAAACATAATGCATCTGAGCAAAGGTCCATGTAGCCTGTATCCCATTTCTGAAAGGGGCCTGTACTAAATGTGTAGCGAGAGAGCTCAAGAATAGCAAAAGCAGAGATTGCTACTTTCTCTCACTACTTTCCTAGTTTCCAGCAGTCTGTCATATACAGATTTTTTTCAGTTAAGGCTGCATCTGTATCCTATTTGATAGCCCCTGACTGATTCTTCTTCTATGAATTTGTCTAAGAGTTTTTCAAACCCATTTACACAGAAAGCCCTCACAGAAGCCTCTGGTGGTGAGTTCCAGACTTCCTCCGCATGCTGTGTGAAAGAGCACTTCCTTTTCTTTGATATCCTTGGGCTAGATGGGTCCATAAGACCCACGTACAAATTGCAAAACTTTATAGTCAACCTAAATCCTTTAGTGTGAAATGCTAAAAGCTGCAAAACCTAAGTCTGATGCAATGATAGGATTGTTACCCTGTAAGAACCATATTGCCATTGATAGCATCTTGCAAAAACCCTTAGGTTAATTTTGCCTAATGGTAACCTTAAAAGGCCCCAAACCTGGCCTATTAGGCCTGCTCTCAACCTGTTATGAGAACTTGCTATGTGACCCAGAGATTGGTACCTGGTGTCCTTTGCTATGATGTGGAGTTCAAGCATGAGATGACAGCAAAGGGCTTGAAAATATGGGCACAAGTTGAAATATGACTGAATCCCCATGACTGTAAATAACTCACTGATGGCAATTACTGGTCACTGAAGAATCACAGCCTTGAGAAAAGACTGGTTTGTGCACGACAAAAAAGTAGCAGCAAAGCAAAGAAAAAAAAAACCTGAGTTTGCAGGATAAAGCACCTGCCACCATGTGGGAAAGTATCACTTAGCAGCATTGCCCAGTATGTAGTCTAGAGAGGACGGTGGAGGACAAAGGCTGTAAGAACTGCCTAGAAACTCAAACATCTTATAAAATATAATTTGGAGAGGGAAGATGGGAATGGGAATTGCCACAGGAGATCATCATGGGAATTGTCTCATGGGGAGATCATCCGAGCTGTGAGCACACTGCCAATTTTCCTGTCTGCTTTTCCTGCCTGCTCCAGTCCTCCCTGCTCCCATCCCCTGCTGTCAATGCCTGATTTCTCAAGGCCCTTTTGAGCTGCCAGCCAGTTACCCAGGACAGGAGACAAGCAAGGAGGTGAGAGACTCTGTGTGTTTGTGTGTGCATGTGTGCACTTGTGTGTGAGAGGGAGAGAGTACATGTGCTCTAGGCTCACAGAAGAACGAGGAATTTGCTCAGAGTAGCTTAGAAAGTAAACTATAACCCAGGATACAGAGGAAGGCAGAAATAATCTGTGCAAAATAAAACCTAATTCCTTCTTGACAAACCTGAGTATGTTTAACTCGGAACATGAGTAAGACACCTGAACCAGACAGTTATGGCAATTTCCCAAAACTTGAACAGTAATGCACCTGCAAAGCATCTCCTGTCCAGATATGGCCATCTGCAATGCAGCTGTAGAGGCTGGCAAAACACCAGGATTCTCAGACGCAAGGCGCTCATCCATGAGAGAAACAGAAAAAGGGACTCTACCAGCATCTTACAGATGCCCTCAAGCATGGAGAAGATTCAAATTTAACTGAGTGATTTGTTAGGAGACAAAAGAGAGGAGACTTACCTTTTTTTCATGGAAACAAAAGGAGGAATAGTAAGTGTCCTTGCTTGGTCAGACATCCTCACAGAGCTCCACCAAGTGTGCAAGTCAGGATTTCCATTTACTGAAGCTATACTGAGTCTTTCTCAACATCCTGTGCTTTTTTCATGTGCTCAGTGCTCTTATCTTGTAGATACTCTTACCTTGCCAGTCAGACTCTCTGGCCTGTCGTTCTCTGTGGCTCTCACACTTTTTTGTAATGGGAGTTACTCTTCTAGCACAGTAGAAGCTGCATTGCACTGTTTGCAATGATAGTTTACAAGGCCTTGCCAGATGCTCTGCAGTTTCACATTTGAGTTACTTCAAAGATTTCTGCCAAATGTCGTCCAGTTCTGGAGACTTACCTAATTTTTCTCTTTGGTCTAATTCCTCCTGTATATTCACAATAAATTTATCAAACTCCTCTGTCCTCTCTGCTGTAAAGAACAGGGAGGAAGAAGGAATTACAAAATCTTCAACGGTAGACTAATACAAAAATCTGTTACACTTCTCTGCTATGCCTTGTTCACCCCCGAGTACCCCTGCTATGCCCTGGTCACCAAATTTCCTGTTTGTCTTCCTACATCTGATGAAGAAGTAAACAACTTCTTACTAGCAACTTGAGCATTCTCTGCAAGGCACTCTTCAAATTCTGTTCTAGTCTTCAGATTTGTCTTTAAGCTCAAGATGCCATGTTTTATGGGCTTTCTTTTTCTTCTCATTTAGACAAGCTTTCAATTTTCTATAATGCTTACTTTTCCTTATGATAGCCTCCTTAACTTTTCTATCAAGTCAGGCAGGTCCAGTAAAAACTGGACCTATTTTAGTTGGGTATATTTTTTTTTTTTACTTTTGTTTTAGTTTGTACCTTTTATATGACTATTACTAGTAACAAGCATTTATATAGTACTTTTCCTCAGCAGATATCAAAGTGCTTTAGGAAGGAGATAAATAGCACTAGCTCTGCTCTCGAGAAAGGGAAATGCAAGTGGTGAAATAGCTGTCCCTAAGCCTTTCAATAGACCACTAGCAAACCAGGAATAAAATCCTCCTCAGTCCCAATAGTCATTACATTGCATGGACCAATAGGGTGGAATTCTTATGCATGTTTACACACTGTAGTGAGCATCCATCCAGCCATTTCAGCTTTGCTATGCAAGAAGACCTCTACAACCATACATGGCTTAGTGGGCACTATCAGCAATGCAGACAAACAGGAAAGTATATCTAGGATAGATTAACAAAAGCAGTTTTGACTTTTAAATTAAAAATAAATAAATAAATAAACAGTTGCTGCAATCTTCTTTCTGTACTAATAAACAATGAACTGTGATGGCTAATGTTGGGTGTTGTAAAAAAATGTATTTACATTTCAGTACTGTGACAGGACAGTTTTCAGACTGGAACAGTTTCAGACTGGGACATGGTGAACTCAGCTTTGCAATGTTCCTTGGTCCATAAAGGAAACCTTTGAAATATCATTCAAAGTGCAACTTTTAATTAAAAATAACCATAACAGGCACCAAAAAGAGAAAGCATATGACAGGCATTTGTGCTAAATGACAAGCACTGGCAGCAGACTGACCAAGGTACACTGAAATGTATTGGAATTCAATTTTAAAACAACTCATTGGACCTCATTCTCTATTACATGAAGGCTCCTTCACATTGCTTGGCTGGAGAATCAGCCCTAAGGTAAATAAGAGTAAAACTTATTGGCACTAGGTAATCCTTGTCACTATCACTTAGTCAAAATGGTGCAGGTAATCACTTCAGCGTGAGATCTATTATAGCTCAACTCCAGCTTGAATTTAAACATGCAGCAGAGAAAAAGGAGACAAACTAAGAAGGAAGGAGAAAGCAATGCAGCAGGGAAGAAATTCACATTTAATATTAAAAAAAACCACAGGTAAAAGGTGGAAACAAAGAAATTGAAAGACTGCAGTAGTCCAAACAGATGTAGTAAACACATTTTTATCTTGATTTCAGCATGTTACTTGATATCACTGTATAAAATTTTGTGCAATAAACAAAGATTTTCTTTTTATTTCCTGAAATTATATTCTGTACAGTCACAGAGTCAAACATGCAAGTAGAATGTCAGAAAAGAAAGGAAATTTCTGCCAACTTCTTGTTTAAGAAAGTGCAGTTAAGTATATTTTTTTTTTTGGTCCATACCCAACTTAAAGAATTGCAATCATTACAATGGGCCAGGTCATTTTTCTGTGCTAGGGACTTCTGCAGAAGCTGTATTTCTAGGAGACTTTAGCTTATGTGCTTCCCAAGATGATCAAGATCGTTAGTACATTACAGATTTATTCCCACTGTTAAAAATTGTGTATGTTCTTAAATCACACTCATTGGTAAGTAACAAATATTTCGAGCTTAAATTCTTTTGAAGACAAGACATTTGCAGTTTTATCATCATTTTTTCATCGTTTACTATCATGCCCACAAAAAACTGACACTATGAACTGTCTCAGGTACTCTTAGAGCACCTGTAACCAGATCACCCTCTCCCCTTCTACTTATATGCAGCTCTTCCTGCTTGAATTGTTCCTAAATAATGATGAAACAGCACATATGGTATTCCCAAGATGTTACAGACATCTCTATGTTCTTTGTTTGTCTTTTATGACACTTTTACAAACTATAGTTCAGGAGAGGAAGGTTGTGTTGTGATAGCCATGAACACCATAACCTCTGTAAACTGAACAAAGACCAGAACTCAGTATTATTCTTGCTGCATCAGTCATGTTGTCATAAACCAGAGCTATGATAACAAGTTTTACTGTTGTCTTAGTAGTTTTACACAGCTAAGAGTATGCATACTCATCATTTTTACTTCTTCCTAAAACTATTTTTTCTTTCCATGAGCCCATTTACAATTGCCATTCTAAATTTCATTGCTTCTGTGAGCTCCTGTTCCTGAGAAACAAAGACATACCTCATTGCAATAAGAAGTGATGAACTACAGCATGATTTTTAAAGTTTTCTATTTTAAACAAATACTTGGTATAAATCAAATCTTTGAGTTTAAATCCAATTCAGGCTATGTATTATTGACTTTGAGACTTCATGGCAACAAGAATGCTTGACGGATACATTACATGAATTATTCCTTTCTGTTCTTGATCATGGCAGCTGCGCAAGAGAAAACACCATAGCTGATGGGACCCACGAGAGAAAGTTGTTACACTATTCTGTATTCATTACTGAGCCTAATTACTCTCAGATTACAATGCAAAATGCATCTGCTTTAAATGACACTCTAGTAATAGACACTCAGAGTGAACCCAATAGCTCTTCCTAGTGTCATAGAAGTGATTTCTTCTTCAAAAGGGTGAATGGTACTGATATACACGTATATATTATTCACAACAATTTAACAATTTAACACTAATTATTCACAGCACTTCAATGGGTTCTTTTCGGATATCCAATAATACCTCAACATTGTAAGTGACATCTATATTACTGGATCCAGGAGCACATCCATGTTCTTAGGTCCAGGCACTCCCACGACTACCCAATTCCAACCCAGTCTGAAAGACTTGTGGTGGCCCAAACTCTCCTTTCACTCCATCTCTGCAGCTCCTGGTTTCCACACAAATAAAACACAAGCATGTAGGCTGGATGGGAGCACCAGAGCCCTTCAATGAAATGCCAGACGAGGGCAATAGCGGGAGACTGTGTTTCCTGCATCCGCCTGCATGAGTGCTGCAACAAGAGGAGTGGATTCATCCAGAGAGTCCAATAACTTAATACAGAAATTGAACTAAATGTCACTGAGCAAGGTTTCTTTTGCTCTTATTTTTTTTCACTTTTTCTTTATAGCTACTGTTCCAGTTTGCCTAAAATAACAATAACTTTCAAATTCCATTTTTAGAGGGATTTAGAATCTCTTACAGAATATTCAAGGGCCAGCTATTCTAATACTACATCAGATAAGGCAGAAAATAGAGGTGGTATTTTTGGGAGGAAGTTTCTTTGTCTTTTTCTGTTTTTTTTTTAATAGAAAGATTTTGTGTCTCAAAGAAGGATCAAGAACAAGCAGCGAACAGTGCTCATATCAGAATTTTTTGGTGTGGATCTTGTAACTTAATAAAAGCAATCTACCAGAAGAAATATTTTCTGTGGATTAGAACTTGTACACTAAGGTTTAGCCTGCAGTGAATTTGTACTGATGAATTATAAACCACTCAAAATCATAGTGTAAACAACTGTAATGGAAATTCTGATTTTGCAAGTTTACTAGCATATGACGGAGCACCACTATAATAAGGCCTTTTCATTTGCATAGCTCTTCAATATTTTATTAAAATATTTTAAACATGTTCTAAATAAACTTAACCACTCTTAAATACTAATATATTGCATTTTCATTTTTTCCAGAAATAATTCTGCTTTAGATTAAAATTACCTAGGTTATTTCACTACAACTATACTATAAATTGCATCTCACTTCATACTTCTCACAGGACCACATTCCACTGAAAATATTATCCATTGCTCCTCACTTTCTATAAAAATCTAGTGCAGACTTTCTATGATTAACTGAGCATGGAACTTGAGAAAGACTATTTTAGTTTGGGTAACTCTAGAACCTCTAGGTAACATCAGCACAGGAGATTCCTTATTTGGCTTTGGTTTTGTCCTTGGTATCTGATCACTTCATCTTTCCTCTACAATCCTGGATTCTAAAGATATGGGAATTCTTTAGTCCTTTCTAGTTGCACCAATGAAAATGAGAGTAGTAAAAGAGGAGAGGCAGAAAATTGGTTGTAAGGCTTGAAAAGAGTGGGGAATGTTAAAATGTACAAATGCAAAAATAGTCAATATAGGAGCAAGAGACTTCCACAGCTCGCATTACTTTCAAAGGCAAATACTGGAGCTTAAACTCTTGTCATACCTTGGTAGTAACATGGGGACACCTGAATGAAAAGAATGTTACAAATTACCAAGCTTAAAACTAGATTTAGAAAATAAAATTGAAAAATTTGAGGCCAAATGCTTCTTCAGTTCAAATTTTACTGTCATTTAACATGTTTGGAAATGCTGAAAAATTATCCCATGTATATATATTTGGGTTACACAGGAGACATGGATAGAAGCAGATGTTTCTGCAGAAGACTGAGTACTGAAAAGAATGGATAAATAACAGTTTCTGGCATTCACAGAATTTAATATAATACTTTAGAGTTCTCCAAGAAAGAAACAAAAAAGAGGAGGGGGATACCTGAAATGGGATTTTCAGCATTACTATTTGGCAGCAGTAAGTAAACAGAAAGAGATCTGACTAACAATAAAACCTTCTCAAGCAATACAATGTGGGGGGAGAACTGTATGGGGTTTGTGGGGTTTCACAACAGAGACAACTGTAAAAGGCAGCCTGTGATAAAACAATTCTAGAGGAACATCTTTCTTAACGTACGTGACATCTGACAGTGCAGAAAGGAGGCTGATTCTGAAGATGAAGACAGCATTGGAGTTGAAGAGGCATATAGAGAATTAAGATATTTTAGAGAATCTTTCCCATGAGAAGCAAAACGCTGGCTTTCCTATATATAATTCATCATCACACCTAGTTATTTATAGCTATGATAGATATCTGGTAATCAAAACAGTCTGGATTGATTGTTGACTATGAAGCATGATTGCCTAGTGTAACGTCACATAGTGCTTCATTGTTCCCCTGATTAAGAGCACTTGTTTGTTGAATATTTTTAAAGAATCCCCTAATTAATGCAATTGGAAGAAAACTGTCAAAAAATAGTTTGAGAGTGTTTGGCTCTAGCAAACTCAGATGAATCAGGGAAAAGCAATTATTTATGTCACTAAAATTTTTTCAGTTCATTTTCAGGAATATAATTCAAGAAATTCTACATACCAAAAGCACACAAAAGAAGAAGAAAAAAAAAAACAGGAAAAAAAAACCCCAAACCTACAGGGGAAAGTATGTAACATAGGAGTGTAAGAGAATCTATTTTTTCACTCTTGCTCTCATCCTCCAA
>JANXJC010000013.1:19516582-19537708 GCA_027564655.1 Leptodon cayanensis
CCCAAACCTACAGGGGAAAGTATGTAACATAGGAGTGTAAGAGAATCTATTTTTTCACTCTTGCTCTCATCCTCCAACCAAATTCTTTCTCAAATCATACATAACAATTAAAGGTGATATGGTGATGTGTCAAGTTTGACAGATATATAAGTGGATACATGCATATACACAATATAATAACAATGTGCTAATGGTGATGATAGCTGCTAATGAAGCATCATGATGGCATTTTAATGTGTCTTATCATTACTACTCCTATTGACTTGGAAGTAAACAGTGTCTTCAAGAAACATAACCCAACGTGAGGTCTTGCTGGAGGCAGGCATTCACCACCGTGTAGAAAAAACTGTTGGCAATACAGGTGTTTCATTTTGGATTTACCAATAATTTGATAGCAGTTAAATAGTGCTTGCATTCAGGGAGCAAAGTTTCTTTGTAAAAGAGACAGAGCAAAGCCATCAGTTTTACCATTACAAAGGGGACTTAAAAGTACTTTTCTCTCTCCCTAGGTCCTAGCGTTTGCTGTAGTTTAAGCTTTCTTCCAGGCTGCTCATAGATTAGGCTCCAAGGCCATGTCTTCACTAGATACTCATTACATTTGCATATGACGGAAGATAGACTTTGTCTGCAGGTCAAAGAAATAAAATGTTTAAGTATACTTCCCTTTCTCCTATTTATAGAACAATAGGTCCAAATGTTGACTTAAATTTATGTCTCAGCCATTGATGGACAGATGCTGAAAAATTTGGTGAAGAGTTATAAACATGTAAAAAAAAATATTTGTTGATTGTGAAATATGGAATGAAATAATAAGATTTTCTTTTTTTGCTTTGCCTGAGTCTAGTAATCAGATTGCTACAGTTAAAGTTTATGCCTAATCATATATTTAGCTAAATTAAAAAAAAAAAATGGCAATTAGACAGTCAAAAGGAATCTCTGCATGCATCCAGCTATACAGTAGGAATTATTAGTATAAAACCACATACTGAAATATTTGGATTAGCTTGAACTGCATGCAGTAAGGACCCTGAGAGAAAAGCACCCCACAATCCCTGCTCTACCAAGGAGAGAGAGGACGTACACTGGAGGGAATTGCTGATTGACAGGTTAATTGTTTGGGTAATTTTGGTACTTGCTCCCCAGATTTCACACATGTTCTATTAAATAAATCTCTGCCTCACAGAAAGACTCTACCCTGGCTTCTCTTAAAGCTGAAAGGGTCATACGAAAGGGGAAACAAGAGGGAAGATAGAGGGTAGATTATTAGCACTGTGTCTGATTGATATAAATAGGAAAAGACAATTCACCAAGAAGACTATTTATACTTCACTCCTCTCTTGGTACAGGTTAGTAGTATCAAACATTCCTGTTATGGATGAGAACTGAGACCATAGTGGAAATTATGAAACCTGTCCATCCTGCAACTGGTGTGTATCAAAACTTTTGGTACACATTTGATGTTCCAAAAGGTGTCTGAAAAGCATAGCTTTTTTGTCCATTGTAAGGCTCACATGACACCAGAATTAGGCTTTCTGATTTGCTTTGGGCATAGTTAAACTTCCTCTCTGTCCACCAGACTCAAGCGGTAATTTTCACCCACAGCAGAGTCATTAGAATAGTGCACGTTTTTCCACTTTTCCTATACCAGAGCAGCTAGAAGGTAGGTGGAGAAATTTATGTTCAAATTGTGACTGAAATCCAGTGCAGATACTTTCCTAGAGGAGAAATCTAGTCCTCTAGTAAGCCATAGATGAATACAAAGTTAGCAGAAGTCTCTTAAGGAACCATGATCACGTCATATCAGCAGAGAGAACATGTTCCCCTTTAGCCCTCCTTTTGATACCTGTTCAAAGAGAGTTCACTGATTGAGTCAGGGCTGCTGTCCTCCATTCCCCACAACATGATAATAATTAAAGAAGAAAGATGGTCCTCACAATACGACCTTCTCTGTGTTGTTTTAATACAGTTATATTCTAATGAAGCCACATTGCCCACATTTGTCTCTTTTCCTGTGAGGCTAGGCCAGAGCTAATCTCAGCCTGATCTCAGCTTAGTGACGGGTTCAGCTTTCACACAACTCAATAGGTCAAGCTAGAAACTGGAAGTGAGCTCCAGAGAGAAATTTGGTCGTTGAGATTTCAGCACTGCAGAGCCCAGAAGTCAGCCACCTAAACCTGAAGGGACTCTACTACCCTGTAGGAGAATACAGTCAGTACCGTATACAGCACTCTATACAGTCAGGTGCCTTGATCTAGGTTTTGGGATGACCAAGATATTGAATACTGGGAACAAGGGGTTCACCCATAACCCTGTTTCTCACTTTGTCTCAGTGTCACTGTGGGAGTAAAAGGATTGACTTAGATGTCAAAATCATGCTTTTGAGTACAGAGAGGAAAAAACTACTTTCTTTTAAATCACTTCTATGGCTAGCAACCACCTTTTGTATAATGAACTTGCTATCGCAAGTGTACTTTGTTAGCTTTTACAGCTTTCCTGGAATGGAAGAAAGATTGCATCCGTTGCTAAGATTTACTAAAATCCCTAAACTTTATCCCCATCATGTCAAATTGCTGAAGTTGTTTTAATATTTTATTTGTCCAGAAACTTTTCTGGCCAAATTTGCACAGTTATGTTTTTATTTTCCTCTCAGCTTTCTATTAGTTCTGTTACAAATCAAAGAAAGCACACTTCACAGAGAAAAAGCCTTGTATTATCTTCTATAAAAAGAAGGGCTGAGGTAGATTTACTATTTCTTTGCCTCTAGGACAATGCAACATTTAAAATCAGCAAAGCTTTTCAATACTGCCTCATAAAAATAAGCTTGATGAAATACTTAATATTTCTAGATTCTAAAGCCAATTCTGACCTTTTTGATCTTCATGTAACTTCTACAGTACTTTCATGAAATCTAAATACAAAAAGACACTGGGAAACTTTACTGTGTCCTCTAAAACTTTGTTGATATATTTCTTCTGGAGATACCAGCAAACCTTAATAAAAGTAGCAAAGCATGAGCATAAAGTGTCCAAGCTTCCAAGTACTGAGAAACATAAATACTTAAAAACCAGTCTAGTGTTTCAGCTGTTGGTAGTTTATACTAAAGAAAACTATTCCACACTTACATGTAATTTCTATTCAAACAAATCATGTTCAAAAGCAGTCCCATTTGACTCTGTACACAACAGTAGTGAGCTGATCCTGCCATGGGAAGGAACTGCTGTGCCTCCACGGTATCTCCCGAAGAGACTCGGTGTCCTAAGAAGAACACAGGAAGATGTCCAGGAGCTAGAGCAAAACTGCGTAAAGAAAACAGCAGTCTGGAAACAGGTCCCAGCCACCAACTGGTGGCCAGGGCTTAACACAACCAAAAAGCTGACCCTTGTGCTGTATGGTTTACCATATTGAATACGATCAAGTGTTAACATGGTTGGGTCAAATCCCCAGTGTGGTTCCTGAAGGAGCTGATGGTACCATATCAAACTGCAGGAGCAGTGCTGATGCCCAGCTCGGGATCAGCACCAGCTTGCTGCATTCTGCGCTCTGAAGCAACACACAGCACAGGAGCTTACAGTAGGGACAGCATCTGCTCCCCCAGCAAGTCTGTGGTAAAATCTAACATTTTAACTCTGTTATTTTATATACACACACAAACAGATTTATTATAAATATGTACTATGCTCATTTCCATCTCATTCCCTTCTTTTTTTTTAAATAATGGCCTTGGTTCTCCAATAAATGTGAGTAATTCTTGTAAAATACTGCAGCATTTTGAATACGTGCGTACATGTAGAACAAATACCAACAAATGTAATGCTGTTCAGCATAAGGGGGAGCAACTCTGTGGTCACTTGTCACAACAGCTGGGCTGCCCGCCAGTCCCATAGGGGTTAGGAACAGTGACAGATCTCATTTCCCTTCTTTCTCGGTCCAAACTTTCCTTTACTTTGTTTCATCTCTGTAACTTTGAGAACTTAACAGAAAAGTGTCTTCGCTTACAGCTGTGACTGAGCCCATAGAATGCTACTTTTGATTTTCCTTCATTTGAGATTTAGGGCTGATCTTGATAGACACTGGAAATTAATTTCATGAAAGTTGCTTCAAAAACCCTTCAAAAGGCTTTACCTTCCACAGAATCACACCTTCCATGCCCAAACTTTGAAAAGAAATGCCTTCTTCCTGAGAGTCTCCTCCAGTTCATTTTTATACTTTTTTTTCATTAGTAATGAGCTCATTTCCTGTCTACTGAAAGCTTTGAACCGTTTGCAGTACACTTATTAGAGGATCACCTGCGGTTTTCCCACCAGCTCAGCAAAGAGGTGATGTGTTGTTGGGAGCCACAGGTACAGCCCACGAGACAGACTGTGAATCAGAGTTCTGCTCCCTGTCATCTGTGTAAGCAGTGCAAAACCTGGGGGGGGGGGGGGGAGATTGAGCCAGGCTACTCAGGCCCTGGTTTAGTTCTATATTTATACAGGTTTCATGCTAGTAACTTATGTGATAAAATGTTTATGCTTCAGTATTTATGTGCATTATGTCAACTAAACTAAGGGCCCCAATAGTTCTAGTTTAAAATAAGTAAGCTCAACACAGCATGATGAAATAAGGACCTGTTCTAAAGTGCCTGATGTCATCTTGATGTGGTAGCCTTCATGAATAAAGTAATTAGTTTTAATCCTTTGTTATACAAAATTTCTTAGCTGTTACTTGAGTGTACATATCTTACTTCTGTATCTTTTGAAAGACATTATACCTTTACATAACACAAAACAAAGACATTCAAAATGGCACAGAAGAGCTTAAAGAAAAATGTTTTAAAAGACTCAGGTCAAAAGATAAATATGATTGTACTTCTACATGCTAAATAATGTAACGGATATTAGCATTCTACTTTATTATAGTGGAATATTGACATCTAAGGCATCTACACAGGGCTCACAGAGCTGACACAGGGCTCAGGGTATATCTGCCCCTTGCTAGATCAAGAACTGGATGCCTGACTGTTACCTAAGAGGACAACAGAAAGCTACATCTAAATATCTTTGCTACAGTTAAGTGAAGTGAAACTCACTTCCTTTGCTCCAAATTTGTATTCCAGAGGCAACAGCAAGCAAGAACAAAGTAAAATAACAATAGCTAAACAAACAAAGAAACAAACAACCATTCTTCCAGGGAGACGAAAAAATACTATTAAAAAAAAAATCTAAACCAAAAAAAGAAATAAACAAATAAACAACAACAACAAACTCAAACCAATAACAGACACAAGTTTGAAGACTACATATCTTAGTTTTAAGACTGGAATAAGAACCAGTTCATCCTGCTGCTGCCAGGGTAATATGCAAAGCACGGAAGGATTCGCCTTGCATTTCTTGAGTCTCTGGAAAGGAGTGATGTAACTGCTGAGCCACTCACAGCAGATATATTTTAGACTAATCCCACTTAAGTCAAATTTCTGAGCACTTTTAAATCTTTAGCATAAAAGACAATGAAGTAGAACATATGAATACTAAGATGCTGTATGGAATATTTGTATGAATATTACTGTGAGTTAGAGAAAAGAAGTGGTTTGAATATAATAAGATTATCTGGGAATTCTTAGGTAAGTTTTTGCAAAAATTTTTATTTACATTTCTTTAAGAAATTAAGGATCCGTTTCAATCAATTTCTTCTCTTTAAAGTAATATTAATTTATGAAACAGAAACAGAGGGAAAGTTTTTTCCTATGGAAAAAAATGCAAAAATCATCTGTCTATAGAATCACAGAACCAATCACAGAATTGTTGATGTTAGAAAGGACCTGTCAAGACTGACTAGTCCAACCCCCTGCTCAAAGCAGGGTCCAGCTGGGACTTGTATATCTCCAAGCGTGGAGACTACACAGCCTCTCAGGGCAATGTCTTCCAGTGTTAGATCACTCTCATATCTCATTAGGTTGAGATTATGAATGCTCATTATAATCATTCTCATTATTTTTAATTGGAATTTACCGTGTTTCAATTTGTGCTCTTTGCCTCTTGTCCTCTCACTGGGCACCACCAAGAAAAATCTGACTCTCTTTTTCATTCTTTCCCATCAGGTATTTATACACATTACTAAGATCCCCCTGAGCCTTCTCTTCTCCAGGCTGAGCAACCCCAGCTCTCTCAGCCTCTCATTATATGAGAGATCCTCCAATTCCTTAATTATCTTTATGGTCCATCACTGGACTTGATCCAGTAAGTCTACATCTTACTTGAACTGGGGAGCCCAGAATTGGACCCAGCACACTAGACATGTCTCACCAGAGCTAAGTAGAGCCAAAGCATCACCAGCTCTGACCTGCTGACAACACTTATCCTAAAGCCCCCCAGGATGGTGTTGGCAGTCAGTATTTAAATATTATTTTTATTTTCCAGGTATTTATGTGTATTTTTGGCATATTGCTGTCTTTCAACTTTCCTGTTATACTAATAAGCTAATGGGCATAAAAGGGAAAGAAAAATGCCATAATGAAAACAGCTTCTATCTGTACAAGATAATCACAGAAAATGGACTACGTATATCTGTGAATTAAGCTGTAGTAGACATAGACAGGATTTATATGGGCAAAACTAATATTGTTGACAGGTATTGTGAGACAATATTATGAACAAAGAGCATTACTAGCAAAGAGTAGCAGAATCATAAATTATATTTGATCTTGATTGTATAAATTGTAGCTTAACATGCCTATCCACTCCATCTTTTATCTGCATAGTATAAATTTATCTTCCAGACATATAGTTGTGACATTATTAGTTTCAAAGAAAGAGAGGCTTCTTCGTTCTGCCTTTTCTTTTTGAGTTGTCTTTTCACTTTAAGAAAACATGAAGAGATGTAAGTGTGTCTTTTCCTGATTGTTTGAAAAACATTCAAGCAAATATCATATAATTCACTGTAACAATGTACTCATATATCTACAAGTCTATTTGGCTTACTAGGAACTTTTTTTTAAGACATGGAACATGTTTCTTCTTAATTGTAAGAGGTGAACAAATTGTAGTTATTATATCAAAGCATTAAGAACAATTATTTTAGTATAGGGTCTGTGGTTTGTGGAGTTTTTTTCCTCTCATTTTTCTGTTTTGTTTTGTTTTTTTTTCCTTAATGGCTCTTCATCTTTAATTTTGCTATGCTGGTAGGTAATTGTACCCACCTGTTTCATCAGATAATAGAAATAAATGGAAAGCACATCATGAAAAGAAGGAAGGATACACAAGGCAACACGCAAGAAGCTCCCACATCTTAAACCTCTCTGACTTGTCAGCAGCAGGGAGATAGAAGCTGGAGGTACTGTAAGGCATCATGGTAACTGAATCTGTAATAAACTTCTCCCTTAGTCAGACTGCTCTCCTTCATAGTGCCAAAGGAACTGCTGCTCCCTGGAAGATGATGAGAATCACCCTTGTCACTTGTTTTGTGCATCATTTTTTTTATTTATTTTTTTTTTATGTTGGGACTGACCTGACTAAGAATGAATACTGTGCTGTGGCACTTTCACAACCTCATAGAGATACAATTAGGTTAAAAAAGTGGTGGACCAAGACATTCAGACAAGGAACTTCTAGAAATGTTTCACTGTCACAGTTTGCAGCTGGTGTACAAGTGCAAATAAAAAGCCAACTCTTGCGACTGAAAGATTTGAGATTTTCCCAGTGGACATGTCTACATACAAAAGGGAGACATAATAACTTTACAGATCAATGTCCTTCTATAGTGCTTCTCCTCCCCTCACCTGTTTGTGAGGATCAGAGCCAAAGAGATGAATTATCAAGACTAAGCAGTATCAGAGAGCCTGAATAAAGTACACTGAACTATGCGTGGTAGAGCCAACAACCTACAAGGTCTGCCTTTTTGTTTTAATATAACTGTGGGTAAACCATGTATGTTACCACCACCAAAAATAAGTCACACTACTTTTTGCCTTACAACACAAGATTCTGCAGTATAATGTCTTTGCCTTGGTTCTATTCCCTGGTTCTCTCCCTTTACTTTTTTTCCAAAGGGTTCTGATTCCCAGCCAATTAAAATTGAATATAAGAATTAACCTAATAGCAGGATAATTTGTAAAGTGCTTTGAAATTCAGTGTAAAGAATTTAGTAAGGCTAATGTTCTTTTCTCCCTTACAAAAAAAAAGAGCATAAGATTCACTCCAATTACTTTCCCTATAAGCAGTTCACTTCTTAAAGATTTTTTAATTATAGGTGTACAATGAAAATAAAATTAGCAGGTATTTTTAGGGAAAAGTAGTTGTAATGCATACCCTATTAGTTTAAGTGACATCAGAGATACCCTACTGTTTGAAAACCTCTCATAGAAGATTTCTTAATTCGGCATTATATTATAACTGTTTTTACTGCTGTGAAAAGAAAACTTTTTTCTCTTTTCTTCTCTAGTCTCCTCTCAATTGTTTTTCTGGAAATTATACTACATAAGGACATTTACTAACTATTGGAGAAAAACAAAACAAAACAAAACAAAGTAAACCCTTTTCCAAGATTGCATTAATGATTTCATAACCATTCTGTTTCTTCTTCAGAAGAAACAAATTATTCATTTAAAGGTGATCAACACACAAATGGCTTTACTTATAAAACCCACATTACGGCTTCAGCCTCTTGGCATACAGCGATACAAGTCAGATTGTAACTGCTCATGCACATTTTTCCTGAAAAACTTGCTCTGGATTTCACTCCACAAACTCTACAGATCTGAGTGTTCTATGTTCCTTGCAGCAGTACTAAGTTTCCACATCAGCTCTGGGCCCCTTAGCTATATTTTTAGCTTGGGAATCTCCCAGGGATTCCCAACTAAAACATAGTCCAGATTCAGAAAATTATTGAAATATGAGTTTAATAATGTATTTAAAAGCTGATTTGACTTGGCTTTAGTAATAATATACATTAGGGCTAATAACTTTTCCTGATTATCACTTCAACAAGTGATCACATATTTATCTTTTTTATTATCAATTTTAAATAGCTTTCAGCTCCTGATTAAGCTGCAGTCTTGTCCCGGCTTCAGCTGGGATAGCGTTAATTGTCTTCTTAGTATCTGGTATAGTGTTATGTTTATGAGTTATGAGGTATGAGTTATGAGGTATGAGAAGAATGCTGATAACCCTGATTTTTTAGTTGTTGCTAAGTAATGTTTAACCTAAAGTCAAGGATTTTTTCAGCTTCTGATGCCCAGCCAGCAAGAAGGCTGGAGGGGCACGAGAAGTTGGGAGGGGACACAGCCAGGACAGCTGACCCAAAGTGGCCAAAGGGGTATTCCATACCGTGTGATGTCATGTCCTGTATATAAACTGGGGGGAGCTGGAGGAGTGGGGGTGGGGGGATTGCTGCTCGGGGACTAACCGGGCGTCGATTGGCGGGTGGTGAGCAATTGCACTGTGCATCACTTTTATATTCCAGTCCTTTTATTATTACTACTGTCATTTTATTAGTGTGATCATTATCATCATTAGTTTCTTCTTTTCTGTTCTATTAAACCGTTCTTATCTCAACCCACAAGTTTTAATTCTTTTCCTGATTTTCTCCCCTGTCCCACTGGGTGGCAGGGGGGAAATGAGTGAGTGGCTGCGTGGTGCAACTAAGCTGGCTGGGGTTAAACCACAACATGTCTCTATTAGAAGTTTATGCCTTCTCTGTCAGAAGGTGGAGACACATATAGTGAGCTCATCAGTTTGCAAAACCGGAACAACAGGCAACTCCAGCAGAGGGAGAAGGAGTAAATGGCTGAGGAGAGGACAGGAGAGCCTCTTGTTTCTGTTTTGCCTTCTGGCTGCATGCAAGCAAGGTGCATTTTCCTGATAGAAGTGGTCCACTTGCACAGCCATATGGCTCCTGGTACTCAGTTCTGCCTTGCACTTAAGTCTACCATCATCTTTTCTGCCAGTGAACATTAAATCTACCCAGTGAACATTAAATCTAATCCTCTTGCAACATGAGGAGGGAGATGATGCTATCGTGTATTTTAGCTAACTAACAATCTTACTGGGAAGATTTGGTGAGCATATGGAAATTCTGCCTGACCATCCATAAATAATGATCACCCTTTAAGAATTAATTTTGCAGGTGAGAGTGGAGAACAAACCTGAAGGAACCTGAAGAACATAGAACTGGAACCTGATTTATTCTACAATACTTTCTTTTTCCCAGTGTTTCCATTACAGCAGAACCTGAAGTCCTTATGTAGAGTTTTGATCTGCCAGACTACAGAAAGAAGTAAAGCAATGACAATCTACAGGTGGAATTGCAGCAAGAAGCCAGGATAGACCTTCAAGAATTCAGACCAAGTTTGTTCAGCTTCTCAGATGAAAGGATTTACTTGCAATCTCCAAAGGATTAGTAAAGCATAGCTCTTGCTTTTTCAAAGCATAG
Organism: Leptodon cayanensis; assembly: GCA_027564655.1. Classification (NCBI taxonomy): domain Eukaryota; kingdom Metazoa; phylum Chordata; class Aves; order Accipitriformes; family Accipitridae; genus Leptodon; species Leptodon cayanensis. The sequence continues at coordinate 19,526,987 of JANXJC010000013.1, forward strand.
CTACTGACCAATTTTAGCTGGACAGTCTTAACAAGATTGTTCAAGAAGTTGAATTCAAAAGACTAGCAGAGAGTACTCAAGGAGGATAACAGCCACAACACAAATGAATGCATCGTTCCCACTGGGGGAAAATCAGCCAGGCAGAAAATATATTAAGGGTATAAGAAGATCAGAGGCATACTGTAAATTCAGAAGGTAGTGCTGTTGTAAAGACAGATCTCACTTCAGGATGTGTACCAGGAGGTCCTACATAAGACAAGAGAGGTAGCTATCTTTGCCCTGTTTACTGATAGTATTGGGTCCCTAGCAGGAGGATTCACGCTCATTTTGGATACCTTCCTCTTAAGAATGATGTTTGCAAGCTGTAGAGTCCAGAGAGGAGAACTGGAGAAAATATGGAGATGCAAAGGATTTTAGAAAACATGACTTAAAAGAAAAAATAGAAGATGTATTTAGTCCAAAAAAAGAACAGGCTGGCTAGTAGAAAATGTAACTGTCTTCCATTACTTAAAAAGCAGTTATGAAAAGGGAGATGAACATTTGTTCTTCACATACGTAGGGGGAAGGACAAGAAGAAATCAGCAAAGACTTTAGGTTTAGAGCAGTAAAAATGTTCTAATGAAGAGTAATGAGGCACTTCAGCAGGCTACCCAAGGATGTGATGAACCATTCTTCACTGTTTTTGAGAACAGATTAGACAAGCATATGGTAGTTTTACATGATCCAGCTTCAGTGCAATGGATGGACTGAAATGACTTGAACTCTGGAGATTCTTTCTGACAATGTATGTCTATGATCTTTTCCTCTTTTCACATTACCCTGAAATGTACTTTCAAAACATCATGGATTGCACTTCTTTGAAAAAGGATAGTAGCGGTCAGTATACAATGCCAGGTTAATTTTGCAAATAACACAAGCTAAACTATTCTCTTATGCTTCTTCTGTAATATGCTAAATGATTCCTTCATTTGTAGTATATCGGGAATGCCACACGTTCACCTTAGGCATATCTCCACTACAATGCCCTTTTTCTCCTCTTAACTGCAACAAGGTTTTTAATCAAATATCCTTAAAAAGATATCTGATGAGTAAAATGAATATATTTAAATATAGCAGAAGCAGGCATGATTAAGTGCATAAAGAATTGAGGTTAAAAGTGGCTACAATAAAAGGTTGAGTAAAAATTAATTTTAGCATACGCTTTGTATAATACTGCATAAGCTATTCTTTTGTTTCTTTGCCTCTTTTTGGGGGCCTTAATTTTCAGTTAGTCACTGGCTTACATCTTATCTCACACCATAATGGCAGAAATTAATGAGATAAAAGTACTCCATTCAAAGACAAATTATCATTTCACTGATCTACTTCACTGAGTGCAAATTCCCTCTGCTCCCATTAAAAGCTTTAGAGCAGTAGAAAAATGCTAGTTAACTAAAATTGTGTTTCTTTTCTTAGATCATAAAATTTTCATTTATTCTGTCTGTAATACCCTTGTGTAAATACAGTAATTTTGAAGCCTTTCAGTATAGTGTGATACATATTTTGGCATTGTTGCATGTCTGGATTTCTTCCATGGTACTTTAATTTTGTGGTTCAGTGAGCAAAACTAAGAGTTGTCCTGAAGGGCCTGTGCTTAAAACAGTCAGGGGTGTGTTGCCTGCTGAAACAGTCAATCTTTCCCCTTGACGAGAGTGTCCATCTACTCTTTGTATAAACTTCACCTTTGTTTAAATTTGCATCAGTTCTTAGCAGCAACTTCTTTCGGGCAAATAACAAGCTGTAGTAGACAGCTAGACAAGGAAAAACATTTTCAGGATATGATACAAAAATGTGATGTCTGTTAGAATACCAAGGTTTTCAACCTTTGGAGAGGAAGTTAGAAATCAAAAAAACACTGAGAGATGTCTTCAGCTGTTTGAGGTTGAAGCTCCTCTAAAATGAGAAAAGAGATAATCTTTGTGTGTTGTTTAAGCTTGAAGGTAAAGATGAAGATTTCTTTTGAAGGAGCAGAATATAGATTAACTATAATTTCCCAATTCCAGGAATTACAATTCCTTCTACTGCTAGGAGAGAAAAAAAAAGTTCCCCATGGTGATTAGAAGAGCCAAGTTCTTTGACAGTGTTAATCCTTCAGATCAATCCATGAAATAAAGTGTTACTTAATAAAAGTTTTGCCAGTATACTATATTATCCTTGCTTTAGAGAGCTTAAAGCTATGCACGCTCCTTATACATGCATCGCACATGTAATAAGTACCCACACACATACAAATGGCCATTCACATGGTTGTGTATTCAATATCTGAAACACTATTCATTAAAAGTAGACTACGACTGTCAGTGTAACACAGAACTTTGAACTACAAAACAGAATTTTTCTGCCCCTCATTAACTATCCCAGAATATTCACTAACAAGTTCTACTATATGCAACTGCCATTTTAAGTATTATAATGTATATCAGTAATCATAGCCTTCAGGGCAAAGCAAAATAAATCGATCAAAACACCAAAACAAGTAAAAACACCAACACTGCTTCCTCAAAAAAAACAAACCAGAATATTTGCTAGGAACATCATGAAATAAATAATTTGAAATGTTAAGAAAATCATATATACATTCATTCTACTAATTTTTACAAACAACTAATAAGCAACTGATTTTCACCCACTTATAAGCTTTCTGCTAATTTTAAAAAGATTTATTTTTCTTTACACAACCCACCAAAATAATTACATTTGAAGTCCTGGAATTTCAGTTCTAACTGGAAGAAACTTTTAATGTAAATCTTACAAATGAAGCCCAGAATTGCTCTGAGTGTTAGAAGTTTAATTGGCTTCAGTGAACCTTTGCCTGAGTAAGTCTGATATGACAATGAAGATAAGGCTTTAAGATTTTCTTTCTTGTGTAGCTAGAGCAATGGAGCATGTAGCACTGAACAAGGCTGGCAGAGCAAAACCAGGCACAGAGACCTTACCTTTTCTATGCAACTCACCTCAGCAAAGGTGCCTTGGGAAGTCACCAAGTGAATTGTTAGGTCAGTAAAGACAAAGACAGTTTTAGCCCAGAGAAAAAATTATTCAGTCATTCTTGGTGGTCCTGGAGATGTAACCGCTTATCATAAACAAGAGCTTCAGGTTAGGGGATTCTGTGGGAACAAAGGAAAACCAAAGATCCTGACACAGACAGTGCCTCATCTGCTGCAGGCCCAGCAGCGAAACAAAAAACCCATTGGATGAAGTCCATTTGCAATGAAGTTTTTTTCATTCCACTCCTAAAAGTGGAACGAAAGCAGGTGTACAATTACCTTGATTTAATTAATACAGGAGCCCTAAAACTATAAACATAATCACATTATTTTTCGACAGCCAGAAAGAGAAAGTAGAAACTTTTGCTGAATCCTTGAGGAACTTTTAAGGACACAGAACAGTTAATGTGGGGCTGGGTAGTAAAAGTGTATTTCTGTACATGCTAGCTGGGAGAAATCCAGTATTCTATGTATAATGACCTTCTACCGCCTTGGTCTAGGTGGAAGCAGATCAGAATCGACGGAACACTATATACCTGCCAAGGAAAGGCCTTGCAGCTGTTCTTCACTGAACCAATATTTCCAAAAAAGTAATGCAAAAGGATAATATCAACTGCATTTCCAAAAATAACATAAATTCAGTCTTTATAAACTATTAATCAAGTCTGATTTAATGGGATCATTATATCTGGCATTCTGCATGTGCTAATAGCATCTAATGCACAGATGCTTTTTTTGACTGTTGAATGAATAATGATCTGGGATTCAGGTTTCCTTAATGGTTCTTTAATATCAACCACTTTTGCTAGAGCTGCAAATAAAAATACATGGCATTTATTTTATATTAGCAGCATGAAAAATGTGTATATTTGTAATCAAGGTAAAATTTGACAATGTAGACTTAATGACTTTTACTGAAGATGAGATGATTATAAAGAACACTGCTTCCAGCATATATATGGAGTGTTGTGACATTAAAAAGCAATGGGAGAATAAACAAACTATTGATAAGATACCATGAATTTACACAGTAAAAATGAACTGCTTCTTTCTGAAAGAAATTACTTCTTAGAAACTGAGCAAAAGAAGGCAGGAAAGTAAGGACAGAACCAGGATTTGATGTGTTTTCTGCTTTGCAGAACAGTAGGTAAAGGAAAAAAAAAAACAACAAAACAGCCAGAAGAAACTTCAGAGGACTGTACAACATATGTATAACTATCCTATTGATTGATGAAGTTAGCATGAGTAAGTCAGTTAACCCTATTGCTGTACAATTCCTATCTGTGAAATTTGTATCCGTCATCTGTATAATACATAACTTTTACAATCACTTGTTAGACTTTTTCTGCTATGGAGAAAAAGATGTAAAAAAAAAAAAAAAAAAAACAAAACCATGAGTAAAACAGAACAGAGATCTATTCTGTAGTGCCATCAGAAATCTGACTTCAGGATGCACAGGCATATAAAAGAGTTTGAATATAGCTAGGCAAGTATGAACAAGCCACCTGCAAATGAGTCAAGACTCAGTTCAGCTTGTATATGCCAAGAGCTAAAGCACAAGCCCATGAGAATTTATTACTATCAGAAGTAGCTAAGTTAAAGATAATACAGGTATGATTACTTGCAGTACAACCACAAGTTGTGTTGTTGTACACAGGCATTGGTGTAATCTTAGCAAATGTTCCTAATAGTTACACTGGTTTCATGCAGATGCACGTATTGTAATGAGATACGGTGAGCCTGTATTTTTGGGCAGACTCGTACATAAGTACCTGTCAAGCTCAGTTTTAATGGCACGACTCTGGTGCTTTCATCTGGCCTACCCATGCTGGTACGTGTTAGTAACTCACCATGAGAAAGGTAATTTAACCCCCTTTGGAGATGATTTTGCAGAGGACTTAACGTACTCACATACTCATTAGTGAGGGTGTCCACACTAAGAAACCACAGAGTCATTGAGATAGTACGTGACAAAGCCATTCAACTTGACTTAAAAACTGCTCCATACACAGATTGAAGATGTCTGTGCAGGGATGGGACTTGATATAGGATCTATGTTTGAGTTAAAGATTGGTTTAGGTTTGTAGTAAATACAAGACCTTGGTTATGTTGCTGCTAGAGGGATAATCAAAATACAAAGAATCATTAAAGAAAATCCTTAGTTTTGTCACTGAAATTAGTTGTGACAGTACATACAAGGAAAAGATCAAGTATAAAGTATTATCAGTGACAGCTGTACTTTTGAAAAATAAAGTATGAATACAAATGAAAATATCAAATTTAGATTGTGAAAGCAGAAATGAGTCGGATTTGGAAGGTTAAAGTTGCAGTCTAAAAATGAACTCAAAAAAGTTAAGGAATGTTCTTATCTTGGGGCTTGATTTCTCACACACACACACATTCATTTAGAGGAATATCTCAAGAAAATGTGTTTTAATGTTAATTAATTTTGTCAGACTGAAAGATTGTTCAATGTGGGTTCTGTTAAATTTATGGATCATTAGTCTCTTATCTTTTCATTATGGTCTCCTGAGAGGAACTATCAAAAAGTTAAATGAACACAGTAGGAAATTATTACAAGCCTCCTTTCCCTTTCACCCTACCTCCCTCACTGGAGGAGGCAGGGTATCAGTGCATTCATTCCATGCAACAAATGATAAATATCTTATATGATTTAAAATGTCCACGGATCTGATTTATTTTGTCATTTTATAAGTGCTGTGATCACTGAGAAAGATGTAATATATCGGTTTTCCCCAATCCCAAAATTACAAAACCCACATTAAAGCTTGGCTACCAATGCTTAAATAGACCAAAAAAAGACAAATGTATGAAAGGAAAAAGTTTATGATTTGTTGCACTCCAGTAAATCAAAATTAACACCCCCCACCCCAATTTCACAGCTAAAACTGAAGATTTGTGCACACAAACAAAATATGTGTGCCCAGAAATATATGTTCCACTCTTTAGCCCTGAGCTTATTTTTATGACTAACTGAAAGACCATTCAGTACTTCAGAGAAGTGCACAAGTATACCAGTAATAAAATAATCACAAAACTCATTACTTGTAAATCATACTACCAGAAAATAAACTCTAAGAAAGAGTGATCATTCATAGACTAAAATAAGCCCCTAGCACTTCTTGTAAACGTTGCAATATACAACTTCTATTCGCCCTAGGAAAAGAAGTAGCTTTTTAAAATGCAGAGCTCAATTTCCTTTAGAATCACATTTTGACTTACTAGACTCTTCAGCTGTATTCATCAGAATTATGTTTCAGGGTTCTGTTTGCTTGCTTGTTTGCTTGCTTGTTTCCATTTTTGTTTGCATATCTTGCCTGCTTTAAAATATATTAAAAGTATCTGAAAATAGAGGGACAGAAAATGAAGTGTTTCGCGCACAAGAGATTCAGTGACCTGAATCTTTCTGCCTCCTCATTTTATCTCCTGCAAACAGTTGCTTCCTTGGCATGAGGTATAATTCACTAAAATAAAAGGATAGAAAGTGCAGCTGCTTGTAATAAGGAAAAGAAAGCAATTAAGTGTTCACAAATGTAATTTGAAAGGTTCGTGCCACACAAAAGGGATTTATATTTAATACCGAACCAAACAGACATACTTCACTGTTGGATAAAAGTTATGGTATTTTCTAGTCTTTATTTTTTTCTGTTTACCAGATGGGATGGGAGAAAATTCAATTTCACTCATTGTCCCAGAGATTTCAACACTGAGATAAGCAAGAGTCATGCAGTACCTGATAAGCTGGCCAACCATTTTCATGTTCATTTGGTGCAGCTTGTGGCAAGATACTGCAATCAGGCGTCATTACTAAAAGCAAAACTCAGCAGTCATTTTAATCAGACATTGGCAAAGTCAGCAGCAAGTGTGCTAAGTGGGTATATTATTTCTGAAATCTGCCACTGTGATTTTAGTAGTGTTCTTGAAGGGAAACAACATGATACTATGTAAAATCAATAATGACAGAATCAAGTAATTCTTTGGATGGATGTCACACTTGATTGTATAAAGACACTGGCCATTGCTTATTCAACTATAGCTGTGGTTAATGACTCACATGATGTGCAGATAAAGTGAATACCTGCTGACCTTAAGCTATAAAGAGAATGCACAGTTTAAAAAACAGAGTATGATTCTGATCTTTTGTTTTCATGCCTCGGCGTCTTACTAACGTCTGACTTCCTCTATACAACTGAAGACAGAAAGAGACCTCAGGCACACAGAAGTCTGCAGAAAAACATGGAATAGTGCCTTCCAGTGAAGGTATTCTTTCCAGTCTTACAATTTATTTAATACTTTTTTTTTTTAATATAAGGGGAGAAGCAAAGATTTTCCAACTTCTTGAGACAAGTAACCAGCAAAATTCTCTCTTGTGCCACAACTTAAGCTGGAATTCCAGTTTACTTGGATAAGTAAGAGTTAAACTCTGATGAATGCTGCTGGAGCAGTTTTGGATGATACTGTGCCTGTGATACAGGCATTTGCTATCAGCAGATGCATGTACTTATGTACTTCAGTGCCTCAATTCCAGTCTTCTAGTTTAAACTACCTTCTACTATAGTTCATGCGAAGCTGCAAGACATAACCTTGAAATGACAGAGCAACAGCCACACATTCAGACTGGCATTAATGGACAAACGAAATCAACAATTAAATTAGTTGAAATACAAAGTAAATACCACTTAAGAAATATTTTGTTCACACTGAGTTGATTTAAGCCAGGAGCTAGCTGAAACAACCTTTACAGGTAAGAGATTTAGCCCTGCTAGTGATCTATTGGTTCTTGGTACCCAAATTCTTTATTTCCACTTTTGCCCCTAAGGTATTAGAGCTTGGAAATGTGGTGAAAAAGTAACAAAATATCAAAAGGAAATGTCTCTCTGTACTTGAGTCTTTCACAAAACTACAAAGCAGCAAAGACTGTCGAATTCAGGGGAGGAGAATATCCTCAGGATCCGGGAAATCTCTGTAAATACGAAAGTGATGTGGCTGGCTCCTGTTATAATCCATCTGCTGCTCCAGCTGCAGAGACCTGACAGACGGGAGAAGGTAGCTTCCCTCCTCTCGTCACCTGGTAGCTGGTTTCTTTACTTCATATTCACTTCACCTAACTTAGGTGTAAGATTAAGCCAAAAGCAAGGAAAAGTGTAAAAGGGCATAAATCATCTACTCCAAATGTCTATCTCTCTTCACTCGCCTAAGGCTCTCGCCAACTTAGGACAACTGGGCTCTTATTTTAGATACCTCAGGAAGATGATGAAAGACCCTAATATCTCCTTATTCCTCTGACACAAAGACTGATGACATTTTTGTTTTGGGGATGTCAAGCAAGAAAAAATGAATTGAAGGAAGTATACTTGGGTAGATTTTAAACAGGTCTCTAGCTGCTTCCCAGTTTTGTGAAGGATACACACTGGTCCAGGAGCATTTGCAATTGAAGATATGGTCAAAACTTCCTACTCAAATTATTTCTCTGAAAGAATTAGCAAACTGGAAGGCACTTCCACATGCTCAATATACACTTCTTTCATAAAGACTGAACAAGGCTTTATTGCTCTGTATTTAACTCTTAATTAATATAGAAATTTGAATTTACAAAAATGATATTATATTAAATGATGACCACCCAAAAGACATGAGCAATCCTAAAATCATTCTTCCTAAGTTCTTCTTGTCTGCTAGCTGTGTTTTTCAACAGTATTCATCTTCAGCGTTTTTTAATATTTGTTTAAGAAACTTTAATAAGTTGCAGTGAAAACTACTGACAACTATTAAAATAAGAATTAAAATCTTGAGAACAGTCATCACAGGCTAACTTTAGGGAAACCTGTGGTTAGCAGATTTAATTTTCATTTTGTTTTCATCCATGAACCATACTTCAACTTGTGCAGGGTCCCCTTTCTCTCAATCTCTTTCTCATTCATTCTCTCTCTCTTTCCTCATACATATTGAAGGTATTTTGGTGTGTATACGTATGTAAAGGTATACTTACAGGATCTATTCCATATCTGAGCTAATCGACAGAGCAACACTGACCTCCAGATATTAGCAAAAAATCATAAAAAAGTTGACGAAAATATCTCCAAAGACGCTAGACTTTCAAAAATTACTTAATAAATCAATCATGAAATATAATGAACACAAAAAAAGTAAAGGAATGTAGATACATTCATGTACTACTGTGCCATGAAACACATACAAGTGATTAAAATGTGGGTACTGAATGGGAAAAAAAAAATGTAAAAATGAAGAAGGGCTTTTTAAGACAGAAATCTTACCTAGCTTAGTTATGTTCAGTGATGAATCTTTAGGAAGCAGTAGGATCTCTGCCTGACCACAGGTTCATGGGCAGAAAACCATAATTATTTCAGTGGTTTACCGTTTGGTTTTTTTTAAATCTAAATACAATATTTTTACTTTAGTAACAAACTTGACATAAAAATATAAACACATATCTTAAATCTGAAGAAGATGTGAAGTATTTTTATTGGCTGATAGGCCAATCAAGTCCTCTCTGCCCCACTCATCTTACATTTCTTGATTGATCATCAGATTACTGCTTAGCCTAACAGATGCTAAGATTACATGACCTGCCTGTAACAGCTATTGATACACACTAAGCTACTGCTCTTCCAATCCTATCCTATCTCAACTATATCATGTTCTCTAGTACCGACTTAGAATCTTAGAATCATAGAATCATTTAGGTTGGAATAGACCTTTAAGATCATCGAGTCCAACCATTAATCTAGCACTGCCAAGTCCATCACTAAACCATGTCCCTGAGTGCCACATCTACACCTCTTTTAAATACCTCCAGGGGTGGTGACTCAACCACTTCCCTGGGCAGCCTGTTCCAGTTCTTGACAGCCCTTTCAGTGAAGAAATTTTTCCTAATATCCAATCTAAACCTCCTCTGGTGCAACTTGAGGCCATTTCCTCTTGTCCTATCACTTGTTACTTGATAGAAGAGACCAGTACCCACCTCGCTACAACCTCTTTACAGGTAGTTGTAGAGAGCGATAAGGTCTCCCCTCAGCCTCCTTTTCTCCAGGCTCAACAACCCCAGTTCCCTCAGCCGCTCCTCAGAAGACTTGTTCCCTAGACCCTTCACCAGCTTCATTGCCCTTCTCTGGACAAGCTCCAGCACCTCTATGTCTTTCCTGTAGTGAGGGGGCCAAAACTTCCCTGCCCCTGCTGCCCACACTATTTCTGATACAGGCCAGGATGCTGTTGGTCTTCCTGGCCACCTGGGCACACTGCCGGCTCATATTCAGCTGGCTGTCCACCAACACCCCCAAGGTCCTTTTCCACCAGGCAGCTTTCCAGCCACTCTTCCCCAAGTCTGTAGCGTTGCGTGGGGTTGTTGTGACCCAAGTGCAGGACCCAGCACTTGACCTTGTTGAGCCTCATACAGTTGGCCTCAGCCCATTGACCCAGCCTGTCCAGATCCCTCTGCAGAGCCTTCCTACCCTCCAGCAGATCAACACTCCTGCCCAACTTGGTGTCACCTGCAAACTTACTGAGGGCGCACATGATCCCCTCATCCAGATCATTGATAAAGATATTAAACAGAACTGGCCCCAGTACTGAGCCCTGGAGAACACCACTCATGACCAGCCACCAACTGGATTTAACTCCATTCACCACAACTCTTTGGACCTGCCCATCCAGACAG
>JANXJC010000013.1:19537808-19568442 GCA_027564655.1 Leptodon cayanensis
CTCCTCCTGTTTGTTGCCCATGCTGCGTGCATTGGTGTAGACGCCCTTCAGTCGGGCTATTGATCCTGCCACCTTTTAGGTGGGGGGAGAAGCCCTAATTACTACGTGACCATTCTCAGGCGCTTCCATGGTTTCTAACACATCAATAACCCTTGTGTCTTTGCTGCCACGTGGATCTCCATCCCCTACCTCCACTGAGACTGCAGACTGAAGGACCTCGCTAGCACACCATCCCTCAGACATTGGCATGCTGCCCCCAGGCTTATCTCTAGTAAGCCTGGTTTTAACCCTTTCCCCCTTCACATCTCGTTTAAAGCTCTTTCAATGAGTCCTGCTAACTCCTGTGCAAAGATCCTTTTCTCTCTTTGAGACAGGTGTACCCCTTCTGCTGCCAGCAGGCCTGGTGTCATGTAAACCGACCCATGATCAAAGAATGCAAAATTCTGCCGGTGACACCACACTCAGACACAGGTATTGATCTGCTGGCTTTTCCTGTCTCTTCCTTCATCAGTCCCTGCAACTGGAAGGACAGAGGAGAACGCTGCTTGTGCTCCTGATCCCTTAACCAGTCATCCCAAGGCCCTGAAGTCTCTCTTGCTTGCCCTCGGGCTTCTTGCTGCAACTTCATCACTGCCTACCTGAAAAATAATAATCTGAGGGCTGTACCAGGGTAGGTAGAAAACTTTCTCTTCACATCTTTAACCCAGGCCCCAGGGAGGCAGCAGACTTCCCTCAGAAGTGGGTCCGGTCTGCGTGTTGGGCCTTCTGTTCCCCTCAGAAGGCAGTCTCCTACGACAATGACCCATCTTTTTTTCTTTATGGAAGCAGTTTTGACTCAAGGCGTAGGCCGACTTAACCTCGGCGACACCTCCAAGCTGGATGAACCATGGTCCTCGTTATTGTTGGGTTCCACTCGCAGAGCCTCATACCTGTTACCCCAGGGTACCCGCGAAGGTGGGGCGGTCACAGAGGAGATGCGCCTGCTCTGCCAGGCAGGAACTTGTCGCCGTTGGCCCCTGTCCTTTAAGTCACCGTGTTCAGCCAGGCGGAGAGAGGACAGGGACTCCTCCGTACCATGCGTCCCGCCTGCCTGTTGGGCCCGTCCCGGGGAAGGCAGGCTGCGATTCCAGTAGTCTCTCTCTCTCTCGCACTCCTGATACTCCTCAACCTACTCACCTCCTCCCGGAGCTCTGTCACCAAGCGGAGGGAAGGGCTCCTCTCCCTGGGCGCACCTCTCGGCCGTGCTCGCCGCTGCCCGCCGGTACTGGCGTAAGAGCAGGGCACGGCCTGCAGCCCTACACCCGGGTGGCGGCATGTTCCCACCGGGGCTTTGTCTGGGCGGCTGCGTCAGTCGCGGTGGGCGCAGAGCTCAGAGAGGCCCTGGCTTTCTGGCGGGTGGACACCATTGCTCCCTGGTCGAGCTGGCAGGGCTCCAGCGCCCTTCCTGCACGCTCTTCCACGCCAACTGCCGCACAAACTGCCGTGCCACAGCCTTGCTGTCGCACGAGCCGCGGGCTCCTGCCGGCTCTCTCGGCTCCCCTGGAGGTTTCCCCGGTTCGGGAAACCCCCAGTGCACCACGCTGGAGGGCTCCGCTGCGGATCATGCTGGTACTGGAGCGGTTCACTTCAGCAACTGAGTGCTAGTTTTGGTTACACCGTGTTCAAATCTCCTGCTGTTGCTCCTGCGTTATCTTATGCTGTTACTATACATATATCTATGGAAGAACTTATGACAAAATGAGAAGCCTGCATAAGGTTTGATTACCTTGTCCTTTCAAAAAGCCATTCTGCACGAGACCTGTGCAGCACACCTCACTCTTCACACCCCCTTCCAAGCACATACCGCCGGCAGCTCTGGGCTATAGCAAATGGAGCCCAGAGAGGTAGACTACAGGCTTGGACAAGCAGTATGTCTGGCTTAACGTAGCAGAAGCATATTGCATCCCAGGGTGAGCCGGATTCCTCCCAGCGGTTCCTGTGGAGTAGTACCATAGCCCTCCAGTGATTTGACTGAAATACCATGCGTAGGCTTAGTCACACACGGAAGATGATTTAGCAATGCTTAAAAAATCACTGTGCCCTGTGTAAGCTGCTTGGCCACCCCAGCATTGCCAGTAGTTCTACATTATACATTTTTTTAACAGCTCCCCCAGGCTTAGCAATGCCCAGTGGCTTTACATCCAATCTTCCACAGAGAAAAATATTTACTCAACATAGTGTTACATAAAGATGCGAATGCTCCAGAAGTCTCCTGATATTTCCCAAGCTATTTATCACAGAGCTACATTCCTCTTCCCCCTTTGAATACATATAAGAAAGCTCAGACAGGTAACAAATAAACAGTAAAAAGTATACTTGGGCATTCAGCCATACTGGTTCAGACTAAAGGTATGCCAAATCCAACATCTTGTCTCCAAAGCCAGTCAGTAACAACTGCTGAGGGAAAGCACACAGGAACATGACAATAAAGAGAAAATTCCCAATCAGATCCCCTTTCTAGAGACCTCAGATGGTTTACAAGACTTTACCAGCAAAGTAGATGACCCAACAGACTCCCAAAATATCACATGAAGTTTGTTCAGCTGGAGCAGAAACTGCTGTTATTTGGAACTGATGGGGTAAAAGGGCCTGACAGTGAGGGTCTCTTGCTGTAGGAGACAGACCCTGGGGGCAGGGCAGTCAGCCACCCTGCTCTGTACAAGTGACCAGAAGTGAGAGTTACCCTTAGATTGCATTAACAGGGCAGCACTGACCAAACTCAACCAGGAATTGCCATATATCCCAGGTGTTGGTATTCCCTTCACATTTAAGCATTTACAAAACAGTTATGGTCATTGCTGTTTATCAATGACAGCTGTATTTGATGCAGGTGCCCAGGTGCTGGCAGTGGGGGGCTGCAGAGCAGCCTCTGTGAGCAGGGGCCGGGGCTGCCCCGTGCCAGAGATGGCCAGTTCCATCCACCTGCAACCGACCCACCACAGGGCACAGCTGAGCCCAGCAGCCAAGATGGTGGCACCTCTAAGAAAGCATATTTAAGAAAAGGCAAAAAAAACTTCTTACAGAGGGAGGAGAAGGGAGCAAAAAAAGTGAGAAATAACAGCAAGGTCAGAAGAGGAGGAGGTGCAGCAGGACCTGGAGCAGGTATTCACACTGCAGCCCATGAAGAGTCCATGCTGGAGTGAGGTAACAGTGTGAGAAGGAAACAGCAGCAGCAAGACACTGCTGTGGACTGACGTTAACCTGCCCCATCCTCCCTGTGGTGCTTGGGCTGGGGGTGGAGGAGTCCGAGTTCAGCTGGGCAGAGGTGGGAGGAAAGCCCATGAGATTTTTCATCCTATTTGCTTCCCCTGTCCCACTGAGAAGGTGGAATGAGTGAGTGAGCAGCTGGGTGGGCATTTGGCTGCTAGCCATGGATAACCTGCGACAACAGAAGAGGTGGGAACTGACAAAGAATACATACTGCCCATCTGGTAGTCAGAAATATCTTACTGTGTGTCTCTGGACACATCTTAGCTGCACTTCCTGAGAATATAAAACATCAGCTTTGTACACTTGAAGAAGCATGGCAATTGGTATACACTCATCTTTCACTTATTTTTGGTAGCATATCATCAGAAAGCAAGACAAGAAAACCCACTGAAATAACAAATTCTTTAAAAAATTAACTCAATTTGAAGAGAGCAAAAACACCCTATCTGCAAGTCAACAGCTACAAATGAGCACTGAATTATAATGTTGGGAACTTGGTTGTACTGAAGCAACTCCTTGCACACATTGGAGGATAATTGAACAGGGTCATATACACCTATTGTTCAAGCGATAAATGTTACAGGTGTACAGAGCAAAAGGTATTAAACTTCCTTAGAGGACAGAGTGCAGTATTAGACTAAGGTCGTCAGATTGTGATTACACATAAATTATAGTGGCAACAAGGGAAAGACTAAGTCTGCTGAGCTGAGATTAGCAACAAAAAATTCCTATTAAATATGTGCATGTGATAAGGATTTAATGATCGTGTAAGTCTTCTAAAGTTTCTAAGATATTCTCTACAAATAGCCAGATGATTTTTTCAGGGATAGGTTCAGAGAGATTATAAGTCTAAGATCAATATAGTTCACACCACTAATGCTTGCCTAACACTGGTTAGGGACTTTTATACTGAAAATGAAAGTTTCATTTGAGTCTCTGTGGAATCAACTGAATTATGAATCAAGTCTAAAGTTACATTAACAGAGACAAGATGTTGCAGCTGTATAGCCCTGCTTTTCTTAGCCTACTGTTCATCCCAGCAAAATTAAGAATTGGTTTAATTAAAAAAAAAAAAAAAAAAAAAGCCATCAGAACCAAGTAAACCAATGCCTAACCCATGAAAACACAGTTTTGTGGGATTTTAAACTACAATATGTTCAATATAAATACCACTAAATGTACTTCCAAATTAAAAGTTCTGTCCACATTTCTACTCACTTTACAAGGATCATAAATCAGCATACTATTATCAATGCAACGGGCACTTTCAGCTGACTGACAGGTTGTTCTACCCAGGGACAATGACAAAGAGCCATACAACAGTATTAGGCAGGAGGCAAAAATGGATCTTGATCTAAGGAGACAAGACATGTACATTTGCTGCACAGTGAGATTGTATTGTGCCTGAAGAAAGCTTTTGAATCTGGCTTCTCTTCTTGATAATTTTTATATCTAAAAAGAGAAAAACATTTGTGCCAGGAAACATAAGCAGGACTCCTGGAAGCTCATCTAATTGAGATCAGTGGGTGAGTCATGCTTTTTGCTATTTACCTAGTTTTGATTTTTACATACTCATTTGCTTGCAAAGGATTATCTTGGAAAAGGGATCAAGGAGCAGCAAGGTCTGGAATAGCAACACAAGATTCATCAGGAATACAAGTCTTCATGGTTTGGCAGATGTTAATATCTTCAATAAATTTATTTAAAACTACATCTTTCTAATAGGAAAATTGCTGACTAACATAAAATACATCTGACCAGCTTTCAACATGTACACACTAACTATATATCTGTAGAAAAAAAAAAGTATATGGCCTTTGTTT
The DNA here is from genome assembly GCA_027564655.1 of Leptodon cayanensis. NCBI lineage: Eukaryota > Metazoa > Chordata > Aves > Accipitriformes > Accipitridae > Leptodon > Leptodon cayanensis. The sequence continues at coordinate 19,542,881 of JANXJC010000013.1, forward strand.
TAACATTTTTAACAGAACTTTACTCATCATATATTAAATTATCACATCAGAAACTCTGGATAAGATCATTAACTGTTATACCAGTAAAACTTTTTTTTTTTTAATTACAATTTTCTATAATCCTAGAAAGAATAATTACTAATCACATGCAGTTGTTTCCCCTTGATAAATATTTTATTATTTTTCATCTCATTTAACTTTAACTCTCTTCTTACTAATTCCGCCAGTCAAAAAGATCATAATTACTGAAGCTGTATCCTGCCTCCCAGAAATCACTAGCAACAAAACGACTTAATTGACATATTTTCTGTCTAAAGTGAAAAAAAAATTGAATAAAAGAAGGAAGATATTATAGAACAAATTGTATCCTAGATACAATCCCTGCAAAATCAAACAAATTTTAAAATATGGAACATGCCTTTGAAACTCTGGAGGAAAGCCATCAGTATTTTATGTAGAGTTAGTGTTCAAATATTCTAAGATAGATAGTATCTCATATGTTGCTAAGCATGGTGTAAATACATTAAAAATAACGACAAAAGTATTTGCTCATCTAAGATAATTTGAGAATTGGGTAAAATTCTAGTTCTAGTATTAAAAAAACTGATTAAAATTCATTCTGCGGGTTTTTTTTTTTTTTCATTTTCTGGGTTTCTATTTTCTAGAGACTATGTACCTTCCAGCTAATGATATCCTTTAAAACAGATTTTAAGATGGACCTTTTTACCATTCTTTTCTCTCTCACAAACAACATTATTACCAGCATTCACTTAAATGACAGTTTTTATGAATTCTGCCTAGTTAAATACATGAGTCCAAGTCTGGCCTTATGCTTTCACCTACTGAAAATCCCCTATAGGCAAAGTATTTTGAATCACTGTAAAGGTGCTCTGTCATTTATGCTCTGAAAATCTACCTCTCCTTTTTCCTTCAGATTATTAAGAGAGGCAATCTTTTTTCGTCATTTCTGGCTGGAATGAAAATGAAGAGGTTTAGATTTCAAAAGGCCTCCTATTGTAGACTTTTTGAGATTCAGCCATTAATATTTCCCTATTATTCAGTGTGAAACAGTGGTAGGCACTAAATGGGTTATTTTATATTGTGATCTAAGAAGGAGGTTTCAAAAAAGAAAATAGTAATGTAAGGATATATACAGCCTTGACATGAAGAAAAAGCAAAGCAAAAAAAAGAAGCTCTGTACAAACAGAAGTGACAAGCTCACATACGTTTTGTTCCTTGAAGCCAAACGTGACACAGAGCAACCAAAGCTTAATAAAATTTCAGTGACGATGCTGATTAAAGTACGAGCATTTTTATTCACACTTCAGGCAGTGTTCATTCTCAGCTTCTTTTGCAAATTATGAATATACAATTTATTTTTGAAAAAAAATGTAATTTCATCCTGCGATGGTAAGTTTCTTTTTTGTTGTTGTTCTTGTGCATGACAATAATCTCTGGTAAATCTGAAAGATGAGAGAAAAAGCCACATAAGACACATAGGGCCAATCTTCTATGACAGAAAATACAAGGCTGAGCTCCACATGTAAAACAGTGAGACTCACACATCCAACCCTGTATTTCCAAATTATTAGATTACTACCCCAGAGCAAATAACCCAAGATTTGGCTATGTAAGTCAAAGAGCAATAATTCCACAGGAAAGCGATCCTGCCTCTGTCACATATGGTTTGGTCACACTGAATCTCCACATAGCCTGTTCCCCACACCAATATCTAACACTCTCCACCCAACCCAGCCTGCCTTGCCCCCTTCTACAATTGTACATTATCAATAATATTTGTGTCAGTCTTCAGCTCATGTACCTATTTACCAAGCATCAGTAACAAGCACCATGAATTTAAAATTATTTGGTGGCATTTACTGTGCGTTCAACATATTTCTGGTTCTTCTCCATAGCTCAGCTGGAACCATGTGTGGAAGGACCTGAGTCAATGAGAAAACAGCACAGCAACAGTAAGATGTGCACTCATTTCATGTTTAGCTTGCTTTCCATTTTCATGATAAAAGGAACATTTCCTACAAGGCACACACAAGACCTTTCAGAAGAATTTTTGGGTGACTGATTTGTTCTCCATATTGTTATCATATTAGCTTTCCATATGCTGTTCTTTGGTTTTAGTTTAATTTTGGTTTTCAGGAGGACTTTATAGATGATATAGTCTTCCATTAAAAATAGAAAGGAAAACAAAAGGAAAAAAAATTATATTGTAGATTTCAGATGCATTCTCACAGCTGGTACTAAAACCAAAAATGTGGTAATCTTGATTGTCTTGTCTTTTCTGAATGCCCTTTACTAAGGCGTGTCTACATCCATGTGTCAGCCACCAACCATCAACAATAAATCATAAAAACTTGTCAGAATCACAGAATCATAGAATATTTCAAGTTGGAAGGGACCCGTAAGGATCATCAAGTCCAAATCCCTGCTCCTCACAGGACTTCCTAACACTAAACCGTGTGACTAAGAGCACCATCCAGACGCTCCTTAAACTCTAATAGGCTTGGTGCTGTGACCACTTCCCTGGGGAGCCTGTGCAAGTGACCAACCACCCTCTCTGTAAAAACTTTTTCCTAATATCCAGTCTGAACTTCCCCTGATGCAGCTTCATTCCATTTCCTCATGTCCAATTGCTGGTCACCAGAGAGAGGAGATCACCACCTCCCCCTCTGCTCTCCCCACAGAGGAAGTTGTAGGCTGCGATGAGGTCACCCCTCAGCCTTCTCTTCTCCAAGTTGAACAAGCCAAGTGACCTCAGCCACTCCTCGTAAGTCTTGCCCTCAAGACCTCTCACCATCTTTGTCGCTCTCCTCTGGACACGCTCTAGTAGTTTGATGTCCTTCTGATGTTGAGGCACCCAAAACTGCGCACAGTACTCGAGGTAGGGCTGCACCAGTGCAGTGTAGATTGGCACGATCACCCCCCTTGACCAGCTAGCTATGCTGTGCTTGATGCACCCCAGGACGCAGTTGGCCCTTTTGGCTGCCAGGGCACACTGTTGACTTGTATTCAACTTGCCATCAACCCAAACTTGCAGATCTCTTTCTGCAGGGCAAATGGACTCAATCCTGAATGACCTAGCCCTAAAGCTCTAGGTTTAAAATCTGAGGCAAATGACTAATCTCTTCCTCCCAAGTTCAGACAGCCAGTTTGTATGGATACAGTCTCACAAAAGGTTGACTTCTCACCAATTCTTCCCAACTTCTACCACCCAGAAGAGAGAAACACACCTGTCAGCTTCAGCCTGGTGGTTCCTCCATTCTAGGGCAGAGTGGCAGAGTCATGAGGGCTCTGTGCAGCCCTTATACTTCATGCATGTAGGAGAGTACCTCGTATGCAGCAGCTTTGGTGTGGGTCAGAAAAAAGGCCTTGGGGGCTTGGAAAACAGAAATACGTAGATTTACTGGCCCACATATATATCTATAAGAGTCTTCTCCATGACACTTTCACATAGGAAGAGAGTCTGTTTTGTCACACAAGTTAGTCCTAATATCAGGTTTTGGGCTAAAGGTTATTTTCATGTACTCTAAAGAGTTAGTTATTTCAAGCCTGCCATGTATCGGGACTATTTAATTGCACAGTTGAAACAGGAGCTACCAAGTGACAAATGAAACTTAAAAATTGGCTATAAAACAAATACACAGCAAAAGAGAAATTAGTGGTTTACATGAAAGAAGGCGCAAGTTCAACTGATTTCCGGGATGTTTAAGATTTTAACTTTAACGTTTTTTAGGCCATTATTAGATAATTATTATTACCGTAGGTTTTCCATTTAATTGACAGGCACGAGAAAGACTCAGCACATACCAACCTAATTTGTAATTAAATTTTGGATTTAAAACAAATCCACTTGAAATATGAGAGATGTTGGACAAATCTCTTCTCAGCAATAATGTAAATAGAAGTGGTTATACAATATAAAATGCTAATTTTGGACGCAGGCAAAGAATCATACATAGCAAAATTGAAACCTTCATAATGAAAAACATTCATCCAAAGTGGCTGTTTGTTTTGGGAAGCACTAGCTTTTCAGTTTCTTTTTCCAAAACATAATTTATATTGCTTAATATATTTCATATACTTTTTCCAGCTTGTGAGCCCTGGAAAGAATTCAGATACTCATTATTCCTTAAGCATTTTTATGATTAATTATACCTGTATAGTAATGCAGCTCCACAGAGCCATTAAAAAAATTGGTTGGGCATTTGTAAAAGAAAAAAAAAAAAAAGTACCTGAAGAGACATTCAAACCAGGTAGGTATGAATTTTTACAGTAGACACCCTAATAAAAATAAAGAAAACTTTTTCTCACATTTTTAATTCCCTAGAAAGCTTCTAAATGGTACAAGATATTGCCTTACATAAGACATTTCCCTGACCTTTCTTTTTTCATCTTTGAGCATCAGAACTTGTAGTTGAAACAAAAAGGCAGACAAGGAGAAGAAAAAAAAAAGGCAGAAATGCACATATGGTTAAGACTGTACAGATGAGCATATTAAGGAATAAACTTTCACTGTTCTCCCAGAAAGGTTGTTACTTTGATGTCAGAGCACCTGCTGTGATGGAGGTCTTCTTTGAAATGCTTCAGGTGATGTGGTTTTATACAGCTTTGTAACAAGATCTTCTTCGAAAAATGAGAGACATTGAAAGCTGATGTTAGAGGTAATTCAGTAGGTGACCGGCTGGATTGTGCATCTAGACACTTGTACTAAAAAGAAACCAGCCACAGGAGGCAAGAAGGCCAAACTGCTTCTTTTGGCAGCAATATCAACTTCCACTGGCCTCTGGTACTGGCAGGTAAAACTGTCTTTCTCTGCACTGTTCAGTAAAGGAAAAGTGATCCTGGACGTCAGCACTACCATAATACTACTTGTCAGAAATAGGTGCTAGACTGTTTTGTTTAACAACTGAAATTACTGATTTTCCAATTAGTCATTAGACTATTCTCTAGCAAAAAAGACTTGGAGAACCATCTTCAAAATTAAGCAAAGCACATGGTTCATTGTGCATTTCCCAAGAGTAATCAGATGCTTAAAATTAAGCATGGTCTTTGTTGAACCAAGGTCTTACTGAAGGTCAATTAGGTATGCGCAAAGACAAGCATATTTTCAGGACCATTCATTAAAACTCCACTGACTAAAAGATGTTCATTGAAAAAGATGAAGAAAAAAATAATCTTGTGATATAGCAGAACACAAAAGAAAGGTACCACACTAGACAAGCTTGGGGCAGGCAGGAGCGTTCATAAAAGAAAGTGTCTGCATCAACTATATATAAGACTAACTCAAAGCCTCCAAATAACACTTTAAAAAGTTTAATCTTGGATGCAAGATTATCATAGTTACCCACACCTAATATCTGAGGGTATTCTAATTGAAAATACTAAATAATAAATGTGCTATTAGATTATTTTATATTTATAGTGCCTTTTATTTGCAGACATCAAATACTTGCAGACCTTTATTTAATTTCACAGTAAAGCAAGGAGTAAGGCTGGCATTTATGAGCAAGATTGATATTTGATGAATATGGAAGGTAAAAGTATGAGGTAATTAGGTTTTGCATAGTCTAAACTTGAATTGAGATACATAATTTAAAGGGGATATTCCCTAGAAATAATGTTTTAATTTTCTGAATAATCTCTTTTTCAGTGGCTATATGACATCAGTAAAATATGTTATTATTAATTATTGTAATATCTATGTTAATTGTTGACTTTTAGTAACATACCATAATATATTGTTGCTATACATATTTTTCATTTTCTCACAAGCTGGTTTTGTATGTTTATCTGGCCTTATCTTTTAAAATCTTAATATAATAAATGCATCTTTTCTCATCTTAATAGTAATAACTATTCAAACCAAAACATTCTCAGGTATTTTGAAATCATATGTACTGATGTACTGCAGAATACTGACAGGCAGATCACAGTTACACATGTAAATACAGCAACTAAATGTTGGTGCTTAGTAAAATATCTAATTATGATGAATACATATGTACTGCACTTGGATACTTAAAAGATTATCATATCTTTCAGACAATCTGTTTACTTTTGTTTTCCTGTTTGCAATACATGTTCAAGTAAATCAGTTTTCATTCATCTTTAGGCTCTAGAACTGATTAAATGATGTAGAGTGCAGATATCCCATGTTCTGAGCACCTGCCAGATCTTAGGAAAGCAACTCAAAAGGTTATTAGCAAAGAAACATCCATTTTTAAAAACAGATTCTTGCACTATGCTTAGCCAAACCTAATAGAGAAATACTTCATCCTTTCTTATGCCTGGGCTACATTGTAAATGTTGTATCAGTATTGGAGGGAAAAAGATAACTGACTTACATTTCACTATGGGTTTAAATAGGAAAAGGTGCTCTGTCTTGCTGAGGGTTTTATAGTTCTTACTTCTCAACATAAAGGTGGATTTCATCAAGGCTACTCATACAATCTCCTTGGAAGGAGAGAAATAGTGCTATACAACCTTGTTGAACTTCAAGCAACTACATCAGCTTTCAACCCAAAGATACCCAATATTACCAGACAGATTCTGCTCTGCTGAGTTCTTATTTATTTACTGTAAAAATAAATACTGGGAAATGGGAGTGGGTTCAGAGAATAAGCAATTTAAGGAGCTCAATAAATTCGTTTTGTAAAAGAAATTGAAGCAGTGACAGAACTCCAAATGTAGGCAGAAAAAGAACACTTCAAACTAAAGAAGGAAAACACAGTACAATGACTGGAACTAGAAGGAGGAAACCTTCTTAAAATAACGCACAGTGATTTAAAAAAATATTTGGAAGTAAATTAATTATAGATATTTCTTCTTGAGAAACATGGTACCTTATCTATTACTGAATCTTTAAATCAGGACTAGAAAACTTCCTTTATAGTATGAGGAAGAAATCCTTTGCCTCTCGAAATTACTTGCAAATGTAGCCATTGACATAAGAGGTCAATATTTATTATTGTATGTGTTGAGCTGTATCTCAAAAAAGGCACAAGCCAGCTCTGAGGTGAACCAGACCAAGGCAGAGGAGAAAGGCCTGTGAAGGACAGCAAATGACAGCACCAGGGCAATAGTCCATGCCAACCTGAGCACTGCTATTTTGGAGGAAATCACTATATCCTTCTGCATCTTTCTTCTCTTGCCTCCCTGACGGTTGAATAATTTCATGCCTCCTAAAGACTTACTGTCACTAGTCCATTAGAAGGCTGACTGAAGAGTTCTGCTAACCAGTTTAATTGCATTTATCTTATGTTAAAGACTTACCCAGCAGCCTGTAGTTTAACCTGCAAAAATACTGACAAGAACTTTGCTCTCCCTGCACTTACTTTGGATTATAAGCAGGGTTGTACTAATTAATAAAATTCTACAGCCCAGACAAAGAACAGGACGAAGAACAAGGGACCTGTCCCTGTGAGTTTATATGACTACCTTGTAGGGTGGTCAGGAATTTCCAACATCAGATTATTTTCCCAATCAATAATGCATCGAGTGTATTTCTTTTGTCAGCCAAATATTGATCTAGTCATATCTGATTTTAAAGATCTATTCCTTCAGACTTCACGGACTGAAATCACAGAATCTGTGTTGAAAATTCTTTCTTTTCTCCCATGGACAAAAATAGATGGCTGAACTCCTGGTAAATCCATTTGTTGTAGTCCCTTAGTTGCAATAGGTCTTTATTTGTACATTTCCTTTTTGATGAATATCTTAAGAGTTTAGATTAATTTCTAACTGAATCATATTAATGAAAGTGCTGACTTCCTATAGAAACAATGGGAAAAGCAGGCTGAGCACCAAACATCATTCTGGTCATTTTTCATCCACATTCAGTGATGGCCTTGTTGACATCACTATTAATCTTTTCATTCTTCAGTGAAAGCATCAATAAAGTCTCTAGGGCAGTACCTAGGGCCTCTAGTCTCCTCATTATATGGCCCTCAGTACGTGCACACCCAATCACACACTTATTTGCAATTCTTAGAACATGTTAGAAAGTTGAATTTGTATGAAAATACTTAGATGGAAAGAAGTTAGTAAACTCACATGCAGTGGAAATGTAAGAATTTTTTATATTTATATATACTATATAAATATATATTTATATATACTATAACATCAAAATAGTCAGAAATGTATTTACATTCTGTAATTTATCTTTAGTCATCACCTTTTTATATCCATTATGTGTACAGATGTTATGAAGATATTATTTTTCATACACATTGGCACTATTTTAATATGGATTTGTAAGATGATTTACATAATTAAAATGTTTGACCAACTATAAAATTAACATGTCCTAATTATAAGGTACCTGAATTAAAAAACCCCTTTGTTTTCTTGCAAGAAATTTCCTAGATTCTTGGAGAAGGCAGTAGATTTTTTAGGTGGAAATTAAGACATTCCATTCTATTCCAGTGAAATAATTTGTTCACAACACTTTCAGAGGATTTGATTTTTATAACTTCTGCCCTGGAACTATAGTATTACAGAACTGTCATTTCCTCCTGATTTTACAGGAGGAAAAGAGCCATTGATGAAAAAAGGATCCATTAGATTTCAAAGAGTTAAGTAGGAGTTGTCATATACAAGGCCAGAGAAGTAATTTTAAAAAAATGGTTCAGTGCAATCTCTCAGGTCTCCTTTTTTCTCACCAGAAGGTAGGGGCCCCACAGTATCATGGAATTCACTGCAGTAGAGGACTGTGGTCATCAGAGATGTCTGCCAGATTCAGGAGGAGCCATGACGGGTTCTCCCCTTCAGAACACCCTGCTTCAGCATCTCCTAATTGTTCTGAATGGATTAAGTGTACCCATTGCTTTTCTGGAAAGATTAGATCCTCTTGTAATGATTGCATACTTAAGAATAAGACAAATCTGAAGTTCTTATTGAGTATAGGTACTCCTTGAAAAAGGTAATAATGATGATTTGGACAAGAAAACATTTTAGCTGAAGAAAAAAACCTTAGAATTGAGAATTCTACTGAAATGTAATTTCTTGTATTTTTAATTGCTTGGACAAAACCTATTTTTATGAAGGAGAAAAATCAGGTTAAAAACATCCAATGAGCTCTACATAACTTTTAATCTTGTTCCTATGAGAATTTTATTTGATTAAATGCTGAGCCAAAATTTCAGAAATGTATGTGGAAGGAAAATTTGAATCTGAATCCAGGACATGTAAGAAGTTTGCAAAAATAGAGTTCTCTCAAGGGATGTACTCCCTCTTTCTAGCACCAACAGCCTATCTTCCCTTTGTAAAGAATGACAAAATATCAGCTTCCACACTGTAAGTTTTCTGCTTAAATACATAAAGTTACAGACTTACAGCTGAGACTTTTAATAAATTTAAATACAATAATGAGATACAAAATTCCCACAGCATTATTGTGTCAAATGTTTATTACACTAGTGTACATCCTTTAGTGGCAACAGTTTTCATCTAGTGAAGTCTTGTCATATTCATTGTGACCAGAGCCACACTGTATCACAAAATAAGTTAAGGCTAGAAAAATTAACTACAACCCTTAAACGGATAATTCCAAAATCTGCTGAACCTAAAATAAGACAAAAATAACAGTCTTCATCATATAATACAAGTTACTCAATACCCCTAAGCACTGGACTACTATAAGAAATAAATCAGAAGTGTATGAAGTTCAGATGAGATATGAATCACAGGGTCTTTAATTTCACCTCAAAGATGTTGTGGAAATTTATGAAACATTCCACATTTCAAATTCTGCTTCCCCCCCGCCCCCNNNNCCCCCGGGGTCTTTGAGTTTATTCAAATCTCTACATACAACCTTCATCACACTGATAATATTGTATTTTCTGCTACCCATTACAGCTCAACATTATGACCAGATATGCCTTTTGAATACTCACCTGCAGGCCCTGCTGCCAGCTACTTGAAATCTCAACAATTACAGAGGTTGCAATAAAATGACCCTCTACACTCAAGCTGTTTCTTGTATGAATAAGAGGAGACACCATGAGCAAACCACTGTCAGTTATACCTTCTGGCATAAACTCCAGGTAGGTAATCCAATTCCTAAAGTCTTCTTCACCAGTTACTGAGAGAACATAACCTTTACACTGATTAACATAAAATTCCCCAGCCTTTTTCTGTTTAATGAAATAAGTTTGGTTCATCAAAACCTAGAATAAACATTGAAGATATTTGCATGTGCCATTTAATTGATGTTCAAGATGGAAACAAAACCAGAGCTACACAATGCTGTTTGATAGTCACCTATGAAAGAAAGGCTCAGAATATTGAGAATTCCTTAGGTTTATGCAGAAACTTCCTGAGATTCCATAAAGTCAGCCAATTAGGCTGACAGTTACTACCTACATAATTAACTGCTCTCAGTAAAGTGTCCTGGACAAACTAAATGAAAACCACACCATTCCACACGCTGTTCTGAAAAGCACAGATGTAATGGTCATGGTTGGGTGAAATAAAAGAACAGACCCAGTGGCTAGAAGCAATTGTATAAATTCAAATTTCAAAAAAGTTATGCGTAGTTTCAGAAATGGAAGTGATTTCTCCATCATTAGAAATCTTGAACTTAGGTTTGGACATGCTTCTAAAACATGTGCTGTACTTCAACACGGTCCTTCAACTTAGAGAGAATACCAGGCAAAATTGTCTGTCTGGTGTGGCATAGACTACAAAGGCCATAACAGCTCCTTCTAGCCCTGAAATCTATTGCTTATGAATTACAGCATCTGAACTGAAAGCAACTTCTGTTTGGCCTTCTTGAAATACTAGCTCTTGAAATAGCCATATTCACTCCCCAGAGATATATGTACCCAAAAGAGCTGAACTGTATGTACTAACATCATGTTCTCAGAGCCAGGCTTTGTCTGTCGGGCACAATCCTCCAGCAGCCAATTGCACAAAGGGATTATGAAAGCACACTGGTGTTGAGGGCAGAAAAAATCTGATCCCTCCAGTATCTCCAGCTCTCTTCTGGGCTTCTCCTTTGTCCTCAGTGTGCACTAAAAGGACCAGTATCCTTTTCCACAAATTCAGTCACTGTGCCTGGAGACCTCCTAAGTAACATTTGTAAAGTACACAAGACAGAGTATGGTTTATTTCCCTGGAAATTGCAATGTGAGTTTCACTAAATAGACCCCTCAACAAAATATCCTCTAGGGCAATCAGCATCTGTGAAGACTAATACACAGGACAAAAAAAAATGCTGGTTGAAAATAAGGGAAATCTACTCAGTCAAAGCTTAACTGATGAAACTGAAGCAAAACTGGAACAGTAAATCATCAATAACCTTTGATGTAATCGGATGAATTTGCATGGAAGTCATGGCAATTGGACCTGCTCATACCAAATCTCATTTTATTCAAATGCTTTTCACAGCTGACATGTTATTAATTATTCACTTTCCAATAGTGGACCTGCAAGCCTCAGTGTTCATCACTGTGCCAGATACTACAGAAACTTGGGGAAGAATGATTGTCTTTACTATTCGGAGTGTTTCATGTAGTGATTTACCAATAATCCTAAATAATATTTCCAAAAAACATGCATCTTCCATTTCATTAATAGAATATCACCTCTATCCACAAATATTATGACAGTCATGTCATCAGTATTATGTACACCCAAACAAGTATTTTCTTAGCATTCACTTTCCTATGCATATCAGAAAGCCCAAGATTCACAAAAACTGAAGAGAAATTAATGGAACACATCTTGGGAAATTTCTAGTCTACTTTCAGAGTCATCACTCATCCCACACTTACTTATACCACAAATCTGATTTTATAAGCACAGAATAAGCATGAAAGGTAATTGTTGCCCATAATGAACTAGTTTCCATGCTGTTCTAGTATTTACTTTCAACATAAATTTACCAGAATTAAATTCCAGTGATACAATGCTATACTCTTGATGATCTTATGCAGAAGCAAATATAAATTCTTTTTTGTTTTAGGTAGAAAAAATACATCCCCAGCCACTATCCCCATTTGTAACATCTGTGTCTCTTTTTTGATGCAAGTGTAATAAATATTAAGGTGGTCCCCAAATGATACTCCATCTTTGCATGTTGATTGGTATTCCTTATCAGGATGGGAAAAGCCTTCAACATCTGTATATAGTGAAGCTTCATTTGCAATACTTAAAATTATTATTTCTATTTTGCTTGGCCTTTTTTTTTTTTAACTTTAGGACTTCATCCTTAGCCAAGGCAGCAGATCAGAAATTTGCTAGAAAGCTCTTCAGACTTTTACAGATTAGATTAATGCTCCTGAAGTAGTGTTCCAATGATGTTTTCTGATTTCACTATCTTTCTTGTAATCTCTAAGTACTGACTGATCATCAGAAAAGGGAAAAAAATGTTCTGAATAATATATTTGAGCAAACTTCACTCTCTTTCTGCTTAAAAATGTCTACTGTCCAGATTCTTTACAACATTTTCTTAAATAACACCCTTTTTTCTTTCTTTAATACAAGTCTGATATATTCTAAATTGCAAAAGAATACCTCATTTGTGACTGGACACTTACGTAAATGCAAGATTTTATATTGTAAGAATTCATAATCATAAATTAAGTATATGCCAATTCATATCCATTGAAATTCTGCTTCTGCAATATGTACAATAACAATTCAGTTCAACCTCTTTCTTGTACAAAGCGTACATAAAGGAGAATTTAGCACAGTCAAAACAAAAATGGTAATTGGAAAACAGCAGTTTCTTGCAGTATTTTCCCAGATGTATTAAATAATAATTGTTATTCTTCCTGTATGGGCAATATAACTGTTTTTCACACAAGTCTGCTCCCTTGTTAGCAGAAGAACTTTCCAGAAATACATTTACAATTTTAAGTGCTGGTTTTCTGCAGAATTCATTTTTAGTTTTGAGACACAACGGTTTTTGGTCTGAGTCAAATTACTTATTTATTAAAATGGCATAAGAGAAAAAAAAACTTATTATTGTAACCAAAAGGAAAGTACAATGATGATTTTCAAAGCTAAATGGAACAAAATTAATAATTGAGCTCTAAACGTGGTTAGAAAAAAAAAGAATAAATAAAAATATTTTAAAATGGGAGCTAGAACTATATGAACATGCAGTATACCAACATGCACCATGGTCCAGTTAACACCAGTCCAGTTTGTCATAAGTTCCTCATGTATGTTTTCTAGGCTTTTTAATAACTATTTCTGAACACAAATGCTTCAATAGTAATTTTTCAATCCTGTGATTTTCAACCATATGTTCATCAAAAATGTCATAAATTCATAAATCACGTAATTTGTGCACACACAAAAAAAATATAAGGCTTATGAACACACCAAGGAGAACTAAGTGTCCTAATTGGTAAGAATCTTTTCAAACTCACAATCATGGGGCACAGATTTTGACACTCCCACAGATTCAAAGGATTTCTGAGATTTGTGGTTGGTCTTAACTGGAACAACCATTTAAGAAGGCTTAAGGCAGTTTAAGGATTCTCACATTCATCAGCACTTTCAGGTTCCCAGACAAAACTTCTGACAAATTCTTCAGAGTTTCACCCACCCACCATTTTATGAAACAAAGCTGGAGGCAACCACAATGTGTGATCAGATATGCTCTCTGCTTCCTGGTAATATTAGTGCTACTTTACTTAATCTGAAGTCTACAGCCACTTCATAATTCACTGTCCTAGTTTCGGCTAGAATAAAGTTAATTTTCTTCTTAGTAGCTGGTATAGTGCTGTGTTTTGGATTTAGGATGAGAAGAATGTTGATAACACACTGATGTTTTAGTTGTTGCTGAGCAGTGCTTAGACTAAGTCAAGGACTCCTCAGCTTCTCACACTGCCCTGCCAGCAGAGGCTGGGAGTGCACAAGAACCTGGGAGGGGACACAGCTGGGACAGCTGACCCAAACAAGCCAAAGGGGTGTTCCATACCATGGGACATCATGCCCAGTCTATAAACTTGGGGGGGTTGGCCAGGGGGCACCGTGACTTGGGGATTGGCTGGGCATCAGTCAGCGGGTGGTGAGCAATTGCATCGTGCATCACTTGTTTTGTATCTTCTCTTATTAGTAGCATTTTCACTTCCTTTTCTGTCCATTCAACTGTCTTTATCTTAACCCATGGGTCTTACTTTTTTGCCTCACTCTCTCCCCCATCCCACTGGGTGAGGGAGAGTCAGCAGGTGGCTGTGTGGTGCTTAATTGCCAGCTGAGGTTAAATTATGACATTCACTTTTATAGTAAATCCACCCTAGAACAATATCAGGTAGGAAAGGACTGGACAGTCATTGAAATTCTGATTTTCTGTCGATAGGCCCATCTAAAATTAAAAACTACATTTTTTCAGAGTTTTGACTTCTAAGAGATGTGGTAGGAAGCCAAAATACTGCTTTTACAGCAGCTGTATCTCAATTCATTAATTATACCTGAAGTATGTTAATATACCTGCATGGCCTCAGAGCACAAATATAACAAATAGTACGCCTGAAATTTCCGTATGGTAAATCAAAAGAAAATATTTCACACAGCACATTTATATCTGTACCTCCAGATCTGCAACACCACCAGAGACAACTTACAAGTGATTTACTACCACTGAGATAAGCCTCCCTTCACTCCTGCTTTTGTTCTTCTGTGTCCCTCCTAGAAGTACATTTTACTGCAGTATGTGCCGCTGGATGATGGATCACTGGACACTGAGCGTATATTTATCATTTCAAGTTGATTTTAAACAATAACTGAATGAAATAAAAACACCACGTCTCCTTGAATTTCTTTGCTAGAGGAGGATATGATTTCATCCTTCCAAAAGTGGAGATAGAGAGAGAAATTTAAAGATACGTTCTCCAGGGCGAGCATATCACCAGTGCCACCAGGGGTTCATCAGAGGGTGCTTTTACTGGCCAGTAATTTTGATGAAGCAAAAGAAGCTAACAGCAAGATCAGCACATACAACAGGAGCTGTGTGGAAAGTGTTCAGTTACATAAAGAAAACAAAAAAATGCTAAAAGGAATTTTAGGGAATAAGGCTTATAGGTAACTAGTTTGATTCTTTGAAAATCCTAGCTAGTCTCAAGAAGATGATTTCTTACAGTCATAAGGGGCAGGTTATTGACTGCTTTCCTAGTGTAAATGATGGAAGTCTGCATGCTGAACACAACAACAGATTAGGCAGGACAAAATATTGAAGAATACTGGTGTTAATAAAGCCATAACATCAGGAAGATAACTTAAATGGTTTATTGAGTCTTCTCCTTCTCCAGCTTCTATAGCGCACAATATATTTTCCTCCTGTTGTCCTTGAAGTTTTAAAGAATGCAGCATAAATGTATTTCAATGCCAAAGAGAAAAGGCACTCTTGTGACCGTAAAGGCTATGAAAACTTGCATATCATGATCAGAGGAGTGTAAGGATTCAGCTGAGACTTCCAGCACCATCATGCCTTGTGCAGAGGGACAGCTTGGGACAGAAAATCCAGCACATCTGATCATTTTCCATCTGAACATCAGAAAACACTTTTTACTGTCAAGGTTGACCAAGCACTGGCACAGGTTGCCCAGGGAGGTTGTGGAGTCTACATCACTGGGGATATTCAAAAGCCATTTAAGCGCAGTCTTGGAAAACTGGTTCTAGCTGGCCCTGTCTGATCAGGGGGGTTGGGCTGAATGACCTCCAGACATCCCTTCCAACCTCAACCATTCAATGGTTCTGTGATTCTGTGACATCTGTACTCAACTGACATTGACTTTGCACCAGGATTAGGTGCTGTAAGTCTTCTATCTGACAAACCTACCTTTCCTCTATCAATAAAGGAACAAAACTATCAGGAATATATTCTGGCTGCCACTTTCTATGTTCACTCTCTATACTCAGTATGTAATTTTAAATATGTAAATATGCCATGAATATTTCACAGCATAAACACAATCAGAGCCCCATTTCAACACCGTTCAGTAGGAGAGTTCCCAAGTGTTCACCTGTTTCCTAGCCCACTAAGCTCAGATGCTTCTATATGAGTTAGAGGCTGTTATGTCCCTCCTATCTAAATCTTGCTTCATAGAAGCACATTAGAAAAAAACTGCTGGCACCTCAGATATGCATATGATGTTATATCAAGGTGACAGCTTTTTTATGTCTTCAAACTGCCAACAAAAATATTTACCACCAAGGATAAACTCATAATAGGCTACTCTGCTTAAAGACCTGCAACAGCCGTTTACTTGTAGTATCAAAATTTTCCTAGCAGGCTTAGACAATTATTATTCTGCCCACTGATATAACACTAGAAATACAATCTGATATTATTTTTTATAAAGAAGTGGCATTTAGCATTAGTAGCATGCACATGAAATCTGATTTTATTTTTATGCACATCTGAATTCTACTGCACAAAAACCCTGCAGTTAACTATTATTACGATACCTGTTGGCTATCTTTTTCCTTTTATTGATGTGCACTAAGCAATTCTCAATGATGTTTCATGGTTTGCAGAACATATCTGAACTTAGCTGAGAAATTATTTCAAAAGTAGACTTCCACTGGGAATGTCAATGAGGTAAGGACATTTTTGACATATTATCTGCATTACTGAGCTTTATTTGATTTGCAAGATTAAAAGAGATTGAGTTGAAAGGAGCAGTGAGCTGCACCTTAATGGAACAATAGCCTGACATCAAAGAAGTGTGTGATTTGAAAGACTGAGTGGCAGCTGCTACAAGGAGATTATAAAATCAGAATCCAGGCTTCAATAGTGTACTCCAAGTCTTGGTGTGGAACACAAACCTGCAGTTCAGTTCAGGAATAATTTTAGCACATCAGACATGTAATCTAGGCTGACTACTTTCTCACTTCCATCTTTTTCTCTAATTAGATAATAATCAACAGCTTTCATGACTGTCTGAAATACCCAGAGAGAATTATATTTCTTTTCTACTTGTGACAGCTCTATTTTTAGCCTATTCTTAAACTCACTGTCCTCATCATCTAGGGAACAATTCAGTGGGGTGAGGTCAAAAATGGCAATCCAGACATGTAATTTCACTTCCTAGGAAAGGAAAGCAGAGAGAAGTCACTTGTGTCAATCCCTCATTTCTATGCAGGGGATACATAGGAATTTGAATCTACAACTCTCTGGTTGGTCTGGTTCCTGGGTAATGTATCAGGTGTGGTTTTCTTTTCTAGGTGAATGTATTCTTCTTCCCCTTTTCCTCTCCTTTTTGAAATAAAAGTCTGACCTGGTTTTGACACTGAGCTGGAGGATAGGTTTGGCAGCTGTGAATCTCTCTGATCATGAGGTATGCTCCTAAATGTTTGCATGATTGGGATAAGGCCATGCCCTAGCACTTCAGCATTTTCCAGTGACCAGTTAACACTTGCTAGCAACTGCCAGTTTCATTCTCAGGCACTTAGCTCCCCTTATGTATGGAGAGCCCTGGCATTTAACTTGGGCTCATGAATTCAGCTGCATGACAGAATGACTAAAAGGAATTGAAATGTTCTGTCTTGCAAACCCTGATCAGTGGCTTTTACCTCAGTGATAACGTAAGAGATATTCTGAAGTTGTTATAAAGGACTGAAGGTTGTAAAAGCGTTCTGGAGGGCAAATCGGAATGCTTTCGTATTTGGGCTGTGTTGTTTTTGGCAAGATGAGAGGCTTGAGGGAAGGGACTTGGCTACAGACACTCACATTCACCTTCTCTGGTTGGTAGCTTATCCAGAGGGCTGTTTCCCTTTATAAATATGTCAGCTTATATTAAGAAAAAAATACATAGTACAGAAGAATAAAAATAATCTTATATCTGACAAGATGGAGAATTGGCGCTTATGTTTCAGTTGGAACACTGGATCATCCCAAGGATATTGTCATACAGGGACACAGGAAAATGGAAGCTGCTAATCGTGCCTCTCAGAGTTATTTGCACTCTCCTTTCCTTCCAGTTATATGCCTAATTCAAGCAAGATTTTTCAAGTGCTCTGGAACTATAAAAGGAGTAGATCAATAAAACTGAAGTACCTATAAATGGCATTCTCATGGAGTGCAATTCTGCATCTTTGAAAATGAGTACCTTCTGTACCTTTAAAAACCTGGCTGTCCAGAGCCAAAATCGGTTTTGAGAATTTGAGTTACGTTCAGAGCCAACAGGTCAGAGGGAAACAAGGTAAAAAAAACTTCAAAGCTTCTGAAATACTGTTTTCAGCACAAAACCCTGTGTACTAGTCTTATTCTCATTTCATTTCTCCTACAATTTAAATCTGTACTACAACATCCATATAGTGAAGCAAGTCTGGCTGTGAAGACAAATTATTTTAAAATCCAAAACCTTTTGTCTTCATTGGTGCTGTTGATACACATGTAAGTCTGCATGATCAAAGAGATGTGACGAGTGACACATTATTATAAAGATGCCAGACAAAATCAGATGTAGGTGTCATCCCACTATAACTGTTCTGTACACACCGTTGGCGTTACTGAGGATGCTGACTGCACTGAATAAAGAAAATTCCGTTTTTTTTGTAAGGAACAATTCCAAACACAGAATTCTGGTAACAGCTAATTTATCAACAGTAACAAAACAAAAATCTTGTCGCATAAGCAAATAAAAACCAAGCTCTTGCAAATATTAAAAGCCCGGAAAAGAAATTCAGAAGGTAATATAATAGAAAAAGGTAAATGCAATTTTTAGGGAAGGAAAATAAATTTTCACTTAGTTACTATGCAAGTTTCCTTCCCTGTGACCCAGTCTAAGTATATTCCTAGACCCAGGTAGGAGCATCTAATCAAACTGAGAATAGTTAATCTTCTTGACTTGACGAGCTTAAAGTTATTTAATTCACTGTGGATTTGTTTATATTACAAATGCTCCTCAGAGGCAACATCCTATATATGAGATAATAATCACTTTCTGAGCTAAGCAGGATAAATCATCACAAAGGTTTGTCGATTTCTTTTTTTTTAAATGTGAATTTTATTATGAATACTATGTGATCAAAGTAATTAAAGACTGATGACAGTAGAGTAACCTACCATTTAGAAAGTATAATAGTCATGCAGTACCTAGAATGGTCCACAGTGTTTAAAATGCCAATAGATCTGGTCAAATCATGGCATTTTTATAACCTGATCATTCAAAAATGTTTTCTCAGCCCACACTATGGACACTATTTTTTCTGGAATCAAAACTCTGATATGAAGATGTTGAATAATTAATCTTTCATTATGAAATAATTATGTAGTAAAATATGTCATGTAGTGTCAAAATAAATATTTCAGTATCAGTCAGGACCAATATTACTTGGAATATTTTTGGAAAATATTTGCTAAAATTAAAAAAGTAAAATATTAAATCCAATCTATAAATTCCTCTATAATTTTTGGTTTCAACAAAGTAATATTTTTATAACAAAAAAATGCAGTGAAAATATTTGAGCCAAAATTAGAAATTAAGTATGAATGAAGAAAAGAGCTTTACATGTTGCAATTACTACATATGTAGAACCTAATGAAGCTGTAAAAAGGATAGTGAATGCAACAACTATTACTGCTGACCCAGCATTTTTACTACCAGGACTCCTGACCTTGCTCCAAATGCTGAACATGCCTCCATCTGGTACACACAGTGATAATACTACTGTCATCACAAGCATTAGATCAATGGCGGTTCCCATGTGGCTGCAATCTAGAGTCTCATACTTCATCATTATGGGCAATGTTATACAGAATATTATAAGCTGCCTGTCAAGTAGCTAAGAGCATTTCTTTTTTGATATTAGATAATACATCATCAAATCTCTCCCCCTATGTCCTGATTTAGTACAAATTCACTGAGAAAGTTTATCTTTATCCTAATCATTATTTAAAGCAGTTTTCTAAGGCAGTTAGGTTGTGCTGTGCCATGTCACACATTCCATGAGTCACTTAGTGTTGCATACATTCCCTGGGATTGCTGTTCCCTGTGAACTTCACAGGCTTTCAGATAAATATAAACCCAAGTTAAAATTCATTTAATTCTCATAAATCAAACTTTTCTTGGGTTACCTATCAACATTCCAATACAAATAAAAATGGGACTCTCTGCTAACCCATGACTATGATGCTACCTCAAAAGTTGAAATTTGTATCAAATGTAAACTTTTTAACATGAGGGGTCGCGTGGTCTGATGGTCTCTTTTTACTCCCCATCAAAATATTCAACCCATCAAAAATGTCAACAAAATATTCTGCAATACTAGTTATGGCTGAAGTAGAAATGGGTACCTTCTCGTTGTTAAAGTCTTAATATGCTCCTCTCTGCTAGACCAGTGGTTGTTGGGTCATATAATGTTTGCTAAGTACCTGCAGAACTTTGCAGTTTGGCCATGACAGCACGTTTTGCTTATCTGGAAAGGATTAGGGATTCACACATTTACGTCTAGAGCAATTAACTGAAGCCTTACAGTGATAAATATAAAATGTTTTATAGATTACACATATTTTATCTACATTTTCATGTAAAGAAAGATGAGCCCAAAAAAAAGGTTTTGCTACTCTAGCCATGAAAAATCTCACTTATTCATATGAATATGAGCCCTGAAAAAGATTCAGACATGTTCTACCCCAGCAAGAAAAAGCCATGCAGGAAAACTTTAGCTGATGCATTCTGTGTTACTACATAAGATAAAACTATACCTATGACTAATTAGGAATTTATGTCATTTTTGCATCATTTGTGTTACAAAACCCCCTATTTTTATAGATATGTATATATCAATTTTAATAAACTTTGTGTTTCAGTGCTTAACCATGTGTTAATGTTGTAAAAATCTATATATTTCAACTCTGCACCAGTTATTTTAATGGACAATGGCTTAATATGACTTTCCTGTGTCCTGTATTCCTTTTTATTGTTAATATTTAAGTAATTACATAACCATAGAAAAACTAGGTTAGTATGAATAAACTGAAACAGACCAAGGAATAAAACTGAAACTGGCATGGACAAGTCTACCAATGGAAAGAATGAATTCTTAGGTAAATATCTTCTGAAATAAAACAATTTAACTAGGTAAATAATGGGCTTCCATGTTATAAATAGATGTACACATTTAATTTTCCACATTGATCTAATCCTCTAGAGTTACTACCATGTGAAACACACATGGAAGTCTGGTGGTATACATCATATATCTGTTTGGAGTACAGCCTGCCTTCAGGTGCTTGGAAAGCATTTACTGTACAAATGGGTGCTATTGAAAAGTTAAAAAAATTAAAATAAGTATCTCCCTTCTGATGATACCACATTTTGATATCAACATTTTGATACCAGCATCTCACAAGTTCTTCCAAAGGCTACAAAGGCACTGACACCTTAAAAACCTAGTATCTTTATGTGATCATAAATCAGTGCACGTGGACAGTGAGAAATCCTGATCACTGATGGATGGGCTTAGTAAGCACAGGGCAAAACTGCTGGCTTTTCCTGTAATCTCAGATCAACTATCCACGATATATATCTGGAATCATGCAGGTAAGTCTCTTCAATTAGCTTGTTTATTCACAACAGTACATAACACTTGGGTTTTTTACTAATGAAAGTCAGAGGCAATTACCTTATTAATTTCTCTGGTCATCATGACTCAAGAAAAAAAAAATCAATAAATAGAGAGGTTGTGTAAAGAGAAACACAACTGAAGAAGTAGGAAAAAAAGGAAAACAGGGACAATTTTCCTCTGGAAATGACAATCAGAAAAATGACAGAATGAAAGCAAATGAAATTAATAGTTCAGAGAAATTAGATGGGGTTTTGCTAAGTACCCTTTTTCATGAAAGAAGAACACAAGGGGATTGTATAAAAATGAAAGGCTGAAACACCAATCTGGTAACATAAAAACCTTTTCACCTGACAGCAATTAAACTATGAAGTCTCCTGCTTCAAGTTATTGCTGATGCTAATAGAACAGCCAGGTTCCAGAAAAGGATCAAACCTGTAAAAATACTGTAATAATTATATGGGTTATAGTAGAATAAAAACCTAACCAGGAATTTTGCTAGACGTTCTCATACACCAGAGCACAAAGTATCCTTCACCAAAATAGTCCAGCCTTCTATAGTTGTAGTTATAGGTTAAATTTCAGGTGTAAGATCTTCTCAAAGACCACAGATTCCCTCTCATCTTTTAACCCTCATATATAAGCCTTCCACTGTTGTCTGGATATAGCTCAGCCTCTATTACCCAGGCTGTTTGCTGGGATAGAAGGAAGTATTAGAGTATTAGGGGAAGAATATATCTTCCAAAAGCCACTGTCATCTCCTTTTGTCTTCTCTTACCTTTCTTTTGAACAGGTGGTACTGACCACTGCCAGGAACAGGATAATAGACCTCCATTCCGAATCTGTGTGGCGAATCCTGTGTCTGCATCTGTCAGTGTCTGGCAAACCTTCTGCTTCTTCTGTCTGGATATAAATAAATATAGGCAAGGTTTCTGTAAGGATGCTGGGGGTTTCCTACATTTTTAAACAGTTCTAAAGCTACATTTTGGCAGCAGAAACATAGCCACTGTGCTGATATACTTGATCCAGCTAATGTCAAAAACCTCAATACGAAAGCACAGCAAGAGCCCTGTCATATAAATGCATAAAACTCAATGTTCTGTTGCTATTTGTGATTTAAGTACTATTCATGTCTTGTGTGTGAAAGGAAGTGTGTAGCAAGAGAAATTCACATGAGAAAATAAAAACCCTTACCCAGAAGAAGAAAGACTCAATAATGGTGTAAAATCCTTTCTGTACATAGGATTTATTAATATTTTGCTGCTGGTAGCATTCATCTCTCTACTTCAGACAGCTCATTAAACAACTGCTAAAGTGTTTAATAAATTAACTTACGGTAATAAATTAACAGCTTACCCAAGATCAGAACCATATTAACTACACAATTATCTCTGGTTCCCCAAGGAAGCATAACCTTATACCTGGTAAACCAAGCAGTACTTAAAGAATTTTTACTGATAATTACATTAGCTAATATTGCATTTTTTCTCCTCTTTGAAGATGCTGCTGCAAGGTTATGGACTTTGTATAGTGGCTTCTAGAAGCAATATTGACTCAACTATAAGCCATTAATAACATAATTATGATGCTCTATAAAGGATGCCAGTCTGACGTTATTCTGTTTTCAAACCACAAATATGTGTTAAATCTATGGCAGACCAACCATACTGAGAAAGTTCCATAGACATAATAGCATGTTTCAGAAGAGCTACTCTGAAACCTGCACAACTAGAAGAAAATAACAAACTGTTGGTGTGCATTTGAGATCTTTACAATCTTATAAATGTCTGAGGATATCCTTTTCACTGAAGTTTCTACAGTGGCTTAAGCATCAGAAATGCCTGCAGTCCTTTGAGTAACGATTTTGCATACACCTACAGTTCATCCTGTTGCACTGCAGATGAGCCCTAACCAAATGCCAGAAATAAGACATCTAATTTTTCATCTCTCTCATATTTGAATACAACCTTTATTGTGACAAGTCCACTGTAAGATCTAAAATATATTTGTGGAAGAAAGATCACAAAAACAATGTTTACAATCTGGACTATGTTATGTATATATTCTTCTGTACTTGGTTCTTATTGGATCTTCCCAGTGAAAGGGCTTGTTATGATCAACAGCTTAAGACTTGTGTGAGAGACTGAACTGTCATCTCGAGCCATTTGTCTCAAGGATTGTTTGCTGTGAGAGACTGAACTGTGAACTATTTATCTCCAGCCTTTTGTCTCTGGGATGGCCTGTTTAAGCAGGACACTCCTCTGTCCATCAGGAGGATTACCAGGCCACTGAGGCATCCAGGGGAGGAAACGACGAGGCATGCAGAAATGTGGAGACTACCATTCTCATGGAAACGGTAGTCCTTGAGATAAGGTACTGGTTTCTGGTGTTGATCACACGAAGATCATGTGATAGATGAAACCTGCAGCGCGTGAACAGTGCATGAACAGTACGTATGTGCACGCATCGGACTATGCCCTATAAAAAACCATGAGGACAAGCCGTGGCGTGCCCCATCACCAAAGAACTGAAGACTGAGGACCAACGGGATGCCGCTGGATCCATGGTGGTGACTATTCTTGCAACTCTATCCTGACTGCTTGCTTGATTTCTGCCTTTTCTCCCACTCTATCCTATTACTACTACTTTCTACTTTTGATAATAAAATCTGTTTTGGGTATACGGCATTTGACCTCGTTTGTGTCTTAATCTCGTTCTTTGGATCATATCGAAAACTTCCCCAACATTGGATCAGGACAACTTGTGAGCAGGTTGCACATAATTTTAGCAGTTTGAATAACTCTGATTTGGTCTCTGAGTAAACTTCTCTGATCAGTGGAGAAATTTCTGTAAATGATGACTTGAGCATTTGAAGAAAAACTGATGTACCCTTGCAACCACACGGAGCACTTGTAAATAAGGAGAGAGGAGTGGATGTCATTTATTTTGTCTGTAGCAAGACACTGCCTCACATAGTATACTCATAATCATGTTAGGACATCACAGTCTGGATGGATGCGCAACCAGATGGGTCCTGTTTAATATCCTTATCAGTGATCTGGAGCAGGCAATGGACTGTGGTCTCACCAATTTTGCAGATGATGCTAAATTTGAGGAAACAGTCGATACGCCCGAAGGCAGGCTGCCATTCAGAGTGATCCAGACAGGCTGGAGAAATTGGCCGACAGGAACCTGACAAAACTCAAGAAGGCCAAAGGCCAAGTCCTGCAGCTGGGGAGGAAGGACCCCCTGCAGCAATACAGGCTGGAGGCTGCCTGCCTAGCTGGGGAGCAGATCTGCAGAAATGCCCTGGGCATGGCAGCAGACAGGGAGCTGGGAATGAGCCAGCAGTACAGCCGGGCAGCAAGGAAAGCCACCAGCATCCAGGGCTGTATTTACAGGGTGACTGCCTGTAGATTGAGGAAAAGGGTTATCCACCTGTACTCAGCACTCATGAGAGTGCATCTAAATACTGCATCTAGTTTTGGTCTCCCTGATGCCAGACAGACATTAATAAAATGGAGTGAGTTCAGCAGAGGGCTGCCAAGACACTAGCTGGGCTGGAGCATTTGCCTCATTGACAGAGGCTGGAGAAATGGGGCTTGCTGAGCTTAGAGAATAAACGGTTTCAGGGGGACATAACAGCAGTCCACCAGCACCTATTAGGAGGTCATCATGAAGATCTCGATGAAGACACACACAGATCTTCACAGTGGTGCATGGCGGGCAGACAGTAACAACGGGCATAAGCTGAAACTAAGAGAGGTTCCCACTGTATATAAGGAAAAACATTTTCTCCGTGTAGTAGGCAGCGTAGAGGATTGTGCACAGAGAGGTTGCGCATTGTCCATCACTGGACATTTTCAGGACCTAGCTGCATAAAGTTGTGAGCAACCTGGTCTGATGCTATAGCTGACCCTGCTTTGTGCCAGGAGTTGGATGTTCACAAGCCCTGGTCCTCATGGGGGACTTCAACCACCCCAATATCTGTTGGAGGGACAACATGGCAGGGCATA
>JANXJC010000013.1:19577898-19607425 GCA_027564655.1 Leptodon cayanensis
GTCAGTTGGGGTCAGCTGTCCCGGCTGTGTCCCCTCCCAACTCCTTGTGCCCCCCCAGCCTGCTCGCTGCTGGGGTGAGGAGCAGCAAAGCCCTTGGCTCTGGGTAAGCACTGCTCAGCAGGAACCAAAACATCCCTGTGTTATCAACCCTGTTTTCAGCACAAATCCAAAACATTGCCCCATACTAGCTACTATGAAGAAAATTAACTCTATCCCAGCCAAAACCAGTACAGAATGGTAGTCCTTTAACATATGTAGTAGGAAAAAAAAAATATATTGAGGGCAGAATAACAGCAGAGGGAGAAACATAAAGGTCCTTTACAGTTCTCTCTGTGACTGAGAAAACAAATCTTTCTGTTCTACCCACTGCAGTTAACTAGATGGATTTTATAACATAAAAGAAGTCAAGGAGAATAAGTTCTCTGAGAATATGCTGGCCCTTACCCACTTCCCTCTTGTACTAAGACACATAATTTGACCTTGGTCCCTGCAGTCCTGTGCGAGTGGAGAGCTGATCTCCAAGGCAGACATTACGGACTAAGACTACTCATCAAACAAAAGATGGCTTCTACCACCTTCCTTGGTGGTCAACCATGCCATTTTCAGACACTACCAGTACTATAGTCCTGAACATTACTTCCACTAAATATACTGGAGGGTTATTGATACAGCAGCTACTAAAGTTCTTTGCAATGACATGACTGTTACTCTGCCAGGCATTTGTAATAGTAATAGTAATAATTATGTAATCGTAATAGTAATAATTATGTTATGAAACACTCCTTGAATGACTGTTGAAAGCAGGGGAAGGAAAAATTGGGGAGAATGAGTGAAGTCTAGGTCCACATTAAGAATCATGTGAGCACTAGTACATCTCAAGAGTATCTATTATTCTTGCATTTCAGGAATAGTTATTGGTGTCAGTGAGCCTTGTTCTTCTTGTGGGCTACCATCACCAACGGAACTGCAGCCTAAATAACAAGAAATGAGTGTGCCAGTCTTCCAACAGTAAAAGCTGGTAGACATCTCCATTTTAATTTCAAACATAGTCTTTCTTAAGATTTAAAAATAGTTTACCTTACTTGTTTTTCTTTCCTTTGTTCCTTCTGATCACAGCTGAAACAGAAGACCTGAAATACAGAAAGAAAAGCTTCTTTAAATATGACTAAACCAAGGAAATACCACTGATTCTAGGCTTCTGGCTTATTTCAAATATCTAAGAGATTCTAATTACTATGATTAGGCCTAGATAAACAGTCAAACTCCTTTTTTAATATAAATTAAGGACATCATATTTAGACACCAAACTTGTCAGTTGCTATTTGAAAAAAAAAAAATCTATTAGATAACACTGTAGCTAGCACAGTTCACAAAGTACTTCCGATCACTAATTTCTCTGTAGTACCTCAGGCTTCACAGTGAATCTTCTTTAATTCCTCTTTCAACTCCTTCTTTTTAAATTTTGTTACAAAAAAGAAACCTGAGAGAAGGATACAGCCTGTGTAACGTACCCTTAAAACTTCAATATTCTGTCTTACACTTTCACTAAGTGCGTTAAATTGATTCCCTTTCCTGAACAATTGATGTACAGTATTTTATGTGCTGTTGAACACCACCTGTTCTACAATCATTTTAATTATTGAATTGCATCGTTGTACCAGCACATAACACCTTCATCTTAGTTTAAAATGACAGATCTATTTATGCATTGTATGATCTTTCCTTGCATTAGGATCTTAACTGTCATAATACAAACCCAGAGCCCCTTATTAGGAACTGGAGCAGGTCTTCTCTTTTTCTTTATTTACTCTGTGAGGTGTGAAGCAGAAAATAGTCAGATCACTTCAGGGCAATATTGGGTTTTAGGGTAACACGTCTAAAAGTGAGGCTGGATGAAATTAGGCATGTTCAGGGGTTTTTTAATCACTATTATTACTAAAATGTGGGGTCAGCTACAGAGGGAACTGTTTTGTTTTGTTTCATTTAAATGTGGGATCAAAGAAAGCCATAAACCTGGGGGAGTAATTTCATACATGTTATTCCACAATATAAACTCATTTCTTAGATCACACCAAACAGCTGTGCATTAAGCGTATATGCTTATGGCTATGGCTGTGATAAAACCTTTGAAGAAAATCCCTTCTGTAAGCACATCAGTTGAGGAACACAGAAAACAGAATGTATATCCCACACTATTAGTCTCAGTGCTTTTTCTTTAGTATGATACTGTTTCATGTTTATCTACAAAAGCCTTCATAAATATATTTTTTAAGAAGTGGCTTATGGTCAGTCTAATGACTAGAATGTACAAAATAAGTATTGCTCAGAATATGCAATGAAATCATTATCAATAAATCACAATATGAATATTACAGTTTTTAGACAAATGAACAAGTTTCACAAAGAATCTTTCCATTTCCAGTGTAGTATCTTGGAGATTCAGCTGTTCATCTATTAAGGTGAATCTTCACACAAACTTGAATATGATGGGCAGGTATACATAATATAAAAAAAATCTCAATAAGAACATGGAAATGTATGAAGCATATTCTTTAGTGGTGTCTGCACATTAGTTTAATAAAAGTATTACAGGAATGAATGAATAAATAAATTAACACTCCATTCTCTCTAGTCTTACAATACCCTTAACTATTCAGGTTAGACTGCAGTCAGACAGAAGCAAGGAATGCCCTGCATTCCTCACATACATTGAAATGGAAAAGCCTCCCAGAAACTGAAATTAAAATCCTCAGCTCAGTTGTGTATTTTGTTGCCTCATATGACACAAGAACAAGCTGTAACTTCTTCGTTTGCTCTTTTACTGTAACATAGATTCACAGCACCAGCCTTTATTTTATTTTTGAACCTAAAATAATATATGCAGCTTTTATGTTGTGACATTAAAATAGGTTTTCCTGTGATTGCTACTGTTTTATAGCACACATTTTTTTCCAGATGTAAAACTCTGGAAGTGACCTAAATCTATAACATAAATCTATAAGACAGACACAGGATAGCTAAGCTGAAACAAAAAACATTTGAACAATAGAATGAAAGAGAATATTAGCTTTATGTCCTCATATTCCTTGAGACCTAAACTCAAATCCAGGCTTGGACCACAAAAGAAAATTAGTTTGATCTTCTCATTTTGGCATCCATTTGTGGAAATCAGAGTACTTCAATGCAGTTAACAGTCCCTGGTCAAGGGAAACATGAAACTGAAAGCCCCCGAGTGTTCAAAGCAAGCAGATGGAGGGTGTTCTGGGATAAATTGCCTTCAGCCATTCCTTTCCTTGGGACCATATCTGACACAAACCAGTGCAACTCATCTTTATTTTAGAGAGGGTGTAATAGACCAGATAAGTCTCAGGATGATAATTGGCTTAAAAATTATTAGCAGAACAGACCTGGCATTGACCATGAAATGGCAAGAGCTCCTCCAGAATATTTAAAAACTAAACACACATATTCTTTAACATTAATTTCAGTTTAGCATTTTTAAGGACTGAAAATTCCAGTTGCTTCTCGTTTGGAAAATGTCTTAAAACCTTATGGAATTACACAAATTAAATGGACCGACTTTTGTGATTTGTGAGTTCTCTGAGAGCAGTAGGTAGACTCCATATTATGCAGCTGAATCCATTTAAATTTAATTAATGAAATTTTCTTCAGTGTGGACTTCCTTTGGGAATCAAGAAAATAGACGTTACAGTAAGGAAGATGCAGAAGCCATTCTCACCATTTCTCTTTCTAACCCCACTACTCAATTTGCTGAATACTGGGAATACTTACAAGGGTATCTATGGAGCTCATCTTCATCTTCCAAATCACAATATTTTTAGCCTCTTCAAGAAGTGGAATGGAACCCAAAAGACCCCAGCCTCATTTAGTCCAGCAAATCACTTCTGCCTTTTGGGCCAGAGTGCATTGTCCTCGCTGAATCATTTCACTTGTGTGACAACAGGTAAAGAAACATGGGCTTGGGAAAGGAAGAGGTTTATAACTCCATAAATAACCCAAGCTCCATGTCCCCATTACCATAACTGATTTTCCTCCTATCTATTATTCACATACTGTAATGTATGATCTAGTCCTGCAGTACCATCTACTGGGGCTTTTCCTTAAAAGGGTTTAGGGAAGTATCCATCCATTTTCAAACAGCAGATGGAGGAACCAACTATTTATACCTCTTATTCATGCCAAGTGGGACTCTCAAGTTAAATTCCAAATCTTGGTACTTTGAAAATACAGCTGCAAGCTCACTTGATATAACATAGTCCAATGTTATTTCCAATGAATTTTTACGAAGTGTGTGCCAAATAATTACAAAAATGGTAGCACAATACCTTAAATAAGACAGTAACAATAGGCCTGAATCTGAAAATAAGCCTGTGAGAATAAAAAGAAGAGAACTAGAAATTAGAAATAATCCACAAAACAGTATTTTAGACATTACGTATAAAAAAGGTGAAACTGGAATACTAACAGTTTAAAAAAATATAATCACTAACTTGAAGAAGTTTGTTTTTTCCTTTTTTTGCCTTCCACCTTACAGGAGGGTTGGAGCAGAAAGGTCATAGAATCATAGAATAGTTTGGGTTGAAAGGGACCTTTAAAGGTCACCTAGTCCAACCCCCCTGCAATGAGCAGGGACATCTTCAACTAGATCGCGTTGCACAGAGCCCCGTCCAACCTGACCTTGAATGTTTCCAGGGATGGACATCTACCACCTCTCTGAGCAACCTGTTCCAGTGTCTCACCACCCTCATCGTAAAAAATTTTTTCCTTATACCTACTCTAAATCTACCCTCTTTTAGTTTAAAGCCATTACCCCTTGTCCTGTTGCAACAGGGCCTGCTAAAAAGTTTGTCCCCACCTTTCTTATAAGCACCCTTTAAGTACTGAAAGGCTGCAATAAGGTCTCTCTGGAGCCTTCTCTTCTCCAGGCTGAACAACCCCAACTCTCTCATCCTTTCTTCATAGGAGAGGTGTTCAATCCCTCTGATCATTTCTGTGGCCTCCTCTGGACCCGCTCCAACAGGTCCATGTCTTTCCTGTGCTGAGGACTCCAGAGCTGGATGCAGTACTGCAGGTGGGGTCTCACGAGAGCGGAGCAGAGGGGCAGAATCACCTCCCTCGACCTGCTGGTCACACTTCTCTTGATGTGTGGATACAGGATACAGTTGGCATTCTGGCCTGTGACCGTACATTGTCAGCTCGTGTCCAGCTTTTCATCCACCAGTACCCCCAAACCTTCCTCTGCAGGGCTGCTCTCAATCCCTTCATCCCCCAGCCTCTATTGATACCAGGGGTTGCCCTGACCCAGGTGCAGGACCTTGCATTTGGCCTTGTTGAACCTCATGATGTTCACATAGGCCCACTTCTTGAGCTTGTCCAGCTCCCTCTGAATGGCATCCCAACCCTTGGACATGTCGACTGCACCACTCAGCTTGGTGTCGTCTGCAAACTTATTGAGGCTGCACTCAATCCCACTGTCTCTATCATTGATGAAGATATCAAATAGTACTGGTCCCAATACAGAACCCTGAGGGACACCACTCACCACTGATCTCCATCCAGACATTGAGCCATTGACCACTACTTCCTGAATGCGTTTACAGCATCTGACTCACTTTTCACAGTTTAACAGAAAACTAGATGGTAAAGATACTGGAAGTGCTTCTTGTGCTTGGAAAGGTCTTGCTGTGGAAGAGTTGGCTAGAAAAAAACCCACTCGTTGGCCATTCTCTCTTACAAGGGCTATAGGTGGTAGTAACATTATTTTGTTTACCATTGCTGATAACTCCAAGGTGATGTGCACTTTCAGCCATAACTGTATATGCTATCCATCATTATTTTTCAAGCATTCCAGTTCAGTCAACCATTGACAGCAGCTTCCTTTTCCCCCAAGGCATGCTGTATCAACAGTTCAGTAAAGTTGCCAAATATTTTTCATATTTTTAAAGGAAAAACAGTCCAAACCTGAGTATTTAATATTTTCCTTCACTCAAAAAAATAGAAAAGTTGGCTCCAGAGAAGGAAGAACTACTATGAACTGTGATCTCTGTTCAATATCTACTATTAGCTAGTAACAAACAGGTTTTCTTTTCAGCCGCAGGGCTTATTTATGCAGGACAGATGAGAAGGAAAAGCATAGCATTTTTTCCTATGATCAACTGTTTCATTTTACTGTTTCTCTTGAACATGCATAAATGTATATTTCTTGAGCTGAGTAACTCCCCTAGGTATGCTGACCTAGCAGGAGAGATGCAGATTTAAAATAGAAATCAAACATATCACTAACAGGGAAGCAAGTCACCATGTATCAACTGGTCCATGCAACTGTCCATGTACACGCTCTTAGCACACAGCAAGGTCCAGACAATTGAGATTAACTTAGCTCTCAGTAGGACGGTGTGTGCAGACAGATAGTTCATACTGATCAGCTAATGGGTGGCAACTTGTCCTCTACTGTTGAATCGGTTGCCTGTTTCAGCCCTATATGTGATGGGGTACCAAGGCTTTATATAGAGCATTACTTTAATATGGAAACTTTTCTCTGTGTTTGTGTAGTAAGAAGTGCAGTGCTGTCTAGGCTATGATGGGGTCCTAAACTAGTTGTCACAAGGTGCAACACAAATTACAAATACCAGAAGTAACTTTAAGCATAGATTTACAATATTTCACTTAAGGAAGCAGTGCTTTCCCGATTCCCCCCCCGTCCAACAAGTTTTTGTTAGAGTTAACCTATGCTGGACATACACTGACTTTGAACAACCACTTTTCACATCTAGACTTAAATCTTTCAGGCTGTCTGTGAGGGACAAACTTATGACAGAAAGCCTTTATATTGTATTATATACATTAAGCATCACTACTACTCATCCTTGAGGGAAAGTAAGAAACATTCCACGGTACAAAGGGAATTCTGATATCAACAAGATCAATCGAAGAGAAACGTGATGTCATTTTCAGAGGAGAATGCAAGCGGAATGCTTCTGAATTCCCTGTCTGATATGAGGGGGATTTTGAGAGATGTGGCCCAGAAATCAACCCATGTGAGAGAAGTTTTCAGTAAAATATAGGGCTTCACATTACAGAGTTGAAGAGTAGAAGGGAGCAAATTCTGTGGTTGTTCTGGCAGACTGTTTAACAGGTCATTCGGATTCTGCCGGTTACTTCTCTCTGAGTCCCACAAGTTGTGTTTGACTTTCAGAAAGGACATCCAGCCATGATTTGAAGACTGCAATACAATGAGAATTCAAGCACTTCCTTTGTTCCAATGGTTAATCAATCTCACTTTTAAGAATATTGTGCCTCATTTTAATTTTAACTTGTCTGTCTGCAGCTCCCAGTCATTGGTTCAGTGTTCTGTATTTTTCCCCTGAAGATACTTATATGTTATAATCAAATTATCTCTCAGAGATTGTGCAGTCTCCGAAGGGCATTTTACGGTTCTTTTCTGTACCACCATTCCAACATCCTTTTAAAAAATGATACCAGAGCAGTGCATGATACTGCTGTACCAGGCTCACCACTGCCATGAGCAAAAATTAAAATCACTTTCCTACTCCCATTTGTTGCTCCCCTACCTATACACCAAAGGATCTGCCAGCTCCTTGCTGCATAACACATGCACAAGTTCAGTCGCTCGTCCACTATAACCCCAAACCGTCTTCCAACACTGCTTTCCAAGATGTAGCACCCCATTCTGCTTGTTTTCCTGATTTCCTTATTTCCTCTCCAGTTCAAAGACATTTTGTTTGGCAGGGTATATCTTAGATCAGAACATTAATGCTATGCTATCAGTAAGGACATTATTATCTTCATTTGGAGGTAGTAAATTTAATTAATGACAGTTGCCCTTTACAGGCTGAAATTCTGAACGACATGGATATCTGTGGTCGTGTTACTATTAGAACATTAGAAGATACAGTTGTTACATAGATGCAAAGACAAATCAGTGACATAAAGAGAAAAGAAATATATATGAATGTATGCATACATATATATATAAACACTCAAAGATTAATATATTGTAATATTCATTAATATTTACAGCTTTACACAATTATAATTTTACTGGTTTTATAAGTTTAAATTAAAAATTCTTCTTTTTTTCATATGTCTCAAATTTTATCACACCATCTGCACTATACAATTGCCTGCATGCTTCACTGTAATTGTGCTTTCCATGCAAAAAACATATACATTAAAATTATATTATCTGCATAGATGCTAGAAGTTCTGGATCTGCAATCAGCAGCTCTCATTTAGGCAGGCCTATGCATTTCTACAGCTGATCATGGTGCTTTTAATAATTCAACTCCTTCAAAGGTGAATTACTCTGAAGATGTCAGTGGCAAGGAGAGCTTTTTTGCACTTTCAGCTTGTAATATACTGTAGGAAATTACAGCATCTTACTATCAGAAAAATACTGAAGTAAAATAAACTAGCACTATCAAGGTCCCAGAGTGTTTTATCAATTTTTTTTCTGGTTTGTTTTTTTTTGTTTTGGTTTGTTTTTTTTTTTTTTTTAATAAATTTGGGGAAGAGGAAATATTGTTACATTTCTGTATTATTAGTTTGGCCTAAGGGTTTCTTTACATTCACTGGGTTGACTTTATCCCAGAGTAGGACAACTGTATCAGATGGTTTAGGATAATGTGCAGACAGACATGAGTTTAAACTGCGGTTTTAAGACCTTTTCTGCTGTATTATGTACTGGCCTCAGTATGATGTTCACAGTCCACAGAGATTTTGAGGTCAATTCAGATTTGATCCATTCATTCTTTTCAAGTTCTCAAAGAACCTGAAGAAAAGAGCAGAAGAGACCAAGAGAACCACCATATAATGAGGCATAAGATAAAGCATAGCCTGGACTCAGCCCTTGAAACTGCTGTTTCCCATGCACGTGGTTAGATAATTGCCAAATGACTCTGCAAAATAGATCTCACCACACTACACAGCAACAACAGAAGACATCCCTACTAATCTGACAGAGGAAAATTCCTTGTGGACTCCAAAGTGTCCAGGCCTGATAGAGCAATTTCATTACTCTCATATCCTGCTTCAGACAGAGAAAGTAAGATTTATTTCCTTTTTTTAAGGAAGCCAACAGACCATCTTAATCAGATCAGCATGCTATCGTAGTGAATAAATGCATGAAATTCTGATTTTTGGCCCAGCTGGAAGAACCTGACAAGTAAGTAAACATCACTGCGAATGCTAGGGCTATGCCTCACACGTCAGGGACACACATTTGAAATGGCTCTGCTTGTGCTGACACCAAAAGCAGGTCTTTGGTAAGCACAGCATATATCCAACCCCGAAGCCACTGCTGAGCTGTGAAGACTTAATGGTGCGCAGCTCCAGCTGCTCAGGGACCTCTGCAGCATCTCCTCTCTATGGTGCAGACCCACCCTCAGGTCATCAATGTTTTTTACCCTAGGAAAGGCTGCCATTTTTTAAAGTTTACAATCTGAAATAATACATACTAAAACATAGAGTATAAAAATCTAAAATAGAGAACACGGCTACCTGTACCTAACCCAATATATCAGAATGTCTGTGTACATAAATATAACCCATTATGTGCTAGTTCTGTCCTCTCACATTCTTCATGGCCAGTTATTTACCTCCACAGCTAATGCCCAACAGATCTTTCCCTTCAGGAAAACTGGAACTGTCTGAAAAGCAGAAAACATTTGGCAGAAATAACCATAATGAAGATAAGTGTTAACACAACATGCTAAACTCAGTCCGGGACACAGGCTTTCAAACTGTTATTTCCAGCTTGCAGTTGAGAAACTGTTTCAGACAACATAAAAAGCCATATCTAACACTTTCTGACAGTGCCATATTGGCTGGGACTAACACAAAAAGGAGGTGTACATGAAAAGGCAAGGATGATTTCACCTTCATTGCTACAAAAAATTCTAAGCTATCAAAATAATCAGAAAATTAAAAACCAAAATACGGCAAGAAACCAGCCAGCTTGCCTTCCAGTAGCTTCAGTTGAAAGATCAATGGGATCTTGACAGTACTGGTATCATCTGCCCTTTACAGCTATTCAGATGTTTGTTTAAAGTGAATTAAAGAAAGCCAAGCTTTAAGAGCAAAAACAGAAATAGCGATAATAGAACAACTCAATCAAGGGAACAAAACCATACTGTAGTCCACAGAGAGTCCAGAACAGAAAGGTGTGCACTTACCATTGATCAGTACAAATAAAACCCAGTGAAAAAAGGTTAAATAAAGCAGTAAGAAAGGTACCAGAAGCCACTGAAAATGACATGAAAAAGGACAAGCTGTAAACCTACGCAGACCTTTAAAAGAGGGCTGCCCAAGCTTTGTCTAGCTGATATGTATGTTGACAACAAGCCGAGAGCTGATCTGCATGTAACAGAGGGGAATTCAGCCTTCCTCTTTTCTTTTGTTGAAAAAGTATTGCTTTAAAATTGGTGTTGCATGACATGAAAAAACAGCAAAAAGATCTTCCCAATTCAGTCTCTCAAGGACTGAATGCTACTCTGCCTGCATCAATTACTTTCACCGTGGTTTACTTGCACAGTCCTGGCAGGGGCAAAACCTGCCTCCAGGGGCAGGAACCAAGAGATCTGGATAAGGGGTCTGTAAGAGTTCACAGGCACTCTCCCCCTCTTTGTGTAATTAATTCCTCATAAATGGACCTAGGGGAGTCTCTCATTTTCCTTCCTCTCACCAGATGACCATGGTAGAGATTAAACCCAATTCAGCCACTTCAGCAATCTTAAAAGTCTTGAAATTCAATTTTAAATGAGGAAAAATAATTTTTTTAAAACCCAGCTTTTGTCTGATTTAGTCTTATAAAGCATACAAAATATTATTCATGTTGCTTTATTTCCTATTCTTTCATATGATGTAAAGCCATTCCATTGGTTTTCTAGAACTTCAGCTGGAGTTCGACTTTTCCTCCCTACATGTACAAAAGGAGTATGCAGCTTCTTCAAAGGTAATTTCTTCAGAACATAGTCTTTGAATCTCTTAACAAGATAGTCTGGCTTTCTTCTTCTTAAAAAAAAAAGAAAAAAAAAAGAAAAGAAATATGTGGAGGCTCCAGGAGAGAGATTTTTTGGTTTAGCTTTTCACTCTTCAGAATTTTTGCAGGAAGAATATCCCAGGTTTTGTTCCCCTCTGAGCATTACCTTTATTTTGCTGCGTGGAATGTAGTTATCTTTAACTCTGTGTGATACAATTTTATACTGGAAGTCATTTCATTGTATAATTACAGATATTTAAAACATCTTTTTGTGTAAATGTGTTAAATGTTTTGAGCTCACCACATTCATAGCAGTTTTAGTCACAGCTGGTAATATTAATTGCTCTAATTTCTGCCTCCATTTCTCTCTCATCTTTTATTTTGTGCTTTCTCCCTGCTGGAGATAAAATATTGCACTCAAAGTAATGTAACACTTCAACAAGGGAGAACAGTTGAAAACATATGGTTAAGACCTTCGATTTACCTAGTACCCACTGACACCAGAATCAAGCTGGTCTCCAGAGGGCTTCGGCGAATGTATTTGCACCTGCATATTATGACCTTTTTGCAGTTTGCACACCCTAGTTCAGTAAACAGATGCATTAATGAACATCTGAAAAGGAAAATTCCTTTGGACATTGCTCATCTGTGACCACTCGAAAAAACTGGTTTGTCTGGTGCTTTAGTTGTAAGGGAAAATTTATGAGCTGCATCCTAGGAGGAGAGCCGTCACTTCTGTCTCTTTCATTGCCACAAACACACGAATCTGCTGGGACTCAGGAACACCGTTGTGAGCACAACGAAGACAGCATCAACAGTGGAAATACATCATACATAAAAGTGACACGCACACAAAAGACCTATAAATCAGATAACAAATTAGCAACAAAAACAGGCAACTTCTTTGCTGTTAATATCCATCACCACAGAGGCTAGGGAGACATTAGTTAGGCAATGTGTTGCTCTGATTCAGCAAACCTGCAAGTCCCTGACGGCCCTCATTTGATGGTCAGCACATGTAGGTACAATGGTTCTCCTCCAACACACAAAAGAACTCAGAGGAGACTGCTCCTATGCACAGAGTTAATGCCCTGCATCAGTTTTTTTTTCCTTTTGCAGAAAGGAGACTTGGAGCATTTATAAATGGGCTCATTCTATCTATCTGATGTAACTAATTCCCCAGCATTTTATTACCTAAATTTCCAGGTGATAAAATTTATTGGTCTCTGAAGCTAGATAAAAAAAAACAGATGTGAGTGTATCCATGTACATATGTGAATGTATGTGAGGAGAGGAAAACAGACAGCATAGGCTAAGAAAAGACCAACAGATTTCATATTCTTTTTTTTTCTTCCTTAAAACCATATAATTTAAAATTATTTCCATAATTCTTACATGTTTACATATCAGTGAATTCTTTTATTCTATGTAGGAAATTACAGAGACAAAATGAAAATAATAATCCCTTATTAGAGAAATAATTAACTGATGAACAATAACTAAGCAGGAAGCAAGAACAGCAAGGTATTAGCCAGTTGGTAAACAAGCATTTATTTCATTCTGTAACATACTGGACCATGACAAAAGCTGGTTTCCAAATCTACAGATAACTTCATCATTTTCAGTCTATAAAATCCAATAGCAAGAATGACTACTGAAGCATTTTATAAATGTAATATTACAAAGGAAGTTACTCATCTCTAGCATTTCAAGCAAGTATGTTCTCACTTTGTCTCAAGGTCTGAGAGAAATAACATTGCTAAGGACAGGCCAGAAGACTATGTAACTCAAGAATTTTAAGAAGAAAATGTGTTAAAGGTATTAACATATTAAAATACAGTTTATTTGGGGCACTATTTTTTCTGAAGTAGAATTCACATTTCTTTTTTAATTGTGAAGAAGACAAAGACTTTCTCATACATTTATGTATACGTACATACACGTATATATGGGGGGTGGGGGTGGGGAACAAACAACTTTTGTTGATCCTTCACAGGAGACAAAATACTGTGGCCAAACACTGGAATAATTACAAAGGTGTGAGACAATTTAGACATTTTCTTTAGATGCAAAACCAAAAGTTATCTGCATCAGCCTATCCAAATACTAAATTGGAGTTTCTTAAGCAGATCTGGGACAAGGCATACATTCACATCTAAAAATATTCTAAAATCATTAAGGTCCAATCATCCCTAACATAATTTCATTTGCTGAGGCTGTTCACTGTGGTT
The DNA here is from genome assembly GCA_027564655.1 of Leptodon cayanensis. Lineage (NCBI taxonomy): Eukaryota > Metazoa > Chordata > Aves > Accipitriformes > Accipitridae > Leptodon > Leptodon cayanensis. Next base: position 19,591,150 of record JANXJC010000013.1, read on the forward strand.
TTTAACTGCAGTAATGAAGAATACAATACAATACTTGTGGTTTTCTACCTCAGACAAGAACAAAGGAGAAAACCAGAAAGCGCCACTGTGGTATTGTACGAACCCAACTATCGCACCATCTCAAAAAAAGAGACAACACAACTGGAAAAGTGCAGAGAAGATGACAAGAATGAACAAAGTTACTGAACTTTTGAGGAGGACTGAGAAAACTACTCAGACATTCAGCTGGATCAGAAACATTTGTGGAGAGGGGTGGGATAAGAGAGAGGCCTCTGATGTCACGACTGTCACAAAACACTGATTATTCCATGAAATTAATGCTCATTAAGTTACAGGCACAAATTACTTTAGTATAAAGTGCATACCTAAGCTATGAGTTCATTGCTATGACATAGTGGAAACCAGCATTATGTGGTCAAAGACAGACTTGTAGATTGGCAAAAGAAAAATCCATCAGTTATTATTAACCACAACACTATGGATACAACAGATTGATGGGGTCTGGAAAGGTTCATGAAGGGAAGCTTCAATAAATACTCACCCCCTTCAGAAACCCCTTCCCTACACTTTTGGTACCAGCTTATCTCTTATGGGAGACACTAGGCTTAGCAGACTTCTAGGGTAATTCAGTACACCTATTTGTATGGCTTTAAACATTATTAGGTGTGGAATTCTGGCAGTGTATTTTAGTCAAACTGTCCTGGGTTTTAGCTTTTTTTTTTTTTTTTTTTAGTATCAGTGTATGCAAAAAAGAAAATCAAACTTTGCCACCTCAGTTTTTGGGGGCTGTTATGCATGGTCTGTGGCTGTGTCTTCCGTCTTTATCTGCAACCAGCAATCACTGGTGGGAATGTTCTCTGAAGCCATCTACTGTTCATTTGAAGATCAAACACCCAGAACCCAGAACATCTGAGAGTGTGTCAGGTTTTACAAATCAGACCTTGTTTTCTGTTTAAAAGTTTCCCATAAGATTTCTTCAGCAGATGGTGGAAAAGTTTTATATTATTAATGCTATCCAATTCCATTAGAAATCACGGGTTTGCTATCTAGGACAAACAGATAATTCATAATCTCCATCTGTATAGAATGTTTGATTCTGAAGAAGTTTTATGTAAGCAACAAAAACAGGTAAGTCTGCTCAACAGTTATTGCAGAATCAGAATGCTGTATAACAGACATCTACTTTTAGACCCATTAAAAGTTGTTCCTCCTTCTTTATTTTTAAACCCCAAAATGTAGACAGGTTATAGAATGTAATATATCAGGCTGATCTGAGTCTAAAATCATACCACCATTTACAAAATAGATTTTTTTTTTCCATCTAGTTCAGAAATAACCCCAAGAAATCTGCTTGTTTTGTAACTTGTGGAAAATGTCACAACCACAAAATATAGGTCTTTTTCATCCAAAAGATGTTAATATTAAAACCATCTGAGGCAAGGTGTTTTCATCTATATTTCATTTCACATTTAGATTCACACTCTCCTGTTTTACTGAACCCATCTGCATCTCTATCTGTCTTTTTAAAGTGTTTGGTGGACAGAATTCTCCTTTCTGATTTATACCTTGATCAAGCTGAGTGGAACAAACACATACATTTGGAACACCAGCTACAGGTACTGAGTCTCTGATAAATGCTGAGAAGGTCCCCAGTTCCTATCATTTGTATTGGTGTATCTGTTTTGCTCTCTTCATTGCATCAACTTAAGAAGATGGGCTAATGGAGACACAGAAAAATTAAGAGCTGTTAGGATCACAGAGTCCGAAGGAAAAAAAATCTTTATCTTCTAATGCTACATAAAGGAACCCTTTATCTAAAATGGATGGCAATTAATATTTTTAAAAGATAGAAAAAACTTTTTCTGGTATTTTGGAGCCAATAAAAACAAATAGAAAAGTATGAAGACTATCTTCCCACACACTCTGTTGGTCAGGCACAAAAGTCAGTAGCTCACATTTGCCCAGTCTATGGGTAATTCTGGTTCTTTCCATTTCCAGAAAATCTAATGGTAAAATATTCAAGCTACCTACCTAAATACATATTTATATCTCCACCAAGACACCTAAATAACTGGTCTTTGGACTGCATAAAATTTTCTGGCTCGCAATAACATAAAATTCGACCAAGACACTTCGAAGTCACTGCAGTGTCCACTAACGATAAGACCACTACCATTAAAGATGGACTGCATTATTGCTGCTCACCCCCACTGATGTGTCCTAGTTTCCCACTTCCCAAATCACAACCATGTCAACACACGAGCTGATGGCTGCCCAGCGCTCCCTGTGAGGAGCCCACTGAGGTGGATGCCTGCATATGCAGAAATGATATCCAGCTACCTTTGAACAACATTGTATAAAACAGTTTGCACAAAGTTTCTCAAAACAGGATTTTTCCGCCACTATTCTGAGAGGATGTCACCTTCCCACTGGAGCTATATGGCAGGGATGTCTCGGAGATCTCAACTCCCTGGCTGAGGATGCTGAGTGCACAGAGCTGACTTACACTGTAAAGTCTTTGGGGAACAAGTGTCTTTCTGTTTATGCCTGCATACTAGTTTTCCTGTCCATAAGGAGAGCATGTAGGCATATTGATAATAAAAATAATCACTAACAGAACAATAGCACTGCACTAAAGTATGAAACCATAACTCAGCTCAGGATTTTTACTTTACTGCTATTGTATTGATATATTGGTGTACTGTACTCCAATATTTACAGACAAATATATTTAAATCATGCTTATTATGGCATACCTATTCAACTTAAGTGTCTTGGGAAATCTCTCTTTGGGTTTTTCAGCACTAAATTGATTTTGACGAAACACAATTCCTTTACCCTTTCCGAAAAGAAATGCTTTTGAGTGAAATAACATCTCAGAATTTCAGCCTTTGCAAATTTGAAGTTCATATATCCTATAGCATATGATGGTTCCTGCTAGCATACAGTATATAGATGGTTCCTGCTAACCATGAAAACATGAGATATACAACAAGTGACACAGGCTCTTGAGGGACAGTGATGGGTCTGGTCTGTGAGCCCAAATTTAACGTAGTTGACCAGAAATAGAGGAAGCCCTTTGACTTCCCAAATGCAGTGCTGTGACCCTCACACCTAAATTAACTGGATTGCTGAATCAGGGCTTGAATAGATGGACAGCACCTCTCTAAGATGGAGCACATTGCATTTTCCACAGTATAGCTTTGAATGTAGAGAAAGGTTAGGATAACCTTAGTCTGAGCAAAGCCCTGCTCTACAAACACTACAGCTTGGTTGGGCATCTAATTTGTAAAGTACTACACAAGGTAAATGAAGTCAGCCAAAGCTGACCCTTATTTTCACAAGTATAAATAAGCATGAGAGCTTGTTTTTGTTTGGTCTGAGAATAATGATTAAATTCACAGAAAATGTCAAGGAATCAGCTTCACAAAATTGTTATGCAGAATTCTCTGGGGGACTCCAGTTTCACAACAGCTCTGAAGCAATGGAGGCAGTGATAGGGAAAAAAAGATGCCATTTCCCTACAAGTGTTCCCAAATTGTCTCACATTCTCCCTTCTAATTTCTTTTCTTATATACATTTATTAAATAGAAGAAGTCATGTAATGGATAGAGAGAGTTAATTTTTCCACTATTTAAAAAGAAATCATTGCTGAGTTGCAGTGCAAAGAAGAAAAGGGAGACACATACCACTCATGTATTCACATTATGAACTACGTTTCCCAGTCAATAAAAGTATTAGTCTGATACACTGGCTGGCTAGTTCACAGGGGAAATGAGTTCTGAGAAATACAGGCAGATATCTGACTTATTTGTAGTTAACAGTGAGCTAAGACTAAGAGATGACAATGACTATGACAGCAAAAAGACCAATCAACAAGAAATCAAATCTGGCACAAAAAGGACATTCTGAAGTCCTGTCATGCCAGAAAAAAGCTTTCCTTCCCCAGCTGAGAATGTTTGGCTCTCTAATATTCAGAAATAAAGAGAATGTATTAAAGATCATGAGATGCTTTAATTTCATACTAGGTTATATTTAATTCACATTTTCAAGCTTCTTCGCTTAAATACAAGACACCTAAACTTGCAGTTTTTTAAATGAAATTTGAAATTCTAGTGTAACAACTGAACTTATCACAGGCCTTCAAGAAAACATACTTACTGCAATAAAACCACAAGAGCTGGCAACGAGTATGATTCTGACAGAAGCTTTAGCACATTCTAACTTTAGCAGTGCTAATTAACGATGAGCAAGCTTCTGTTTCACACAACAACCCTGTACTTTCCATACTTATTTTAAAATTTTTGTGTATATATACTAGCAACACATTACATCCAGAAAAACACAAGTATGATATCCAGAACATGGGGAATTATGAGACAAAAAAATGAATCTGTGACCCTGAACAGGTTTTTTTATTGCTTATTGTACTTTCACTTGTTTTTTCTTTCCTGAGGAAACAGTTTGCATAAATACTGTTTCTCTCAGCATATGGTAGTTGGATAATTTAGGGAGGAGGTTTACAGAGCTTTTTATCTTCATAAAACCCAGCAATTAAAAAAAAGAAAGTCTTTGACTGAAGACCTAAATCAATTAATGATAATCAATATTATTAAAACATCTTTTCTGCATGTGTCAGAAGAAAATAAAGAAATTGCAATCTTTCTTCTGTAGCTAAGGTGGGTGAACCAGGATTCAAATGAGCAGAAAAGTTTTTAAGAAATATCTGATGTACTTTCCAACATTTAAAAGCATTTCCTGGCACAGCTCTGAGACATAATTTAGGGACTGCTTGCTGCCCAGGGGAAGAGGACAGTTCTGGGGAACTCTATATAAGTTTAATAAAAGTAACTAATTTTTCAAGGCCTTGGAAAGGTTGGCAGTGTTTCAGCTAAGCAGCCTCCAGTCACAAAAGCAGCAGTCCACAACAACTGCAACTGCCTTCCTGCAGCAACCAGTACCTGCGTTAGGTATGTTTTGGCCTCCAACTTCACCTCACTCTGCCTATTCTGTCTTTACTTATTCAAGTCTGTGTACTTCATCATCACCATCACTTCTTTTGAGCATGTGTTAGTCCTCACTTGCTTTGCTTACCAGCACCTTAAACATCCTGAGCACCCTTCTACTGCGTTCATCCCAGGTACTGCATCTTCTGTCTTCTTGCTGCTCTGGAAAATTGCAGCATCTAGATGAGTGCATGCCAGTGGCTCCCAGTGGTGGCAAAGGCAACGAAACAGGTTGGAACAGTCAGCCCCATGCATGTGAAATGTCCCTAACTCCTCATGTACCAGCTTCTCCCTTAAGTCACTGAGGCCATAAAGAAATCACTCATATCGACAGTGCACAGATGTGGCCAGGACATCTGTTGCTGGAGCGACTGTATATTCTTGGAAATATTTAAGCATAGTCAAACAGCATGAGTGCCATTAGATGGGTAAGGAACACCTTCCGATGAAAACAGAAGCTTTGAGCAAACTAGAAAAAGCTAGTACAGCTAGTATACTGCAGTACAACTGTTTATTCTACAAATTTTCCCTAGTCCCCACAAATAAACCAGTTCTAGTAATAGAAATCCCTAATAATGGGTCCATGGATCTAATGCTCACTTCCCAATTTATAGTTCTGTAGCTATTTTACATGTATTATCATCAAAATATGGAAAAGGATCAAACAGCATACACAGGTTCTTTTTACAAAACTTCAAACACACTGAGATTTTCATGAGTTCATTGGGTCAATGTTTGACATAATAGATAGGCAAGGAGACTAACAAAATAATGATTAATTTTTCATAATGTATGATGTTTTTTGTTGACCTTATTTTTTTCCAGACTGCTCCAAAAGGCCACAGCACATCAGCTTACCCAGACAGGACAGCAGGTATTTTTAATGCATAAGAAAATCATGTATTCCTTTCAAAAAAACCCAAACCATAAGATCTTTACTAATTGTGGGAAAAGGAGAGAAGAAATTGGAAGAAGCAGAGCATAAAATGTTACAAATTAAATTATATGAAAGTTATGTCTGCCACACAGTGAGGCACAGCAATGCTTTAGTTAGAATTCATACTGATGTTTACCCTAAGCATTAGGTTGTCTGAGTAATTAGAAATGTAATGTTACATCCTAGCCTAACTTTTCTGCCACATGTTTGACATCAGCCGAAAAGGTCACGATCAAGAATTTAATCAATAATTTTCTCTTGACACAAACACAGACTCCTATCCAACATATGGGAAAATTTAAAAAAAATCCTCTTCAAGAACCCCTCTAGCAAGGCGAACATCATCCATACTGGCAGGGTACACAGGCAGGCGTGAAAGTTGACTTAGCAGATCTCGGCAGTTCTCTGTTTGATCTGTGTTACCTTAGAGTACAACACAGCCATTTGCACAGCAATGTCTCCCTCATAGGGGGGAAATAAGAGCACTTTGAGGTGAGTCCTCATAGCTTGGGAAAGGCTTTTTTCCCCCACAAGCTTCTCTAAGACCTGCTATTTCAAAAGAGTCTGAAGTTCCTGTAGCGGTATAAGAATTTTTCTACAAGTATCATCTTGCAAAATTTCTCAATTGCACAATTTCAGTTGTTCTTAAGTTCCAGGCAAGTAAAACCACCTTCTCTATGGAAGTATCTCTCTCCTTTTCTTTTTCACTAGCTGTTTAACACTGAAATTCTAATGGGTATGAATGGTACCTAGATGTCATGAAGGATGGTGAATTGGAAGGATAGGAATGTGGTTAACAGGCAAAAGCTTTTGGTCTAAAAACATCAATTAATGGGAAAACAGCATATGCTTTCTTGTACACCATGAGCAAATGAGTGTGAGGAAATACTGATCTGAAACAAGGATTCTCTGAGTAAGGTATAACACCCAAGCACCATAAAACATTCTGCTTTTCCATCTTGTAATTTGTTTTTTTCCAGCTTTAAAATATAAAAATACTTGCAATAACTTTCAGTGTTCAGTATCATACTGATTCTGATAAGGGTTTGTCTTTTGATGTGTAGTATCTTACCAAATTATTTTGTGTCCTTATGCATGTGTGGATGTGAAAATTATGTTCCATTGCAAGGTATCCCTAAAGTAAATCTTGAAGACTAACATCTTTTCTGAACCTAATTTTAAAGAATGAAATGGTGTCCTGATCCAATGTCAGGGAAGGTTTTGACAAATAACTTGAGATAACAATTCAGTCTCTCACAAATGGGTGTTGGAAAGTCATTGGGGAACATAAACAAGGGAACTACACTCAGCTGCTACAGAAGCTTAATTACTGGAATATGAGCAGGCATCCTCCCCCCACCCTCCTCACTCCAATCTGTAGGATAGCGATTCCTTCTTACTACAAGAAGGCTTTCTGCATTCACAGGATAATGAAAGAAGGGGGAAATAAGTTTACACCCCATTACATACTGCAATGTGATTCATAGCACTGAAGCTTACTTACAGCACTGGGGGGAACCTGTCTCTTAAATTAACATCAGGTTTTTGAAAACCATACATTAAAAAAAGTTACACAAAACTATACCCTGATACTTAATTTCTGTACAGCCAGTTGGCAAAAAGCAATTCTTTGCTTCATCAGTTTGGCAAAAAAAGAAGCAGAGCAAAGCAGCTGCTGTTTCGAGAGAAGTGCTGCTGAAGCTTTTAGATTACTTCCATTGACTTTAGATAGATGTTTATTGGCGTGCCTGCATGACCAGGCAGGTAAGGTTATCTTCTATTTCTGCCCAATAAATTAGAGTGAATTGATGTTAAGAGGAGAGGGGGAAAAGCCTTATGCAGAAATTTCCATTTTGTTTTCAATTTCTAATAGGAACTTTCGTAAATGTGAGTTCTACCTAATGTGCTTATTAATGGTTAAAAGCTTCTATTAGGCAAAACCATTACAATAGTATACCAAAATGGGAAACAACATTATTTCTAAGGTTATCATTTTCCTCTGTGAGGTTCATCATTCAGTTCATCATGCCATTTATTTAACAAAATATTTCTAGCAACATCAGTTAGTTTTACTCTGTTTAAATTGTAAGAGTCCCTTCATCTGAACCAGTGTTTCTTTTTATACACAGATGGACTTATTCTTTAAAGGGTAAATATAATTTATATTATTTAAGGATGATCATTATATCAAAGAAAAGGGACCACTCTTTATTAAGTGTTCATTGGGTTTTTTGCAACAAAACCCTCCAAATAAGACAGAGACCTGGAGAAGAGTCACTTACATCACTTAATCAAGTCTTCCTGTAATACAATCAGCGACAAGTTGAGAATGATTCCCAAAATGCCTACTCAAATGCCACAAAACACTTACAAATACCCTAAAATAAACATACCAGTATGAACATCCCAAAAGACATAAGTAAGAAGTGCCACAGAAGGAGCACAATGGGCATTACGAATTTCATAAATTACTACAGTAGCAGGCAATCTATTAAATAATGTGGCAAGAGATTTCTTAAAAGATCTTATCTCCTCTCCCAAACATACCTATCTCACATGAAGAGAAATTCTTTATTAATTTAAATCAGTAGTAGTCTTAATTCTTATTATCTGAACAGGTTTTACCAGCCAAGCACTTCAAAAGTTTTTTTTGTTGTTAGTCACACCCCTGCATCCCAGCCAGTGTACCGTCCACAGGTGCAACCACCTCTGGTACATCAGAGGAAGAAGAGGAGGACAAAGAAGAAAAGCTGGGCAAGTGTCAAAGAAAAAAAAAAAATCTTCCTGTCTCCACTGGCATCCTGAAGCATAGGATTAATGCAATACAAAAAGATACAACCAAACAGATATTCAATCTCCCTTCAACATCTCTGGAGAAAGCACTGCAATGGGTATCTAAGGACACTCTACAAGCTGAATTTTCTGTGTGTTAGAATGCTGCAATTTGTCATGTAAACATGTCCCGAGTTTTACCAACTTCATCATGGAGCAGGTTTTGCTCATCACAGTGCTGTTTGGTTATCAGATGATTGTTCTTCAGTCTTGAGATGGCTGGGAACTTTCTACTACAGAGCAACCTGAGATACATTCCTCTTCTGGGAGGAAGATTTCCTGGTCAGCACTAAATTAGGAGTTAGCAATTTATAACTAAATCAATGGAAGATCCAATGTATCCACTAAAACATTGTTAATATACATATTGATAAAAACTAGCATAGGTTGGGGGCGGGGGGGGGTCTGTATTCTTGGCAGAAGCATATTTTTTCCTTCATGTGTCTCAGGTGCTATGCTACTGCAAGTGGCAAACGAGCCCTAGTCCCAGGAAGCAAAGAATTTGCTTCTATTTCTAACAAGGACAAAATACCTACAAAAAAGTTTAACGTCATTCTCTCAATTATTTAGGGTAATCTGAACACAAAGAAGAAAGAGGCGACAGATGGCAAAAGATAAAATAAGAATATTTTTTAATAGCTGAAGGCCTGGCCACATGTACATGAGCTCCTGAACAAAGTCCTTCAGTTTCCTACATCTCTAATGTAGGAACCCCATCTTCAAAAGCGGTGAGGGTTTTTGGACAAAGGAGAACTCTTTCTCCGCACGCCTTTTACACCTAAAAGCCCTTCTTAAATAGCAATTCACTCAAGAGCAGTTTAAACAAGAAAATCCACAGCCCGATTTAAATTTTGCCAGAGACTGTGCACTTAACCCTTGTTAGGAGAACCGTATAGATCAGGGACACGTTACACAGATGCAGAATTGTACAGGTTAAAGACTGCTGGGTCACACAGTCAGCAGTTTGTTCACAGGTTTCTGCTGCGAGCAGAATCTCCGAAGAGAGGCCCACACGGTGCCCGGCGATTAGTGACTGGGGCTGGTGGCAGGGTCCCAAACACAGCAAGGTGGTGAAGCAGGTCCCGGAACCACCCAGGAGCAGCAGGAGATGGGGCTGGAGATCAGCACACCTGCGGCACAGCTCAGGCAAGACCTGGGGCCGGGGGCCATGGGCAGGAGCAGGGGTCCCACGTGAGGCTGGGCAAGGCTGTTAAAGCCCATGAGTGCCCTCAGGACCCTGTCAGAGCTGGATAACGAAAGGAAAGTCAATAGTCCTGCAGTAAATATGTACAAACGTCGTTATAGTTGGATAATATAAACTGCAACATAAAGATATGTCTGTAGTGGTAAGAAGTCATTTTGACTACTATACTTTTCCTAACCCAGTTACCCCAAAAGTTTCTGAGAACCGAGTCTTACAAAGCAGAAATGAAACATTTTGGACCTGTGGACTCAGAGAGAGGTTAAACATTAAAGGAGAGCAAATATACATGCATGAAGATGATAAGTGGGTCCACTTTGTAACAGCTAGACAGTACTTACTTTCCTTCAGGACATACTCACAAACAATTTATTAATGTGCTTCACTAAACTTAAAATGTCATTGGATAATTCGAATAGAGAATCAATTCAATTAATTCACAGAGAGATAGCATTTGAGAAATAAATCAGATCTAACCACTTGAAAACTTTAATAGAGAATTCTGAGAGTCAGAAATCTTCTCATCTTCTTAGGCACTATTTTCGGATGCAAAACCATTTCTTTAGTCCCAGATGATTCCTATCAAACATGGACTGCAACTTAGACTTACTACTGGAGCTCCTTGCAGAGTAACTTCATCTGAAATAATCTCTAATATATGAACAGCAGAAATCAAAATCAGGAGTGGAATCACTTAAAGTAAACAAAACTAGAAAGGTAGTTCATATAAGTACAAGTGCCTGTGAAGATCACAATTTGAAAATCAAATTGCTCACAAAAGGCTGAACTACAAGCATTCCTTGTGAAACTGTAAGGACCAGTCCAACACTCTACACAGCTATCCAAAACCATCTGTGTCTGGGAGGAAAGGTTGGTCTTGCACCTTGGGGAAGATGCTTCCTCCCTGTCCCATGCAAACACCCAGTGTCTTCAGCCTCAGTGCCTCAGCCTGCACAAACAAGTAGGAAGCAGAAAGCAAAATTAGCACCATTTGACCTCCACTTCCCTTCTTCTCGAAGGAACAAGGACCGAACAGTGCAGTCCCATGCCAGGCTCAATTTCACAGTGTGTGCTACTGGTTTAGATTCAGGTGGTAGAAACCGGACAATGTACAACCTGTTGGCAACTTTCTGGATGACAGATCCATGCAGATTTCATTTAGAAAATTCTTGACAAGGGAAGGAGGGCCCTGCACTCTCCTGATAGAACATATTCATCCTTGGTTTGAAAACACATTATGATACAAAAATGATTTAACTGCTTAATGAGGTTCTACTCAGCCAGAGAAGTCATATCACAACTCTCCATTGTCCCTTGATGTAGCTCATTAAGTTCTAGAAATACTGTCTGAAAAACTTAAGTCATCCAAGTCTCTGTCCACTTGCAATAAAATTCATGACCTTCTTAAAAAGAGATTCTATTTGAAACTGTGCCTTTCTATAAGGAGCAGTGACGTTTAACCTCACAAAGATTTTTCTTTATTCCCCTGTAAGCCCAGGAAAACATTTACCCAGGCTGTTGGGACTTTCTAAATGCCTTTTACAGCAATATTTCATGAAACACATGCATTAATTTAATCTTTTCATGTATGTATATATGTATTTAAAGATTGATTTTAAGAAACATTAAATGCACACAAGTCCATAAAGTAGCTACATTCACTGACATACATTCAAGTGTAGGAACAGAGATCTGAAAAATAATATATCTGAAGTTCCCGGCAGTCACAAAATATCAGAGTGAAGAAAACTCTCTGGGCAGTCTGATCCAGTATTTGACCACCTTCCTGGTAAAAAAATAAACAAATGAGCTCCTTAATACCTACTCAGAATTTCCTGTGTTCTAACTTCATTGCTGCTCAGCCAATCCTTGGGCGCTTTCAAGGAGACTCTGGCTCTGCCTTCCACACCCTCTGGTTAGGTGGCTGTAGACAGCTACAAGGTCCTACCCGAGGCTTCCCTTCTCCAGGCTGAGCAAATCCTACCCGCTTTGCCTGTCTTTGTCCATCATGTGCTGCAGCCCCCACCAGCACCTGCCACCCAAGGAAGGCTCCCCCCATCCAGTCTCTTCTCCCAAGACAACCAGTCCACCAGGATTCTTCCTAACCACCGTGTCCCGATACAGCGCACACTGTTGCCAGCACATGCTGCTGCCACCCATGCTGTCCTGCTATCCAGTAGTTATTGACCCTACAGCAGCGTACAGGGTAGTTTCTGAAACACTCTAAGCAAAAGGCGGGGGTGGGGGGAGTGTTCTTCTTCATGTTAGAAATTTTAAGTAAGAAACAACTGTAATATACATTATAATTACTTTGTATTTCTTAATATACAAAAAGATAGCGTAAAATATTTTTTCTCCTTGACTTGTAGGATCATGTTTTAAGTCAGATATGAATATGCTTATTCAAAAGAGGAAAGGCATTTTTCCAGTTCTATTTTGCTTAATAAAATAAATTTACAAGTATACAAATAGACCAATAAGTAACTTAAAGATAAAGTGATTTTTTAAAATAAATATATCAATCTGAAATGGGCAAATTTGAACTAAGTTGAAAGAAAAGAATTGCGTGTATTACTCTATACTGGAAATGAACATGGATGCATACTGAAGATTTCAAAAACTTGAATATGCTTTTCATATTGTATACTTTTCAATATGTATATTTTCAAGGAGAAGAGATTCTTCTACTGCTGCTTTTTACAGTCCCTTAGGTTTTTACAAAGCCTTGGAGCTAGGTGCAAAGTACTTTAATTTAAAGAATACAGTGAAATTGAGAGAAAGCAGAAACACTGTATGAAAAGCAGACATGAGCTTCTCCATGTATACGTGTGCCAGCTGGTTCCTTTGTGTGGACTGTAGGAATGGAACTGTATGGACTAAATCAGTCAGCCTCGACACAGCCCACACCCCACCCACGCTCAAGTCCCTGTGTTATTCTAAAATAATTGAGGCAATGTCCATCCACATTATCCTTTTTCTTTATTATTGCAGTGTTATACTACAGTGCTTCATAAACTGATTTTTGTACGTCAGATTCAAGGAAATAAAAAGCCAGCATGTAAGCATGTCTCTCAATGTAGGATTAATGGTTACACCATGAAAATTCATAGTCTCAGTGTATTAATAAGAATAATTTTACAGGGAATCTCAGGAAGAGAGAAACTAGGAAATCCTTCAAAGAATACAACCAAAACATCTTCTTATATCGGTTTTTAGTCTCTTCTTTATTACTTGTGAGCTGACATTTTGTGAATTACATTTTAATGGGTCATGAGATTGTCCATAAAGCAGAACTGTTTAACTGTTTGCTATGGTAAAAACTTTATAACCTTCAAAAGATATCTGTCCAGTTCTAAAGAGTTCTCTGTAGATAGAGAGACTTTAATTTGTGGGTAACGTATCTCTGCTGCCTTTGATGAATTATTGCGTGTTTTTCTGGGCAATGTTATATTTTCTATTGTTTGTTTCTGCTCATACTCTCTGTGTGACAGTGGCTATATAAATATGAAAATGCGTGTGACCTGAAAAGCTTCTGTTTTAAGCAGTGAAAAAACAAATAGGAAATACTGAGACTAGAGAAATTTAAAATTGAAGCAATCTTTTGGTAATCAGCTGCATTTTGATTACCTCAAATTACAATGCATCTCACTTTTTGTTTATTTCTATGAAATCCTGTATTAATCTACAACAATGTTATTAAAACTGAGTAACAATACAGGTACCAGCCTTGGAAGGGAATTTAAAGGTAGTGCACATAGTGATTTTACAGACCCTTTTCTGCCACCAGATATAGAATGGTCTAAAGTACAAGAGACATAGAGGTCATAGGAAAAACAGCATCTTCAGATCTCTTTAGATACTTCAACCCATTACTGACAAATACATACAGGCTTTGAGCATATAATGCTTTGGGATAATAGGAAATATTATTACTGTGTATTCTAAGCCTTGCCTTCATTTCAGGTGGCTTATGTTCAGGGGAAAAGTATAAGAAAATCTATTAGAGAAATAGATACAGCGTAGTTGTCAAAGATGACATATTTGATTCCCTTTTCACCGGTTCTGAGTAGCGGTCATCTCCCATGAGACAACCAAGAATGAACTCCATACCAAGGTACCCTTCCTGAAAAATATATGCTTAAGCTTACCTGTATTAGTATCACTAATAGCTTGAAAGCTATTAGTAGCTTGAAAGAGTACTGTTTTGGAAAAAAGAGTTATATAAACCATTATGAAGTCTCAGATGTGTATTGGCTTCTGTACAGTGTATTCCTGCACAGATCAACCCACCCGTACTGTGTCATTGTTCTCTCTTATACTGGAAAAGGGTTTCTGTGGAGGGACAAGTTAAATGTGTTAAGAACACCCTGACCGTACACATTTCATAAAGACTCAACACAGAACAAGCTCCCTAACAAATATGTTTTTCTTACTGAAAAACTCAGGTAACTGAAATAAGTAGAATTTAAAATACTGTAATATATATAAAGGCTTATAACAAAGTTTTACTACCAAGAACATTGTCAGACACTAGTTCTGTTGGGTTAGATAGCAAGACCTCCTTTTTTTATTTGTCTGTCTTTTTTTTTTTTCTAGTGCTTAATCCTGTAAAATGTGATAAGGTTTACCAACACCTTCCCCTTGAACTTTGGGCATGCTACTGAAGAGCAGCCATTTTTCTATAAGATCAGTAGATATGATCTGTGTATTTGAAATGAGAGAACTAAATTAAAGATACTGGCATATACAAACATCCTGTTAGACTCTACTAAGAGTCTTTTCTGTGACTCAAAGTGAATTTTGATGCCACGAACTCTGAGGTTATAGCAGAGAACACAATTTCCTTACTCCATTTTCTGGGTTGAAAACCAGGTTCCCTGTGTGTGTGTATATATATATAACCTTCCTTTTTCTTCTGTTCCCATCCATTTTCTTCCTGTTTTTCATAGAACTAAAAGAGGCATACTGGTTGCACAGGAGATGTAACATATTCAGTATGTCCACATTAGGCTGGCAGGCAAAAGACTGGGCAGTTGGCAAGGCTCTGCCCTGAGGTGAAGCTAGCTGAAGAGGACATGGAAAACTACTGGACATGACATAAGAAATTGCTGGACATGTCAGAGACCAACATAACAAGCTGACAAAAGTTACAGATAGTGCCAAGAAGGATGTGTGGGTTTGGCAGATGGTTGAAGGCAAGTTATGCAAAAAATGGTTGAATTTCACAAATAGTGGAGGGGTCTATTAGGACCTTTGGGGGACTGGATTCCTGCAAGGCCAGCAATGCCTAGATGACCATATCAATAATACCTTATGAGACCCAAATTATCTCAGTTTCAGTACCTGAAATGCCAAATTTGTGTACAAATGTATCGTAACTGGGACCAACGTGGAAAAAGTAACTAAGTACAGTTGGTCAGATTGTTTGTTGTTATCTGCTGTGTTGGTTCAAGACCTTGAGGAACTGGTTTATATTGTAAGTTACTAGATCGTATTAAGAACAAGGTAGCAGGTCTCCCTATCAGGAAATGTTGCTTTTAGCTTAGGTTGAACAGAGATTACCCCTACTCAAAAAGGCATTGCAAAGAAGAATCAGCCACCACAGAGTCCTTCTCCTCCAGCTATCCACTCCATCCCTCGCCAATGGTCCATGCTTCCTTCCCTCCTCTGTACACCACAGCAGGAGCTGAACACTGGAGATGGCAAGGCTACCTCCGCAAACTTTGTCTTATAAGTTCACAACATGTCCAAGGGCTTTTAGACAGCACAAAATTATTTTAGGTGATTGAGGAATTTAACCTTCAGGCCAGATAAGGACCACTGTGTTTTAATGATATCATCAGGATGGTTTACCACAACCCGATGAGACAATGTTAAATTAGACATTTCTGCCTACATTATGTACTGACTCATGAAGGCACTGTAACAGTAAATGAGATCAGTGATCTTCTCTAAGTATTTACAGACAGCTCTGCAGTTTCAATTTTTCTCTTTTAACATTTTCCATAATTGATACGCAGTGCTTTCCTATGGATAGTAAAGATTTGCTGAGCTTTATGAAGAATGTCAGTCTTTTGAGTTTCCTCAAACCCTTTAAACTAGGGATCAGTATGAAAGGGTAGAGCTTGTTAGAGGGCACTTTGAACAGCAGAAAACTATCAGTCAAAACAGCGGCTTGATAATGCAGCTGAAGCAGTAAGTTATCTCAGAACGAACAGTGCCTCACCCAATTAACCTGATATCAGAGTGGAAGTCCATCTGAACAAAAAAAAGAAAAAAAAAAAAAAAAAAAAAAAAGGA